>JAPXFQ010001556.1:0-701476 GCA_028564705.1 Apricaphanius iberus
ACCAATCTCTAATCTCCGATTTATTGGTAAACTTATTGAAAAAGCTGTTTTTCAACAATTAAATAGCTTCCTAGCAATGAACAACCGCTTTGATATTTATTAGTCTGGTTTTTATAGGTACCACAGCACCGAGACTGCCCTCGTCAAAGTTTTCAATGACATCCGTACAAATACTGACCTGGTAAAACCAGAGTACTGGTACTATTAGACTTCAGTGCAGCGTTTGGCACCGTTGATCATGATATATTACTGGAACGTCTAGGTCGGACTCTCTGGTACAGTACTCGAATGGTTCAAATCTGTCGAGATGAGGTCGCGCAGACACGCCATTCCCTGTCTTCCTGTTTATAGTCACCATATTGGCAGTGGTTATGCAGAAGTCACAGAACTCACAAACTTCAGCTAAATAGGGCTACATCATCTTCAGAAAAAAAAAAAAAAAACAATGGGAAATACGGCGACAAACTGGAAAAATGCCTTAGAGACCCGAGTAGGGTGTTACGTATGTGTCCCCCTCCCCCGATTTACATCAGAGATGCTTTTTAACATGGAGATAGGCTACCATCGAATCTTAAATTGATTGCATCAATGGATGCACTTTTTAACTGCATTTCAGACATCAAATCCTGGATGGCAGAAAACTTTCTCCTGCTCAACCAGGACAAAACTGAGGTTTTAGTTATCGATCCTGAGGCTCAGAGAGAGAAACTTTTACCAAACTTACAATCATTGTCTTTTAATCCTTCCTTACAAGTGAAGAAGTTGGGTGTGATTTTGACTCTGAGCTGACTTTTATCCCTTACATTAAAAACATAACCAAAATGGGTTTTTATCACCTAAACAACGCCAGAGTCCGCCCCATTCTCTCTCGGGCCAATACGGAGACGCTAATGCATGCTTTTATCACCAGTAGAATTGATCACTGTAATGCCCTGCTTTCTGGTCTTCCCAAAAAGACTACCTCAAGTTTACAGCTTTTACAGAATTCAGCAGCACGTGTAGTGATGATTACACCGGTCTTAGAATCACTGCATTGGCTCCCCGTATGTTTTAGGATCGATTTTAAGGTTCTTTTAATGGTTTTTAAGTGTCTTAATGGTCTTGGGCCTTCGTATCTGTCAGAAATGCTTTTACCGTATGAACCCTCGCGGTCTCTGTGCTCCTCTGGCAGCCGTCTCCTTGTCATCCCCAAAGTCAGGACACGGACTCATGGTGAGGCGTCTTTCCATTATTATGGCCCTCCCCTCTGGAACCGGCTGCCGGAGGACCTCAGGGCGGCAGAGAACGTTCATGTTTTTAAGAGCAGGCTCAAGACTCACCTTTTTAGCTTAGCCTTTAACTAATTAATATTTATTAATATATTTTTAATCGCTCAGCATGTTTTACCTGATTTAATTTTTAGTTTAGCTTTTAACTGTTTATTTATTAATCTGCTTTGCATTTTTATCTTGATCTATCTTATTGTTGTTTTACACTTATTTTTTTATACCTTATACACTTTATATTTTATAAACTTTCTATTTTAACGTATTTTAATCTTTCTTGCCAGTGTTTCCTCTCTGGGGGTCCCCTGCATCGGGGGCGGTGGTCGGCTGTGGCTGCCTGGGTGCCCCCCAGGTAGCACTTGGGTGGAGGTGGGGGTACCAGCCCTCCCTCCTCTGGGCGCCCTGGGTCGGAGCCTTGGCTGCTGCTGTTGATCTGCTGCTGCCGATGCAGATGGCTCCCACGAGGGCATTTCCTGGCTCATCTGTACTCAGCCCGCTTTTTGTAGCTTTTAAGTGTGTATGGCTGATGGGTTGGGTTGGGAGGGGGTTGTTTTTGCGTTAATGATTTTATTTTTGAAGGGGGGGTTGTGGGGTTATTTTAAATCTGTAAAGCACTTTGAGTAACTTTGTTTGAAAAGTGCTTTATAAATAAAGTTTGATTGATTGATTGATTTATTAAAAGGCTTCAAACCGACTCAGCTTTGGACACATTTCTGCTGAACAGGTAAGACAGTCATATATTCAGTAAAGCAAATCAATATAATATTGTATTAGCGTAATTAAGTACACAAACACAGGTGATGCACGTGCCCGATTGTATGTGGGGGAGGGGGGGTAGAGGGAGCGGAAAGCTCGCAGGAGAGGGAGAGAAGGGATGTTCTGGGAGGGGCCTTCATCCGTTGGATTAAGAAAAACTCACTCCCCGAAAAACTACGGAATGTGGCTTTAAATGCTTGTACCAGTCCTGAATTAAAGTTCTCCTTCACTGAAAATCTTAAAAAACTGAGTTTTCTTTCATTAAAATCAGTCAATCTGTGTTCTGAAAGCATGGTGCATATGAGAATGTTATACAAACTCCAATCCCTGAATCAGTTACATGAAGAAAAGAGACCAGAAAACACCTGAGCTTGAAAAAGCTCAATACCATTCGTCCTAATGCTAACTAAGCATTCATGGCCTCGCCTAGCTTTGGACCGCCCACCGTAATGCTGTTTTTGGCAAGGTGAAATCCAAGCAGCTGCTACAGGCTACGAAGTTTACAGTACAGGCTTTGCCTCGAGGTTGAACTTAAAAGAAGGATCTGTTCCGTCACAATGGTGGAACACCTGCTCCCAGGCTGTAAATTGTAGTTTTACTTTTCACACAGTGTGTTAAAACGCGCCATGACAATGAAATGTACTACCTCGGCTAACACCTAATATTGTGACCACTTCCACCCAGTGATGTTGTTTTTTCATCTATCCTTAAACGTAACCTACACTTCAAACCACAAATTATAATATCAGCAGCTTAATCCGTCAATGGTTAAGGTCTACAGAGCTGCCGTGAGCTGGGGGGGGGGATGTGGCGGCGCCGCCCGTTCCGAACAGACTATTCATTAGCTCAAATCAGACAAGATAACTCACTGGATTTAAGCACACTGCTAAGCGGAGGACAATAAATTATCAAGGAGTAACTCAGTAGAAAAGAGGGAGACTGTGGTGCCGAATACCTGTCTGCCTGCGACGCGTGGCGTCCTGAAGACTGCAACTCCAGTAGCTACAGTGATGCAGTCCTGTTGCAGCGAGTAGCACGTCGGAGTCCGGTCTTGTTTGGTAATGCTGCCTAAACTGGGTTGTAAACTCCGTGTAAGCATAAATATAGGCAACATTTTTCCTTATGTTAGTGATTTTAGTAAACAGAGACAGTGTAGGAGTAGTGTTGCAGTTAGCCAATCAGAGGAGAGAAACTTGCATGTCATTAATCTTAATGAGAAAGCCACCCAATCTTGTTGAGTCTTTATGCCCACTCCCACACTGAACTGGCATAAACTGAAAAAGACTGGGAAATTTTTTTTTTTACAGAAACCAACTCAGACGACATTCTTTCATACCAGAGAACAGTGAAAATTTATAAAGACACAAGTGGAGGAGAAATTTAAGCTTTACAGTGAGTAAGCTGTCACAATATTTTGCAGAACCTACAGAACAATGGACTACTGTAAAACACATATTAAGATATCTCAAAGGCAGCTCTGAAAAGGAGTTTTACTAAAAAAAATGTAGTCGCGATCTTGACTGGGCAGCCGATGTAAACGAATAGCTTAATAAAACTGGTTATTGTGTTAGTCTGTCTGAAAAGCAACCACTGATTTCAAGGAAGACTAAAAAGCATATTGACGTTAATCTATTTTCAAAGTTACGTTGGGAGCTGCGTCTATATCATGCAAGCTTTGATAACTTTCACCTTGACATTTTTAGTTCCAAGTCCATGACAGACAAACGCAGTTTACCTTTTTGCACCAGGTGCTGTGAGTGAACAACGGAGGATGGAGGGAAGCAGTGCGGGGAAATAATGAGTCAGGTAGACGTAGCAGAAACTAGGGGTGGGGGGTGCATAAACTACGTTCGGTAGACTCATTATTTCCCCGCTTTTCTACAATGATTGGCTAAAATTGCTTCATTGTGCTGCTGCATCGTGTTGTCAGACATGGTTACTGCACATTTAGCACAGAGCTCACATGTCCGTGCAGCTTGTTTTTGTAGAAGGGTTAGTCGTACTACTGTATGTAGATGTTAAATTGCGTACTTGCTACCCAAACTACGTGGCCTACAGGTTGGCAGGTTTGCCTTTGATAGGCAATGAGGCATGCCCCTGGAATTTCTGCCGTGGCGGAGTGCTATAGTAACACCTATGTAAAAGGGAAACACTGCCCTGGTCTAATGTACCACCTGGCTTGAGAAAACCATTGTCATAGACTCACTTTTAGTCATTTCTGGGTAGCACACATATTATGAACACCCTAAGGAAAATTCAAATGTACCAATCTAGATTAATTCCAACATTACAGTGAGATTAATCTAGATAATAAAAATAATCTATGCACACTAGTATATCTATCTATCTATCTATCTATCTATCTATCTATCTATCTATCTATATATATATATATATATAAACTGCTCACTTTTTTTGGGGGCCTGGCATAAAATCAATTAAACCCGTCTGATAATTTTCTGGTTGGTTAAGCAGCTGAGGGCATCGTTAATCACTTTCAGCTGTATTGGTGTTCATGGATTTAACAACAGGTGCACTACAGTGGCTGCAGAAAACCCACAAAACAGGACTGGTTTTACATGTGGAGGTCATTTCAAGTTTCTCCCTCTTGATCTTTTTTGGCTGGTTTTGGCTTGAGTAATTATCTCTACTGGCAGTATGAGGCAATTCATTAACCCTACAGAAGTTGCACAGGTTGTCCAACTTCTCCAGGATGGCACATTCACACGTGCTGCAGCAATAAGGTTTAATGTGTCTCCCAGCACAATCTCCAGAACATGGAGGAGATTTCAGGATTGGTTATTCTCAGAGAGCTGGACAGGGTGGTAGAAGGTCCTCCACCCATCGGCAGGACTGATACCTGCTCCTTTGTGCAAGGCGGAACAGGCTGAGCGCTGCTCGTGCCCTACAGCATGATCTCCAGAGGGCCACTGGTTTGAATGTCTCTACCCAAACAATCAGGAACAGACTTCATGAAGATGGCCTGAGGGCCCAACGTCCTATAGTGGGCCCTGTGCTCACTGCCCAGCACCGTGGAGCTCGACTGGCATTTGCTCAAGAACACCAGAATTGGCAAGTCCGTCACTGACACCCTGTACTTTTTACAGACGAGAGCAGGTTCACCCTGAGCAGCTGTGATAGACGTGAAAGAGTCTGGAGAAGACAAGGAGAATGTTATGCTGCCTGCAACGTCGTTCAACATGACAGTTTTGGTGGTGGGTCAGTGATGGTCTGGGGAGGCAAATCCATGGAGGGACGCATAGACCTCTACTGCCTAGGAAATGGTGCTCTGACTGCCATAAGGTATTGAGATGAAATCCTTGAACCCAATGTCAGACCCTACGCTGGTGCAGTAGGTCCTGGTTTCCTCCTGATGCACGACAATGCCCGGCCTCATGTGGCAAGAGTATGCAGGCAGTACCTGGAGGATGAAGGAATTGAAACAACTGAATGGCCTTCACGATCCCCTGACTTAAACCCAATAGAACATCTGTTGGTCATAATGTTTCGGTCCATTAGGAGGTTGCCAGGGTGCTCCTCAGACTGTACAACAGCTCAGGGACGCCCTCACACAAATCTGGGAGGAAATGCGACAAGACACCATCCGTCGTCTCATTGGGAACATGCCCCGACATTGTCAAGCATGCATACAAGCCCGTGGAGGCCACACAAGATACTGAAAAGCATTTTGAGTTGCAGAAATTAAGTTTTTGAAAAAATGGACTAGCCTGCCACATCTTCATTTCACTGTGATTTTAGGGTGTCTACACAATTGAGCCCTCTGTAGGCTGAAATTTTTTTTCCATTAAAAGACTTGGCATCCTTTTGTTCCTAAGACATTGTCCTGTCGTTATTTGTTTAGATATCCAACTTCATATTGAGATCTGACGTATCTATTGTGTTTCTTTAAAGTGCTCATTTATATATATATTTATATATATAGAGAGAGAATTTACATGTGGGGACCCCACATGTAATCTCTGTCTGTTCTGATGATAAGTTGGCTACTGACACAAAGAAGCTCCAGTTTTTTAGGTATAGACTCAAATCATCCAAGTACACTAGCAGATGCCCCTCTTCAGCTATGGTAAATTCAGTCCAGACTGGGTGAAGTCCACCTCTATTTCGCCCATTTCCACTTCCTCTTCTGGGCCGACCGGACTCTTTTTTTCGGACTAACTCTGAGTCAGTCTGAAGTGGCCCAAAGCGACCAGACACACCCATCTATGGACGGATTGATCCGGTAAAGGGATTTCACCCTCACACCTACCTATTTAGTGGTAGCCACTGATTGGCTGGGCAGTTTTTGTTTAAAGTGATGGAACAGGAAGGCGACTCATGGCTTCCAGAAAGTTCAAAACATTGCTGGGGGTTACTAAAAAAATGTGCCAATGTCTCACTGTGAAGGACTGCACTGGCCGGTTTGGGGCAGACCGTGACCACTGGAAGTGTTGTGAAGAAATTGATGGTATTTCTGGTAAAAGACCAGTGAACACTGGGAGAGACTGGAGTACATACCGTTTCCAGCATTGGCATCTGAATTGTCAGAAAATGGTGTGTGTTGACTGATTTTTACTGGAACTTTAGCTATGCTGAAACTGCCTATGTCCTCACCCACTACTGCGTGGGCAACTAGTCCGCTCTAGGCCAGGGCGACCCAACACTGACTGGGTCTAGCCGACCCTAGTGGGACAAGAAGATCTGATAAAGCGCTCCAGTCTTTCTAATAGTGTATCATGATCACCAGTTTCATTTGAAGAACTGAGGCCCAAAAGTACCAGCACTGCAGTCTGTATTTATGCTGATGTTATTGAAAACTTTGAGAGGGCAGTTTCAGTGCTGTGGTGAGCACGGAAAACAGTCTGAAAAACAAACAGTTGGTTGTTTTTAGGAAGCTATTTAACTGTTGAAACAGCTTCTTCATTAATCTTGCTGATGTATGGAAAATTAGAAATTGGCCTATTGTTCTGCATTAAAATTATGTCCTTCAGTAAATTAGTATATGGTCTGAACTTATGTAGCACTTTTCTAACCATACTTTTCATTCAAATTGCTTTGCACTGTAGTCACATTCTGTTACAATTTAAAGATTATAATGAACAACAACATTCAAATTATTCTTTTTGCTGGTGAAGAACTCTTTAATGTGACAATACTTTACATCTTTTGTAAAATCAAGCATGTGATGTTGACAAATCATTAAATACATTGTTTAGAATGAGCAACTATCCAAATATTTCAACATTCATGTTGATAATACAACTGTAAATGTTAAACTGAAACTTTAGCACTTTTTGACGAAAAGCTTAAATCAGTCATATTTGATCTGTGCAATCTTCTAGTCCCTTGTTCAGCTTCCTGTTTTGAGTCAATGCCTCTACCTCAGAGAATTTAATGGCCTCCTTGAGGTGGTCAGCAAAGTGCTTGGTGGACTCACAGCCATCTTCTGGATCAGGGCTGACATCACTGCAAGAGCTGGAGTATAGATCTGACTCAGCTCCCGCACCTTTATGGCAAATGGTACCAGAGAGATGTTCCTCTTCTGAGTCTAAGGTTTCATCTGTGGCCGTATCTCCATCGCAGTCATGGCCTTCCTGATGCTCCTCGGCCTTCAGTCTCCTTCGGCTGAGCAGCTTCTGTAGCTGTAGCTTGTTGGTGAAGAAAACGTTGCGCCAACCCACTTCAAGCGCCAGAGATGCCACCTCAGTTGAAATGCTGCAGCAACGGCGACGCATCGCCTGCTCCCAGAACTCCTCTGACTCACACAGCTGAAGAGAAAAACACTTAACTTAAACAACTAGAACTCCGTGTTGTAGAAAAGGATTTTCAGCCTTAGTGTGTTTTTTGCTTTTGCTTATGTCTGCTAAATTTAGGTGTGTCACAATTTAATATATCATCATATAACATTTAATATTGTGAGTGTATTTTAATAACCTGAGTAAATACGAGGCATTTTTCTAATCATGATTTAACTTATTATGAGGAAAAATCTATCTAAACCAACTAGGCCTGATGTGAAAAGTAATTGCCAGCTAAACCTAATTTAATGAAGTTCAAAAATACTTTATTTATCCCAAAAGGAAATGTGATGTTTACATTTTCATTACTAATATTATCCAAGAGTCATTGCGGATGGTAATGCTATAAGGAGAAAGAATCTCCGGTAGTAAGCCGTCTTGGAACAAGTCGGAAAATGTTTCTGATTTAATACTGCTGCTATGTTGCATTAATGTCATGACAGCTCAATTTCCAAGAAGCAAAGATGATATTCCGCAGCTACTCCGCTGATGCACGCTCATTTGCTTTTGCTGCTCCTTTTCTTTCTGTCTCTATCTCTGTCTGGCTTTATGGGTAAAAAGGCGGGCAGAGAGACATTTGAGTTGAGGATAAGATCCTTGCTTGTTGTGATCGATGGAGGAGATGGTTTGACCTTTCTCCTCCTCTCTTTGTTCTTTGGTCCTGCTCTGCATCCATGACACCTTATTTTCAACTCCTCTGAAATTTTGGGTTATAGTTCAGGTATATTGAGTTTTAGAGATGGTAATCAATTGCTCTCCGTTAAAAAAATAGACTTTTTGCCATTCTTATACACCATGACAACTGTCCAAAAAGAAAACAGTAAGAGCAGTATTCCTTTCTGCTGCACAGCATCCAGAAACAGAGAGAATAATTGTCCAGACACATAACGCCTCAACCACAATAAAAATGAACAAAAGTCTACAAAAGGAACAAATCAGAGCTCCTCCAACACGGTTCCACCTTGAGCAACATAATTATAAAACAAAAATAACTGTTTCCACCAACATTAAGCTTAGTTTATACTTCTCCGTCAGCAAGTTTGCACCCATACACACATACACGTGTTGACGGAGAAGTTTCCCTTTTATACTTCTCCGTTGGTGTGTCAGTGTTGCATAGCAATTCTCCACTAGTACAGAAGGGGGTACAGACCTTTTCTGACTGGTCTGCCTACCATTGAGAAAACCCTTCTATGGGTCTCCTACTGCCAAAAAAATATGAGTCAGAGTCAATGGAGTAATAAAAAGGAATTTCTTTTTTTCTGTTTGAAATGCGCCGTGGATTGAAAATCTGATGTCTTTGAATTTTAAAGACAAATTTTGATGCAGAGAAAACACAAATTTTCGGGCGGCTGCAAAAGTTACTTTAGGTTTTGTGTAAAAACACTTAGCAGATTGCAGAAGTAGAATTACCAGAAATCTGGACCCATGCAACGTGGCAGCTGTGCTGCGGGAGAAAGAATCGGTTGAGTGAGGGCCAACATGTGGAGAAGCTCTACAATGTCTCTGTGAGTCTTTCAAATGTTAGATAGTGTTAGCTCCATGACGTTGTATACGTATGGAAGATCATCTCCGCCCAAAAGTGAAAATCAATAAATCTGGAAATGCATTTGGAAAAAAAAAATTTGCATTTATTTATTTATTAATTTACACATTTAAATATTTAAACATTTATCTCAAAATTTTATTTATTTATTTATTCTCACATTGATAACCAGATTTTTTTTCTTCTTTTTATTTATTCCCACATTTACTTATTTATTTATTATTATTATTTATTTATTCCAAAATGTATTTATTTCCACATTTCTAGATCAGATTAATTTACAGGAGTGTATTCTAATAAGGGGGGTGTTTCTAACACTGGCCTAAAGCCTGATTGGCCAGGTCCACGTCTCTGTATTTACATTGAAACGACTAAGAAGGAGGGTTAGCATCGGCTAGCTGAAAAACGGACATAATTCCTTTACCTTGTAAAAAAGATGACTAAGTTATACTTAAAAACTCACACCAGGTTGTTCTCCTTCCAGGTAAAAGTCTTAATATAAATTCTTCCAATCGAGCATACACCACTACATCAGCTGACAGGTGAACAGCTGATCTCCCTTGAAGCTCTCGTTCCCCATTTCAGCCAAAGCAGCTGGAAAACAAAGGGCAGGCACCGATATCCGCGCAGCCTTGACTCAGTGCGCATAGTGCAACGTTTGTAGCCATCTTTGCTCGTTTCTCAAAACAGGTGAAACGGTAATTATCTGCCTCGCTCTGACTGTCTGCCTCCGGAGACTTGTTAGAGCTGTAATCGTGCCTTAAAAGTTGGCCCCGAACCACCGCGGTGAAGTTAGTTTTAAGTTGGATATTCGACAGACATTCGTTTCATTAAAGCGGTGACTCCCTCCGATGTCTCACCGACAGCTGCGCTCATGGAGAGGATACATCGCGGCCAAAGGCTCGCTCCTGAAGGCGGTGGTTTCGGTTAGGGACCGTCGTTTGTTTTTCTCCAAATCAAAGAAAATAAATCAATAGGCCGATCTGCTGACAAAGTAACCCCAAAATATTGCTAAGTTGTTGATCGACACCCGAGAAACATGACACATCGATTTATAAAAAAAATTAAATCTATTATATTTCATTTTAATATTTTACTGTAATATTATTTTCATCAATACCTTCCAAGTCGTGTGAACAAGTGACACCAACTAGGTCTTAAAGTGTCCCAATACATCTAAATAACCAGACACAACAATTTATTAACAATTTGAACACATCATATATTATATTCATATTTTACAGTAATATTTGGGGGTTTTCTTCAATAGCTTCCAGGTCATGTGACCAATTGACACCAAATAGTTCTTAAAGTGTCCTGATACATCTAAAGAACCAGACACAACAATTTATTAACAATTTAAACACACATCATATTTTATATTAATATTGTACAGTAATATTTGGGAGTTTTCTTCAATAGCTTCTAGATTATGTGACCAAGTGACACCAAATAGGTCTTAAAGTGTCCTGATACATCTAAAGAACCAGACACAACAATTTATTAACAATTTGAACAAACATATTTTATATTCATATTTTACAGAAATGTTTGGGGGTTTTCTTCAATAGCTTCTAGATTATGTGACCAAGTGACACCAAACAGGTCTTAAAGTGTCCTGATACACGTAAAAAACCAGACACAACAATTTATTAACAATTTGAACACACATCATTTTTTATAATCATATTTTACAGTAATATTTGGGAGTTTTCTTTAATAGCTTCCAGGTCATGTGACCAAGTAAATGGTAAATGGACTGAACTTATATAGCGCTTTTCTAGTCTTACTGACCACTCAAAGCGCTTTACATTGAAGCCACATTCACCCATTCACACTCGCATTCATACACCGACACCCAACATGGCTTGGTAGGACAATGTAGAATTTGGGGGTTAAGTGCCTTGCCCAGGGGCACATCGACATGTGACTGGAGGAAGCTGGAATCGAACCTAGGACCCTCCGATTGCAAGCCAACTACTCTACCACTGAGCCACAGTCGCCCAAGTGACACCAAATAGGTCTTAAAGTGTCTTAAGACATCTAAAGAACCACACAACAAATGATTTCCAATTTTAGTACATATAATCCTTTATATTAATATTTTACAATAATATTTGGGGTTATTCTTCAATAGCTTCCTGGTCTGAAAGAAATTACTTAAACCAGGAATTTTGGTATTTGGTGTATTATATGTTAAGTAGGAAACTTGTAAATAAAAAGTAAGCCAAATCAAATATGCAAATCACAATCAAGAACTCCATATTGGATCGGTTGACGCCCGGGTTAACAACAACTGCCACTGGGTGCCAGTGGAAATTGGAATACTGTTGGTCGAAGGAGAAGAGGAAGACGGCATGTAGGTAGGCAGAGAGAGAATATGGAAATTCAAGAGTTTAGAATTAAGAGTAGGGACTTTGAATTTTGGGACTATGACAGGTAAAGCTAAAGAGTTTGTGGACATGATGCAGAGAAGAAAGGTGGATATTCTATGTATTCAGGAGACCAGGTGGAAAGGCAGCAAGGCTAGAAGCTTAGGAGAAGGATTCAAGTTATTGTACTATGGGGTAGATAGAAAGAGAAATGTAATGGGTGTTATTTTAAAGGAAGAATTTGCTAGGAATGATCTGGAAGTGAAAAGGGTGTCAGATAAGCTGATTAGTCTGAAGCTTGATATGGAAGGAATAATGATCAATGTTATTAGTGGTTATGCCCCACAGGTAGGATGTGAGTTAGAAGAAAACCATAAATTCTGGAGTGAACTAGATGATTTGATGCAGAGTATCCCCAAAACAGGCAGGAACATAGGGTGACTTATAAAAGTGGAGGTAGGAGCATTCAGGTGGACTAAAGCTTATGTAGACGTGATCTAAAGAACAATTTTGTGTCACTTGGTCACATGATGTAGAAGCTATTGAAGAACCCCCCCAAATATTACTGTAAAATATGAATATAAAATATGATGCGTGTTCAAATTGGAAATCAATTGTTGTGTCTGGTTCTTTAGATGTACTAAGACACGTTAAGACCCATTTGGTGTCACTTGGTCACATAATGTAGAAGCTATTGAAGAAAACTCCCAAATATTACTGTAAAATATGAATATAAAATATAATGTGTGTTCAAATTGGAAATGAATTGTTGTGTCTGGTTCTTTAGATGTATCAGGACACTTTAAGACCTAGTTGGTGTCACTTGGTTACATGACCTGGAAGCTATTGAAGAAACCCCCCAAATATTACTGTAAAATATTAATATAAAATATGATGTGTGTTCAAATTGGAAATCAATTGTTGTGTCTGGTTCTTTAGATGTCCTAAGACACCGACCTGGTGTTCACAGAACTTGACCTTCAACTCAATGCCGTATCTTACTATACAGACAGTAAAGTTGTACTAGGCTACATCCATAATGAAACCAGCCGCTTCTACGTCTATGTCAGTAACAGAGTGCTACGGATCTTCCAATCCAAATCAGTGGAACTTTGTGTCGACAGACCAGAACCCAGCAGATCACGCAACCCGCTCCGTTGCTGCAGGTCAACTTGCGCACACCAACTGGCTAGTCGGACCCAAGTTTCTTTACGCAGCTGATCCTGTAGCCTCCGGGACCAGCTACGATCTGGTGGAGCCTAGCTCAGACCCAGACATATGACCTCTAGCCTCTACCCTGAGTACAACAACATCTCCCGACTGTCTGGGTTCCCAAGGGTTTGCCAAGTTTTCCTGTTGGAAGTCACTCACCAGGGCAGTGGCTCGTCTTGTGCACATTGCTTGCCTTTTCCACTCCAGTTCAGTAAGAAACACCCCCTGCAAAGGCTGGCATTACTGTAAGTCTGATATCAGCATTGTGGAAAGAAATCAGGCCTCAACCATCTTCCTTCAAACAGTACAAGAGGAATCCTATGGTCAGGAGATCAAGTGCATTCAGGAACAAAGGATGGTCCCACGAAAGAGCCCCCTGAGTAACGTTGATCCCTTCATAGACGACGATGGTCTGCTAAAGGTTGGTGGTCGTCTTCACAGCTCCGACCCCAGTCAGTGTGAAAAAACTCCTGTAGTCATGTCTGGAACTCATCACATCGCCACATTGATCATCCGACACTATCACCAACAGGTACAGCACCAGGGCCGGCTATTTACAGAAGGTGCAGTTCGGTCTGCTGGTTTTTGGATAATTGGTGGGAAGAGAAGAGTGAGCAGTATCATCCACCAGTGTGTTACTTGTCTACGACTTTCGAGCTCCCCTTGGTGTTCAGAAAATTGCTAACCTCCCAGCAGCTCGTCTTTCTACAGACCCTCCCTTCGCACATGTTGGACTAGATGTGTTTGGCCCTTGGACCATCTGCTCATGATGAACCAGAGGTGGGCTTTCACATAGTAAAGGCTGCGCTGTGATTTTCACGTTTATGAGTGTGGGAGCCGTACACATCGAAGTCATTGAGTCCCTTGAATCATCCACCTTCATCAATGCCCTTAGGCGTTTCATCTCTGTCCGTGGGCCAGTCAAACACATATATTCAGGCAGAGGGACCAACTTCATCGGGGCTTGCAAAGAACTTTTAATACCTTCCAACATTGACAGCGCCACAGTGACAACTCACCTGTCAGATCAAGGCTGCTTGTGGACCTTCAATCCTCCTCACGCCTCCCATTTCGGTGGAACATGGGAGCGGATGATTGGGCTGGCGAGAAGAATCCTTGACTCAATTTTTGCTCAAATGAAAGACAAGCTCACACATAAAGTTCTGACAACATTCATGGCAGAAGTTGCAGCAATCATCAATGCTAGGCCGCTGGTTCCTGTGACTGACCCTGCTGATTATTTCATCTTGACACCTGCTGCGCTGCTCACTCACAAGGTGAACATTGTTCCAACACCTGCTGGAGAGTTTGGAGCTTCAGACCTCTACAAGCGACAGTGGCGCCGGGTTCAACACCTGTCGAACACCTTCTGGGACCGATGGCGGAAGCAGTTCCTTCCAACGCTGCAGCCACGCAGGAAGTGGCTGTCAACTCACCCGAACATTGAACCCGGCAGTGTCGTACTCCTGAAGGACCTTCAAACTCTAAGGAATGAATGGCCTCCTGGACTGGTAACACAGACTTTCCCAAGCAAGGACGGTAAGGTCCGAAAGGTCGAGGTTAAGGTGTACAAAGAAGGAGGTTCTTCTCTTTTCCTTAGGCCTATCTCAGAGATAGTGCTTCTTCTCCCTCTACATAGATAAGGACTGTTCTCAGTGCATTGAGCGGCGTGCAATCACGCCAGGCAGGGAGTGTTCTGTTTAGCGTTTGTTTAGTGCTGTTGTAATAGCATGACTTTCTCTTTAAGATTTGCGATCTCCCCAGCGAGTCATATGACCTCAAACAGGAAATTCAGCATTTTCGTATCAAGCACATTTCCATGTGGTGTAAAACGATCAACAATCTACTGCAATCTGCAAACATCCTCACTTTTTTAGAAGCAACGTTGGTATGTAATGTTTAAAGGTTTATAGGTTTAAAAGAAGAAGCAATGATTAATGATTTTGTTTATTTACAGTAACTAACTGTACATGTTAAGAACACATTAAGTGATTTATTAATTTCTGTATTGTTTTAGTTTCACACTTTATTGAACGCATTAAACCTGTGGGACAAGATAAAGGTATTCAGTCTTTATTTATTTTATATGCGATATTATATTTTTATATAAAATTTTAACATTTAACTCTAGTGAAATATGTATGGTCCCTTGACCTTTTGCCTGTATGTTTCATGATCCACAATACAGTTTTAGTTTGTTTTTGTGTCCTTCCTCCTCTTTTCCTCTCTGTGTAATTACTCTTGCTGCTCATGCTGGCCATGGCGGCAAACTTCTCTAATTGTTGTTGCTGTTGTTTTATTGATTTTATTATTTTATGTTGTTGACATCAACTTCCCGAAGGGACTAAGGATGGAAATTTGCCGTAGGCTATAATCTTGCATATTTACATTCACTTTTTTTTTTCACTTTAGCACCAATTCACAACAAATGTAATCTCAAGGCACTTTATAACAAAAGTCATTTCAATACAATTATAAAAAACACTCAAATCAGTTAAAAGTTTTCTATGTAAGGAATCCCAGATTGCAATGAGTCATCAACGGGAGGTTGTGCCCGGATCATGCAGACTCCAATCACAGCAATTCCTCAACAATCCTTCATACTGAGCAAGCATGTGGCCGCAGCGGAGAGAAAAAACTCCCCTTTGTTACTTCAAGGCTGGACTACTGTAATTCCTTATTATCAGGAAGTCCACAAAATGCAATTGAAAGCCTTCAGTTGATCCAAAATGCTGCAGCAAGAGTTCTGATGAATATTAAAAAGAGAGATCACATTTTTCCTGTTTTGGCTTCTCTCCATTGGCTCCCTGTTAAATCCAGAATAGAGTTTAAGATCCTCCTCTTTACTTATGAAGCCCTTAATAATTAAGCTCCATGGTAAATCAGAGATCTGATTGTTCCTTACAGAGCACTTCTTTATCAGAATGCAGGTCTACTGGTAATTCCTAGGATTTCTAAAAGTAGAATGAGAGGCAGATCTTTTAGTTATCAGGCTCCTCTCCTGTGAAACCAGCTTCAAGTTTTAGTCCTTGAGGCTGATACTCTGTTTTTAAGACTAGGCTTAAAGCCTTCCTTTTTGATAAAGCTTATAGTTAGAGTAGCTTAGGTTATCCTGAGCTATTTTTTTAGTTATGCAGCTATAGGTTTATACTGTTGAAGGACAGACCACTTTTCTTCTCTCTTCTACTTTTCTCTTCTACCACTCTCCAGATATATTTTTTCTGCTGTTATTGCGATTGTTAACCCAGTTTTCTCTTAGTATTTTTCTCCCCATAGAAGCTCCACACGGTCTGGTACCCTGCTCAACTATAATGTCCCCTGCTGGAAGGGGAACATTGGTCCAGATGCTCAAAGAGGCTGAGCATCCTCTATGCTGTCTCTTTTCTGTCTTCTCAAACCCCCAGACGGTCGTGGCTGATGACTGCTGGTACAGAACCAGGTTCTGCTGGAGGTTTCTTCCTATTAAAGGGGAGTTTTTCCTCTCCACTGTCGCTACATGCTTGCTCAGTATGAGCATGTACATGTTCTTTAATATGTATTGTCCCTGTTATAAATAAACAAACACAGACCTCCTGGATGAGTAGGTGATCCACTCTTGGATTATTTGTGGTGTACCAACCACCACTCTGAAGAGTATGACTAAGACCTAACTGGACTAAAGCTTTAGACTGTAAATAAGCTTGAGTGCAGTTGATCAAGTTGAACCTAAAACTGTGGGAAGTATGCATTAATTCATGATTTAGCGCTGGGGTGGAAAGCTTTCTGTATTTACTCAGGTTATCTTTGTCTCATTAAAAGAAATTTGATCTTGAACATTTAAGTGTCACAAAATAGGGTGAAAATATTTTTTACTGCACTATAAATATTAAACCCGAAGATGAGGTTTGGATTTGATGGAAACAATCTAAAAGAAATTGAAAAAGAATTATTACATCTCTTTCCATGTGTTTTCTATGTGTTTGTGTGTCGCTGCTACCCACCTGCCTAAACCTGCGTGAGGTTCGTCCAAGCTGTCCCACATCCTCAAGCTCCAGACAGTTTATTATCCGTAGAAGAATGGAGTTAGACAGCCGCTCAAGAAAATTATAACGGCCTTGGCACAAAGCCTTGGTGAACTCTAAGATCTTTTGTCCAAAAACCATTCTGACTTCCCCTGAAAAAACAGGCCACATTTTTATCAGTCATATCATGTGTGCCAACTCAAAACACATGTCATCTCAGGGCATCTAATTTCAATTAATCATTCCAATTAATCCTTCAGTTCATTATTTTAATAAGTGTAGAAGTTTTCTATCCAAGGAAACGCAGCAGAGTCCATCGAGTCATTGACTTTCAGCATTCACTCCTCCTGGATGAGTGGGGATTTCTGGATCTCATCATGTCATCGGTCATCGGACACGATTACGTGGTTTCAGACTCATCGGAATCAGACTTTACCATCCGATCAGGACTTGGATATGTATGTATATTTATTCTCATTATTACGTTTATATAAGTTGAGGCCCTATTTGTTTTTATAATAGACTTTTTGTTAGGGATACCAGTACTGGTATCGGGGCCGATACCGTTCTTATGTAAGTTAACCAATACTATTAACAGATACTTAAAATGGGTAAACTCTTCACAGAAAATGTTTACTTTTCACCTGAATTTTTTGTTTTGTGGTCATTTTAATCAAAATGTTATATTGTTTTGTATCCAATTCACCATAATTAGTTGTAACAAGCAGAGAAGAAATTAAAACCTGTCTTCCAATTAATTGCATTTTATTGTGTGGTAGAGGTATCGGTATTGATACTTGGTTTTTGCAAGTATTCAAATCCAAGTATCGGTAACATAGTGGTTTGAAAAAAGTGGAATCATTGCAACCCAACTTTTTTTATATTTACTGTCACACTAAAGTTAAAAAATGAATAATTTATACTATTTATTACTTGCTTTTTCAAGCTACCTCACAGAATGGCTCTGTTTGTTAATATAGTTTGTGAGAGACCTGTTGTTGAATACGTTGAATAAAAAAAAAAAAGGAACATCCTAGATCTGTTTCTTTGCGCTTGTTTATTGGTTTTTCATGTATCATAGAAGTACTAGATCGGGACACAGTATCCGCAGATACTTAAAATCAAATGACTCAAAATACGTGATCAGGATATCCATAGTCAAGGTTATTATCGTTAATGAAAACAAATGAAATAAGGAAAACTACAAGTAAAAAATCTTGTTCGTTAACTCAAATAAAAACAAGAACTTGCAACAAAACAAAACTAAGTGAATGGGTGTTCTCAAAACAAACTAAAATTAACAAAATGTATTGAAAGAATGTGCTTAGTTTTCGTTTCATAAGTGTCTCATAAAGTCGAGAATAATTATTTCTATGTCGCTCCCTGCCTACTGCACATTCTCACTTGAAAGAGATGCGATCATGCGTTGGGCCTTTTTGGTTGCACAAATCACTTTGATAAACACAGAACGGGAAGGTTAAAATTCCATCGACTCACCCCCTTTCAAGGCAAACAAAAGATGTGTTTGGATTGATCAGAACAAGGGAATGAAACGATGATTAAACATGCAACAGTCTGCAGAAAGAACTTTGTAACAGGTGAGCTATGGATAACAAACAGGCTAACATTGCCAACCAACACTGCAAATAATAGCAACGGGTTCCCATAGTGGTAGGTTGTGTGTAGGTTGTGCGTGGTATCCGCTGTGTTTATGGAAAAATATTCCCTCTCTAGTTTCTGGTTGTTGATGGTTTTTACTGGCTTTACTGCATTATCCCAACATGTCAGTCAGGTCGTCTGTGCTGCTGCGGTCCGCTTAGCATCATGTCAGCAACGGTTGAGAGAAAGCGCCGGAGTCCAATTTGGGATTACTTAATACTAGAATATGTGCAAAATGATCACAGTACTCCTGTAGAGAACTTTCTGAGAATGAGTCATGTAGGGATGAAGCCAGCATCAGCCAAACAATCATTGGAGCACAACGAATTCACCACCAAGGTATATTGCAGCGCTTTCTCTTGTGTGTAGTACTGTGTTTTTCCCATTTTTCTGCAGCAAAAACTCCAATTTTGCTTCACTACTATAGTTTGTATACAGTGCAAGGACAATAACGTTAATCTTTTTTTTTTTGGACCAATTAAGTGTGTTTCAACAACTGGTACGACTCGCAGTTTATGCAGAAGCGGAAGAAGACCGTCTGCATTCTCAGTACCATGCAATGCATAGTTAAGATTGGGGAGAACTGAAAGAGGAAGCCAAACATGGTCACTGACTACAATGCCATGAAGTGTGGCTTGGAGATTATAAACCAGAATTTTCTGCAGTACACTTTGCATCCAGTAACCCATCATTGACCAGTTGCTATGTTTTATAACATGGTAGACATGGCAGCAATGAATGCTCATGTGCTTTATTAGGCATGTATTGGAGTGAGGGAGAGAAGTGTGGACTTCTTGGCACAACTTGTAAATGAGCTTGCTAAGCAGTTTATGGAAGGAAAGATGGTGGAGAAAGAGCAACTACTTCGGCAACAACCTTCTACACTACACCCTGTAAAAAAGGCCATGTGTCAGGTGACCATTCAAGTCAAAAACAATCACGCAACTTCATGCTGTGTAAACTGCTATAATTCATGATCTTTCCGTTTTCATGGGTATCATAGGTATGGATGTCAAAACACAATAGCTGCATCCGAATACCTCTGCTACACTTGCTACGTAGTAGGCCAAAAGGAGTATGCAAGCAATGAAGTAGATCCAAATCTACGGTATGGATTGGAGTAGTAGGCATAAAGTTCCTGGATGTGTACTACTGTCACAGTAAACATCCGGTGGACGCTATGGTATCCCACAATGCATCGGAAGCCCCAAAATCATAAAAGAAGAGAGACCTCGGCTGTCAACTGCCAACCATTGACACCGCCGCAATTTCAGCATATCAATGTAAAAGTGTAGCAATGTTACTGATTACTTTGTTTTTTGACAGCTGATTAAACATTTAAGTTGATCAGTTGTTTAACGGGGCCACGAGCGACCTTATGTAACGTAAACATCCAGGTCAAAGGACAGGCAAAATGTTGGAGCAGTACGTCGGATTTCATGCCTACCACTCGCTCGTTTGCTACGCAGTATTTACTACATGCTACGTAGTAGTTACTACGTAGCATGTAGTAAATACTAAGGATTCGGATGCAGGGAATGTATTTAACCTATAATTACATTGGAGATGGCTCTCTCCTGTGTGGTTGAATATATGGCACATGATGAAGCTTTTTTCGAATTCCCTCCGAAAAACGATGCGAAAAACGTGAGTCAATGAGGAAAATCAGGAGATTAGACCCCAGATGCTCTGATGAAAGCCTGGATTCCTGCAGTAACTGAAAGTTTGTGAAGCTCATTTTGTTAATTGTAAGTCCCTCTGACTATGTATTAGTTATTTAGAGAATATATTTTGGTAAAAACCTTCAAGTTTGCATATTTTAAAATCTGCAGTGTTATATTGTTTCCGTATTCCGATTCAACACCAAGCTGCTGTACATGCAGCAGCTGTAAGTCCTATCTTGACAGCTTCTTCTGCTTTAAATATTAAACCTGCTAAATGACTGTGTTTATCCAAAACTAGATTTAAAAAAGGCAGGATTGTGTAAGTGGTGATATTCATTTTTTCACCATAGACCAGACGCCATTCAATTTCTCAAGTCATAGGACAACAGAAATCGTACAGCAGCGACTACATTTCCATAAATAAATGAAAAAATAAGGACACTGATCAATGAGGAGTTACCCAGCTTTGCAGTTGGAGTGAGGATTTCGCCATTCTCCTTGGCAATCACCAACAGGTTATTTGAATCACGCTGCGACTCTACTAGGTCCGACCTCTGCTTTTAGCACAACCACAGCTTTCTGTTTCACAGAGATCACCCCAACTCTAAAGTTTTTCGCTAAACCACTTCCTGACTTCAGATGTTAAAGTGCTTATATATCTGAGATTTCACCCGCTAACTTTCCTGGAAGTGTTTGTCGCGTCTTCATAGCCCTTCATTTTGTCTGATCTCTTGCCACCCAACAACTCGGGCATGCGAGAAGATGTCAACAAAGATCCACATAAACTTGTGGGTGGGAAAAACGGAAAGATCATCAAATTGTAATGACAGATATGAGTCAACAGATTAATCAACTTCAATGGTGAAACACTGGTCACTCCTACACACAGATTTGCGACAATTTATATTTTTCCTCTAAGAGTGGCAGATTTGCATGGGTACTCTGTTTTTCATTTTTGACCAAAATATATAAAATATATATATGTAATATATATATTATAATATATAAAACATTTTGGATCGTGAGATGTTGTTGAATGAATTGTCACTACACCAGTGATTCATACATAATTACAACATTTACAAAACAAAGGGAACCATTTCCAAGAGATTAAGGACCAGGAAAAGCCCAACCAAATTGCTGCCCTCTGGGAGAGATGGGTGGGATCTTGCCAAATTGCTGCTCTCTGTGAGTACTAGTTTGAATTATCACCTGTGACTCTTTGTTTGATAAAATCTTAACATCTAGTCATCTTACTCTGAAGTTCAGTATCATCAAGGAAAATACTGTGAGACTCCTTCTCCTCCCCAGGCTTCGAGTATCGGTCCACAACTCTGGGAGAGATCTTCCACCATCTCCATATCACCTGGAAATAGTCAGCAAGATGGAGTTCTAATTCAAATGGGTGTGTGTCTGTGTGTGCAATAACAGTTCGGTTTTTAGACAAATGTGCAGATGAACTGGATTCAAATGACTGTCTTTAAAGAGCTTTAATCATTTTAAAAGCTTACTTTATTTCAGAACCCCCTTTGTTGAGTTGCAATGCAAATGGTTAATTTTCAGGAGCATTCAGCAATTATCAGGCCAACTCCTGCTCAGAGGAGGTTGCTCCATTATGAAGAGCTTCCTTGACATCAATTTTCTCAGAATTCTGATAACATCTGAACTCTTCGTCCTACATCTCTTCCGTATACAGATCCATTTTATTGTGCTGATATAGCTAAATATTCAGATTTTCTGAAAAGCAGGATAGGCAACTTTTTTGGTAATTAAAGTTAATTTTAATCATACAGGCCTGTTCACTGAAATGCTGTCTGAAATCGATCAGGGTCTTATAAGTATATATTGATTTATAAAATTATGTGTAATAAATTCACCATTTTGTTATTTAAAAATTGACCCGCCACTGCGTTGTTGTTTCTGATTAAACCATAATCAATGGGTAAAAGTTCGTCATTGCCCATTGCGGCAGGTTTAACGAACGTTTACTTTAAGCTAGCTATTTAAACAGCCAAAAGTTGAAAACGAAGAGAAATCTTCGATTAGCTGTGTACTTACTTGAGACTTGGTGACAGAAAAGTGATAAAAGTTTCTATTTGGTGGAGGACCTCGGCCAGATGTCTCAAATAATGGATCTGTTAGAAGCGACGCCATGTCGGGTGTTGAAGTGTTGCTATGACAACACCTTCCCGAGTTGGCTGAAGAAATATAACCGCCACCAGGTTATCTTAGCGTCCATAAACCCGGTGGTTGCAAATAGCTATAAAAAGACTTACAAGCTAAGCAGTGTAGTTAAAAATCTTTTAATTTATTTATACATATATTTATATATGTACACATTTACTACCTATTCTTGTAAAAACAAGACAAACCTGTTTTTTTTTAGAACTGAAACCCAAATAGTCAGGTGTTAAAGATGTTCTGCTTTTCGAGAAAAAAAAAAAAAAAAAAGCAAAACTGCGGGATACTAACTTTGTTCTGAGGTAGCCCAAACTGGATTACAAGCCTGTGGCTTTCAATAAGTCTCATTCTGTTGTTTTATTCATAGAATATAGTACATATTTGAATTATGGCCCCCTGACAATCAGCACAACTAAAGTTACAAGAGTATACTTACCAACTTTAAGGACTTATCAGTTTATGTAATTTGAAACATAGAAATCCTCCTAACACATAACCTTTACTTGGTTCTCCTCCATTTGTGCTCAATAAGTAATGTAACATGTCTGACCTGTTGGTAAAAAACTCCACTGTACTTGCCTCATAATTTAAGTGCCAGGTGCACTTGATACAAAAGCCAAATTTTGGGGCTTTCCCAATAGGCATGGGCCTGATCCTATAGCATCCAGTGATTTTAATGAGTGATTAGGTCATTATGCTGTATGGAGACTAAAGTAACACCCGCTGCTCTGCCCCCACTAGTTGCTGCACAGCAAGACTAACTTGGCTGTTTGGAAATATTTGTGTGGAAACTAGGAACGAACAAAGAACAGAACCCAGCAATCCCTTTAGGGTAAAGAGGTTTTAAAACTACAGTTGGCAAGCTATGAGAATCTCCTGTTAGGCAGCCTACTGCAATCACTACCTTAGCAGATCAGCTTTTATCAGACTAATCTAAATTTTAAAGATATTTTCTATTTTGTTTTAGTAGTCTAACATGTCAGGATAATAATAAATATTAATACCTTTCTTACTACTGTAATATGTAGTAGCAGAAGGAATTACTTTTCAGTTATAGAATGGCTTAGGACGTTTTTGTGTAAATACATAAGAAAAACCGTGCCATTTGTACTTAAGAACATACGGTTAGTCTCACAATGGCCCATGCCTAGTTGACAACCTTCAAATGTTGGCCTATGGTCCAAGATCAATGCCAAACTACAGCAACCTGCTCAGCATGTCACATTTAATGTTTTTTTTAAAAGTCCCATCTACAAGACTAAAGCCTACCTTTGTATTTAAGGAATTGTAGTTGACAGAAATGTAGTTTAATATAGGAAACTTAGTGTCAATGAAGAGTTATAAAGTGAAAAAAAAAATTCCCTTTTCTTGAAAATGAAAAAACAAACAAAAATATGATGACCACTTCAATCTACCAGCTGTAGATTTGGATGGGACCCTGTTAAGATGTAAACTCTTACCTATCTATCAGTTTGAAGTATGCCCCCCCTCCTTTCTTTGTTTTTCCAAACAAGGTTTGTGAATAAGCATCCTTGTTAGTTCAGTCCTTATTATACATACATGTACTTGTTTGTGATTATTACAAATAGTGATATGCACAAGGCTTACAGTTATAACAAAAAAATAAAATAAAAAGCATACAATATAGGAATATAGTCCAGACAGTACATTTCCCCAGAACCGTCCCTTAGTCCTCAATGTATTCCTGTGTACTCCTTCATAACAATGTAAACTTCTTTCATGGAGAAAAAAAATATATAAGTCTTTTATTTTTAAGAAATGTACTGCCACTAATCACGTGACGGAACAGGTGCGTTATAGTATGTGCTGCATGCTGCCCTTTTGTGGACAAGACCAGGAGCTGTGCTACAGGAAAGGGTTGGTGGAGGAACCTCCGGAGGGGAACGGCCCAGCTGGCGCTCCTGCCTGAAATACAGAAGAGTACAAGATTAGATTGCACACACACCCGGGGGGGGTGGGGGGGGGACGGACTGACTCTGCAGCAGGAGAAATATTCCTGGTAGGTTTGAATTGTTATGAAGACATAGGTTTACTGAAGCCCTTACAGGGGAAGTTAGTGCTTTTTTGTTGTTTTGTTTTATCCCAACCTTGACCTTATTTATAGCATGCATTACATTCGTTAACTCACCCAGATAATTTTGGTGCCCCTTGGAGTCTTTTGGGAGATGTTTAAATCCATTCCCAATCAGAGTATATCTATACAATGGGAGTTAATGGGGACATAGCAAGTTCTGCCTCTAAATGAGGCATTATCTGCCATTAAACTCCTTAATTTCACCATTGTTTTATGAATCACTAGTACTATTCCACTGAGTGAGGAGCATTTTGGAGGCGTTTTGCTGTTGTCTTCTGGTGTGTTTTCCATGCTTTTAATCCAACTACACTAACATATAATTTCAATGACGTCACTGCCATGCGGCGTACCATTTATAGTTTGAGCTGGGATAATACTCTGTGCTTAACGGCAGTCGGTTAATAATAATAATAATAATATTTAATTTATATAGCGCTTTTAGAGACACTCAAAGCGCTTTACAATTTCATTATTCATTCACTCTCACTAGTGGAAGCAAACTACTGCAGTAACTGCTGCCCTGGGGCAGACTGACAGAAGCAAAGCTGCCGCTTTGCGCCACCAACCCCTCTGGCTGACACCAGGTGGCAATGTAGGTGAAGTGTCTTGCCCAAGGACACAATGGCATGTGACGGGCATAAGCCTACCAATAATTTCTGGGTCACGGGCCGACAACTCTACCACCGAGCTACACAATATCGCTGCTACTGCAAATATCAACATGGTTTGCATTTGCGTGTTTCCAAATTTCTCAAAACAAAATGACCAACTGGACCATGTTCAGCTTCCACAGGCTCCCTTTCTAAAACCTGCTCAGTCCTGCTGAGTCTAAAACTGCAATGGCGGACGGCGGCGACGTCACTGAAATCGGCAGCAAAGCAATTTTATTTATATAATCACACTTTCAACACAAGGCAATTCAACGTGCTTAAACTAGTGCAAGTTATAATCAGTTGGATCAAAAGCCTGTAATACAAGACAACAGCACAGCACCTCGGAGGTTCTCTGAACTCACAAGGGATAGTGCTAGTGATTCATAACAAAATTTGGTGAACTTAAAGAGTTTTGTTGCAGATAACGCCATGCCCCTAAAACTCCCGTTATACAGATTTACACTGATTGCCAATGGATACACACTTCTCCAAAAAGGACTTGAAGTGGCACCCAACTTGTCTGGGCGAGTAAATGGAAGTATTGAATGTTATAAATAAGGTCGAGGTTGAAAAAAAAGTTCCCCTTTAAAGAGTCTTTGAAAAACTGGGGAAAGCATAAGACAGAGCATGCTCACCATAAATGGGTTATTGGACATGCCGGGAACAGCCATGGGCTGCCCAAAGGGCGTAATGGAGGGCTTGTTCTGACCGTAGACTGGGAACGCGGGCCCTAAGGGGGATGGAGAGCAAGGAATTTGGCTTCACTTCACAATACAAAAAAAAAAAAAGGAATTTTAAAACAACTGAAACCATAATAGCTGATATTTAAACTGACTGAAAGAAAAAAAGGGATTTAGAGAGGAAGAGTAAATAAGAGTAAAACCTCTGCATATTCTATTGCATTTAGGTGCAAACAGAGCCTTATTCACTCCAATAACGTTTCTTTGGGATTGTGTTTTTGGACCAAAACAATAAGCTTTGCACCTTAAATGCAATCTTTAATAACTGTGCAGCATCTGCCAAGACAAACCACTGTCCATTGCGATTTTACCCACATTTTAAATACAGATTAAATAAATCCAAAAAGGCAGTGAAGGAGCCAAGCTGAGGGCAGCTACTGCACAGGTAGAACACTGTAAGAGGTCAGAGGGGACAGGGCACTAACCATTAGACTGAGGGTTATAAGCCGCAGGTTGAGCGTAAGGAATGGGAGCCTGGCCGGGGAATTGCTGCTGGAAGTTTCCGCTGAAACTGGTCGGAAGGCAGTAGGAAGACGCATTCCCAAAGCCGGCGGGCATGCTCATAGAGCCAGTACCAAATGAGGCTAAGGAACACATACATCATGTGTGCACAGCGATAGCACACACATACCCACAACACACACACATACAAAGATACTTTAGATACTTAGCAAGTCGCTGTGCTACTTGTCAATGTAACATGGTTACATTGAAATTACACCAGTATCTAATTAGAAACATGGAATAATGAAGTTTTGTATGTTCTAAAGGTTCTGACCTGCAGCTGGACCTCTGCCGTTGGCCTGGAAGGGGTTGGAGGCCATGTCAGGGGCTATCGCTGTGGCAACGAAAGGATTGGTAGATGGCACCCCTAGGATGAAACAGTCATAAAATCAGCCTGTAAGTTACAAATAAGAGAAATAGATTCCAAGACAGACAGATGCAATTGAACTTTGTAATGAATACTGAAACATTAATGGGCCACCTCCAAAGCCGGGCTGCATGCTGGGCATCACAGGTTGATTCTGAGCTGGTGAAGAACCAAGGACAGGTCCAAATACGCCCCTGTGTGTGTGGGGGGGAGACAACACCATAAAGCTTTTAAATGTCTGAACATGTGAACTACTGCTCGTGCTGTGGTCTGATGAGAAGATTGTAACTTTATAGTCTGTGATGGTTTGCAGGGTTTTTCCTACATAGGGATCTCAGTGGAAGCCGCCACTGTCTAATATATTGTCGTCAGCAGCTCATGATAGGGATGTAAATAAATAAGTAAACTCTTTCAGCACAGTCTCTCAGGTCTATGTGCTCAATGGATGGAATTTTACTACAAAAAGCTGCATTTCCTGCGAAAATGCAGTGTGAATGCGTTACGCTGAATTTATTAACAGAAAATAGCTTAAGTATTTGTAGTCAACTGCAGAAGACTTTCTAAAGTGTGTAGAGAAGAACCAGCAGAAAAAGAAAAATATTCTGCCAATGCTACCACAAAGCAAAACTATAAAGATTAGCTGAAATGCCAGTGTTAACTAAAATAAGGAGATTTCCAAATACTAGCTAAAATACTAGTGGTAGCATGTTGGCAAACACAAACATGTTGGTTAACAATGATCAAATCCAACAATAAATTGGCTTTAAAAGGAAATATTAGCTAAACAACGCTTAAATGCTATTGTTAGCTAAAACGCTAGTAGGACCATGATAGCAAACACTAACATGGCACTAAACATGAACATAAACCATTTTATTTAGTAAGGTAAAGTTAAGTCTTTATTTAAAATTATCCTAAATACAGATATGAGCTGAAATGAAATGAAATGAAAAGTTAGTTTAAATGCTAGTAGTATCACACTGGCAAACAATACAATTTTTGTTAACATTAGCTCAATCCATAAAGTATTTTATATTTATTTTACAATGAAAACATTAGCAAAAAATAACTGAAATTCTAATTTTGGCTAAAATGCTAGTGGAGAAGGTCTTTAATAGGGCTGAACGATTAATTGCATATGCAATTAAATTGCGATTTGGTAAAATGCGATTTCCTAATCGCAAAGGCTGCGATTTGACTTGATGTCTGCTAAAGTCACGTGACTTGCAAGCAACGCAGGGAGAGAAGGAAACGCTGCAATTTAACCAGTTATAAAATGACCAAACGGAATCCAACACTGCGCAATATTTGGTACCAAAGAGGAACAGAACATCAGTTGTGAGAAATTATATCTGCTATGAAAACGTTGATGCTGCGCAATGCCAGGTATTATGCAGAACCCGTCTTGGTATTGTTGCTGCCTCACGAGGTAGGCTACAGTACGAACCTTTATCAACACCTAAAAACATCACACCACCATATATGAGAGTTGCACGACTAACCACCAGCAATCCACCAGTGTTTAAATTTCCAGCAAACAAACTTCCAGTCGACATGGATCGCTGACCGAGCTGTTTGAAAGAATCACTCCTTACGAACATAAAAAAACGGCACACTGAAATAATTCGTGCTATAACGCGTTTTATAGCCAAAAGTATGTTTTGTTAACCATGATGAATAAACTAGGATTCAATCTTACACACACATTTTAGCCACATTTTACCTGCGCTGTATAAAAAATGACGACAGAAAGTTAAAGCCGCACTCAAAACAGCGGAGTATTTTGCAACAACTGACCTGAGATCAAAGCGCTCTACGGAGCCATACCAGAGTCTAAAAGCGCATTAGATCGATGGAGAATTAAAAATCAAAGCTTGTTCCTTCAAGCATCCTAGGCTACTTCCCGGAGGGAATTATTAGCTGGGATCAAAAGGAAGAAAACCTTGATTGCAGAACGACACCGATGACCATCGACTGTGATGATTAAAAGTAGATAAAGTTGTTAATATTTGCCTTTGTCTTAAAATAAGTAAATAATCTTATGGAACTGAATAAATTATGTTGAAAAATCTGTTTATAATACACAATATTTTTGATTGCATTAATTAAAAAATGCATGACAAAAGCCCCACAAAAATAATTGCACATTAAATCGCAATCACAATATTGAAGGAAAAAAAATCGCAATTAGATTATTTACCAAAATCGTTCAGCCCTAGTCTTTAATACAATTTTTGGTAAAATTAGCACAAATGCTAATGCCATCTTAAATGTTGATGTGAGCTGAAATGCTAAAGATAGCATATAGCCAAACACCAACATGGTGGTTAAAAGTAACTATTTATTATGTTACTTTAGCTGTTAAGTTAAAATTATCTGAAATTTTAATGTTAGTTCAAGTTAACTAAATTGGCATGGTTACTTAAAACGCTACTGGTAGCATGATGGGAAGCAATAAAATATTGGTTAACAGTGACACAATCCATTCAGTACGTTAAAATATACCTATAAAGCTAATGCTATCTAAAATTAGCTAAAGTACTAAGGCTAGCTAAAATGCTATTGTTAGCTTGAATGACACAGCATGTTGGGAAACTGTTGAATATATTCTATTATACTGTGCTTTATGAAGTGCCTTATGAGATGTTTTACTTAGATTTTGATGCTTGTTACATATATTCTCAGCTTAGTTAAGATAAC
The DNA here is from genome assembly GCA_028564705.1 of Apricaphanius iberus. Taxonomy (NCBI): domain Eukaryota; kingdom Metazoa; phylum Chordata; class Actinopteri; order Cyprinodontiformes; family Aphaniidae; genus Apricaphanius; species Apricaphanius iberus. The sequence continues at coordinate 29,514 of JAPXFQ010001556.1, forward strand.
ACTGTGCATGCAAAGATATTTCCTCTTATTTTGCAGAACTTGTCCATTTAACCAGAGCGTGATTATGCTGAGACTGCACCGTTAAGAGAAGAACACAGAATGTTCTCATGCTCTGCCACAACTAGGGAGTTGTTACTTTCTCTTATCTCAAGGCCACAGTTGCTTATGACTCATGTTAGAATTGTATTGAGCAATGAATATGTAACTATCCTTGTGCAGTTTTGAATAAAAAAGAGCTGTCTCAGCAGGAGAATCAGAATCGTTTTGGGCGGCTGGGAGACTTGTACTCTCTGCAGCTTCGGGCGATTCTCCGCTGCAGCGCAGACTCGGAAAGACTTTCAACTCTCCTCATTTCTCAACATACTGAAGGGCTGAGATTTCCTCCATAGTTTTATACCTGTGTTAGATTAAATAAAAGAGTAATTAATAGGGGATCCTACAAAACATTAACATATTGGTTAACAATAACTGAATCCGTTCAGTATGTTAAAATATACGTAAAAAGCAGATATTTCCTTAAAGGACAACTAAACACCAAATCAACTTTTTGTAGCTTATAAACTGCATAAATATGCTTCTTATAGTGCTCTCTACATGTCCTGGTCCCTTTTTTGACATTTTAGTGCAAATTAGATAAAATCTCACTTTTGAGCCTAAAACCGTCTGTGTGGCGCCATCTGTGCATTTTCGATTGCACTACATTTGAATTTCATTCCTGTCCTCCCCATTTGCTCAGAAGTTTGTGTGACGGGATTTGGTGGTGTGTGACGTCCGTCGCTCTGCCGCTTGGGGTATAAAAGCAGTCAAGGCTCGCCCCCGTAGCGAGTTGGAGTTGGAATAGTGAGCGAGCGTTTTACATCGATTTTACATCGTCATGACGTCAACACTCCACCCCCAGCCTCAAAGCGCCACTCTCAGCTCCACCTCTTCGCCCATTTTTAGAGTTTCTGGGAGTGACAAGGAGAGTGACGCGGACAAGATGGCGATGTTGGGAACCGCCCAGTTGGCTTCATTTTTGCTCTTCAGAAACCTATGGGTGACGTCAACGAGGGTTTGTCTATTTATATATACAGTCTGTGCCCAAAACGCGTAAGACCATAGGTAGACACTGGGCTGAGCTCAGATGAGTCATGTATGTAAGGAAAACGGGATCAGGAGAGCCGTCTGCCCTGACAGCAGCAGATCAACTGCAGCATCTAGGGCACCGACAGGGCGTCTAGAAGACGGAGGGTGGAGACCCCCCTACCTCCACCTGAGCACTAACCGGAGAGCACTCAGGCCTGCGCAGCTGAACACTGCCCCCGAGGCAGAGGACTCCCACAGAGGAAACCCTGGAAGAAGGATTAATAAGTAAAAATGTAAAAATAACCAGAGCTAATAAAAGTAAAATAAGTAGTAATAAATATAATAGTAAAAAACTGTTAACCATATAATAACATAAATATCTAATAAAACTATTAAAATATAAGCAAACAAAACATACACAGCAAGAAACACTAATAAATAATAATCAATTAAAAGCTAAGCTAAAAAAGGTGAGTTTTAAAAACATGAACGTGCTCTGTGGCCCTGAGGTCCTCTGGCAGCCTGTTCCAGAGATTAGGGCCATAATACTGAAAGGATGCCTCACCATGGGTGTGTGTTCTGATTTTTGGAATCACAAGGAGACAGCTGCCAGAGGAGCACAGAGGCCGCGAGGGTTCATACGGTAAAAGCAGCTCTGAGAGATAAGAAGGGCCAAGACTGTTAATAATAATAATAATAATAATGCATCAAACTTATATAGCGCTTTTCTGGACACTCAAAGACGCTTTCCATTATTCATTCACTCCCACATTCACACACTGGTGGAAGCAAGCTACAATACACAGCTGCCCTGGGGCAGACTGACAGAAGCGAGGCTGCCATATCGCGCCATCGGCCCCTCTGGCCAACACCAGTAGGCAGTAGGTGAAGTGTCTTGCCACAGTCGCCCTATTAAGACACTTAAAAACCATTAAAAGAACCATAAAAATCGATCCTGAAACATACGGGGAGCCAGTGCAATGTTTCTAAAACCCGAGTAATATCCTCCCACCTACTGGTCTTCGCCATGTCATGTGCTGCTGAAATTTGTAATAGTTGTAAACCTGAAATACTCAGGAAATACTCAGAAAGCAGGGCATTACAGTAATCAATTCTACAGGTGATAAAAGCATCAGCATCTCCGTATTGGCCTGGGAGAGAATGGGGCAGACTCTGGCAACTCTTTTCAGGTGATAAAAATGTATTTTTAAGATATTTTTAATGTGAGGGATAAAAGTCAGCCCAGAGTCAAAAATAACACCCAGGTTCTTCACTGGCTGTGAAGGATAAAAAGAAAGTGATTGCAGCTTTGGTAAAAGTTTCTATCTCTGGGCCTCAGGACCAATGAGTAAGACTTCAGTTTTGTCCTGGTTGAGCTGGAGAAAGTTTTCAGCTATCCAGGATTTGATAATTAAAATACAGTTAAAAAGTGCTTAGATTGGCTGTTTTTCATCAGGAGACATGGAGATGTACAACTGTGTATCATCAGCATAACTGTGGAAGTTAACTCCAGGTCTTCTGATGACACTGCCAAGAGGGAGCATATACAGGTTAAAAAGCACTGGGCCTAAATTTGAACCCTCGGGCACACCACATATGATGCTGTGGACCTTGGAAGGACATGTATCTAAACTTACCATAAAAGTCCTATCTTTGAGATATTATGTGAACCATCTATGATCAGCACAAAGAGGCCGATCAGTTTCAAAAGGGTTAAAAGAATAGTGTGGTCTACTGTTTTTCTGAAGTGAAGTAGTGTTAGCAATTGTGGAAAGTAAAATTTCAGGATTATTTCATGATCTGAGATTATTTTGGAGAAATAAGCATTTCTTGACTTTGTTACTGCATGATATTAGTAGGTCAGTATAAATCTGCTTTATTGTGATATTATTTTTCCTCCATTTTTCTCTCTGTCGCCCTGCAATTTCTCTTTAGTTTTCTAAGATATTCATTTCTCCATGGTGATGCATGTTTTGGCTGTAGATGTTTAACTTTAAGTGGCGCAAGCAGGTTGAGGGGTAGATCGAAGTCTGCTGTTAAAATCAATGACAATAAAATAACATGGGGCGGCTAAATTAATAGCTTTATAACTTTTTAAAAGTCAGCAGCCACTTCAGGGGTTAGTTGGCGTTTCAGTACAGTTCTCACAGAGGTCGCCCGCTTAATAAAACTGGTGATGTTAAAAAACACACAATAAATAATGGAGATTCCGCAACATTCGACAACAGACGACTGGTGGGCAGGCCATATGTGATGACCAAGTCCAGTGTGTCCTCTGTTGTGAGTTGGCTGTGTGACATGCTGGGTAAAATGTATGTAACTCAAGATGTTTGAAAAATCTGTTGATAAAGGGTCCAAAAGGTTATCCACATGTACATTAAAATCACCAGCTAAAATTATGCTTTCATAGGAGTTGTGCAGAATTGATAAAAACTCTGAGAATTCTTGAATAAAAAGTGCACTCTTTAGGAGCCCTGTAAACTGTTACACAAAATCTGAGGAATGCTAAAAACAGCTGCAGTATATTCAAAACTGCTATTAACCATTATATATATATATATATATATATATATTCAGTTTATTTATATAGCGCCATTTCACAACAGATGTCATCTCAAGGCACTTTACAAAAAGAGTTATTACAATACAATGTTTAGTGTAGAAATTACAGAACCACAGAAGATTGCGTCGTGGAATTCTCAGCAATCCCTCATACTGAGCAAGCATGCAGCGACAGTGGGAAGGAAAAACTCCCTTTTAACAGGAAGAAACCTCCGGCAGAACCAGGCTCAGCACAAGCGGTTATCTGCCGCGACCGTCTGTGGCTTGGAGAATTCACAATATATATAAATTATGTTAGTTATTTAAATTGAAGGATTATCTGGATGTTTTTTTAATAATCTTTTACACATTTTATGACACTTTATGATATTAATGGCTGAAACCTTTGGTTTGGTTTGTCAATAAAGCTGATTCTAATTCAGTTTAGCTCTGGTTTAGCTGTTGGCTAAAGCTAACCAGACACTCACCAGAGTGTAGAGGAAGCAGAGAACACTGCCTTGGTAAGTTTCCTGCGTCTATCTGTAACAGATTTTTGCAGCGAGTAGGGAGAGGGGAGTCCTGCGTGTTGTAGTGCTTCGAGGATCAGTTCAAACTGGGACACAAAATTTACCTGAGCCACTGAAACATTTTTCCAGAACATCCTTCCCTGCTCCCTTGATGTGACATCTGAACGCGGTGAAGTTACGGCAATGGTTTGTTTAAGGACCATCAAAAAATTCTGTTTCAGATCAAATCATTTGTTCCTTTTCGTGGTTTGAAAGGAGACAGGGATGGCTGACAGAGCTACACCGTGTGTGTGAGCACGCATGACGCCATTACACAGGCTGCCCTGGAAAGCAGTTGGTAAATCTGCTTGTTCAATCCGAACACTAGCAATTTAAGTGAATTTACAGGCATATAGAGGCAACCACAGTGAAAAGGCCAGGGCTAATTCTACTGACCAGGGCATTGCTGGAGCATGTATGAGAAAGAAATAAAACATTTTTTTATATATTTATTTGTGGTTAAACTTATGTATTGTCCCTTTAAATAATGTAAGACATTTAACACATCACAAAAACACTAAACATAAGCCATAAACTCATGTTTAATTGTGATGGGCAATCAATGTTTGATACAAACTAAATATCCACTCCTTATTTTTACAAAGTATTAAAAAAACCCAACTATATTCACTCAGTTAATTTCATTTTACGATATCTCATACATATTCTTTAGAGCTAAAATTTTTTGTTTAAAGGTCTTGAGTGTTAAATTGTAAATTTTTTATTAGTTCCCTTCTCTCAACATAGTATGCTTCAGGCAAAATAATATAACACGTTTCAGCTATCTTCTTGAAAACCAAAGTCACATTTCTCTGTAGTATGTTTCGCCTGTTAAAATAATTTAGAATTTCATTCATTTGAACAAATCCTAATCTAGATATAATAAATTCTTCCTGTTTTATTCCGTTTTCCTTTAAAAAAAAGCCACCTGCCAGGTCTTTTCCCCCATACTTTCTGCCATCTGTCCTTGACCTCGTGAGGCTGCCTGTTTCTGTTTTATTTGACATGTCTGAGCAAAATGGTTTTGCAGACTGTTTTTATTGCAAACTGGTTTTATTTGTATTGAATGTTGGAGGAGAAAATAAAGACCGCCACATTGTTGATGAGGTCATCCCATCAGCATGACAAAAATTATGCAATCAAAATGTTAATTAGCATGTGGTGTCTTCTGGCTAAATCTAGTGACTTTCTGGGTCAAATTCAGCTACTTTCTATTGCAGAAAGTTGGCATCACTGATCAAGTCACCCAACAGAGAAATTCTTTGTTTTAACTGAACAGAATCCCCTAAATCCAAAAAACACAGAGCCCTAACCACAATGGCTCTGTGCTGTAAATACATTTGGTTATTGAACAATGCGTCCTTTTTGTGTAATTATGACTTCAAATTTGCAGTATTGGCTGTTAACGGAAATTAATTTGGGCTGACTAAAATATTTCTTTAAAAATCGCGTATGCTCTCATGTCCACTTGTGGGTACCACCACTGATCTTTTTTGACCAAGGAAAAACTCTGGGTATGTGATGAAAAACCAACATTCTGAACCAAACATCCCCATTTGAAACACAGAGCTTCAATTCTTAAGCAAAGGCGAGGAAGCTGGTTGCTGGATAGAGCTAAACACAGAGCAGTTCTGGAGGAAATCAGCTTGAGGTGCCGATAGCAGTAACAACTAATAAGTTACTATCATCCTCAACACTATCGGCCCAACATTAATAAAACAGGAATAGAAAGCACAGTGGACCCAGAAAGAAATGTGACAACTGCAGCATGAGCGATAGAAAAAAAAAAAACTGTCTGTATGATAAACTATTTTTCATATGTAGCAAGCTGCTTTTTTTGTTTTTACTGTAAAATCTGGTTCAACTGTAAGAATTTCGGCTGTCTCAAAGGACTGCTCCATACCACACTGCGAGCTCCACTTTGCTTTAGTCGTGCTTCACACTCGCACTGAACGGCCCAAGGTTCCAGTGAATCAGACAGCACCACGTCTCATTCTAGCCCTGCAGACCAGATTTATAGAATTTCTGACACTGCCTGAAGACAAGTGTTAGTGACTTTGTTGCCGTTTCTAATGACATTTCTGACCACCTTAAGCAACTTTTTGTTCTTCCAAAAAGTGCCTAGAGAAAAATCTTGCAACGTGTCTGACCACCTAAGCTACCTGTGAAACTTTGTCGCTGATATTCATTGCAGATTAAAGACCTCGCCTGTTCTGCAGAGGGGCTGTTCCTAGATGCTCAGAAAGCGAATGCCATGCACCATGATCACGTTACAGCCACTGACAAAAAACTTTCTAAGTTGATTTCACCAACTCACAATGAAAGGAGTTTTATATGGGGGTTTTTATTAATTCAAAAGTTGTAAAAAACTGCAATATATAACACTGAACTTTCTTTTATAAAGAAACACAAAAAAATCAAGCAGCTGCACAACTGTGGTGCATTCAAGGAATGTTTGAAACATATGGCGAGCTCAACAACATAGGATTTTTAATACTTCTAACAAAAAAATATGTAAAAAAACATAAAATAAGCCATAAACCTTTGTTTAATGGCAGTTGGCAAGGTTTGGTGGATACTAACTATACTTTACTTATTTTTAAAGTAGGCTACTAATGGCCCTTCACAGTGCCCAAAACGTAAACGCCCAGAACGCAAAGATTACATGTTAAGTCTACGGTTGAGGTCATCAGAGGGTAGTTACAGTCTCTGCAGTGCTTTGTGTGATTTTGCCGCAACAATTAAAAAAAACTTTTACTACTTACCAAGCTTCAAAGTGGCAAAAGCCATCAGTCCAGAAGTTAAGCTAGCTGAACTTTCTGCACCGTCCCTTGAGCATCAACCAATCAGAGCGTCTCACTGTATTGACGTCACTACGCCAGACGTTTTGTCTAGCTTTATTTAGCAAATAAAACCAACCCATTCTCTCAATATGATCCGGCAACAGAGGAAGCCCCTCCCTGTCACTTTTTCTAATTTTTGCTTAGCAAGCTTCAGGTTTCAAACTAGTCTCTTAGGGAGCGTTTGTTTATGGCGACAAAGTGTGCGGTCTGAACGCGGCAAAAAAAAAAAAGTCTTTTCAATTAATTTTGTCTTCTTAGCTAATGTTTTTTTTGTTTTGTTTAATTGGTGTTGATCGTGCAGTTGCAATTGGAAATCTTGTAAATTTTGTGCCAGTTCCCTTCTCTCTACAACTTCAGAACATGCTCCACGGTCTCTTCTTGAAGACCTGGTTTTTAGAGATTTTGTGTTGATGCTGTAAGATTTTTTTCTGTGCTATGAAACCAGCAACTTCTGTAGCACCCATGCTATAAGCTAAAAAGGTTAACGTACAGCTCTGATGCTGCGTTCAAACCGCTGCGTTCAGAACTTTTGACGGTCCTAACGCTCTTGACGCGACACAGCAAACAATCAGAGCCTCTCACTGTAGTGAAGTTGCCCGACGTCGACGACGTCTAGCCATCCACGATCCGCGAGTGTTTAAAACATCCAGCTTTGCAAGCTTCAGCTTAAAAATGTATCTTTTGTGTATATGAGTCGAACTAATCACTTTGTGAGTGTTGCTTGAAGCTGACAAAGCCTGCGGTGTGAACGCACCATTATTGTCTTAACTATTGGCCCTATTGGCTCATCCTTTTGACTATCGTCCAATTAATCAACCGTCAAGAAATTAATCCGCACTCAGCTTTTTCAAAATAACTACTATCGGTTATCAGACAAACCCACTATCAGGCCTTCTCTATTTAAGGTACAGTTTTAATAAGGGGTGAAGGTTAACAGCGATCCTAAGCATACAGTAGAGCCCAAAATGATTCATAACGCTGGCAGATTTAGGTTTAGAGTAATCTTTTGATTTAATCAACATCCATTTTAGGAATTTGACAATTCGATATTGATTTATTAGCTTCGATATCGATTCAATAATAAATAAATAAATAAATACACAAGTAATTAAGTATGTGAGTATATTTTTAAATAATGTGTGTAGTAGTACCAATGTTTAAGAAGAAATTTACCCCAGCATGTTTTTTTTAATGTTTCCTGTCATGGTTTATTTAGCAGAACAAACTGTACAATATTGTACATGTGTTATACATTGCTGAACGCTGTCACTAGAGTGCCCCACAGCGCCGCCACTGGCCGGTGGAATGAATCGATTAATAGGCTTTGATCAATCGATACTGAATTGAAAAACAAATAATTGCAATGCATTGATGAATTGATATTTTTACCCAGCCCTAATCTTCCCCCTGGAAGTAAAAGTAACATTTTGGAGATAACCTAGTCACAGTCTCAGCTTGATTATAATGGTAAATTTAAGGAGGTAACTAAAAATTAGGGTGATGGCAAAGATTCCTTGTAACATCAAACATTTTAAATATGTGTGTAAAATTAGAGAGTTGTAATGGACCTGTGTGTGTGTGTGTGTGTGTGTGTGCCAGTCTCTCACCCCTGCACACTACTTCCAGTGGTGACAGAGGAGCTCAGCTCGTTGTCTAGCTCGGCCAGCGCAGCGTAGCGGTCCTCCGTGCACCTTGCTGTCTGGGACTGAGCTGGAACGGCACTGGACATGAAGGGAATTGGCACACCTCCACCTTTGAACAAATATTACTGTCACGAGATGTCGCAAACACATGCAAGAAATTTCCAATAAACAGGCCGCTACTCTAGCAAAATGTAGAAAAGAGATGACTCTGTGGGTTTTTCTCATTTCTAACTAACAAGAAAGTCTAGGTGTGATGCGTAGCATTTAGTTTAAAGATCTAAGGTGGTGGGAGCGTTCACTGAGCTTTGGAAGATATAGAGAAGACCTGAAGAAAACTCAAGCAAAGCATGAAGAAGAAAAAAAAACTGGAAAGAGTGTGTGGAAAAGTTGACAGGTGATGGGGAAGCTGGTACCTGATGAAAAGGACTTTGAGGAAGGTGATGTGCTCAGATGGGATGAAATTGTAGTGTTTCCAAATGCTTCAAAGTTGGCAAAGTTGGTGTTTGAATTACCCTGAGGTGTTGTGGCTATACAGGAACAAACCATAATATGGAAAACGGATATGGAAATAAAATCTTTTAAAAAGCAAATGCTATGGGGTAATGGATAAACAAAGGAGTGAGTTTTACTCGACCTCAGTCACACACACACTTACCTGACTGGCTTGGAAAATGTGCAAAATTGGCAAAGTTGGTGGAAGGAGCGGTTTGAGTTGGAGGAGCAGCAAAAATATCTCCACCCAAGTCCGAGAGCAAGTCGAACTTCTTCTCCTGAGCAGCGCTGTGGACCTGGGAGCGACTAAGCCCCGGAGACTGGAACACGGAGACACGTGGGATAAGATACCTACATGAATAGGGTATTTATTGCAGCTCGGAGTGGGACCGCACCTGGCGCAGAGGTGTTCTGTTGAGCTGTAGGGTTTTAAGGGGCTGGACCTCTGGGGTGCTGCCGGTGCTGCTCGCTGAGGAGCCTGAGGCCTGAACGCTGGCTACCGTCCGGGCCTGGTCTGGGGGAACATACCTGGGCAATCAGGGAACATCAGCAATACTTTTAGTCCTCAGATTTTTGACCTTATTCTTTAAAACTATACCGCAGAAGAAAAAACAGACGTGTGGATAATGTAGAGATGGAGTTCTGGCAGAATAAAACATATGGTTAAAGATTTTGGCAGAAGGAAGTAACAATTAGACGTCAACACTTTCTTCCCATCCCAGCTGACAGCAAAGCAACAGTGCTGAGTCATCCTGGGATAGAACATGACATGGAGCTTAACTGTAAAGTGAAATTAAATTAACAGTAGGGATATAAGAAAATATCAATATGCAAATATACCACGGTACTTTATGCCACGATACGGAATAGATATTCAAAATCAAACTATCTTTTTTTGAAAGAATATGAATTGAATTTTCTCAAAATGAAAAGCTTGGCCGCAAATTGTTGGCCATTTTCACCCTCTTGGTTCCAGTGGATCAAATAGATCTAATAAAAAAACAGGATACATGTTTTAGATGAAACAGGTTGGAGTGTTTAGAATTCTGTGACAGATTTTCAAAAGTTAAATTCTTTTTTAATAATCACGATATAGGGTGACATCAGGTCCTTCAGGTAAAATGAGCCACTTAAGGTTTGAGCTTCCTAGACTTTTAATTTTTTTACAGACCATGGTCACAAAAGATTTCAAATTGTTGGCAGAGCTGTATTTAAAAAAAAATAAACAATTGATTTGATTAGACTTTAGCTGCTGTAGGGGAGGGGGCGATGCTTCAAATCCTTTTTTGTGGAAAGAACCGAGTTTTTGGGTAAACCAAAGTGAAGCCTCTAAATAAGGTATCTAATACAAAACCTATTCATTTTACTGATATTTTGTTATGAATCACTAGCACTATTCTCCCGTGGGTTAGGAGCGTCTCTGAGGTGCTGCTTTGTTGTCTTCCTGGGGGAACCCTATTTATAGCATGCATTACATTCATTAAGTCACCCAGACAAGTTTAGTGCCACTTAGAGTGCTTTGGAAGACGTTTATGTCCATTCGCAATCAGAGTATATCTATACAATGGGAGTTAATGGGGCGACAGCAGGTGCAGCCTCTACATAAGGCATCATCTGCATTAAACTCCTTCATTTCACCAAAGTTTTGTTATGAATCACTAGTACTGTTCCGCTTTGAGTGACAAAGCGGAACAGTACCGCTTTTACTGAGCATTTCGGAGGTGCTGCTTTGTTGTCTTCCTGTGTGTTTTACAGGCTTTTAATCCAACTACACTAGCAATTTCAGTTACATCGCTGCCGTTTGGCATCCCAGTTGTAGTCTGAGCAGGACTTTTACTCAGTGCTCTACGACTGCGGTCAGTCAGACAGACAGAAATAAATGACCACTGCAAACATCAACAAACAAGTGGAATAACTTCAGCTTCCACAGGCTCCCTTGCTGCAAACTTGCTCAGAATACAACTGCAATGGCTGATGGCTGCAACGTCATTGAAATCGCCAGTTGGATATAAAGCCTGTAAAAACCCCTGCAGACGACAACAAAGCACCTCAGAGACCCTGATCGCAAGTCCACGTAAATATCTCCCGAAGGACTTCAAGCAGCACCAAACTTGTCTGGGTGCGTAAATAAACGTATTGCATGCTAGAAATAAGGTCCAGGTTGTAATAAACGGTACTTCCTTTTTAATTCTTTCCATTTTAGTGGGCCCCATTTACAAGTTAATAGACTTCTGAAGGCAGTAAGTTGGTTGTTATCAGAGGGCAGGGGTTGAATTCATATGAATTAGCATTATCAGATTTCTCTGTTTTTTTTGTGAAACTGGAAAAATCATGTATCAGCATCCGTCGATTTCACAATCATGCACTGCTCTGCGTTTGCTTATGATGTCCATGGAGTGTGCGCTAGTAACGTGATAAAAGGTGAGAAGTTACCATCTTTTCTTCTCATATTTTTCCTGAAGAAACTCCTTTACTTTCTGTGGTTCTCGGAAATCTGGAACAACTGACGTCCTGTCGTCATAAAGACCCAGCCAGATGTGTTTACAGAACTACGGGGGGGGGGAAAGAAAGTTAAGTCAATGGAGGCGGGGAAAAGAAAAGAAAAGAGAGAGGAATCTTAGCAAGTTAACTAAGGACACAGATACCACTTCCAAAACTATTCTAGCCACTATAAAACCAGCTACAGGATTCAGGAATGGTGGGAAGAAATGCTGAGTACCTCATTGCCGTGTTTCTGTAGGAACTCGATCTCCTGCTGTGTGAAAGTGGTCATAGAGATGGACTTCACTCTGTGTGGGGGGTTCAGTCCTCGCCTGTGGGTGGAGGAGTTTTAGCTTAGCTAAGGAACAACATAAGCATGAAACAACCAAACAACATTCAGAACACACACAGAGACACACACACACACACACTCCTATGGATCGATCTGCATTCAGGACAGCCTCGCCTTGTTCCGCTGAAACCCCAACGACTGGATGAAGGCAGTTCTTAAACTAAATTAAAGCAATAAAAAATAGGCGGCTTTAATACGCTACAGCTGGATGCAGTAGTCCAGATGTGCTGCTAAACGCTAAGAGTTTAGCCCTCCTCTCATGGAGCCAACAGAAGATAATCAGGTCCGCCAACCTCAGCAGTTACATTAATCGCTGTAAAATAAAATGGCGATCATCACTTATTTAAACTGGTTAAAAGATATAGGTTAAAAGGGCCATGTGTGAATGTGATTGTGGAGTTCAAAACAAAAGTTCCATGGATCTCTTGTGTATTTCCTTTAAAAAAATAGAGCAACCGCATCCGGTTTTCTCTTTTATTTACGCTGAAAATTGTAGTTCAGTCATATTTGGTCATGTTAGTTAATCGGGATTAATTATTTGATTAATTTGATTTTTTTTTTTTTTGTCGTCTGACTGTCCTAGTTAAAATACAAGTTAACATAAACTGGCAAGTTAAAACATTGAACGATGTTTTGCACCATTTATGAAAGACGGGTATTTTTTGGGGGGGCGAATATGCATATTTTTAACCTTTTGTGGAATAGAAAAAATGAAAATTGAATACAATTTAACTACTGCTGTAACACCAATGAACCACATCGTGGATGGCGATACCATGGGCAAGAAGGATTTCCAGTACTGGTCACTGTAGCATTACGTTTGAAGAAGCCTCTGACTGCAAACACTGACTGTCATGATAAGCCAACAGCTCCGTTCCGGTAGCCGATATAATATTCCACCTTATCATGTCCAGAATGACACCATCAGCTGCTAGCAAGCACTGCTAATCTCCTTCAGTTGCTTTTGTCGCTCCTCTTTGAAACTGTCTGACCGTACGGTTAGAAAGTCCAGCATTCTAGAGCTCATCCTAAAGTTAAAAGCTGTGAACACAATTCTTGTCTGACAAAAACAGCCGCAGCATATTCTCTCCATCATGAACAGTGGTTTGAATAAGTCACTATCTGCCTACAATTTATACAACATTCATGCCCATGATGTACACTTCTGACCACACCAGTATATTATGTTCCAAGTCCTGTTATCTGGTGTTATGAATGTGTTTTATTGCAATCCAGACATATGGCAGACATTAGATTAAAACACCAAAACAGGAAAGACTTTGGGAGTCAAAGGGAAAGGTCATGAATCAAACTAATTCCAAAGAACGCTGTGCTACTGAGTCTGTAGCCTCTTCTTTTCTGAAGAGTCTGACTACTACATAGTCAGACTCTTCAGGACACTTTAAGGCTCCAAGTCACACTTGATATTCTAAGTAAATGGTAGGTGAACAATCTTGTCCGAGGCAGCTTCTCCATATGCTGACTGTGCAGCTACATTCACACACTGCCTCCCAACAAGAAGGGAAATGTGTGCACAACACAGCTGTAACACTGCCTGGTTGATGTCTTGCAACACCAAGACTTGAGTCAAACTCATGTGACGCCTAGAGAGCAGGATAAGCAGAAATGTGTTTCATGTTTAGACTTCAAACCTGAGCAATTACTTTTCTGTTGTTAACATTTTGTCCATCCTTTACTCTGGTATTGCTTTATCAGCTTCTTTCTAAGTTCTGAGACCCACCAGGCCTCCCACATAAAGAGTTGGGTGTTTTTTCCAATAGAAGATTAATCTGGTGAACTCCAACAAACAGCAGCGAAACATCTGAATGTTTTCCAACAGCGTCAGACATGCTAACCTTGACCACAGATGCACTGAGTGACACAACTAACAGTGATCCTCCACGAGTACAAACCAGAGCATCTCGTCATGCTGAAGGTTGGCTGTAAACAAAATAATCTGTCTCCAGCAGGACCATAAAGCCCAGCCCAACGGCCTCCCGGCTCAACAACCGGGAGCGTCCGCGTTACCTGTCCCGTCTTTCCCTCTAGCTAACGAGCTAACGGTATCGGACCTCCAGGGAGCTTCATGGCGACAGCGGCGCCCCGTCGCTCCCTGGCGGTTGGTGTAAACGACAAAACACCGCGCTGAAGCTGAAAGGGACACTCACAGGATCCCGGAGCAGGTGGTGCAGACGAAGGAGCCCACTGTCATGTTGACATAAGTCGGGCCGCGTTGGTCACAGTCGAAGCATTTCCTATTCGCAGGCAGGCTAGTCATTTCCCGGAGCATCTTTAGGTGAGTCTCCTCCTGCTTTCGCTTCGCACTCGTCGCCATGACGGGAAAACGGCAGTTGGTATCACCGGGAGAAGTTTGGTCAAACAGCCCGGCGGCAGAGTGCGTTACTTCGAGGCAGACTCGCCGCGTCTGACGGCTGGGAACGGTCGGGGAGAGGGAGAGGGAGGGAGACACCACCTTACTGAGCTCCAGCAACGGACAAACTTCTTCTTCTGGAAAACCCAGCCCCCTTCCTCAGAGCCTGCGCCATCTGTCGGTTTGGAATGCTGCCTTGGATTTTCTATTTTCACTATGACAACATTTTACAAATAAGTGTTAAGCTAAACAAATATCAATGTAAAATTTTTAATAAAAATGTGTATATTATAAATAAATACTGCTTTAATATGTAAGAACATTATAAGGTGACATTAGGTAATTTGGGACACTTTTTTGTTGATTGTAAACCATTTAAAATGCTGAACCTGGTAAAATTAATGAATTGCATAGCTTAATAGAGTCTATGACTCTATTTTAACCTTTAAATGTTATAAGTGACCACTATCTGATCTGGGTAGAGGTTCAGGTAAAATGGGACAGTCATTCAGGTACAATGGGACAGGTGATGCGGTTTGAAGAATTGGCAACACAATTGAAGAATAACAATGCAATTTATTAGTTCATAAAGTCAGTTATCAATCATCAATTAATTATTTAGTTAATGAAGTCAGTTATCAGTTAAACAAACATGTTTTCTTTACAACACCCTTAGCACAGGAACTTGACTACCCTAAAACTAGGAAGCGATTTTCAAGTAGATCTAGGCCTACAAGTTGAATTTAATAAGATTGTATCAATCAAAAACAACATATATGTGAATATCAATTATTTATCTGAATACATAACATATGGGCAGTTACAAGCTAATTAGTTAATGCTATTGGCACAAAATACAACATATTCTCTGGTAATGTATATTGCTTAACTGTCACACTATTTGTAAAATCTCACAATATGGCATAAAAGAGACATTTTCATGTGATTTCTGATAAAGAAAAAAAAGAGTAGGCCTACTGTGCAGTTTTAAATTTAAATAGACATACTCTGATTAGAATGTGCAACTTGAGTAGGATCATTATAAAACATAACATATATAACATAATGTAATATAAAAGTATAAACAGAATGTGTATTGTCTACAGAATGTATATATGTTGTGCATTAAAAAGTAAACCTATTATTTCCAAGAAGTTAGCAGAATATAAACGCTAAAAAAAAATCAATGTGCTAATAACAGCAGCAAAATGTTATTTAGGTGAGTTAAACGGTGCAGATGACAGCAGGGGTGTGATATTATTGAGATTGTTGGGAACAGTTTTGGTTATAAAGTCTAACACCTGCAAAAACACTCCTTCATGTAACTAGGATGTGGCAGTCTGTCACTGAAGGAGCTCTGCGATGCAGCAACGTCTTCATGCATGGGGTAGGAGACTGTGTCCATCAGAGATGTTATTTTTGCCAAAGTCCTTCTTTCTACCACCACCAGAACTGGATCCAGGAGGCATTCTGAGCTGGCCTTCCTGATGAGGACATCAAACCTTTTCCTGTCAGCTGTAGATAACCTGCTTCAACATATGGCACCATAAAAGATGCCTGATGCCTCCACAGAGTCTAAGGTATTTAGGAGCACTCCCCTGGAATCCAATAGACCTCTCGCTCCTCAGTAGGTAGTCGGCTCCGACCCTTTCTGTGAAGATGTTGACTGTTATGGCGGTTTTACTGCCAGTGTTTCTGGTGTCTTGCATGAAAAAAAAGGACTTCCATTCACATCAACTAGATAGTTGAAACAGTTTTTTTAATCAGCTTTTCAAACAGATCAGAATGGCTTTATTTGTAAACAATGATCAGAAAAGACAATTAGTATTTCTAAAGGTTTATTCTCTTATTTATATTATGCAATTATTTCATAGCCCTCTGTTGTAGTTAATTTATGTGAAAGCCCCAACTCAAAGTCGTCACTTGGGTTAAAATTGCTAAAAACATCTGTAACAGAGATCATCCATTTAGATGTTCGGGATTATTTGAAGAGCTATAGTGAAAGACAACTTACATTATTTCCTAATTAAACACAAAAATATTTTAACATGATTATTTTATACATTTCATTTTTGATATTTGTGTATTTCATACATAATTGGCATATGAACATACAGACATTTTTTATATAATTGTAATAATAATCTCATTTATTTTTTTATATTAAATTATATAAAATCATATTGTCCCTCTTATTTATAAGAGGGTTAATTATATTGTATTAACATGAAGAACCATTAATAAATCTCTTATCAGGTCCAAAAAACACCACAAGACCGAATACAACTCAATGTAATTTTAATTTCAAAAGAAAATTAATTACATATAAAAAAATAAAACAAACTTTAGCCTCTTCAGAATATTTTTTTTCACAATGTGGACCTGGTAATCTCACTTCTCTACCTTCTCTTTATGTAATAAAAGCAACAAGGAACATGGTTTAAATTCAAGCCTTTAGTATCTGTCTTGGCTCCTGTTACACAACAGGTGCTCGCTGAATGTCCAGAGAAGAGACGTCGCCTGTCCCTAGTTTTGGCCTCCATGACAGTGATCACTCTGTTCTCTTTCATGGCCGTACACCTCCTGCTCCGCTCGTCTCGCTAGCTCTGCAGGAAACTGTTGGCTGTACCAAGACGTGAAACTGAATCGCATTATTTTCTGAACGACGCTGGTCATATAAAGGCTCAATATTATCCTGTCACAGACGAGAGTGTTCCAGTGAAGAGCTGAAGGGCAGGGGTCAAAATATTCCCATGATTCTCAGCTGAGTTTCTTTTGATTATATCAGGGACTCCTTCAAAGCAGTCATTTTACCAGCACAACTAACAAACAAGCAGCTCCCTAGATTTATTTTACTGAATTATTGGACAGAGTTGAGATAAAAATCTGTTAACATCAGGAAATATAGCCTTATGATTTTTGAACAGATGCAGAGGCAGAGAGATTATTAAAAGTCAACCTTCCAAAAGAAAAAAACAACAGTAAAGGCTGACTTATTTTGATCTTGGTCTCTTTTTGTTGTCACATAACGAGGATAGTGCTTCCACTGGCTGTGGGGAAAAAAAAAAACCGAAAAGATAAAAATATGTTTAGATAAATCAAAGTAACAGATCCTAAACACTGGGAAAAAAATCAATCTAATCATACCTTTACGAGCTAAAAAGTTAACTTTATTATTACAAATTGATCCCCTAACATCATTTCAGAATCGATTTATTGTCAACACAGATAAAGCTGAAAAAAACTCGCTAATCCGCAAAAAATGATCGTTAAAAATCAGGGTGAGACAGCTTGGAACCATTGCCTTATTGTGTTTTAAAAGAATTTAAAGAAAGGCCTCCAGTCACCGTCACTATGCATTAGTAATACCTCACATGTAGGAATCCACAGCTAAGCAAACTGTTGTTAGATCATCGCCTTCTGAGGAGAACTATAAGATCACCAAAGCAGTTTGCTCAACGTTTGCAGCAAGGTATTAAGTGCATCTTCACACACCTAAAAGAATTTTGGAGTTTTACTTTGTCAAACTTTCAAAAGGACAGCAAAGAAGTCATTACTGTCCAAAAAAAATGAATTCCAAGAGAAATTCTGCAGGAAATGGACAGATGGCCAGCCTAAGACGGGTGTAAAGTTATTATTTCTAATGAATCTTTCAAATTGTTCAGAATTTCTGAGAAATAGTTTGTACAACAAAGACAAGCTCATCCAAGAGCAAATCATCTTGAGAAAATCCATTTATAGGGTTCCTCTTCTTCCAAGGGAGTGGGATTCTTTACATTTGTGCTCAAAAGCAACGCCATAAAGAGCAGGATCAACAATGGCCTACACTGACAACTTTTTGAAAAAATCCAGGAGTAATTTTGTGATAATCTCCGTTTTCAACAGGACGGAGCTAATGATAACAAGATTCAAGTAACATAATGTTGAAAATTTGGACGTGTGCAGGAGCAGAAACAGACGGCGTCAAAATGATCGACTCCAAGCAGTAAGAAGACAAGAATGGGTCACCATCAGTCCTGGTTTTGTCCAGTTGATTTCCAGCATTTCAGAGTAAATTACTACAAATGTAATGAAAAAGGATCAAAACATTTTGAAACTAATCAAATGTTTTACATTTTTCTTCAGTATATCAGACAAACACGTTACAACAAAAGCCCCAAACACATCTGCAATGCTGTTTGGCCTCGATTAAGATGAAATTGATCACCAATGAAGCAGTACATTTAGGGATGCAACAATACCACTTATTTTTCAAACCGATACGATACCGATACTCGGTTCTGAGTACTTGCCGATACAAAGTACCTAAGCTGATACTTGTACCACACAAAAAATTAAATGGATTGGAGGACAGGTTGTAGTTTCTTCCCTGCTTGTTACAACAAATAATGGTGATTTAGACAAAAATATTATTAAAGATAACCAGAAAACTAACATTTGAATTGAAAATTAAACATTTTCTGTAAAAATTTGCAGATTTTCCACATTGTAAGAATCGGTTTATGGTATCGGTTAACTTTAACGAGCATATTTGAACAGTATCGGGCCGATACCAGTATCGTATCGGTGCATCCTTTGTTACATTTTTTAGATGTTGTTGCATATGTTGCAGCTTTATCTCCACCTGCTCTCTCTTCCTGGTAACTCGGAAGAAGTTCTCCATGCGGGTCTGCTTGACAAGTCCCACAGCCTTGTCCTTTTTCCTCTCCTCTCGCCTGTTTTCTCGATGCTCATGAAACGTCTTCATGCGATGACGGATCCTCTCCTCTCTGAAAACAAGAAATAAATTACAGACAAACGGTTGTTGTGATAGCTAGAATCCTTCCAGATCCATATGCAAAGGAAGCATCACAAATATGTACCTGACACGTTTTGTGTGACACAGGAAGTCAACCACGGCTTCCTCATCTGGCTCGGTCCACACTAGTTCAGGAACTACGGCTTCTGTTGCATCCAAGAAAATCTTCCTTGCCTCTTTGTATTTCCAGAAATGTGGAACAGGATGGGTCTGGAAGTTAGATGAATGTATATATATATTTTTTTTTTTTCTTTTACTTTTTTCATTACAAGTTGCGGGTTAAAACAACAGAAGTTATACATTACCTCTCTGTTGATGTGCAAAACCACATTCTCAATAGTACGATGCTTCTTGATCAGCCCGAGAGCTTTCTTAGGACCTAAACCAGGGATCTTGTCGCAGTAATCACAGCCCAGCAAAATACAAAGGTCAACAAGCTGAAAGAAATGTATGAAATAAAGACAGGAATAAAGTGAAATGATTATTTGCTCTAAAAAGAAAAAGTACGGTTCCACTAAACGAAAATTACCCTAATTAACCTGACAATAGACTTTTTAATTCAACCAGTCTCATGATAGTTTCACTCCTACCTCCTCGTAGTTAATTTGCAGCTTCTCCAGCAGCTTGGGTAACGAGTATTCCACGACTTCACTGAGAACACGAGCATAAGATCTAAATCAGATAAGGCTTGTCATCGCAAACAGCAGTTCCCCAACTAAAGCAAGACACTAAAACTCCACTGCAAACGTAAAAAACAACAAGTAGGTTTTCATCATAACTGTAAACACTTACAGTTACGGTTAGGTGGTAAATCGATTTTATTGATTAATCAAATTTTTCTGTTTATGAAGATGTAATTTTTGGAAGAATAGCAAGTTTTTTTTTTTTTTACCAACTTATTACTGCCATATCTCGGAGTGATTACAACCCGCTCAGGGCGTACCATCTTTTTCTACAAGGATATACGTACAGCTTGTTTTTAGTGCGACGTCTAATTCAGGTCAGATCTGCAACAGGATGATTGAAAGAAAGGAACGTTTTTGAAAATATTTTTTAGAATTAGAATTTATTTTTAAGAAAACACAGGAAGAATTTTTTTTTTAATTAAAATCAGAATTTAGATGTGGTATGAAAAACATAGATTTAATTTTTAAGCCACATCGCCCAGCCCTGATTACAGTAAATGCAGCCAGTTTGCATCCTTAACCACTCTGCAGGCTTTAGTAGTGTAGCGGGAATGTTGATGAGTTTAAACGTCAAACTCTTCAGCTACCTCTCTCACTCAAAATATGATGGATGTATCGGTTTTGAGATATTTTTGTTTATTTGGCAAAACTCTCAATATGTCCTGTGGCTTTTTGCATTTCTGAGCCAACCATGAACATTTAGGAAGGCATCTATCAGTGATATTGGTTTATTTCAGTATCAGGAATACATTTTTAGACTATATCGGTATATCTGATACCGGTCAAAAGCCAATATTGAACATCCCTACTCAAAACTCTGGTAAAGGTTTCCTGAGCCTCCAAATGGTCTCTCAGTCTAGGTCAGAAGAACGCTGACTGGTCAGTGACAGCCTCCACAAGGAGGCGAAGCCACAAGAGGTGATTACTAAAGAAGATGGTCACTCACAGAGCTTTTTTACTTGTACCTCATTTTTAGCAAATATTACATTCATGTACTCACCGAGACAAGTTTGGAGCCCCTTCAGAGTCCTTTGGAAGAAGTTTATATCCAGAGTAATCAGCGTAAATTCATATAACGGAAGTCTATCAGGACAGGAGATTTTGCGCATGTAATATCTGCCCCAAAACTCCATTGTTATTAATCATTATCACTACTACCCTTGGAGTTTCAAACATCTCAGAAGTGCTTATTTATTCTGCTCCGTCGATCCTTAGAGGCTTATAATACAACTACACAAACACGTGATTACAATGACGTCATAGCTGTGCTCCATCCCAGTTTTAGTCTGAGAAGGACTTTCACTCTGTGCTCTTGCTACTACCGACATTGACACGGTTCGCATGTGCGTGTTTCCAAATTTCACCAAGTTTATTATCATTGACGAAAACGTACAAAATAATGAAAAATAGAAGTAAAAAAAAAAACATGCTTGTTAACTGAAAGAAACATAAGAATGAGAATCTTCAACAAAACGAACTGAAACTGTAATGAGTGTTCACAAAACTAACTAAAACAAACTGAATATATTGAGAAAATCTACTTAGTTTTTGTTTCATAAAGTGTAGAAGAATTATTTCTATGTCGCTCCCCGCCTACTGCCTGTCGTCACCAGAAACAGATGCGATCATGTGTTGTGCCTTTTTGGTTGCACAAATCACTTTGATAAAAACAACAGAACGGGAAAGTTAAAATTCCATCGACGCGCCTGCTTTCAAGGTAAATAAAAGACGTCTTTGGATTGCACGCTATCAGAAGTGGTGATTGGAACGATGATTAAACATGCAACAGTCTGTGGAAAGAACTTTTTAACAGGTGAGCTATGACTAAACAACGAGCTAACGTTGCTAACCAACACTGCAACTGCAAATATTAGCAATGGTAGCCGGAGTTGTGTAAGCTGGTATAGGTTGTGCACGCAATCCGTCGTGTTGATAAAAAAATAATCCCTCTCTGCGTAGTTTCTGGTTTTTACTGGCTGTACTTCATTATTCCAACAAGTCGTCTGTGTTGCTACAGTCGGTCTATTGCCATTTACGCAAAGATTGTAAAAAAAGCGCCAGAGTCCAATTTGGGATTACTACTACTACTAGAATATGTGCAAAATAATCACAGTACTGGCTTATGTTTCGGAGTGTTGCCAGTCAGTGTCGGTGTTTTTATAAAACTGTATCACCTGCATTAATCTGGCCCATCTCAATTCATTTTTAAGAAGGCATAATCATTTTCTGAGATTTGTTATACATTTCTTCTTTTTTTTAATCTTGCCCCGGTACACAACTTGTTTAAGGAAAAGACTAAAACTGAAACTAATAAAAACTAAAGTGAAACTAAGCATTTTCAAAAAACAAAAACTACCTAACAAATGGTAAAAACAAATTAAAACTAAAATAAAAGTCAAAACTATATAAAATCTAAAACAGATAAAAATGTTAAAACTATTAAATGTATTACTTTATTAATTTATTTATTATTACCCTGGGAACGTTAGCAAATACTACTTCCGGTTGAGAAGCTGTGGCTTGTATCGGCATTTCCTGTTGTCACCATAGCGCTGTCAAAATGGATGGAGCCTTCAGAAAACTTTATTTTTCAAGGTGCCTTGGAAATTTGCCGAGAATTTTTGTGGACGATGTTCATCGCAGTGTCAATGCCTTTTCATCTGCTCCACAAAGTAAAAACAAAAAGGGGTTCAAATGTTATATTTTCCAGTTTGAACCCCTTTTGCTAATGTGCACAGGGTGTATTACACTAACCAAATGACCAGCTGGACTAAGTTCAGTTTCTACAGGTTCCCTTTCCGAAAACTACACAGAGTACAGCTGCAATGGCAGGCGCCTGCGACATCAGTGAAATCCCCGGTTGGTGGAAGTTGGAATCGAAGCCTCAGAAGCTCCTATACCACAGCACCTCCGAGGCGTTCCGAACTCACAGGGAAATATCATTAACTATTCATAACAAAACATTGGTTAAATGAAGGAGTTTGGGGGCAGTTAATGCCTCGTTACAGGCGGCAAATCCCTGCCCTAATTTACCCTCATTTTTGGATATATGCTGATAGCGCACACTTGCCTGGGTGAGTAAATGAACGACAGTGGCTCAGGAGTTGGGAGTTCGTCTTGTAATCTGAGGGTTACTTTACCCGTTACCTAATGGTGGAGGTCAGAAGGCCAGGTGGCGCCATTATTCGCCAGCCTCGCCTCTATCAGTGTGGCCCAGGGCAGCTGTGGCTACAACATAGCATACCATCAGCAATGTGTGAATGACTGAATGTAGTGTGAAACGCTTTGGGGTCCGTAGGGACTAAGTAAAGCGCTATACAAACACACGCCTTTTACCATCTACAAATATCTGCTAAACATTAGGTCCTGGTTGGAAAAAACAACAACTTCCCCTTTACAGGTGTCATGCTTGAGCCAGAAGCTACTCTCTTGGGATCCTGTCAGTTGATAGAGATGTAGGGTCTGCTTCCAAGCAGACAGCAACCCTGGTGTTTCAGCAGTTTCCAGTTCAGAGCAGCCTTGACCATTGTTGGGTCCTGGGATGTTCCTAAACACCCCGACCACATTCCTTTAACATCAGGTTTGGGTCTTCTTTCAGACTTTGACAAAGTGTACAAAACAACTGTGGACTGCAAAAGGCTTATGCAAGGTTTAATTTATATAACAGATATAGCTATGATATAGCACACACACATTTTTGGTGAGTTTGTGGTTGTAAAAATACCAAATGTGTAAACTTTCTAAAGGGATTAATTTTCCAAGGTACAGAATCAGCTGAACAAAGACAGAAAAAACCTTATAAGTCCTCTAGATAGTCCGTACCTGTCCCTCTTAGCGTTGAGCTGACGAATGAGAACATCAGCTCCAAAGGGCAGCGTGTCCATGTCCTCAGAGGCCACTGCATCCACAACGCCCTCTCTCACCAGCCGGGCACACAGTGCCTCAGCATCTCCTGGAGCCTAAAAGGTTAAATCTGATGCATGAAGTGTAGGAATTGATAAAGGAGAAGGTGTGAGAGGGGGAACTGATACGAACTGTACCTGGATGACAGGCACACCCATACGTTTCAGCAGCTCAGCAGAATCCTTTGTCTGGGAAGATGCTGGATAAAAGAAAAACCCAATGAAATGAGACATTTGGAACGGTTAAGAATGACAATGAAACCTTCCTTTTACTCTGCATTTATGTACCTGTTCCTGTTAATTTTGGGGGGCTCCAACCAGCTGCCTCAGCTCGTCTCTCCAGCTGCAATAAAGCAAATCTTAATCAGCGAAAGGGATTTCTATCAGGATTCAGTCCACAATCAGTCTGCCGCTTCATCCACACGCGCTTGTTTGTTTAAGATCTACAGCAGACCAGTTAAGCTGCAGATCTGAACGAAACAGGGAATTGTCTTTGGTTTCCTTGACTCACACATTTTCCAGCTCAACAAAATGCTCCCCAGAAAAAAGTGAAAATAGAATACAGCGCCTGTGAATGTTTCTTACAACAGGTGTCTTTTCCACAGGAGGCTTTCCATCGAACACAAAGACTGGCTTTATGTCGTGTTCCAGGAAGGTCAGTGTGCGGAAAAACAATCCAGTCAGAGGGCTACAGAGAAGAAACCAAACATCATTGACAAAGAAGAGAAACTACTTTGACATTTATGGCCCAATTATTTCCCATGTGTTCACCCTAAAGGTGTTTGTATCTCCCAGCAGGGTGATACGATGATCCCATTTAGATGGCAAAACAGAAAAGGTTAGTTCTTGTCAAAGATCTGTCACCTCAACAAGGGCGTTGCCGCTCGAAACTGGTTCAGAACCACCGAGGTATCCAAGGCGATGACTTTCCCTGCGGAAAAAAACATGGCAGCGCACTGAATACTGAAATACGTCAAAATACTCAAAGTTCAGCTGTTGTTCAGTTAATTTGTCCTGTCACTGCTGTGGTTACCCAGAGGACAAACTGAACAGATATTTAAGGACAGAACAAAAAGTATTCGTTGTTTCTGTTTCAATGGAGAACATCCAATGAATACAAAAACAGATGTCTTTATACATGAATTAGCCAAAATGCACAAACTGAAGGTTGACTTCCAGATACAACGGTTTGTAGAAGCACCTGTAGGCAACAACAACCTGAGGTCACCATTCACTGTGATGTCATGGTGTAAACCATCTGATTAGGGTTTAGTTCTGGAGTTATTGAGTCATTCCGTTTTAGATCTGCTGCCGTTTGGAATCATCCCACTGAAAAGGCAGTTTGAGCCAAGCTTCAGAGTCCCTTACGGATGACAAACATTTTGGTAGATCGGGGAATTAATTGTTGCAAGGATTCACTGCAAGCTGTTTGGGTCCTGTGGCAAAGCAAGTCTAAATGATCAGTCCTCCACAGCCATTTGGGTCAATATTGCCATGCTGGATTTTTCTCCTTATAAACCATATAAAACTATTTGGAGAAGGTCTTTGAATCCCAGCCAGAATTATGGTTTTGCAACACCTGCTTATTCAACGCAGTGATTCCCAAACTTCCCAGCTTCCGACCCACAAAATAAAAATGTCAGTGGCCCATGACCCTGACTCTTGGTTTAGCATACAAGCATTCTCACTGGGTTAAAAAGTGGCACAATGGAAATACAAAAACACCAAAAACAGACAATATATTGACCAGTGTGTTTTTATTTATTAGAATCCTGTCTTTTTATCTTTTACACCATTTATGAAATGAATATGCTTCCTCAACTGTGACCCCCAACTTTGGAGAACTCCTACTCTAAATGGCTGCACAGTGGCAGCAAAAAGTTTGTAGGTTCAAATCCC
Organism: Apricaphanius iberus; assembly: GCA_028564705.1. NCBI lineage: Eukaryota > Metazoa > Chordata > Actinopteri > Cyprinodontiformes > Aphaniidae > Apricaphanius > Apricaphanius iberus. Next base: position 55,153 of record JAPXFQ010001556.1, read on the forward strand.
GATCTGGGGTCTTTCTACATGACTTTGTCCTTAGGGGTGAATGTGGTTGTTTGCCTACGATGGGCTGGGGGCCTGTCCAAGGTGTCTCTCACTCAATGATTGCAGGAGACAGACACCAGCCCCATACAACAATAGACGAAAGCTTACACCGAATCAATGCTGATGTCTTTCCTGTTTGATAACACAAACAGACATGACCCAGAACAGCTAGGTGCTTAGAATTACTGATGATCAGGTAATTAACATTTTGTCATTTCTCAATCAATAGAATAATACGAACATACAGACAGTGTCCCACTATTTAAATAGAATGTCACTGTTTACCACTTCTGGTGAAGGTTAATGAACTTATTGGATTGTTTAGTATCAAGGTTACACCAGGGAAAATGGTGGTGAATTTGATTATATGTAAAAGCAATTTAATTCCATTCACTGATAGAAGCAACACCCAAATGCCTGTTTTGTTGGACACAATAATGCTGGTGGATCTATGCTAACGTTAGCTGCTAGCAGGCTTTGCTAGAGACAAATCACACAGATAAAACTGAGAGGTGATCAGGTCTGTTTACCTGTATAGTCACTGATGTCCTTATAAGAAATTGCATCTGGAGCATCTGAGCGAATTAAATCAGCCAGTTTTTTGATCCCCATCCTCTTCACTCTTGAGTTTCTGTTTTTTCTCTACTTCCGGTTTTAAACGAGAAGTCAAGAAAATACGTAGCGTTTGGTTTTCGATCTATACTACGATGGATCCTTTTTAAATCCTTTTGGAAAACCACAGTTTGACTGAAAAGAACTTCCTCCAACGAAATTCAGCTATAAAAACAACGTCTTCCTCGTCCGGCATGTCACTAAATACGACAGTAGGGGTCACTAGTGAGCAAACAGAGGCGTTTTGAGGAAATGGACATTGAGCATTTATTATAACAACAATATTTACAGACATTTCACAAATGAATTAATTAGCAACAAAGTTCAACCTAAAGTATCCCAGATTCAAATAAGTATTATTAATAATTCATGACATGTATGTAATGTTTGCAAAAGCTTCACAATAAATAAATATATACTATTCCAAAATATTTTGTTTTTCACTGCTACACCTGAGCATAAACACACGGGCTCGTGGATTTACAGCACACTCCATGATGACTAAAAAAGGAGGTTAATGGCTTTAATGTGGGGGAGAAAAAGCTTGATATGTGTAAACAGCCTGTGAAACCTCCATGTAACATCATAGTACGCCCTTTTCAGATGCCCAGTTCATTTAAAACATATGAGAATCTTCTTAATGCTTAACATGCAGGGTAAGTGCTACGGCATCTACAGAGTTATTCATATTTTGACACTTTGGATGGTAAGCGATGCCCAAAGTAACAGAGCTGATATTCATCTTAAAGGTCTGAGGTTCTGAAGCTCATATCTGAAACAATGTTCCCAAATATTCACCTCTTAAAGAAATCCTTGTTAGTCTGCGGTCTTTTCATTTTCAAACTCATGCTGCTCAATTTGACGAAGGCCTGTCAGTAACAACTGACATTTTGTTTACTATTATATTCTTTTTCTCCCTTTCTATGAAGTCTTTAAATTCTCCAACCTGTAAAAAGTGTTGATCAATGTTGTCCTCAGAAATACAAATAGATTAAAATAATGAGTATTAAACATACTTTTGCAAAGAAAAAATATTGATACTATAGATGTTGTTAAAGTCCTCCTTTATGTTCTGTAATGGGATTTTAGTTTTATAACTATTCACAGACATAGTTACTGTCAACTGAACATAGTCATATTTGAGTTTTTATCCCTTTTTGTAAAGTGAACATTTTACATTTCTTGCAGCTTTCATTGCGCTAATTTTCAATCTGTGGGTAATAACTAGCTTGAATATCATTGAATTTACAGGTGAAGCTCCAAAAATTAGAATACTGTGCAAAAGTTCATTTATTTCAGTAAGTTCGCATAAACTGTGAAACTAATATGTGATATAGGCTCATTACATTCTTAGCGCGCTATTTCAAGCCTTTATTTGTAATAATTTTGATGATGAACCATGCTTGCTCAGGATGAGGGACTGCTGAAAGAACTGCTGTGGTTGGAAAGTTGGCCCAACCTCACAGCAATGACTTGATGAAATCTGCTGGAATTCTTTAAATAAAAAAACTGATTGGAATGTTTGCATAATTGTACTGAAATGCCTTTTCTTGTAAAGTGACTTGAGATGACATCTGTTGGGAATTGGAGTTATATAAATAAACTGAATTGAAACTGAATTATGGCTTACATCCAATGAAAACCCCAAATTCAACATTTACAAAAAAGAAGAATGTGAAAAGGTTCAATGTTTTAGGCTCCAAGTGTCACTCTAATCAGCTAATTAATCAAAAATACCTGAAAAGGGGTCCTGAGCCTTTAAGTGGTCTGTCTGGTTCAGTAGGAATTACAATCATGGGGAAGACTGCTGACCTGACAGTTGGGCAGAAAACCATCATTCACAGCCTCCATGGAAAGGTGAAGGAGGTCATTGCAAAAGGAGATGGATGGATGGATGTTCCTAAAGCACATTGATACCCTGGAGAGGATGATCAGAAAAAGACCATTTAAAAGTGTTGGGGGCGTTCAGAAGGAGTGAACTGAGGCTGGAGTTAGAGCATCAAAAGCTACCACACACAGACTCATATCAATGAGTCTTATTTAGTGGTTTCATGTGATATTCTACATTTTTGAGATTTGGAATATAGCAAATAAAAAGTATAACAAATAAAGGCTTTGCTGGTAATGAGTCTATGCCACGTATTAGTTTTATCTTTCAAGCTGAATTACTGAAATAAAATAAAATTTTTGCACCATATTCTGATTTTTCGGTTTCATCTGTATACAATGCATCCCAAAAGTATCCTTGGCACTTAATTTTTCCCCAGATTTGATCGTTATGCTACAGCCTTATGTCAAAATGAATTAAAAGTGTTGTGAAGACTTTCTGGCTGTACTGAGATAATCCTGAAATCTTTACTCACAAAAACATTTGCAGCAGTTTTCTTTTAATTGCTGTGGAATGTAAGAGGAGACCCATGCTGACTGAACAAGGATTTAATTCTGTTTCCAGTGTTTTGGAGTCTCGGGTTGTATCCCAGTTTAGCGACGTATCCAGATCCACGTGTTAATGAGCCAGAATGCCGCCGTGGCTGAATACAGGAAGACCTCCCGTTTGGAGCGTTCTTTGTTTTCTTCCTCCAGCAGCTGCAGACGCCGGTTGAGCTTCACAATCTGGATGAGCACAAGAACAGTTGAATGGTTACTTCCCCACTTGTTACAAAGTCAAACAGTACATCTGCTGGGCCGTGATAGCGAGCCCACCACATTAAGTCAAGGTCAACACATCCAAACCTTATTACAGGCTTAATCATTTCAAATGAAAAACAGTAAAACACTGGCGTAGCTATAGCTTAAGATTTCCACACTTATTACCTGACGTCGCAATGATGAAGCATCAACTAGTCCAGATTCATCAGGATTCATATCCAGAGCCAAGTCTAAGTGGGTTCTGTGGAAATGAGCATGTATTTGGTTAAATTAACAACATAACCTGCATGATTAACACAATTCTAAAATCCAAAACATATCTATTCTGAACACAAACTTTAAAGGGCCTATATCATGCAAAATCAAGTTTTTAGAGTTTTCAACCATCTGTAATGCAATCTACTCACCAGAGTGGTTTTTGTCTTAATTCACGCATGTCTGAGTAATCCTCCTTAATCCTGCACTCTGAGCAGCTGCCCCTCCCTCTCCTAGAAAACGACTTGAGTGTTCAACTAGTGACATCACTGGGTGAAAAAAAGGGAGTGCTAGAGGTGCCTGCACCGCCCCTGCAGGCAGAGCGGCTTACCTCTGCTAGAGTTCCCAACACACCCTCCTCCTTCTCAAAGCTCATGGCTGCTTCGGTTTTTGGCAGTTTAGCAACAATTTTTTTGTTGGATTTTTTTACTTTCTCTGTGAAAACGCCTGTTTGGCTGAATGGATTACACGATTTTAATGTGCTTTCCTAAAGAACAGCAGCTGGATCAAAGTACAAAGACTCCTTATGGACAGAGAAGTAAGTAGCTACTTGCTAATGCTAATGTGTGTTTGCCATTTATCAAGCTGCTTATGTGATCTTATAACAGCATTGTGTGGTAAATTAAGTGATCTGTGGCATCTCAAAATGTTCAGTAAACGGGTGCAAACAACACCCACGGCTTTTTTATATACTGAGCTGGAAAGATTTGCTTACTGGACTCAGCTAGTTGTTTTCGGCTCTGTCTAAAGCCGGGAGATTCAGCAACTGAAATAGGCTTTATTGACTCCGCTTTTTACAACAACAAAGAAAATTAAATAAACAAAACTTCTGGGCCCTTGTGGTACTTCGTGCTTTTCAAATCTACTGTCAGAATACTGTTTGAGATAAAGCTGAGCACTGTTTCTCTCAGTACGACCTGCTGTGGCTCTGCAAGGGAGAGGGGCGGGGGGGGTGTTTATAGAGAAACGAGCCGATTTACTTCGTGGTCCAGGACAAGATACAAGTGTTAGGACAAATTAACGTCGTATAATACAACTGGTAACATTTTGGCATATATATGTCTATCCCGGAAGTTGAAAGCTGTAAAATAGCATGATATAGTCCCTTTAAAATAAGCTAATTTTCTAGTTATTTCGTTGTTTTAGACCAATAATCCAAATCCTTTCATTAATTTTGGACAACTGGTTTAAATGGATTTAGGTTGGAGGACTGAGACAGCCATGGGAGAAGGTTGATCTAGTGTCTGATTTACTAGTTTTATGTTAATTTGGTCACATGTTTCAGATCTATATCCTGCTGAAAAACACAATCCAGACCCAGATTTTTGGAGCATGGGCAAAGACCTCTGGGTTTTAGTTAAACTCTCCTGGCCCACAGCATAACTGACCCTCCATCATATTTTACAGTAGGCATTAGGTGCTTTTCATCCATTGTTTCACACCAAACCCACCTGGAGCATTTTTTTGTTCTAAAACACATCTGACCAAAGCGTATGGTTTGCTCAAAGTCCCTGTAGAGTTAAGCAAATTAAAAAAAATGTAAAAAAACGGGCTGTCGTGATCCGTCACTATCTGGACAGTTATAAACAGAACTATCTCCCAGTTAGAAATGATAGAGGCAAGGTCCGAATTAATTAATACTCACCACTCGCCAAATGTGAGCAAATTTTTAGTTTGGATCGCCACATGGCGAGTAAATGTTTGCACCAAAATTAGTTATGTAATCCTCTTTTCTAAGGATTTCTGTGATGCTCCTCTGCTGTCTGCATGTGATGTACAAAAGCATACGTGAAACGTGAACGCCAAAATACGTAAGTTTCCTCATTCCAGCCCAGTGGCAAAATTCACCCTTTGAATCCAAAATAGGTCACCAAGTGAACCGTGTGTCCGATAAGGAAAACAAACGGCTGTAATTAGTGAAGCGCCGCAGCAGTGAGCCGCAAGTTTTTAGAACAGTCTGACTGAAAGAAGCTTTAGTTTCAATTACTTTTTAAATCCTCCGAGTTATTTAGGATTAAAAACTGTTTCATCTGATCTCAAGTCTAGTTTCCTTTTATTTCGGCTTTGCGATGGTAACTTCAGCCATGGATTTGAGAGCGCAGCTGGTTGTGCTTTTGGCCAAAGTTACAGCGTCATAAATCAACAGACTTAATAATGCATTGCGACGAAAGTAAGAAAAAATCCTTTCTCACTCTCTCCTGACACAGAGACTCCTGTCAGTTTTTAGATGAATGAGCAGCTATTCCTGTCAGTGCTGCTGAGCAGGGGCATATCTAGGAGGTTAATTAGAGGGGCAAAATGGCCCTGGGCGGGTCTTGAACTGTAGCACTAAAATAAAAGCAAAGATGTTTGTTTAGTGGGGACCCAATCTGAGCTGGTCACATCTTACGTTCAGTTAAAATTATATTTAAAGTAATTTTATTTTTGCTACGGTTTATGTGAAAATGTAATAGAAAATCACAAATGAAAATATTGCAACTTTTTTCACAAAAAAGTGGAGGGACTGTTTAATTTGTTAACTTAGCTACGTTATAGCTTTGGACTGTTATGTAAAATTGCATGAATTCTGTAAAATTCAGGAATGTACTTTTTCCTTTTTCAAAAATATATTCCAAAAAATATATTTAAAAAAAATTCAGAATTGACCAAAATGTTGTTTTTCTTAATAATTATTTTTGAAGTTGTCACTCCTTTATGTTTGAGTAAAACATAATATCATATAATGGAATAATGTGTTTTAGTATAGCTGTGTAAAAATCAATTGAAGTTTCAGTCGGTAATAAATATACCTGGCCGGTAAATATTTTTTATCTACCTGCCCTCTTGGCCAGTGACCAAAAATTGTAATTTGGTGGTGTATGAAATTGCAGATGCATTTTCACTGTAAGATATTTAAAAAAAAAACATTAAATCACATTGTATGTTTTTTAAAAATAATTAATTTGTATTGTATTGCTGCACATAAGTATTTGAACACCTGAGAAAAATCAGTGTTAATATTTGGTCCAGAAGCCTTTGTTTGCTATTACAGAGGTCAATCATGTCATGTATTTCTTGACCAGATTTACACACAGGGATTTTGGCCCACTCCTCTACACAGATCTTCTCTAGATCTGTCAGGTTTCGGGGATGTTGCTGAGCAACAAGCAGTTTCAGCTCTGTCCAAATATTTTCTATTAGATTTAGGTATGGAGAGTGGCTAGACCACTCCAGAACCTCTATATGCTTCCTACGGAACCTGTCCATGGTTATCCTTGCATTCTGCTTCAGGTCATTGTCATGTTGGAAGACCCAGCCGCAACCTATCTTCAATGCTCTGAGGGAAGGAAGGTTTTGCTCAGAATCTCTCAATACATGGCCCCATCCATCCTCTCTTTAAGACAGTGTACTTGTCATGGTCCCGTCACAAAAAAACAGCCCCAAAGCGCTATTTTTCCAACTCCATGCTTCACAGTACGGATGGTGTTCTTCGGGTGCAACTCATCCTTCTTTTTTCTCCAAACACAAAGTTTGAACAAAAAGTTCTACTTTGGTCTCAGCTGACTACATTTCTCTCATGCCTCCTCCGGATCATCCAGATGGTCATTAGCAAACTTCAGATGGGTGTGGACATGTGGGGACTTTAGCAGGTAAACCTTTCGAACAATGCATGATTTTTAACCATGACGGCGTAGTGTTCTACTGACAGTAACCGTTAAAACTGTGGTCCCATCTATCTTCATTTCATTGACCAGCTCCTCCAGTGTAGTTCTGGGCCAATTCCTCCCCTTTTTAATCATCAGTGATACCACACCAGGTGAGAGCTTGCATGGAGCCCCTGTTTGAGGGAGACTGACAGTCATTTTTAGCTTCTTCCATTTTCTAACAATTTCTGCAACAGTTGATCGATTTTCACCAAGCTGCTTTGTAATCACCCTTTCCAGCCTTGTGGAGGGCTACAATTTTGTTTCCTCTCTTTGGTCTTTCCCATGGTAGTAGTTGGAGTCTGACTGACTGTGGGGTGGACAGGTGTCTTTAACGAGCTCAGACAGGTGCTACTAATTTAGATTAATAAATGGATTAGAGGTGGACTTTTTAAAGGCAGAATAACATGTCTCTGAGAGCCAGAATTCTTGTTGATTGCCAGGTGTTCAAGTACTTATATGCATCAATAAAATACAAATAAATTCTTTAAAAATCATACGATGTGATTTCGTGAATTTATTTTTAAGCGCTGTCTCTCACAGTAGAAATGCACCTACAGTGTCAATTTCACTCCTCCATAATTTCTATGTGGAAGAGTCACAAAGTGTTCAAAATACCTAATTTAGTCACTGTATTTTTAGTTTATTCTTGACTTTTATCATTTTACCATTTTATTTAAGTGTGTTTCAAACAAGTTCTAATAGTTTTTCTCCAAATTGTGCAGTGGGTAAAACGATTTCTGCAAACAATTTCTGCTGCGGTTCTCGAACAGTGACCTTTACTGCGATTACTGAGACGACCGACAGGAAAAACAACTCACCTCCGGTGGCTATCGTCTAGGAGCTCGAGGAACTGCTGGTATGCACGCCGTGTCGTTGACTGAACATAAGAGAGAAACCCCGCAGCTGTAAACAGGTTGATGTTTGCGTCTTCTGGAGAACAGAGGGGTGGACACAAGCGGACCGGGGGCGCGGACGGGGAGGGGGTTGCACTAGCAGTGGAGGAAGTTGAAAGAAAAACAGATTAATAAATGATGATGAAAAAGTGTTTATTTTTATTTTTATTATTAGGCACTGCTGGTCAGCAGCGCTTTAGGTCCTTACCTTACGTCTACCCTGCTGATGTGACCGCCATGACGACCTGATATGTTCTCACTGGCACTGCGTTCCCTGCGAGACCGGGTGTTATAACTGACCTGTAAAAAAACAAAAGATCTGAATGAATGTCAGGCTGATAGTTCAGCTAACATTTACTGATTACATCTTTATAAGCCAGAGTTCTCCACATTCTCTCTTACAGCTGAATGCTAGCCTCTCTAGTTATATTTAAGCAAACGTACTTGAGTACAAAGGCCCTTTAGATGCTGTTGGGCCTATTAAATTGACCAAGCTGACTTATTCCATTGAACTAAATACAGACCATCCATTTCAGTCCAACCTGAGAAAACCGTGTGTACATCATAAGGACATGGCCAGCTTTTAATATAAGAAACAGTGTTTCCCACAGATTTGAAAGCAATGTGTGGTGGTGGGGTTACCGCACAACTTGTGACTATAGTTAACTTTCTAAAGATTGCACAATCGCTTGTTTGCCAAGGGTCTGGACCTACAGTGACATCAACACTATGAAACTATTGTATTCAGAATAAAATCTTTTATAGTACTTTTTGATCTGTGATTGTGTGTTAAAAGCATACTTGCCAACCTTGAGACCTCAGAATTAGGGAGACATTCAAACAGGCCGAGGAGTTTAAAAAAGAAATATTAAATACTTTTAAATACTTGAATTTTAACTAGAATTTAACAGTATTTATTTATTTTACAAAATAACATTCCACAATAATAATATATCACGATTTTTTTAAATGATCACCAAAAAATCTTTAATTACACATTAAAGAAGAGAAACATTTAAATAAATTCATTCAAATTAGGGATAACCAACACACAGCTAAAATACTGATATGTCTTTCCCATACCAAAGATCATAGAAATGCACAGAAATTTCTGAATGAAACTATACATACACTGTATATATATATATATATTTCATTTTTCAAATAACCTCAACAAAAAAAACATGTAAATCATAAACGTATTTAAATGTATTATATAAAATTGTAATCTAGACTTGTCTACTAAAACAGAAATCAAACATGAATTTACTTATAGAATAAATAGAAATAGAATAAAATCTCATCTTTTAAAATAAAAGACTAATATGTAGCTGCAAATATGTGCAAGATGTATTGTGCAATCTATAATACACCAATTAATAATCCTCATACAACGGGGTAAATGCAGCTTTAACTGGTTCAAATGTTTTTTGCAGAATGCTGATATTATAAACAGGCACACATAAAGCTGCCTAATAAAAACGTAAGTGATAATAATGTAGTGTAAAAACACAACGGTATAAGTGCTGCTGCTACATAAAATAATGAAGGTAGACTGTAATATAAGCTGTTCTAATTATTCTTCCATCCATCAAAACATATTGCTAATATTCCCTGCACCTCTCTGCGCATTCAGTGCGTGGAATGGCGGTATTTGGGGAAAAATAACAGCCGGCAACTGCACGGATAGTTTGCCGTCTGTGTCTTAGGGGGTACGTTTTATGGTGATTATTTTTTCTAGCGCTTGGTGAACTAAGAAGAAGAAGCGCTAACCACAGCTGCTGCTGGAGTTGGCTTTATAGCTTTAGCTGCCAGACGGCTCATTGTATTGTTTGGGATACCTTCTCTTCAAGTGAGTAAACAAGTTTAAAGTGTTGCGATCACTTGCCTGTACGCTCTCCTTGCAAACTTTGCAAATATTGTTTGTTTCCTCTTTGTCGTCTGGTGAAAAACCAAACCAGTTCCATTCAACGGATGAGGACTTCGACTTCGGAACGAAAACTTCATTTACGCTGCATCTTTGCTGTTGTCATTATCTGGTGTCGCGTGGTTGTCGTCATTAACTTAGGACGCAGCATTTGATTGACGTTGCTGCTCTGATTTAGCCGGTGACCGGATAAGTTGCGTCCAGACGTGCTCATTTAGCTGTTAAAATAACAGTTAGATGGCTCTCTTACCCGGCTAATACTTATCCGGCCACAGACCACAAACAAAGCCGCCTTAGTGTGGACGATAGGGTGTTGTAGACTAAATACTTATACGTGTAAGGCGTTATCCAGCTTAGTGTGGACGTGGCCTCAGTTTCAGGAGGTTAGAGGACGCGTAGGTCAAACATCAGGATCACAAGTCTAACTCATTATTATTCATGATATGCACACATCTGGTCTCTGCTTGGCTAACAGCAATGCAACTCTTACAGTGCCTTTAATCAAATAATTAACTTACGTCACGGGCGGTGTTCCAAGAAAAAATACAACAGTTTCTTCCTCAGCTCCTGTTTCTTCGATAAAAAAATACAATACTGATGTGCACAAATAAACCAAGCCTGACCCTGTTCTGCCATGCTTTGGAGTTGCTAACAGTTAGCTTTGTTGCTAACAGATAGCGTTGGCTTCTAGCTTATACTAGCAGAGATGTGCTCTGTTCTCCGGGCTGTAAAATCAACCTTCCTGTTAGTGGTCCCAAGAAAGCAAGACCATGAATACTAATTTTCCCTGTGACATAGAAGGGAAGGGCATTTTCTGACTAGCTTGTTTTGCCGCCTGTTTTCTTCCTGCGGCTAATGCAGGCCATGTGGGTTAGAGAGAATGTTTACCTGCATGAGCATCTGCTCAGAGGGACCTACCATTATTCCCAAACATGTATTACACGGTTTCACAGAGAATGAGACCTTTAATACGGTTTTATATGGTGAGTCTTAAGCCTAGTTTATGCTTCTCCGACCGCAAATTTGCACTCAGACGCAGACGTATTGACGAAGACGTTTTCTGTTTAAAGTACTCCGCTCTTCCACTCCATTCTCTATTGTTTTGCTCGACCAGGACAGCAGGGGGTGCTAAGTTTTCATGCCGTCTCTGCCTACTATCATACAGCGCCGCTTTTGTTTCTTTCTAAGCTTGTGAACGCATTTATTCCTCAAGGAGGAATGAACAACAGAAAGGAAGTTTTGCTTAGCCTGTAAAGCTTTTTACTAGAAGTGCGGATTACAGAATACTCTAAAAACACATGGAAACAAAGCAGCCGTTTTTTCATTGTTTTCCTACACCTCCGTGTGGTCAAAATCGCCAAAGGAACAGATTAGATAAATTATCCTTTCAATATAAAGCATATAGTGGTGAAACGCTGCATTAACTACATTTTACAGTGACTAGAGAGCCCCGTTCTAGTGATGCGATCTCTAGTTGTTGCTCAAACTGACCAATCAGATGCATACGCTATCCGTCGACGGAGACGGAAAATTAAAATTTGGGCCTCTACTCCGTGCGTCCTCGCGTAGGTGACGGAGAGCCCTTGCGTTGACGGCGTTGCGTCAATCAGTCTCCGTCAAAACGCAGAAGCATAAACTAGGCTTTAGTGGAGTGTTCATTCCTGACCGAGAACATAAAATGGTTTAACACAAAATGAAGGTTCAGTTGGGTTTGTGGTGGAAGGAAAACATCGACAACATGCAGGTCAGTGAGTCCTGATGAGGGTTGAGCTCCAAAGATTTTCGGCAACAGGTTTGTCAAAACTGCAATTTTCTCTTATTAAACACTTACAAAAAAAAAAAAATCCTGGCCTTCTGAATGTTTGTGTGACATTAACCTCAGGATCACTACTGCCATTGACCATACATGTTTGACTGAACTGACTGGACCTCTATGCAACGTTCCTTTCAGAATTTCAGGAAAAAATATTGTCCAAGTATGGACAGACTATGATTTTTGCTTGATTGTATCTACAAATCAAGTAACAACTACAATGGTACTCACAGCTTGGCTGGGATTAGTCTGTGAGTTGGCCGTTTGGTCTGTTTCCAGAGAGTCCAGTGGCTGTTCTGAAAGGGTGAGGACACGTGGCGGGGCCTTCATGTTCAGGAGGTCCACGGATGGAACTGACTGAATTAGATCCAAATCTCTTGGCTGAACAAATCTTGACTCTACATCATCACCTGCAAGCAACATAGGAATTAAAAGAACATTTCGTTTTTTAAATTTATGTTGTACCATTGATGATGGTGTCTGTTCAGCTGTTTTTCGGCCACTTGAACTGCTCCATTTAAGTTTTGTTTTAAATGTTTAACAATGATGCAAGCTCAATGTTTCACCTGCAACAACAATTCTTTCAGGAACCTGCATCAGCGTTGTGTGAAGTGGCAGGGGTGGCTGAAGCCGAAGGGGCCCCGAGCTGCTCTCTGGGGCCACCTTGAGAGTGTCGGGGATTCGCATGCGCTGACTGATGCCTTCCATATACTCCAGCTCATAATGGATGCGGTTCATCTCCGCCATCTCTGCAGGTGGAGTAAAATTTGGCCCACTCATCCAGTCAGCTGTCGATTAAAAACCCCCAAAAACAAAACACATTTTTGTTATTTAAATCATTCTGAACTTCTTCCCTACAAAATTACAGATGCAACATTAGCTGTCAAATAACTGACTTTAATATGCAGTAATTGATTTCCACAGGCAATCAAAGACAAAATCTAGACCTTTATTGTTTTCTAATCAGCGATCAGACCATACCCCAAACTTGGCCAGGTTATGACGAAAAAAAGAATAAATAAAAACTTCATTGTGATGTTTTTACAGGGAGAACAATACTCACTTGAGAAATCATCTGTTTTGTGTAACAGTAACATGTTAAGTATAAAGTCAGATGAAGTACAGTAGGGATAGGCCGAATATATATATATATATATATATATATATATATATATATATATAGGACCGATATTTACATTTTTTAGGCGTATCAGCATCAGCCGAAAAGCAGCTGCTGCGTTCGGCGATAGTTTTTCCCCGGCATTATTGCACACTGAGCACTTTATTATGCTGCTTATTTGTTTCTAGTGTGTGCAATATTGTAAATATTTTTATGCTTAAATATTTCTTTTTGGAATTTTAATCACGCCCTTTTTCAGCTCTGAATTATTTTTTTAACTTGTTTTACCTTAAGTGTTTAAAATATTTGTTAAATATTGTTTATCTACTTGGTCTTACTTGCTCTACCTCAACTATGTTTACTATTTGTTACATATTGTTTTAAATATTGTTTTAAGGTTCAATAAATGTTAAATTGGGACTTGTAACATTTGTGATCATCATTGTTTTTAGTATGTAAATTGAGGGAGCATAATCAGTATCGGCTCCAATTATCAGTTTAAGAAAATCGGCAACCCTTATCGATCATCGGCTAAGGCTGATGAGAAAAAAATTAAACGGTGTTGGCATTAAAAAAATCCATATCGGTCGATCCCTAAAGCACAGAGGTTTAAGAATCAGCTCAAAACAATACTGTTTTCTAAACATGCCTATGGCTGCAAGAGACACTTTCTGCAGAAACAGTACAGTGACTGCTGTCTCACACAGCTCTGGTGCTCCTAATATAAAGAATTAATACCCACTGACAACAGGACTGCTAGAATTTTTTTTTTATTTGCAATCATTTTATTATATTTTAAGGAGAAATTGTTATTGGACCAGATCCATATTGGTAGGTCAAAGCATTAAAAAAAGGAAGTCGCCCAGAAATCTCAAATACGTGGATATCAACTTGTACATCGTCTCAGCAGTTATTTTTTCTGTGAGGCGAAAATTATAAAATACAATTCTTTATATTAGGAGCACCAGATAAGCAGTCATGTTTTTTGGGCAATGAGAGTAAACAGGAGTACCCAGGGAGAACCCACGCATTCACGGGAAGAACATATAGAGAAAACTATATAATGACCCCAGGCCGGGATTCGAACACAGGCATATTCTTGGTGTAAGGCAGCAGCGCTAACAACGTCGTCACCCTATTAATCATTTGGAATAACTAATGTATTATGATTATATTATTAAATATTATATTTTATATCTTTCGTCCGGTGCATCCGGTTCGAGCCTAACCATCACAGCTAATTTGGACGTCAGCCCTGCCTACAAACGGCTTTGTGGTCACAACAATTTCTGGCTCTTCTGAGAAAGCTGTCCGGCAGGAAAGTCGCGTCGTAGCATGAGGAAGACACTACCGAAACATATTGGGTGTAGCGACTGTGCTTTAATACTGGATGGGAAAACGGTCTTTCTCGCCGTACTGCGTTGAATTACATAACAGCGACATGAGTGTAGCTGTTGCTGACACGCGCTTTCAATGTCACAGAATGAAAGACGCCATTTTCAGCCTGAATATAGACTAAAATCAACCTAATTAAGTAATACTAGCTAATATTCTATGTAAACTAGCCATGTATGAACAATAACCTGCATTAGTATGTTAGCAAACCAGCGCGTTGATAACCGCGTGCCGCCACAACGGAAGGCAGAGGTAGGAAACCAGTGACTACTTACCGTTTGGGTTTTCTGTCCAGGGTTCAGAATGTCATGTCAAATCAGTGCTCCGTTCGGTAAATAAACAGCTTCCACTAGAGACAATCAGCGAAGAACTACAGCTCCAAGAGGCATGTAACGTGGGGTGTTGCTTCCAATCACAATTTCATGTATGACTGCGAAGGCGGAGCTAGAGAATTCGATCGCTCAGAGCCTAGAGCCTCCACAGCAGGTGGTACAGTGGTGCAAAACGATAACAGCCGGCTAAATAATACACAATTCTGTCGAAAAAAATGCTTCCTGCTTATAATTTTTTATTTATTTGGATAAGTAACATACAGACATCCACCCTTAATTATCTAATAATGTCACTGTATTTCTAGAGTCATATATTCACATTTTTGTCCTGTTGCCTATATAGTATATATTTACTTCTGTTATTTATTTATTTATTTATTTTAAATTTGTAGATTATTCTATAAAATTTACCAAAATATGGTAGATCCTTCCATAATATCAAGCTAAAGATTATATTGGGCAGTGATAGAATAGTAAACACTTACTGGATGAGTACTAGCCTTCTACAGATGATATTGTATAAATGTATTTTGTTTTATATGAACATTGTTTTAATTCTTTTAAGTGGATTTAAGCTTATCTAATGCTATAGTGTGGACTACACCTTTGGGAGTTGTATTTAGTCTGTAATCACTTTTTTGAGTGTAATGTAAAAACAGCTTTCAGCAAATGGTGCTTAGTAAAACAGAACAATCTCTATACTAGCGTGTTACAGGTTTTGAATCAAGTGAAAATTGTCTATTGATTTGAAAAAGCATTAGACAGTGATATAACATTGGGATTAGGATATTTTCCAAGCTGTTATTTTTTTCAGTACTACATATTTGTTTTGTTGTTGTTTTTTATGTTACAACCAATGGGAAAAAAGCTAGTATTGATACTGTCTACGTTTTAAAAATATCAAAACTATCCCTTTAATAGTACCACATAAGACTAAAAAACTTAATACAAAGTAAGGCAGGCTTCCATAGTTTGAGAACCATGGTTAACTTTCTGTAAGAAGTGTAGAAATACAACTCCCAGAGTTCCAGGCTCTCTAAACAAAGCGCATGCGTAGTTAGTCTGGGCCATTATTTTGTCCTCCTCAAGCTCTAAATGAACAACAGGCTAAGCGCTCTTGGATATGAATTAAATATTAATTCACGGAAAGAGATGTTTTCCTTCCTCTGTCGTCACTGAGAACATATTATGGAGCGTGTCGGTCAGTAGGTCGCTGTCTCTCCGGGCCTGCTCGGTCCTCCTTTGGACTCGAAGGCCGAAAACGGATCGGGGGGTGACAGCCCCGTTAAAGGCAGCAGTTTGGGTGTTTATCTGCTCGGCTAGCCTCTCAGCTAGCTTCCTAGAGAGCAGTGACGGGAGGGGAGAAAAAAAAAAAGAAAAACTGTAAAGGCTGATAAGTTTGGAAAGACAGGGCAGTGACTGTCACTCTGTCCGACCCGGGAGAAGGGATGGCACACCTTGGAGACTTACAGAACCAGGTACAGAACCCCGACACCTTTCTTATTCTTTGTTTAAAGGGTCCCTGATGCTGTCAGGCTTTTCAGGAATAAGGGTGGGTGGGGGTCCAAGCCATCGGGGCAAACGTTTAAACACATAAAAAAACAGAAAACATGTATCATTTTTCACATGTATAATTTGTTAATAAAGCGGGATTGGAAACACTTTGTAAGATAATAAAAATTTTGGTGCGCTTTTTAAAAAAAAATTAAATTTTCTATCAGTTTTTGTTGTTGATACATGTGTGGTTGCTCAAAGAACCTCTAACCTCTGAGTTTATTTGCTCTTTGAGTTTCTTACTGGCAGTTATGAGTCTATTATATTACATGGAGTATGCCTGATGGTATTTACATAGATACATGTAGGACAGGGAAATAATGAATCGTATATTGTATTTATCTGTACAGCAGTGTAAAACATGGAGTATAACTTTCAGGTGGAAATAACTTTATCGCTTTCTGTGGTGCTTCTGTCACAGTGCAGTCAGATATAGACACATATGCACTAAAATATAAGCAATTAGTTGTTATATACAAGATGTTTGGGTTTGTGTGTCGCTCAACCAGAACACCAAGCTGGACCCCGAGGAGTATTTCACTAAGCAGGAGCGGATCGGGAAGGGTTCCTTTGGAGAGGTTTACAAGGGCATCAACAACCGCAACAAGGAGGTGGTGGCCATTAAAATTATTGACCTGGAGGAGGCTGAGGATGAAATAGAAGATATTCAGCAGGAGATCACAGTCCTAAGCCAATGTGATAGTCCGTTTGTTACCAAGTATTATGGATCCTACTTGAAGGTGAGATGATAAAAAACAATAACAGCATAACTGCATAAAGTACCTTGTGATGACATTCCTCTCTCTTGATTTTTATGTTTTTTTCTTCACATTTTTAAACTTTTTAAACAACAAAAAATAATGCACTATATTGGTATTGGTAGAAAAAATTCTCGGCGTGGATTTGTTTTCTGCCCCTTTACTCTGATACCCCTACAATAAAATCAGCTACTACAAACTGCCTTAAGAAATTTTTAAGAATTTATTAAGATTAAGATTTTCAGCAAAATTGTAAATAAATTCCATCTGTGTGTATTTAATTTGAGCATACATATAATTGGTCTGTGAAGAGCTAAGAATTTTGTTATGGTATATTAGACAACAGTTTCATAAAGATCCAAGAACACATTCATGTTAATGCTGAAGGAGGTGAGTGAATTGCAGCTCAAGTCAGAAAATCTGGGCTCATGGAACAGGGGAAAGAAAAGCAGCAATTTTTAAATGAAGGCAGTAGGAAGTCAAGTTTTCATTTAGCCACGATCCATGTAGTAAGAAGTAGAGGAAGATTAGACCAAAATTAAAAGGAGGGTATTAGGCTTCTTCCAGTCACACAGTACCATTATATAGCACACACAAACCAACATTTTACCCTAAATAATTCTCAAAATACCATATATATAAAAATACAACTTAAAGAAATTTGCCTTCGCATCACTTCCATATTTGACGCCTTGATATTCGCCTGAGCCTCTTTAAGCCCTCCTACCCTTTGTGAAACTCCCCCTGCAGAACATCATAAACCTGCTACTATCACAGCATGCATGCGGAGTTGGATTCCGATAGTTTACAGAAGTTTTCAGTGTGTTGCATTTTAGTATTTAGGAAAAAAATCACATTTATGAACAATGGCAACACTGGAGATTGTAAGGCGACATCCGATATCCGACCCTGAAAGTGGAGTTTTTGAAGAAGCAGGGAGAATTCAGAGGCTTTTACAAGGCTTTGTAATATTGAAACTCTTAAGCACCCTTTTATAAATATTAATCACTATGAAGCTGTGTTTTGCACTGAAACCATAAATTGAAACAACTATCAAGCTACGTTTTGCATTGCAACCATAAAAGCAAGGAAACATATGTTTTGAAGTCAGAGTTAGTAATGCTAAGCCACAGTTCTTACCTGTACAAGTTCTGGTGGAGTAGCCTCGCCTTTAGGGCCAATCTCTTTAGTAATCCACTATCAAAAAGGCATTTGTTGAGAAAGCAGTCCTTTGTGAAGCAATTTGCGCAAAGATAACAGATATTTTTCGGTCTAGGATTGTTTCCAAGGATGAACTCCAAACTCTTAGCCTTACAATTAACCTAAGCTAACTATCGCAGTTGCTAGCTGATCTTTCGGAGATTTTTTTTTTTTGGGGGGGGGGGGGAAATAACATGTTATCACGATATTACACGTCAAAAAGTCTATTTTGCATAATACCCCCCCTTTAAGCTTTTGGATTTTTTTTACCAACAAAATAGTACGTAATAGTATATGTGCGTTAGAAAACAAACCCAACAGATAACCCTGAAAACACCATCCCCACGGTGAAACACGCAACGGCCCTCTCCACGTTACTGCGAGGAAAGGAGATCCTGTAGAAAAACCTGTTAGAAGCAGCATGAGGCTGGAGAATGGGCTTCAACCTCCAGCAGGACAACAACCCTAACATACAAGCCCCAGGTATAACGGAATGATTTGGACAAAACTATATTGCTGGTTCAGAAAGTCAAATCAAACCCGAACCTAAATCAAATGGAGAATCTGTGACATCTCCGTAATTTATTCTCATAGATCCTCTCCATCCAAATCTGACGGCCTTCAGCAAAGAAGAACAAGCAAAGATGTTTGTGTCTAGACGTATAAAGATTGTGGAGACATCTGTGAATGAAAATGCACGCCACACTTTACAGTTTTTATAGTCTGGTACAGAATTTTAAGTTGTTCATTTATTTATTTTTTGCTTCACATCAGTGTTCTTCTATGAAATAAAATCCCATTAAAATAAAAAACAATTTTTTTGGATATGAATTTTTAATGCGCTCTAAAACCAGCAGATCATCGCAGACACGGGTTATAATTGTCAGTTAATTTAGCTTAATGTGGTATTGTTTTTACTCCTAGGGGACCAAGCTGTGGATTATCATGGAGTATTTAGGTGGTGGATCTGCTCTAGATCTGGTAAGAAGGTTTCCACCTTTTCTCCAACCCAAAGTTGTTGCAGCCATGCTTAAAATGAGAATGTGACCCCTTCCGTCTCTGTCCACCCAGCTTCGTCCAGGACCTCTGGAAGAGACCTACATCGCCACTATGCTGCGGGAGATCCTGAAAGGACTCGAGTATCTGCATTCTGAGCGGAAGATTCACAGAGATATCAAAGGTAATTAAAAGGCTTTCCTGTTTCAAGCTGCGACGTGTGACAACAACTTGACACTCGCCGAGCCTTAACCAGATGCTTGGTCGTATAAAGCCTCACACTCAAATATGCATTCAAGCTGCACACTTTTTTTTTTTTTTCACAGCGTGTGTAAGGCTGGAGCTTAATAGTATTCTGTAGGTGCTAAACATATCCATAAATGTGTTTCCCTGTGTATATGCTGTACTTTTAAAACCAGGTAAACAACGAGGATAAATATGTTCAGTAGGTGCGTTTCCATTACCCATGAAATTGCGCAAATTGAAGTTGCGAAAATAAATTTGCCTAATGGAAACGCTCAAATTTCGAGAAAAAAATATGCCTTTTTAGATAAAAAGTTTTTGCGCTTGGATGAGGTAGTTCTTCAACTGTGTGGAAATTCATATATTTCACAAAACAGCAATAGAAACACATGATTCGTGTGATGCGAAAAAGGTGTTTCCATTGCTGTTTTGTCAACAGCCGGATGTCCCTACGAGCGAAAAAGACATCACCGCTGATGCCGTCAGAAGTAGTAGTAGGAGGAGAAAAATGGTGCTGCATGTTTGGGTTCATGAAGAGACCGAGTTTTTTTTGCATTTGGTTCGTTATAAAGGCATAACTAATATATATGAATCCACAGGTCATCCGCTGCTCCCATGTAAAAGGGGCTTGTTGCTTCAATGCCTCTACAAGCTGTCTCCTCCTCTAATGGCTTATAACGAGCACTAGTGCTGTGCCTGCAATATGAATATATCTACTGTAATTGTTGACATCTGTCGCCATTTTCCTTAATGACTTATCGCCTAAAGAGTTGGGATTTCAACTGTTTAAAAGTTTTAAGCGTATTTGTAGTGGAAATGCAGCTAGTGTTCGCATTTACATTAGATATTGCAAGTTTTTTTTTGTTTTTTTTTGTGTTCTTTGTTTGCCTCCCTGTCTTGTGTTGTCGGTTCGCGCTTCTGGTGGTCCTGTTTCTCTTCTTCACCTTTTTCCTTTCTTCCTTCTTGTCTCGGTTTCGTGTCCATGACTTCTGGAAATTGAACAGAATTTATGTGTTGCATTTTTTGGAAAATTATTTTTTTTATATGCATTTTGCGCAACAAATGTTCTTTAAGTGGAATTCTAAACTTTTTTGAAGTTTCATTGCAAGCTATCCGTAATGTGCGAATGTTCAAAAAGAGTCATTTTGACACATCTAAACAGAAGAAAAGAGTATATTGCAATATTTATCGTTACTATACGTGTTTTGGATTATTTTGCAATATAGATTTGAGGTCATATCACCCAGTCCTAATTCTGCTGAAAAAAAGACATACAGCATTTTTTGTTCACAAGTTGAAGCTACTTCCTGACTCCTGTAGAGTTTGATGTGCGTTTTGATGTAAGAACCACACAGATGGCATATAGCAGTCTTTTTTAACCCTGGTCCTCGGGGCCCACTGCATCTCTGCTCCAGCACACCTGATTCAAAGGATAGTTGTAGCTCCTGCATGCCACCAAGTTCTGCAGAAGCCATCACCCAGGTATTCAGGTGTGTAGAAGAAGGGAAATACCTTAAACCAACAGGAGAGTGGGGCCAGGACCAGGGTTAAGAAACACCAGCATATAGCATCTCTCTCTTCAACAATGTCTCCACACCTGTTCTTAGCAGTGAGCTGCTTGACTCCACCGTTTTGCAGGGCGTGCCCCTGAGCGGATTAGACCAGCTGGTCGTACTCCTGGGTGTATCCTAAGTTACACCCAACTTATTTTTAAGACCAGTGCACTACCTAAGCCTAGTTCATACTTCTCCGTCCATGTCGAAACGGATAGACAATAACGGCATTATCCGTCGATGCCAGGGCTTTCCTTCACCTATGCAAGACCAGATGGAGCAGAGCCAGTTTTTCTAACTATTTGTTTCTGTTAACGGGGAGCGTATGCCTGTGATTGGTCGGATCAACAACAGCCAGAGATCGTTTCACCAGAATAGTGCTCCATAGTCACTGTAATCCATAGTCAATACAGCGCTTGGGCACTGCATGCTTTATATTGAAAGGACAATTGATCTAATCTGTGCTTCTAGCGATTGTGAGCACAAAGAGGTGTAAAGAAACAACAAAAAAGGCTGCTGTGTTTGTTTATATGCATTCTTAGAGTATTCAATGAGCTGCACTTCTAGTAAAAAGCTTTTCAGCCCAATCAAAGCTTACTTTCTTTCATCCATTGTTCCTTGAGGGTATTCACAAGTTGAAGAAAATAAACTCTAGTTAACCAGAAACAACAGTGCAGTGGTAGGTAGACCCGCCATGAAAAATTAGCACCCCAAGCTGTCCTGGTGGGGAATTTTTATTGCAACACTGACACAGGAAAGGGGAACTATGAACGAAAAACGTCTCTGTCAGTATTTCTGCATCTGGTTGCAAACCTCTTAACAGAGAAGTATAAACTAGGCTTTGGGCATTAGCCCTTTAGAGACTACGCCCATGTGTAACTTTTACACCTAGTGTGGACCAGGTGTAGGTTGGAAGCCAGGACAGCCAGACTGTTGTACTGCACAACATTTGTTTGTTAAAATGACTTCCCCTCACAAGACAAGAAGAGGAGGTTCACAAAGGAGACAAGGAAAACCTTGTGGATGCGATCTCAGAAGATATTGATGACGACTACTCTGCAATCATATAGATTAATCAATAATCTAAAACATTCTCTCAATGAGGAAAATAAATAGCTATATAATCACAAAAATGAGAAGAAAATGTTGCCTTTAATGGATTTGTTAATGATTGTGGACATATAATATTAGAAAATAAGTACATAAATTGCAAGGACTGTGTCATTAAATTTAATAAAAAACGTATAAACTTCAACTTTAAATAATCTTCAAAAGAGTATCTGAAACGGAATGCACGAAAATGACATTAAATGAACATGTAATTTAGGCTAAGTAGAATGTATACAAAACTCCTCCTGCATCACTGATGTGGGGCTTTCCTCCTCTTTTCTCTCATTTGAATCTACAATATTTTAATAACATTAATAAAGCATAGGTCTGAGTAGTATTTAGGGCTTCTTTATGAATGACCTACCACTGGTGGCTGTAAAATCAGTACTCATCCTCCCAGTTCTCTTTATCAGTTGACATGGGAGCTGAACTGTCAACACCATTAAGGCCGACAAAAGCGGGTGAATCTTCTCCATAAAGAT
The DNA here is from genome assembly GCA_028564705.1 of Apricaphanius iberus. Classification (NCBI taxonomy): domain Eukaryota; kingdom Metazoa; phylum Chordata; class Actinopteri; order Cyprinodontiformes; family Aphaniidae; genus Apricaphanius; species Apricaphanius iberus. The sequence goes on from JAPXFQ010001556.1 coordinate 77,770, forward strand.
CTATAACTATGGTGCTGTAAGCCGAAGCTTTGGGAAGAGGACCTTGTTACATTGGTTATTAATGGTAGCCTTGATCATCTTCCAAACAGCGTTTTTTTGTTTGTTCGTATTTGTGTCATTAAATTTGGTTGTCAGTACATCTTTATGCTCTGCATATAGCTGTTAAAGTTTCCTAATCCTACTCTCATCATCGGTAAAACTTACTTTTGTCTTTTTGGGCCAATGTGTGGCTAGGCAACGGGCAGAGCAAAGCTTGTTTCCTCATGAACACGGCAGATACGACCAGGCGCAGCTGGGATTGGTCCTAGTCTGTGTCGGTTCAGTCGGTTCTAACTCCAGTTATTCCATTAAATCTGGCATAAGAGTTGGGACTGGCTTGAATTAGGACCAGCAGGTAGACTCCGCTCCAGAAGATTTGGCCCTGCAGCTCCTGTTGTCTCCTGTTCACACATTTGAAGTGAAAGATGTTGATGATTTTTTCATCTGCACCTTGCAGGAGGGTATAGCTGACAAGTAAACATGATGTCTTCTTTACATCTGGGCCATACTTGCACAACTATTGTTTTTATGGGATTTTCTGTCCTTAAGCCTTCCAGAGCTGATTCAAAGATGGCAGGTACTCTGTCATTGGTGGGCAGGATTCCCTGAATCATGCAAATCTGTGTGCAAGTTAAACAACTGATTTTTAACGGTCTTCCGTGTTGTCAAACAGGATCAGCTTCAAACAAAACTAGAACTGAAAGCAGTTATCAAAGGGTTCCAAGTGCTACCCAGCAAGTCCGCCTGTGGCCGCGCCCTCCCCATACAATCTCATCACTGTGCCATGCTAGCACATTACAGTCAATGTAGGAATTTACAGGGCAGCGTTTACATCTGTGGACTCTCATAAGTACCGGGTTCTTCACCTGAACAATAAACTGGACTGGATTCACACAAACTGATGCTCTTCACAGGAAGGGTCAGAGCAGACTACCTGTTGAGGAGGGTGGACGTCTTTTGGAGTCCATGGAGCGCTCCTTATCATCTTTGACTCTGTGGTGGCATCGGCCATCTTTTATTATGTTTTATGTTTGAGCAGCAATTTATCTACAGCTGAGGGGAAGACAGGAATGCCAGCTCTGTTATAGAGCGCCCCCTGAATCCAGTGCAGGATAAGAGAGATATGACACTAGCCAAAATAACATCACTGCTGGACTTAGGGTGTTTCTCAATGTCAAGGCGCCTTGCTTACGAGGACACTGTCCTTCCTTGGTCAAAGAAAACGGTTAAATAGAACAGACCTGCCTTACGTGACCGCAGCTGCCGGCTTATGCGCTCTGTTTACGTCCCGCTCATTGTAGTGGCATAATATCGTAGTAACGTTACTTCGGCCATTGGAACTGGAAATGTATAACGGGCTTTTTACTTTACTGTGTATAAGTCGATCAAATCAAATGTGTAAGCGAATTATTACCTGGCAGCCACTGAAGGTGCAACTACTAAGCAACTAACCAACCATATATATAATTGCTTTGGATCTAAAAATTAATAACAATAAAAAAATAAAACAAACATTTTAGATTAAAGCCCTGCAGCTACACTTAGTTGACTTACATTTAAACTGGACCGAGAGAAGGTGTCAAGGCACCTCTGATGTATCCTTGGCCAGTTAGCTAAACGGCTTACAAACGGAGGACAGATTCCTTGGTAGCACATGAACATTGGAACACGCCCTGGCGATCCCTGATGACGTATCTCCTTGGCAACCGGGGTGGGACCAAGGCATCAACGCGAGGTTCCTTGGCATAGAAACACCCAGAGTCTCCCACCCCATGCATGAACATATTACTGAACTGTAGAGCCTGTTCACTGACAGACTGCTGCATCCTAGATGCATGAACGAGCGTTACGCCGGTCCTTCCTCTCTGCAGCTGTAAAACTCTACAACCAAAACAGCTCCCAACCAACTTAATAATGTTTACATCCCTGCTGTTATTTGCACTAACTCACTAATTAATATTCATGCTGCAGTTACTTGCACATTGGTTTTTCTCTGTTTATATTCTCCTAAATTTTGGAAATAATAAGTTTAACTTTTTAATGCACATGTACAAATGCACATTATGTACATATTCCAAAATATTTTTAATTATTAAAATATTTTTGAAGTATCCTGCTCTGTTGCACGTTCCAATCTGGACATTATGTTATTCATTTATTCAATCATCTTTCAATCAATCCCCTTTAAAGCTATAATAATCTCTCAAAGTCCTTGAAAGATGTCAAAATCCACAGGTAGATTACATCCCATATGTTTAATCTCTAGTTTTTGTTTAATTCAGTGTGCTAAATGAAGATTTAATTTAAAAATTATTTGTTTTGTCTTGGGGGCTAACAAGGATATTAGAGGGCTAAATACTTCTATCCAACAGAGTGTAAATGTGATGTATGCCATTCCAATATTTTAGTAGGAGTTATAAACTTATCTTATGCTTCAAAACCAAGTTTTGTACTTGGTAAAACATGCTGCTTCACTTCCTGTGGGTATTTGACAGTAGGACTCGACCGTCCCCAAGAGATGCCACAGATAATTGATAACATTTTTGTTATTACAGACAGAAGAGAAGATAGGAGCACTGAGAGGGAGATAGAGAAAGAGGCAAAAAGACACAGGATAGTAGAAGAGAGACAGAAGGAGTGAGGCGGGACAGGAAAATCATCAAGTATGAGTTTGTTTGTGATTAGATTATAAAATATCTTGGCTTGGAGTTAAATGCTTATGTATTTACATAAGTAGGTGTATTAGTTATTGACAGTGTTGTGAAATGTCTATACGGTATTGGAGGGCAGCAGTGGGTGGGGGCCCTTAAACACATTGTGGCCAGGGGCCCCTGCAATGATAATCCGGCCCTGCGGGGGTGGGCATGGCCAATGAGGTGAAGATGCGGAATCATTCATGAATGACGATCATATAAAGTTTTTAAATATAGTGTAAGGAGTTATTAGTCTAAACGCATTGTGCTTTTCAATAGTGCTCCCTAGGGATTCAGGGGTATGATTTTTTTTTGTCTTTTTTGTTTTGTTTTTGTTTGAGTAGCGGTGGGGTCATATTGGCTATATTACATCGTTTTCTGGTTGTTCTACCTAACTTGTTTTACCAGAGAAGAAAAATAAAAAGAAGTTATTCCTAAAAAAAATCCATACAAATATTTCCCAACGTTCCCTGAACTGCCATGGAACCTTAATAATGACTAATTTCACACATACAAATATTTGCTGTTGTTGAAGATTGGCTACAAAACCTTTTATTTTCCGAGTGTATCACAATGATGCAAGGTTTTCTTTTCTTCTCGGTTTTTCAATGGAAACCTGCAGTATATACATTATGGCAAAAGCTGCATGGGCAGCGAACAGATCGGGCCGCCTCGGTGAGAACGTACACTCCATGCTGACAGAGGCTGGTTAACAGATCCATTAGCTGACATTTCACAACTATGTTTCCAGAGAGCAAAGCACTGGGTCCAGAGGGTAGAAGTGAACTAAGCAGCTGCTTATGGCCTCAAGACCTTCTGTGCCGCCCCATGAATTCTTGAATTTTAAAGCCATGAATCTAGAATTTTTAGCTTTTCTTTCATTGAGAATGAGAATAGTATTAAATTCGATATAATGGTTCAGCATTGAGCAATCAAAGGGTTTTAAATTTCTTAACATTTCAGCTTTAGATTTAAAGGAATTGCCATGCTTACTTTGTAAAATTTCAAGGAATAATCTTCATAGTTTGACTATTGAACTACTGTAGTTACACCTTGATTCTACGAGTTTAATCTTTGAGTCTGAGCTTGGGTTGTTTATAAATACATCTCAGTAAATAATAAAAAAATTACCAGTGATTGGTTTTAGGCTCAGTTAATCAAACTTAGTCCCCTCTGCTAGCTTCCACAGAATCTGTCTTGAAAAAATTTTTGTTTATGTTTGCACTGCATGTCTTGTTGCTCAATTCCATCATTTTGTGGGTAGTTGTTTATACTGTAAATGAAATGTGGCAGCAGATACACTCCTGTGTGAATAGTTCAAAGAGACCGGAGTGTGGAGAAGAAGACAAGACGTTACACACAACACACTGTTTATGGAAGTAACAGTGGCAGCTACAGATGTCGGTGTGTGTAGCAGTTTGCCAATTCCTGTACAGTCAGAAACCACAAAATCAAGGCTGTATGTTGACTCTTTTCACTTCTAGCACTGGTGCTACAGATGTTGCTGGTTTTGTAGGACAGACAAAAAAGTTCTAGCAACAAAACAAAATGTATTTAACAATCTCTAAAATCCGAATGTAGTTCATGTCATTACTTGAACGCCCCAAAACAAGAAATATTTTGAAAACGTGTTTATTTCAGTAAAACTGCTAACATATTAGCTTTGTTTTTATCAGTGTAGATGTATTGAATATGTTGGTGGATTGAGAAATGTGAGCAATTCAGGACATGTAATACAATAGATATTCTCTTAATGGTCCCACACTGGGGAAATTCAAGTGTAACAGCAGCAAAGTGACAGATTCACACAAAAAGGTAAAAATTAGAAATATAAAAAACAGAAAAAAGGAATAACTCTGTATCGTAAGGATAGAATTAAAATTAATGTTTGCTTACTTTAACCTGGCTGCATCAGATGATTGTTGGTCAGCTCAGGGGAGAAGCAAGTTTGGGAAAAAGTTATCAATATCCTTAAAAAAAGCCATAACTTAAATGCATTTGTATATATATATATATATACAATATATTTTTTTCTATTAATATAGATCTGTATTGGGGATGATAAGTGCCACTGATCAAAGGAGGCCACAATCATTGTACTCCTGGCCAGGTGTTTAACCCAATTTCATCATGTAACACTTAAGAGTGTTGTAACAGATAGCAGTGGCAAACCCAGCTTATTGGTGTGTGTTTCTCTCTTTCTACCAGCTGCCAACGTGCTCTTGTCAGAGCAGGGCGATGTGAAGCTTGCAGATTTTGGAGTTGCTGGCCAGCTGACTGACACTCAGATCAAGAGGAACACATTTGTTGGCACGCCTTTCTGGATGGCCCCTGAGGTCATCAAGCAGTCAGCTTATGACTTCAAGGTAAGACAGAGGAATAGTACAGAGCCTCGCAGGAGTAGACTACGACCCCAAACATCAATGTTGAACCTTTATGTGATAGAGTCACAGACACAGCAGTTTGTTTGGGTGTTTGAGGGGGAGTTTCTATATCAGCTTTGCACATCTGGAAACTGAACCTAAATTGGATGCATAGAGTCTATAAACATCAATCTTCCTCTTGAATCAAATTCTCAGCTGGTTTCAGTCTGAACATTGACAACACAGGAATATGCTTTCCTCTGTTGTATATTTTGCTGCAGGATTAAAGCGCAGGATATTGTTCCAAAAGCTGACTTTGCTTTAAACATCTCCACAACCTTCTCCCTGAACCATCTGCTTTGTTCATTGTGATGCTGTTTGCTATCTAGTGTTCTTTAACAACCTCTGAGGCCTTCACAGAACAGCTGGATTTATCCGGAAAATCAGATTCCAAACAAAAGCGCTATATATTTACGTATTAGGTAAATCTAAGGAGAGCTGAGTACAGATTGACTCACTTTTTCACATATTAAGTTTATTTATATAGCGCCAATTCACAACAGATGTCATCTCAAGGCACTTTATGAAAGGTCATTTCAACACAATTATACAAACATTCCAATTAGTTTAAAGGTTGAATATGGAACATGGGCACTAAAGCGACATCTAGTGTGTTGAGGTTGTAGTTGCAATAACAAAACTTAATTTTGAACCGTCTGGATGCCAGTTCTGTCGCTGTAACCAGCCAGTGTCATGTCCAGCGACGAATCTTACAGGGTAAGGATTATTTTGTACTAATAAGTTTCAAATACGTTTCTTTACTGGGGAGTGCAGAAGGAAACCGCTTCCTTTTCTTCCGTTTACTCTATGTGGAGGTTGGTGCTCTCATATCTAGGAAGAATGTCATATACTCAAGTTTTGAAAGCTGTTTTACCATCAGCTAATTTTAGCCATTAGCAAGCTTTCTTTCTTTTCTCCATGAAAAATGTTGCCATTTCCCCGTATTTTCTGATGGCGTGAAAGTTTTTCAGTTTTGTCCATCTGTTGTAGGCTTCACCTAAACGAACTCTAGTTTTAGATCTTGTAAGGTCACTCCTCTCCTGAGAAAGATAATGAAATCTATGGGGCTCAGACACAGCAGCTAAAGTAACCGAGTGCTCCATTTCCTACAGTAAACGCCTCGTTGCTCCAGCCAGTTGTTTACAAAAGTATTTGGTAACGAACAATGGCGCGCTGCTGTTGGCTGGAACACGTAAATATAAACACAGTGCGGTGGTCGGAAAATTGTGTCTTTTTTAACGATTTTAGGTTGAATATAACGTTTAAAGCAAAGGGTGCACTTTCATTCTGCACACCTATAAACTCCCTGTTGAAGTATTACTTTTTTTTAAGATAGCTTTTAAGCAAAATGTTCCATATTCAACCTTTGAGATCACTGACATGAGATTGTACCCTGAACATGCAGATTCCAACCGCACCAATCCCTCATACTGAGCAAGCATGTAGCGACAGTGGAGAGGAAAAACTCCCCTTTAACAGGAAGAAACCTCCAGCAGAACCTGGCTCAGTACAAGTGGTCATCTACCACGACCATCTGGGGGTTAAAGAAGACAGAGAAGAGACACAAAAAGAACAACAGGAGCTGATTTGTTGAGAAAAAGTGTTAAAACCTTGCTTCATTTTCCATCTACTTTGTTTTGATTTACTACACTTAAAAATCCAGTAAAATATATCTAAGTTATTCATTCAAGCGTCAAAAAATATTGAAGATTTTTATTTATAAGTCTTGGTCATAGTTGAATTGAAAATCGACCCATGTTAAATGCCTGTTTTGAACTCTTTCAGGCAGATATCTGGTCCCTGGGCATAACTGCCATTGAGTTGGCTAAAGGAGAACCACCCAACTCAGAGCTCCACCCTATGAGGGTCCTGTTTCTTATCCCCAAAAACCCTCCCCCAACATTGGAAGGACCCTACAGTAAACCTTTTAAAGAGTTTGTGGAGGCCTGCCTAAATAAAGATCCACGTTTTGTAAGTACAAGAACTGTATCTGTCTGCTGATGGCTAAGATGAAACTGAAGAAACCTGATATTCCTACATGATCCAACGCACAGTTCTCCTGATCAGATTTTAAACACATCTAAGAATAAATAAATACTGTTGGGCTGTAATTTTTTTGTGCACAGAGGCCAACCGCCAAAGAGCTCCTGAAGCATAAGTTTATCACGCGTCACACCAAGAAGACAACTTACCTTACAGAGCTGATAGACCGTTATCGTCGCTGGAAGTCTGAGGGACACGGGGAGGAATCCAGCTCAGACGACTCAGATATGTTAGTTTCAGCATAACTCATTCCTCCTCAGTAAAGTAGGAGGATATCTGTACACACACTGAATCATCTTCTGTGTTTTCCTTCCCAAACCTCTCCTTCTTCTCCCTCCATCCTTCAGGGATGCTGATGGGGATGTTGAGCAAACTCCCATGTGGAACTTCCCCACAGTGAAATCGATAAGCCAATTACAGCAGAGCTACCCACAGCCGGATTCTGAGGTGAGGCAGTACAGAACAAACAGCAGCTCTGTCGGTTTTCAGGCTTTTTACCGACGCTTCTTCTCTTTTTAGTCCGGAGATTCTATGAAACGACAGCCTAAGTCACAATGCTTGTCTGCTCTGGTAACGCCCATCTTCAGAGAGGTAAATCAGACTCTTCCTTCTTAGAAGAATCGTAATTTATAGACATTGTCAGAAATACTTTTTTAAAGTTTTGGACTACTACATTGACTTATTACAGATAAATTGACATGTAAAATGGGAAAATAACCCAAGCAGCGTCAGCACATGATCTCTAATTACAGACCATAATGTGATGTTTAGAAAAAAGATTTAGGATGTAGGGACTGCTTACCAGAGGCGAGTAGTATATTTTAAAGGTGCTTGGGGCAGGATGAAGAAAGGAAACTCTCGAGCGATGAGGCCGGCACTGCAAGTAACTGCAGCCACCGGCACGGGAGCGTGCACAAATGCTTCATAAAAACAAAAAAGAGAGCGAGAGAAAGAAAAATATTGACTTATTGCCAACCACTGCTTATATCTGTATTATGAAATCAAGCACCATCTAGAGCGATGAAAAAAGGTAAATATACCTTCTGTCCAGGTGGGCAGAAACACCTCCACAGATTTTTTTTTTGGGTTCACATAGATTTCACAGGGGAACTAGCTATTGCAATGGGAATCAAATGGAATGCAGCATAGTCCGGCTATGTTACTACACAAACACAAAGAATAGCATTAGCTGCTAAAGTACTTTCCCTGCTTACAGGTTGGGCTGTGGGTCCAATATGACATAAATCTAATGAACTCGGTTTTCGGTTTGGACAAGGTCTGATCTTTAAACAATCTCTGTGGTACACAGCAGCTGTTGCATGGTAACAGCTAATGCAACTGCAAGGTAGGTCTCTGAAGTCATCACTGAGTTAATCTCATTGTAATATCAATCTCTAAACACAACCTATAATGGTTCTTACCGGGTCACTAGGAAATGAGACACAAATCAGCAGCTGTTCTCTGTCCCAGATCTAGTTGAAGCAGCCTCCATTCGCTGATAAGGTATCAGATATATCCAGGTGCCTGCCTGACTTTGATCATATTTTGTTTGTGAATCACGAGATGCCGCAAACAAAAACCTAACTCTACTCAGTGCCACTTTGAGTGGCACTTGGTCATTCGCCAGTTGCGGGAGAATCTATTCCCACAACTGAATCAGCCATGACCATCTACTTCTTGTTTTGTAAGCTGCCGAGAACACTCAAGCAGTGTCGACTGACGTCACACCCGTAGGACAGAATTTTCCTGCATACAGCCTGCTTAAGAAAATGGAACAGTGTGTGGTTTTTGGTTTGTAATGCTTCATTGCCCAATAACATAAAAAAAACTGGACATGCATGGTTCTTTTTTTTTTTTAGAAATCCTGCCCCATGCTCCTTTAACTAAAAATGTATGAAACGCACAGTAGAGTGAGACCTCTTGTTTTTACCCTGAGCTTTGTTTTTCTACAATAAGTTTCTATCTGCTGAGGCTTATGTGCCATTTGGAGATAATGAATGTACGGTAACAACATACATTGTCAATGGAACCTGGTCAAACATACACTAAATATACAGTGGGGCCGGAAAGTATTCAGACCCCATTAAATTCTTTACTCTTTGTTTCATTGCAGCCATTTGCTAAAATGAAAAACAGTTCTTTTTATTTCTTATTGATGTACGCTCAACACCCTCTTTTGACAGAAAAAAAACAAGAAATTTAGACATTTTTGCAAGTTTGTTAAGAAAGAAAAAAATTAAATATCACATGGTCATAAGTACTCAGACCCCTGGCTCAGTATTAAGTAGAAGCACCCTCTAGAGCTAGTAAGGCTGAGTCTTCTATGGAATTGGATTTGGGGATCCTCTGCTATTCTTCTTTGCAGATCCTCTCCAGTTCTGTCAGGTTGGATGGTGAACTTTGGTGGACAGCCATTTTCAGGTCTATCCAGAGATGCTCAATTGGGTTTAGGTCAGGGCTCTGGCCGGGCCAATCAAGAATGGTCACAGAGTAGTTCCATAGCCCCTCTTTTGTTATTTTAGCTGTATGCTTAGGGTCAGTGTCCAGTTGAAAAGGTGAACCTTCGGCCCAGTCTGAGGTCCTCAGCACTCTGGAAGAGGTTTTTTTCTCAGGATAGCTCTCTACTTGGCCACATTCATCTTTCCTTCAATTGCAACCAGTCATCCTGTCCCTGTATCTGAAAAACAACCCCACAACATGATACTTCCACCAACATGTTCAGTGTAGGTGTTGTATTGGGCAGGTGATGAGCAGTGCCTGTTTTTCTCCACACATACCGCCAGGGTTGCAACTACCTACTTTCTGAGGGGTATGCAGACTCATCATCGCCCCCCCCCCCCCCCCCCCATTTTAGATGCTAAACTGCATTTCGTTGCTCTGTACATATACACGTGCTGCATCTGACATTATTTACCTGCTGTTTTTCAACCACTTCCATAAACCGTCTTTCATTCCGACACGAGAGCTTCCTTCTCTTAAGGCGTCTCTCCACTAGTACCTTTTGCCAAGCCGGTACTTCGGTAACGCGACTCGACACGGCTCGACTTGTTAAGTGTTGCTTCACAGTTGCAACAAACCAGAGCGTCTGAAGTGAGCGGGTGCGTCATATGGTGGGCGGCGCCAGAGTACGTAGCGGGAAGTAAACAAAGGCTTGGAGAGAAAGAAGAACAATGGCGACCTCACTAGCGATTCCGAGCTTTTTGCCCAGTTTGTGGATTTCTGTTGTCCGACGTCGAAGAGAAAGCCTCTCTTATCGAAGAATACAGACCCCGGAAAAGCTGCACACTGCAAGGAAAAACACGGTGGAGTAGTAAAAACGAGTGTGAAAAGCTCTGCAGGAGAATGACGCTACAGGACGCCGGCAGCCTGTGTGGGTAAGCCGATGCAAATACTACCCCGGTGTGGTGGGCTATAAATACGCTCTGGGTTTTTATTTATTCACTAAAGCCCAACGTAAAAACCGATATTAACAAGTTGGCTTTATTAGTAAGTATTGTGTGTGTGCGTATTTCAGATGACTGCTCTTTGAGGTTGTCGCAGCCGACCGTCGGTTTGGTCGTTTAACTGGGTCTTGCAGTGATGAGACGTTCTTCTGGGTTTCACCGAAGCTCAGTGGCTGCAGAACTTCAGGATGTCGGAACAAATTCATCTACATGTGCAGCAAACTACGTCCAGCGCTGGAGCGACGCAGCTTTTCGCCTCTGTGTCCCCTTAAAGAAAAGAATTACCATATACTTGCTTCGAATTCTATGAATTACAAACCACAACTGTATGTTTTGTAATAAAGCTGTGTGCTTTGAAAATGTATTCAGTTTTTTTAAACGAGCACCACTCCAATGTGTTTTACAGATAATATCCCATCTTTGAGGAGTCTTAGGCTTTTCATTAGCTTTCAAATGTATGCAGTTTACTTATTTAGCAGCGCAAGACTTTTTTACTTTTAAAAGCCAGAGCAAATGTTGCTATCAGATTTTTAAAAATGTTCCTGAACCCTGATGTCAGACATAATTAGGTAAAATGATTCCACCAACCAGCGTGTAATGAAACTACAAATGAAAATACAAGCGTATAGCTTGGACATTTTTATTGGACAGGTATAGAAAAAGTTCAGAAACCACAATCCAGCTGTACATGTCTATGGGTCATGGTTTAGTCTGCAGCATCCCAGGAAGGTTTGATTGAAGGCAGATTGAAGGCATCTTGTCATCTCCACCCTCCATAAGCCGGTTTCCTGCTTCTGCTCCATCAGAAGAAGGTGTTGATCCCGCTGTTTGCTTCTTACCAAGAGTACGAGACAGCGAGTTCAGGACTTCGGCATTCTCCGTTTCTCTGCTTCGGCCTGCAGATGAGAGCCATCGGCTATGAACCACGATCAGCTCCCGGTCCTCCTGTATAACCCTCTCACAGCGAGCAGCTCCATCCAGCCCACACTGAATCTTCTCTTCAGCCAACAAATGAAATGCTGAAACTCCGTTTGGATCACAGGACTGTTTTTTAACGTTGTCATTTGTTCTTCAGCAAACACTAAACACTCCACTCGCTGTAGCGAGGTTTCAAAATGGCGGTCGGTTTGTTATTAAAAGACGCTGTCAAGTTTCTCTCCAGTGACTCCGCCCTCCAGCCAATCAGTGACCGACAGCCGTCTGACGTCGCTTTTCAGTACCAGTTCAGCACCAATGGCCGCTGGCTGCTCTGCTTTGTGACCGCATACCATGGAGGCCGCCATTGCTCCTCCATTGCCGTAGTACCTCCATTTGGCCGCTAGGCCCCCATTGAAAAGCATTGGACTTTAGACACGTTAAAAACAACTTTAATGCCTGGTGCCCAATTGTTTTAAACTTTCTATGGCTACATATTCTTCCTGAGATAACGCTGGGCTCATAAAAAACCTGGGCACCAGGCTGGTTTTCGTAAGATAATTTTTTGAAATCTTGCATAATTAATGAGGGGGCCGAGCCAAGTTTAGCATCAGAGCTAAAGACGCGGGAGCAGAATGGGCGTGATTACGACCGAACTACACGCCCATACACGCCCCGCGATGGCAGAGTCTACAGTGAAGATCCCGTCCCTATGCCCTTTTTAGGAACATGCTTCATCAGAGGTGGGGAGGAGGAGTCTGTGAATCCGCCATGAATTCCCCCATGAAAGTGTGTCATTCTGGTAAACGGGGAGGAGTGAGGAGGCGCTGTCTATTCTTTTTTACAGTCTATGTTCAGCACGGATGGAACCACAGCTGAGGTGGTACGAAAAATAGTATCGGCTCGGAGCAGCTCAGCCAAACTTCTGCTGGTGGAGAGATAACGGTACTGCGGCCGAGTCAAATAGTACCGGTTGAGAGATGCCTTTATTGTCCATCACAGTCCAAACAAATGGCGAACTCAGGTGCTGACAATTTAAACCTATCCGCCGCCTCCTCGCTTACGCTGTGTCCACACTGAACGCGATAGGAGCGACTGTAGCTTCAGGGTTACATGTAAAACCAATGGAGGAGCGCGATTAAGCGCGACTTGGGGTCCCGCGACAATTCAGAAGCAGATTTGCGTCGGGAAAAAGCTTTTCTGCCTGATTTGCGCGAACAAGTCGCGCTACAGATGCGATGGAAAATTCACGCTGCATTTTATGTTGTGCATTTTGTGCATTCGCAATCAGGGGACAGAGTTTCAGTGATTCTGTGACTGTCATAGAGTCACAGCCTCAGCAGGACATGGAGGGAATACTGATAAACATTGTGGGTAATCCAATGGCCGCTGGCTGCTCTGCTTTTTGACCGCATACCATGGAGGCCGCGATTGCTGTAGTACCTCCATTTGGCCGCTAGGCCCCCATTGAAAAGCATTGGACTTTAGACACGTTAAAAACAACTTTAATGCCTGGTGCCCCTTTTTTGTTAACTTTCTATGGCTACATATTCTTCCTGAGATAACGCTGGGCTCATAAAAAACCTGGGCACCAGGCTGGTTTTCGTAAAATAATTTTTTGAAGTCTTGCATAATTAATGAGGGGGCCGAGCCAAGTTTAGCATCAGAGCTAAAGAGGCGGGAGCAGAATGGGCGTGATTACGACCGAACTACACACCCTGCGAGGGCAGAGTGTACAGTAAAGATCCTGCCCCTATGCCCTTTTTAGGAACATGCTTCATCAGAGCTGGGAAGGAGGAGTCTGTAAATCCACCATGAATTTCCCCATAAAAATGTGTCATTCTGGTAAACGGGGAGGAGTGAGGAGGCGCTGTCTATTCTTTTTTACGGTCTATGGGCTAATCACACCGAGCTACATGACACAAGCTGTTTACAATACAGAGACAGGAATAATAATTAAAGAAAAAATAGGTTCAACTATTTAGACAGCAATGCTCTTAAGAGGTTTGTGGGTGGCTCTTAAAAGAGCCGTTGTCGCTGTAAAAGCACCTCTCGGCATAGAAGTCGGCCTTGAAACAGCCTCACCTGGTTTCCTGGTAGCAGCTCCCGCACCACTCTGGCCCCAGCGCCGCTGAAGCCCGCGCCGAACACACAGTCCTCCATCAGCTCGGTCCATAATGCACCGGCAGATGCACTCTAGCCCCAGCTCTGTGTGAAAATACCATATTTTAAGCGCGTCCAGTTCGCTTTGTACACGCTTCAAGGTGCCAATGTGCACGCGAACAGCTGGGCGTGTGTCACGCTTTTCAGTCGCTCCTATCGCGTTTAGTGTGGACACAGCGTTACAACGTACCCTCACGCGCGCTCTGGAGAGAGGCTCCAGCGCGTTTATTGATGATCATATAAATTATTTACACATGCACAAAAGCTGTTATATTTATAGAGTGAGGAGTTGTCGTCATGGTACAGAGCCCCTCCCCTCGATCCTCCGTCTCCGCCATCTTGGTTTCCCTCCAGCTGCAAACTGTGTTTTTTTTTAACTCTGTAGTAGAGGAGGTTCTCGCAATTCTGCACTGTGTTACCATGCCTGGAACTCACTGCTGCGTTAAAAACTGCTCTAGTACCACACATTTAACTAACCTAGCCAACCCAGAACTGGGTGATCATCCCCAAACACAAAATCCTTGGGAATCCGTGTCGTTGGGCTAAAATCAAATTACAACTAAATACCTAAACATACGGTACACAGCTTTAGCCTACATTAAAACATGTTGGAAACGTTTGTGTACATTGAACATCTCGTCACAATCTAGTTTTTACGAAGCAGTCGCAGTAAATTACTTTGTCATTTTGATGTGAAGAAGAAGTGTCTGCTAAATGCAATGTAATTATGACACACTAAAACGCATGTTAAAGGGATACCAGGCAAGTTTGAGTGTTTTCTCTATGATGCTCCCCCTAGCGTCCGTTAGTAAATTTTGCTTTCAAACGAACTGTTTTGCCCCCCCCCCCTCACCGCTCGCCACGAGCAACCCAGCTGATCAGTTGCCAACCCTAACTAGGCACAAAGTAAAATATAAAAGTATTACTTACAAGTGCAAAAGTAAGACTGCGAGGTCTGTATCCGACTTGGAGCCTTCGGTGTCTTTCAGCTCTCGCCATTCGGTAAAAGCTTGACCAATATTGATGAGTGTGTGAGTCCTCGCTCGGTCTGAAGCTCTTTTTCTTTTCTTGGCATCTTCCGTCAAGGGTTTTCGCTGCTTCTTAGATGCTCTGCCATCAGTTTGCAACACTCGCTAGCCGGGTTTCGTTGGCCTGCCTCAGTGTTGGGGATGCGTGCCGAAAACTGATCCTGCTTCTCGCGATGTCTAAGACTATGCGAAACTGAAGGACACCGGGTCGGTACACTGAACTTGCAAGTAGGATATTCTGTCTAGAGGCAGTAGGGGCGGGCGGGAGAGTCTTAATTCGCCCTGTTATGAGTCATTTAACCATATACCGACTTACAAAGATGATTAATTAACATAAAAATGTTGCCTAGTATCCCTTTAAGAAAACGTACCTTTGCCAGTACCACGCTGTTTTCACCACCTGGAAACTTGTAGATGGCCAAGTCCTGCACCCAGCCACAGCAGAAAGCCTCGTAGCTTTCCAAAGATTTGTGGCTTTTAAACTCCTGCATCATGTAATAACTCACACCAAAAACAAGGTAATTTACTATATCTATATACAAGCACGGAAGCAAATGGTTCAGGTCTCTGTGCCATTCCGCTGCAGGAGCTTGTATGGGTCTGTATGTTTAATGTCAGAAAGCTTCTCCAAATGCTGATGTTTTGCCGTAGGTATAAGCTTGTCCCTGTAAGGTCTATTTTCTTTTGCCTTGACTTCCTCCATTGCTCTACTTTCTTACTTTCCGTCTAATAGCAGATCTGTCCCGCCGAAATAATAAACGCGCAAAAATTAAGGACCTCCGGAATGTTAGTCGCGTCAATACTGTTAAGTTCTGAAGGCGTTGCCCTGGCAACCGATAGCGTCTCCTTACATTATGGCCGACGACCTCAGAGCCCGCCCAAATAGGCACGTGACTCCTCACTCTCAATACAGAAACTGCATTCTTGAAATTTTAGTTTTTTCTTTTAGTTTTCATGATTATAATTTAAAATTATTGAAAATCACAAATTCAATATCTCAGAAAATTAGAATATTGTGAAGATTTTCGATATTGAAGACACCTAATGCCACTCTCTGGCTCATAATTAATCAGCTCTGACACACATAAAGACAAAACAGAGAAACAGACTTAAACTGGAGAGGGGTATCATTACAGCTGTTATCACTATTTAACCCTGGTTACAGAAAGTCGAGTGGGAGATGAGTGCATGTGTCACACTAACACACACCACACCACAGTGACATCCAAATAGAAGTGAAAATTCTGTTTTCTTAAATATATATTTCTGAAAGCTACAGTATAATAATCTGTTTCATACAGGTTTCTGAAAGCTACTGTATAAATATATAGTAGTTTTCAGAAATATGTACGTAATAAAACAGATTTCTTTTACTACAGTATTTTTCATCCATCCATTTTCTAAACCGCTTAGTCCTCCAGGGGTCGCGGGGGGGCTGGTGCCTATCTCCAGCTGTCAACGGGCGAGAGGCAGGGTACACCCTGGACAGGTCGCCAATCCATTACAGCAGTACTTTTCATATATACATATATCCTGTTCTGTTACATTTTTTCTGAAAACTGCCTAAATATGCCAAGAAGCTACTGATGATTTCAGTTTTTTGATTCTGGAAATTACAACTGAAAGCTTTGATTTGCCTGAAAGAGTGAATAAGATTATCAAAAATATGCAAAGGTTCCAGGGTCCAAAAAGGTTGAGAACCACTGATTTAAAGGCTCATGAACCATTTGCCTGTGTTTTGCATTAATTAGCTGATTAGTGTGTGACACTTTGAGCCTAAAATATTGAACCTTTTCAAAAGAGATTTTGAGCCGTATTAATAAAAATTAGAACAAATTAAGTGTTTAAATAACTCACTTTACTTGTACTGAGTCAATATCATTTATTAGTTTAACCTTTTGAGTTGAATTACTGAAGTAAATTAACTTTTGCTTCATATTCAAAAAATTTCAAGTTTCGACTGTATGAGACGGGCCATTGTTTTTTTTTAATCAGCAGTGGTTTTTGACCTTGGAACTCAGATGGTAAAAATGTTAACCAATCTGTCATTCTTATTATTGACTCTTGAGCTTTGACCTTAACTGAGATGTGAGGCCTGCAGAGCTATAGGTTCTCTCGTGCTTCCTTTTTGACTCATCATTGAGCTCCGTCTAATTGGTTGGCTGGCTGGCCACTCTTCCCTATTTTCCTGTTATTGGATAATGGCTCTGTGGTTCGCTGCATTCTCAAAGCCTCAGAAACAGCTTTGTTACACCGTCCAGACTGATAGATGCCAATGACTTGACTCATTCATTTTGTTGTTTTTTAAAGCTGTTTTGACAAAACATCTCATCTGTCATCACTGTCACTTTAGATGGCAGTTATATAGATGGAGGCTGTGTGAAAGTGTTTATGCCTTTTTCACCCTCCCCTGGGTGGTGTACTACTTGTTGCTACATTTTGTCAGGTAAATTGTTGACAGTGCAGTGCACTGGGTAGAAGAACACCACCAACTAGAAAACAAAGAACAGAGTTATAATCTATTTAGGTGATCAGTTGACTGTTAACACAAGCAGCAAATCAACCAATCACATGGCAGCAACTCGATTAGGGTTTTAAATGTCATGAAGTTCAAGACAAGTACCCGAATGGGGGGAAGAAAGAGAATTTTAGTAACTCTGAACATTCTGTGGTGGTCTAAGACTTACGGAAGCTGTTGTTCTACTGGGATTTTCACACAACGTTGTCTCTGGATCCAAGAGAACGGTTCAATGAACAGAAGATATCCAAGTGAGCCACAGTCGTGAGGAGGAAAAGGCTTTGTTGATGTCAGAGAGGAATGCACAAACTGGCATGTGGTAAAAAGAACCAAAAATAATCACCATAAAATCATGATGTTTTTGATATCATGATATAAAACAAATCACTATTTTTGTCAGTATTTAGCATTCCCTGGTATTATTTGAAGATATCAGAATTCTGTTATTGATTTAAACATTTGTTTTTAAAAGTTGAAGATGTCATTAGACAATTATGGAGCTGTTTTAGAAAAATAAAGAAGATCAGGACTGGGTGATATTGGTTAAAATGTTTCTATTTTCGTTGTTTTAAAGCCAAATTAATTTTTTATATGACTAGATTTTTCTCATTTCTATAATTAAAATATAATTACAAATATTTTTCAAATCTAGTTTTTTTTTTTGCAATCATCCCTTCCTGGAGTTGACCTGAATTCAATGTCCCATCTGTAAAAAAAAAAAAAAAGCCTTTAAAACAAGATGGAAGGCCTTGGTTGGGCATCACTCTGAACTATGGAAACACAAGAAGTGCACTGAAGACATTGTCTTGATTTTCCAAAAATAAATTTTCATAAATAGAATAATACACTGCCCAGCCCTACTACAATCACTGAACACACAACACATCAAACCTTGAACCAGCTGCGCTACAGTAGCTGGAGACCACCCACTTCCCACTTTTGACAGCCAAAAACAGGGAACCAAGGCTACGCTTCCCACGGGCTCCCCAACATTAGACAATAATAACTTGAAAAACGCTGCCTGTTCCAGTAAGTCTGAATTTCAGCTGCAGCAATAGAATTGTAGGGTCAGGATTTAGCATAGTCAAAGAATTAAGACTGGTGGTGGTGGTGCAGAGGTGTGAGCCTCAGTTTGGGTCACTTTTGCCCTTTTGGTAGCAATCATTTCAGCCCCCCAGCCTACAGTAGCTGACTGTTTTAATGAACACCTCCAGCAGGACAGTGCACCATGTTAGAAACCTCCAAACGGTTTTATTAAAGGTGAAAATGAGTTCCCTGTACTTCAGCTGACTCCACATGAGACGGTACAGGAGATTCACATCATGGAAGTTCAGCCAACTAAACTGTGGCAGCTGTTAGAGTCACTATGGTCTAAAATCTAATGAATGTTTCTATACACTGCTTTTAGCTTCCCATGTATGATACCGATTCAAACAGTTTTTGATAAGATTTTTCCTCACTAACAGCTAAAAGACAAGCGACGGGCCAGTGGCGGTGGAGTAGGGGCTATTGAGGAACTGGAGAACGCCTTCAGCCTGGCAGAGGAGTCCTTTCCAGGCATCTCTGACCGTCTCGTCACACACATGATGGAGAGAGTGTGCAGGTGAAGCATCAGCTGCAGCGTTTTAAAACTGAGATCATGTCTTACTCTAACCTGCTGATCCACGTTCTCCTTTCAGGTTTACTTTAAATGGTAACACGACTCCATCTTCACGGTGAAACCCCCTACTGGATGTAATGTGACCCAGCCTCATTTTTGTCCCATCTCTTCAGAACACAACTGCTCTGATTAGGACCACAAATAGACCACCTCCAACCTGTTGTACCACTGCCACTCCCCCTCCCCTATCGAAAAGAGATCTTAGAATTAGTTACAATTCAATATTTTTACAGTTTTTCTTTAAGGATTGAGAGTATTTAACACTAAAAAAGCCATGCTATTTAGAGCGTTGGGTATACCTGTTACAGAGTGCAAAGAAATCTGCTATAATAAAGTTTATTGAAAATAACCACTTGTTTCATGTCTTTGCGCCTGCTTTTACTTGTATCATAAATTCTGTTGAAAAGTAACATTGATCTCACAAAGGGAAATTTATTAAAGTCGACTCCATTTTCTCTCTCCCTACAATGACCTCAGGATTTGGAGTGACAGAGCCAATAGTAATTACTTTTTAGTTTATGCTGGAGTCATTTATAGGTATCTAAACTGCAGAGTGAAATATCTGGATCCACGTTGTATCGCTGTGTCTTGCTCCTCCAATGATCCGGCTGTACCTAAGCACCAAACCCAGCTCCTGCTGCTCCACACTATGGTCATCTCCAGCCTAGAATACTGTAACCCTCATAGCTTGTGGTGGGAAACCTCTGCAGCAGGTTCAAAACATGATGGCGCATCTGGTCTTCAATCAGCCCCGAAGAGTACATGTTCCTTCAGCAAATTTTTGTCACTGACTTTAGCTTATTTAATGTTCTTGAAATATAAATATACACAAACACACAGTAGGGCAAAAGATTCTTTGGCAGCCACATAATGTGCAAGTTTTACCACTTAAGATGAGGAAGGTCTAATTCTCATCGTAGGTACACTTCTGAAGAGATTGAATTTAAAAGAAATCCAGGAAATCACTGTATTTTTTTTCAAAGGCTATTTGTATAATGGTAAATAAGTATTTAGCACCTAAAAACAAGCAAGAATTCTGGCCCACACAGACCTTTTACAGCTTTGACAAGCTCTTCTATCTTCCACTTGTTACCTGCATTAATGCCACCTGTTTGAACTTTTTACCTGTATAAAAGACACCCGTCCACACCTTCAAACTCCATTCTCCAACATCGCTTAGACCGGAGAGCTGTCTGAGGACACTGGGGACAAGATTGTGCACCTGCACAAGACGGATGAACTTATCTACAATCGGCAAGCAGCCTGGTGAGAAGAGATTAACTGTTAGTGCAATTATTAAAAAATAGAACAAAATCACTGACAATCTGCCTTAACTTGGGGCTCCGTGCAAGATCTCATCTCGTTGAGTACATGTTCTTGAGAACCTGTGTAGTTCTCTGCGGTTTTCTCTGTTCTTGAGGAAACCGCCAAGAACCAACTGGTCAATGACCTAAATAGAATTGGGAGCACAGTAACAAAGGTCACTATTAGTAACACGCTGCGTCATGGTTAAAATCATGTAGAGAATGCAGAGTTGTATCTTGAGAGCACTGACACCCACTGTGAAGCATGGGGGTCAAGACATTATGCTTCAGAACTGCTTTTTTGCAAAGGGGACAGGACAACAGGTCCATATACTGGCCATGTATTTAGAGATTTTGGGCAAAACCCTTCCATCAGTGAGAGCAATGAAGATAAAATGTGGCTGGATCTTTCAGCATGACAATGATCCCAAACACCATCTGGGAAACTAAGGAGTGGCTCTGGTAAGAAGCATTTTGAGGTTCTGAAATGACCACAATCCTCAATCTGTGAACATTCACTGGAGCCACATTCACCCTCACAAAGATGCACATTTATACACAGATTGGTAGGCAACTTAGGGTCAAGTGCCTTGCCCGGGGTCAGTGACATATAGACTGGAAAAAAGTGGGGGGGTTTTAATGTCAAAAAACAGGTATATCAATGGTGGGTCTTTGTTCTACTGACTTCCACCTTTATAGAAATTTATGTTGGTTTTAGATTTTGGGTTGGAATGAGAATATAATTGACAATATGTTGTATTATTCCCCAAAATCGTCGTATGGTGTGACTTGAATATAATGGTATTTTAAATAAAAATTGATTACATCTTTATTAAATTACTCACTCTATCAAAGTCATTCATCAAAACTAAACTGTGATCCATTATAATTCCATCAAAATTAATTAAATATGTGTCTTATTTTCTTAATCATTGCTCACCTAAGACCTTTACAATCAGTATTAAGACATATTTAATATTTATTAATATTAAACCCTGCTGTAAATTTTGAAAACATATTTGTGATCTTTGCTTCTAGTATTTTCTTAGCATCACATGAACATTTTCAGGTTTTATCATTAATAAAGGTATGTTACTTCGACATTTGGAATATCACACTAAATGATAAAGTGTCACACCACGTGATCTTGTCACTAAGTGTTAAAGCAAACCTTGTATTAGCACACTAATTGTTGAGTAGTGATCACTCATTTGGTAGGAAATATATTAACCTCTTTTAAATGCTGGAAGGTAGCATTGAAAAACAATGATTCATTTGATATTTAAGAATAAAACAAACATTCTAATCAGCTTGCAACCAATACCAAGAGTTAGTATGAATGTAATTGCATTACAATTACAAATTACAGATCTCCAATAGCAAAATGATATGCAACAAATATACACTTGATTATACAGCAACCAGTGAAATTTTCACAGAGAAACAAAGCGCGCACTGATCACTCATTTGGCAGGAATATTAAACCACTCTGAAAAACTGTGCAGGTCTATTCAATTCGGTCCTATGAGGGCCGCAGTCCTACAGGTTTACACCTTTACACCATACAACCTTGTTCAAACACACCTGACTGAAATTAAAATGATTCTGCACAATCACTCAGTAATTATAGACAGGTGTTTTAGAGCAGGGATGTATGGAAAACCTGCAGGAGTCCGGCCCTCATAGGACCGAACTGAATAGGACTGAAAGCTTCATCATTAAAATGTATTAATTCATTGCTGGATCTGAGTTGAGCCTCTCCCTGTATCTCTTTGTCCTCTCTGAGCTTGACATCATTAACCTATCGGCCTCAAGTAGACAAAAAGGGAATGTTTGGTTTGACACAAATCAGCCTGAAGACATTAGGTACTGAAATCTGGGTAACGCTTTATAATTAGTGTCTATCAATAGTAACACATAAATAGATTAGTCAGTGTTTACAATGTATTACCAAGATGTAATAACTTACAACAACTTATTAATATATTTTAAATACTGAGTAATCTATTTAATACTGTGTTATAAACAGTTATACACAGTTTAGTTATAGCCACTTATTATGAAGTGATACAGAAATCTTACCACAAAACTAAATTACACATTTTATGCTATATCAGATCCAAATAAGTGTTTAAAAGGGAAAGAAATACATTGGATGTTAATATTTATTATTAAATCTGCATGGAACCACCATTCATATTTTATATACAGATTCTGATATCATATAGTGTGACACTTTATCATATGGTGTGACATGCAAACATGTCACACCATATGATAAAGTGTCACACCATCTGTTTTCTTTACTTAGCACAACCTTGTGTCTTATAGCTATGTATTAGCATGTCAACCACATGCTAGCTATGACAAAGCAAAAAAGATTTACATGTAATTATGACAATATATTAAAAATTATATTCAATTTTTAATCAAAATGTGCCACACCAAAAGACTTCTAGAAGTGGGACTTTTGTCAGAGTGCCAACAAGAAATGATTTATTGTTAATACCAAAACTGCTTACTCACCTTACAGTATTACTGTATGTACAGTATACATCTGCAGAAGGTGGTCCTCTCATTCCCAAGGGTGTCCAAATAGTTGCATGTTCAAATATCCCAAAATCGTGTCACACCAGTCACAACATATGATTTTGATTTGTGTGACTTTTTTTTTTTATTAGAAGTGACTCAAAACATCATGCTTGGACTTTGAAAAGAGTAGGCTAAAAAGCAGACATTTATATTTTTTGTTTTATTCCAGCTTACTCTTTGAAAAACAAAGGTGGGACAGTCACACCATATGACATTTTTTGGTGTTTGGCTGAAAATACTGAAAACATGAGAGATTTTTTGTTTTAACTTTGAGTATGCTCACATAAAGCATGATGTTCTACACTATATTTGGAAGGTTTTCGGTAAATACATATTTTATTTGTACATGTTTGACAGTGAAGACAACAAAGACACCATGTCACGTCACAGACTCACATGTGACAGGCAGAAGCTGGAATCGAGCCTACAACCCTCCGATAACAACTGCTCAACCTAGTCAACCAGTTGCCACTGAGAGTTGGTGATATTCCAAACATTACCCTCTGTCCTGAGATACGGTTTATAACTGAAGAAACAAGATCGCAGATGGAGCGGCTAAAGTGAGTTTCTTCCACAGCGTGAAAAGCTTCTCATCCTGGTCCATCTGATCAGGATGCCTTCAGGGTAACTCTTATGTTTTTTCAAGGACGAGCCACTGGGTTTTGAAACTGCTTTTTAAGTTGTTAGGAAAGGTTTTACAATGACTGGGCAAAAAGTAGCATTGAAGAGAAAGACAAAAAGTTCACCAACCTCTGCTGCACGCAAACAGGAGTTTGGTAGGAACTTAATTCTACTTTAAAGGGGACATGTAAATACCACTTTGTTCAACCTTTTGTGTCCATACGGGTCTCTGTTGCCTCTATAAACAAACCATCCCTTTTTTTTGCAAATTCATGGTGTGAGAAATCTTGTGCCTGTAAAAACGTGCCTAATATCGCCATTACATTAAGTGGAATTAGCATATTTCCATGCCTCACCAGTCAAACCCCGCCCACCAATTCCAAGCCATTCTCTGGTGTGTCAAACCCACAGATGGGTGGCCGTGGTCTGCAACCACTACTCTGCATAAAAATTACAGAGCCCTCTAAACGTTCATTTACTCACCCAGACAAGTTTGAAGCTACTTTGAGCCGTTCAGCAGGCCTTTCTATGGAGTCGAGGTCAGCTTATATCCGTGTGATGGGAGTCAATCAGAGCAGGAGTTCGCCGTCTGTGATAAGGAATCATCTGCTCCAAAACTCCTTCATTTATCCATGTTTTGCTAGTAAACCTCAGCACTACTCCCCTCGGGGCTCAGAATGTCTCAGAAGTGTTTATTTGTTCTGTTCCGGGGTGATTTAAGGGCAAAAATTAGGAATGCACCGATAGCATTACTGGTACTAAGCATCGGTGCCGATACTGTTCTTATGTACTGTATTGGTTAAAGTTAACAGATACCATGAACCAATACTTAAAATGTAGAAACCCTGCAATCATTTGATAGAAAATATTTATTTTTCACTTCAAAGTTTAGTTTTGTGGTAATTTTTATCAATATTAAAATGTTTTATCCAAATTTACCATCAATTGTAACAAGCAGAGAAGAAAATAAGACCAGTCTTCCAATTCATAGCATTTTTACCTGTTGGCATCGTTTAAGATCTTATAAAGGAAAAATAAAAAGATTCAAGATTACAAATTAGTTCGTTCAGTTTAATAAACATTTTTTATTCAATATATGCATTAAGAACAATATTTGGTACTTAAAATGTTGGGTAGAAACAGCACAAAGAGGAATGTCAAGAATCCAAATGTTGGCTGGTTTGGGGAACGTTGCCTACGTTGAGCTCAGAGGGTCACCAGCAGCTTGGACAAGTTCCAGGTTCTACCATCACACATCACAGCATCAAGCAAACACAGAACTCACACACTGCTACTGCTGCTGCAGGACTCACTTTAAATGGGAGTAATATGCACCCAGTTAGTTTAAAGCACCAAACAGGCACCACACCTCAGTGCTCCAGCCTGTCATGGTCAGGTGCACAGGAAGACTGTTAGCTTAACCACAGTGAAAGGCAGTTTTATATGGCTACACTGATCTGAGAACAGCACTACTGGATAAAAAAGACAGGGTCTACCTGCATGCTTTTAAACGGGGTTACAACACTAAGCAGGATAGGTCCTATTTAATGGCAATTTTATATCTGTAACAGTAGGTTAAAAAAAAAGGTTCAGGCATTTTTAATTGTTGGATCTCCCAATAATTCAGTTTCACACACCACTGAACAGATAGAGCAATACTTTGGCTTTCTAAACAGACGTAATTTAGAAATTAAATAAATGTAACATCCCAGTAAAAGGTGGGCCACCATCTTAGTAGATGCATGACTCGACTTCATTTAGGCATAAAAAAAAACCAAAGAAATTGTATATGTAAATATACAAACATAACACTGAATATAGCAAACTAAATGTAGAAAAAAAAAAGAAGACTTCAGATCCCATGTGGAGCTAAACATTAGGGGTCAGCTGGTCGCTGGCAGATATCAGTCACTGAATCACCTAAAGGGAACAAGAAAAGGATAAATCATTGTTGGAACCATCGCTGTAATCCAGCCACAGGATTGATGCTTACCAAAGATGATGTTGGTTTCTTTTTAGACATGTTGACCATCTACCTCTCCTTCTCCTCGGATCTGCATTTGGGCCTGCATCTTAGCGATCATCTCTTGCATTCTCCTCAGCTGCATGACACACAACAGCCATATGTATGACGGGGAGCATGCGCTTTAAACAGGTTACAACAAATAATCTGCATATCGGATGAATCCCAGATTCCTCATACCGGCATGGCATCAAAACGTCATGAAAAAAGATCTATTGCAGTTCAAACACTCCTCCAAAAAACCTAACTAAACAGGATTAAGGCGTGAGAACAACAAATGATCTGAATTTATAAGGGTGTGCCATCTTGGGTACCTCTTGATTTCAATTTGGGTGCTGGGATATGATTCTAAAATGATCATTCTTTTGTAAAGAAAATCATTTTCACCTCCATTTAGGCTTTTCTAATCTCTTCTTTTTAGTAGTTGGCGATATAAAACGCGTGCTGTAGAAATGATATAAATCTAGCCAAAGGCAGAGATTTTGACTATACCGCGGTTATGCATTTTGATGTCATCATCAAGCTGTGCCCACATACTTTGTACTGCATACACAAGGATGATGTTCAGTGTTTGTCTTTACACTATATATTAAAAGTTACAAGTTTGTTGTTGTTTTTTTAATGGAAAATAAATCTGTTAAATTTAAAGCATTTTTATTTCAAATATATGTAGGTGTGCGATATTAAATATATAAATAACCAGGAAAGCAGACCTTTTTGAACTTTATTTTCATAATAATGAGCTTTTATTTGATTTAAAATATCTTCATCTTTATTCATGTTGTGAGAATTCTTGTTACATTACTTTGGAAAAAAATTAATATTTAAAAATTTTGCACAATAAATGCTCTTTAAATGGCATTCTAAACATCTTTTACGTTTTTCCGCTGCAATGTGTCTGGAAAGTGACAATGTTCATAAGCACTCATTTAGACACAGATAAAGAAAAGAATATACCACAGTACTTATTGTTAACGCACATGCTCTAGATCTTATCGCAATATAGATTTGAGGCCATATCACCCAGCCCTACTTCCATGGCTACTAACTTTCTACTTTTAAAACCAATTAGTTTCCCTTAATTGAAGCAAACAAATATATTTCCTGGCTTTTATTATTGTAAAACCACAAATTAAACCATCACGTGTCCAAAGTAGGTTTCATAATCATATTTTCCATGAAAGCTAAAAGAAATGTGTGTTGGGACTAGAAGTATAGTATAGGGTGATGATATTTTAGTTCCATAAAACATGAGTTTTTCCAAATCTTAAACATTTCATTAATATTCTGTTTACTTAAAGATGTCTGATTTTAACATATTTGATGTATTTCTGTTCTTTGTGGATAAAAAGATTATTGAGATAAACTTCAGATCAGATATTACATGAAAATCTAAATAGGAATTTTTTATCTTCTGTATTAGAAAATAAACCATATAAATCTATAGCTTCTTTTTACCCCCACAGTTAATAATAATAGATACCTTACAGTTGAATGTACTTGTGTTCATGGCATGCTTCCAGGTTCATTTTCATAAAATATGATGAGTGTGATCACAAAAAGTGTGACAAATATGAAAAAGTAGCTAACTAACATGGATGCCAGCATGAATAAAGCATCTCATTAGGAAGCCAAACATATTTCTAATTCTGCAGTATCTCACCTCAGCCTCTTTCTCCTGCAGAATTATGTCCTTGTCCATCTCCTCTGGCTCTGGAGCTTTCCTGCACAAGTCAGGCAGATATAGTCATATTTTTAAGTTGCTGCTGGCTGCATTACCAACCTGTAATGTTTCTCCTGGGTACCCTATACATTTGCAATCATTAAGCTAAAAGCGGTCAAGGAGGTTAATATGCTGCCATTTATGCTCAGACTAGGCTTACATGTAAGGCAACACATGTTAACCAGTTTTAAGCAGGATTAGGGAAACATGACAAAGGCCACACCGACAGAAGGAGAATGGTTAGTAGGTTAGTGGTTCTGGTTGCAGATAAATAGCTCTGGATTGAAAAGTTAGCCGACAAAATGTCGAAATAAGCAGGATTCATAAGTGGAAGCAGTTAGTGTCAGAAAGGCAGGGGAACAGCTTGCCTCCCCCTCCAATAATAAAAAAATTACCTCCCCCTGGCCACAAGGTGAGACAGCACAGCCATCGTCACACAGATGGCGGAGCAGTCGGACGACAGAAAAACCGCTCCCTGTGGTTGACTTCAGAGCACAGATCTAAACGAGCTGATTGGTTCGTGAATCATGATAGAACCAAACTATAGAACATGACACACTGATCCTGTCTCTAATCTAAACATACTCCATCTACACATGCTTGGTCATCAACTACAGAACTAGTTCCTAAAACATCTACATATCCTAGCATCACTTCTACGTATTGCTACAAAAGGAAAACGGATGGAGTTACCCAGCAAAATATCAGCTTACAGTAGTTTGAACATTATTCGCAATCTTTTCTTGGTTCCATCTGAACTCTGAAAATTAACTAGTGCTGTGTTGAGAATTTCTTTTTAAAATTTAAAATCGAAAAATCGGTTCTGAATCAATTCTTATCAA
This sequence comes from Apricaphanius iberus, assembly GCA_028564705.1. NCBI lineage: Eukaryota > Metazoa > Chordata > Actinopteri > Cyprinodontiformes > Aphaniidae > Apricaphanius > Apricaphanius iberus. The sequence goes on from JAPXFQ010001556.1 coordinate 105,800, forward strand.
AATCTAATGAATTGATTTGCAAGTCCAAAAATATATTGACGCTTTTAACACTGTTGAACACAATTGGAAGGAAAAGTCGAGGCAGCCATTTTGAGGCTTGCGTCTGAAAGGGTTAATATACAGCTTTCTCCAGTGAACTGTTATTCACCCAGTTATGCGTCATTGAATTACAGTCATATAGCTGTATGTAAGGTAACAGCTCAAACAGCAAACATTTGTTTTAACACCACAGATCCATATAAATATCAATTTGGAAAAGACTGAACTGAATCGGAACAGATTGGATTGTGTCGAACTCTTGAGAATCAATCGAATCTTGAAATGGGGTTAGGTTAAATTAAACTCAACTTATTTAATTTTTTTTGTTTAACATTGGGGGAGGTGGTGACAGAGCAAGCAAGCAGACAAGTACGTACGCAGGAGATAGAGGCAGAACATAACCATGGGAGGACAACCTGCCGCCCCGCTTCAGGCGATCTGAGCGGAAGTTCTCGTAGTGCAGGTCCTGGGTTACTTCCTGTAGATCCTGCATGTGGGTTCTGGGGGCGTGGAGACAGCAAACAGAGTTGTATTTACACAGATTTAGGCTAGACTATTTCCTATGTTGCTTTACAACTGCAGCAGCCTGAAGTCTTTGCAGTCAACTGTGCAAAAAGTGACCTCAAAACCACACAAGTGGTTCAGATCCAGAGCAAAGCGGAAGTACAATCCTGCTCTGTTTTACTGTACGCGACGGGCTTTTAGTTTTTACATCTAAACAAGTGCTTCCAAACATTTTGGGTAGACAGAGGTCCCACATTTACAAGTGAAACAACAAATGTCCTACTGGATTCCACAGAAAACAGTAACAGGCTTCCTCTGATTGGTGGACAGTGGTTACAGTCTGAAACATCAGTAAAAACAGCCCGACTTTGTAGAAATCTGTAATCGTATCAAATGTTTAAATGAAATCCACAAACAACCTGTTACAATAGAGTTACGCTAGAGGAGAGCCAAATAATAGCTGATATTTTCATCTCCATTTCCCAGGAAGCTGATCCATTCGTTTTAAAAGCACTAAAACTTAATCCTTCTTGAATTATCACCCTGACAGAGGGGGGTGTTAACTGTTCCAAATATATATTATTTGGTTCTCTTACATCAGCATGGTGCGCAGCTTCAAAAAGTCATTGTGTTCGGGGTTCTCCACTTCCACCACACCCCATGGGTACAGCCGGCCCCTGACCTTCTTTCCTTTGGCCTCAATCTGCTGGTTGGACCCCACCACTGCAAATGGGATGCTAGCCTAAATTGGAGAAGTGGCAAATCATATTACAAAGGGAGCAATTCATAGAATGCTAAGTGATACTGAACGCAGTAAATGAGCTACTTTGTAGAAAATAAATTAAGGCTACCTTAAGGATTCTGGTCTGCTCTTTGAAGTCTTCATCTTCATCGGACTCAGCATCAGGAAGGTGGTAAATCTTGATACCGTGCTCATCAATCTCATCAAGAATCTTAACCGTATCACAGAAGTTACAAAATAAGTTCTTTCCAAATATAACTCCCACATGCAGCATTAAGGTTGCTGGGATGGAACGGGTAACTACTTACCCTGCGCTTCAGCCTCTCCCTCTCTCTGAGGGTGAGCGTGTCGGCCTTGGCGATGACTGGAACCACGTTCACCTTGTTGTGGATGGCCTTCATGAACTGGACATCCAGAGGTTTCAGGCTGGTTCGATCAGGGAAGAAAAAATAGAGCAAAGATTGGTGAAAAACTTGATTTACTCTGACATGAGCAGTTCTGGCGTGTGTGTATGGAGACACACCCATGGCCGAGAGGGGAAATGAAGTAGAAGCAGCAGTGGACCCTGTTGTCAACAATGTGTCTGCGGTTTAGACCACTTTCATCGTGGAGGTAGCGCTCAAACTGGTCGTCGATGTAGGCGATAATGGTGCTGAAACTGGAAAGTGTGAAGAAAGATATATGAATGATAGTAGGGCTGCGTGTTAGCATATATATATATGAAATATAGCAAAACTATGAGTATGACTATATATCGTGATGTTTTCAACTTTATTTAAATGTAGAAAACCTGTATTGTAAGCATTGTAAACAGTTCAACATTTTTCATCCATAACATCCAGTTTTATTTTTAGTTGATCCATTGGAACAAAGAAGTTGAAAACAGCCACCAACTGCCAGTCTTACTTTTAACTTCACTACAAAGATTACCATCATTATTAATAGCCTAATAGCCTAGCTCTAACATCCCTAAACGTTAGAAATAAAATCCAAACCGAGCACTGCCATGATTTCAGTAAATCCTGAAATGATCTCCTACCAGTCTTGGCTGTTGATGGCATCTCCGTATCCCGGAGTATCCACCACTGTGAGACGGAGCTTCACCCCTCTCTCCTCGATTTCTACTGTTGATGCTTCGATCTGAACTGTCCTCTCGATCTTTTCTGTTAAAGGGAGAGATCAGAGATGAAACACAACACATAGAGTCTAGGACTTTTGTTGCAGAATTAAGTTGGAATAAAGTGTGTGTGTGTGTGTGTGTGTTCTACCTGCAGCCCCAGGGATGACTCTCTCAGGGTACAGATCAGTAAGGAAGAGGCTGTTGATCAAGGTGGATTTTCCTAGCCCAGACTCACCTTTAAACAAAAATGATTACATGCTTTAAATCCATGCTACACTACATTAAAATACATAGAACCTTCTCTGGCTGCCTGAGGCATTAGACATCCCATCATATGGAAACATACATTAGGTGGACACGCTACTTAAATTAACAATCTTTCCTCAAAATCTTCCAACCACTGAAACAACAGTCTTAATCAGTAGCAGAAAAATGTGTTTATCAAGCACTTTCCCAAAACCTTGATTTATTTCCTCTATAAGAGGCTGTAGCCAAAAGATCAGACCCTGAAACTGCCTCAGACGTTCACATTTTCAGACTATGCTGAAGTGAAACAAAGTTTCAGTCTGCTTCCTTTAACTTGTTTCTAAAGAACAGAAAACATGGTTTCTACCACCAAGCAAAGAAAGACCATCCTTGTTCCACTAGAGTCTTTCACCAAACACTGTCTGGTCATTGACACTCCTGATAAACGTAAGTGGTGTTCTATTAGTGTTCAAAACATATTATTTTTCAAAATTATTACAATGACAAATGACATTCACCTCGGATGTCGGAACTGGGTTTGATGTAGGGCTGGCTATCGATTCAAATTTCAAGAATGCATTTGATCCTGATTCTCAGGAGTTAGAATGGATTATCACAATCCAATCTGATGCAGTTCGATACAGATATGGGTCAGTGCTATTAAAACGTTTTTTTATGCTGTTATCTTAACCAAATACCTGTAATTCAATGACTTAAAAATTTTCCTTGCTATTTTAGCTGTAAAAAGGGCAACCTATTTTAATAAAAATAAAAACGATTTCTGAACTTGTTAATCGATTCAGGATTGATTTTTTTTTTCTTCAACACAGCACTACATGACACCTGAGTACACAGCGTTCCAGTGGTTTTCAGGACAAGTCACGATTCTAATACGTCGACAGCCAGGTTATCATTGTTTGCAGTACCTCTTATAAATATTGTTATAACCTGGACTTTAAACTGCATTTATATTTTGTTTAGAGTTCCAGGCTTTAAATGTAATATTGACTTTTAGACACACATTTCCTGTTGTAAATAAGAATGTTTCCCCTACAGCTACTATTGTAAGGAGCGGCCATATTAAAGTCAAAATCGGATCCAAAAAAAAAACAAAAAAACTCTGACTTTTGAGTGTCCACTGTTCACCTGCTGTCTTGTGCGTCCTCCCTGAGCTGCAGCACAGGAGAGCTGCTGTTTTCTAGACATCAGCCCAAGTGTAGCTTCACGGACAAATCCTAAGAGAGATTTCCTCCATTCTGTCCCAGTCATGAAAAACGACTAGGATGGTATGTAACAAATGGGAGATCTCTGTGTCCATAGCTGGCAGATTTGTTTCTGCGTATGACGGTTGGTCACACGGGCACAAAAACTATGAAAAGGCTGCTAAATATGAGTTAATCTATAAAATTAACAGCAAAAAAACTACTAAAGACTGAAGCATACATCTTAAGTTTCTGTCTGTTTCTGCTGCTTTTTATTTTTTTAATATTACTTTGAAAAGAAATATGCATATTTTCTCAGGATATAATTTCATATTCTCATGTAGTTTTTGTCTTGTACGACTTTAAAATCTCTGGAAACAAATATTGTAATTATTAGAAAATTAACCTGTAACAATAACAGCCCACTTTTTAAGTCATTCATATAATGGGTGAATGAAAAAAAAACCTCTCTGAAGTTTGTTATCGAATTACTCTTTATAACCACATAGAGCAGAAACACTTTAAATATGTTTAAGTCAAATGTTTTCTTTAAGTAAACAGCATGATTGAAGTTTTTCAGGGATGGACCAATTATGGAAATAAAATATCACCCAATTTGTACATCTATTGCCAACACATATTTCCATTTACTTTCATATGACCTTGATATAATTATGAAATTTTATTGAATTGAATCATGAGGCATCCAAGAAGGCACATCCCTAATGAACGTGTGGGGGAAAAAAATCTTACTAGTACTGAAAAATTTCCAAATTCCTTGCTAAAAAACACTATTGGTGCCACAGCTATTGACTTCTGTTGCTGAAGTTTTCTATGGCTGGCTCATTTTCACTTTAATGTTGATGTACAAATGACCATTATTTAAAATCTCCTGGTACGTCAGAGTTCATGATGCCACACACTAACGAGTCTGCCATTACCTCTGGGTAAGAAACAGGCCCACAGCATTACAGATCTATATCATACCAAACATTTATGGTCCTTTTGTGTCACACCAAACCAAGCAGTGTTTGTAGCCGAGAGACTCAATCTAAAGCTGACCAAAGTTGACCCAAAAATTCAGTTACATTTGTGATGGTTGAAAAAAACTAAAAAAAAAGCCCTGGCATTACCCTTAAAAAAGGTCAATACGGAAGTAGAAACTAATAGTTGCCATGGTAATCCAGTGAGCCAGACATGAGCCATGAACAATGAGCTTTAGATGAATTTTAAATTTTGTTTATTTTTTATTTACCTTACCCTCAGGATGGCAAAGATAAACAAGGGTTGTCGTCCAGCCTAGTGGCCAGATGCTGCTACAACAAAAACTGGGCATTTGTGTCGGGACATAAATATGTTGGAGGGGAAACAGAAAGTCATGAATTACTAATTAGAAGTTCATAGAAACTCAACCTTTAGAAGTATTAATTAAAAAATGCTTCTGTTACACTAATTTCTAAAGTAATGTCATTGTTACTTTAATACTGGATTTTTTTTGTGTCAAAATGAGCCTTGGATTTCTTTCTTTTTCTAATATAATAATGGACTTATGGATTTATTTTAATGCATTTTACAAGTCCTTACCAGGGTCTCCAACAACATACAAATATTATGTCTACATTTCCAGTTTTAGAGGAGTTACTATTTATATAAATTTCTACCATCATGAGAACATATTCACTTAAAGTACGGTCAAGTTCGTGTGACACAGCTTGAATTTTACACAGACAAACTTGAACTGTGGTTCCCAGTAAGGCTGGGACAGAAGACTTCTCACGTCTTTACTAAGTGATGTCTGAGGCGTATAGGACGATGCTGTGTCCACTGCAGGTTTAAAAAGCGAAAAACTCTTCATGAGGCGATTCATCCCTTTTTTTTCATTCCGACTCCATCACGGCTATTTTTGTGAGGAAGAAAAATAAGCCTTTGCTAATAAAACAGGAAAATGCTTATTTGCTTATGACCCAGATTCACTGAGTTTTATTTCAGTGGGAAGTCCAGGAGGCCTCACTGTCTGTGAGCGAATCAGTCCCTCGAGGCACACAGGCTACATTCCTCTCCGGTTTATTTTAAAGCAGAAGGATATTTTCACACAGTCACACATATCAGGAGTCGACACCACCGCTAACTCCAGCTGAGTAGCTACACTCGTGTGATTTGATAATATAAACGAAACAGACAAACTCTGCATTCCATTACTACTCAGCTAAACACATGCTATCTCCATCCTTCCTCAAACCGGATAAAACCGGTTTCACACAAAGGGAAGCAATGATATCCTCACCTACAACCATCAGGGTGAACTCGAAACCTTTCTTGACCGACTTGCGGTGAACCTGATTTGGAAGGTTGGCAAATCCCACGTAGCCCGGGGTCTCTGGGTTGGTGAACTGTCCCTGCTGTAGGGGGAAACAGGGTGGAGGAGAACGTCAAGGATGGAGCCTGTTTACATTGTTATTGTGAGTTAGATTCATGCTGCAGACAGTCACTTCTTATGCCAAATACAAGGCTTACATCTGACATCAGCGGAGACGTCTGCTCATGAAAATAACTGCAAGAGACTTCCCACAGCTCCACCAGGCCAGCTTTGGACCGTTTAAAACCCCCACCCCTTTACTAAGCTGCATTACCAGGTAGAAACATAGCGTCACTTTCAGAGTACACCTGAATGGAAGCGGAACCAGCTAAATATAGAAGGAAAATACATTTTGTACATATATAGGCCGCACCTGAATTCTATTTACCTCGGAAGTCGGAACTGGGAGCTGAGTTTGACGTCAACTCCGAGTACAGTGTTCGAGTTAATGCAGTTGGATAAGTTGGGATTCCAATATGGTGACGCTCGGGTAGATGTTGTTTTAGTACTTCTTACAAACATCATTTTAAGTTCTAATTTCCACATAAAAAGACCACTTTTACTTTGTTAAGATGGATTTTAAACACATTCTAACTAATTTATCATGTAAAATAAATATTTTTCCACCACAGCTACTATTGTTGAAGTGAGAAACGGCAATATTGAAAGTCAAGGTGGGAGCAAAATAAATCTCAGACTTTCCAAGTCTAATGTTCTAACATGAGATATTTACACAGAAAGACGGCATGAATACATTTTTTCTGGTTTTAATTTCCTCCACCGGGAGGTAATATTTTGGTCTCGTCTGTCTGTCAGGCGGTTGGCAACATAACTGAAATAATTATGGCTGGATTTCCAGGTACTGTAATGTCCGCCATGGGACTAGGGGTGAAATACGCCAAATCAGAATCGATCCGAAAGTCTTCAAAACTCAAGTATTTTTCATAGTAAAATGAGAAAAGCAAGTAAGTCTGGCCCGGCTATTTTTGGGGGGACGGAGTGTGGAAGCAGTATTGTCGCTGCTTGTGTTTTAGCCTACAGCACGAAATGTACATACTATAGCAAATATTTTGCACTTTAGTTGTAAAAGGGGTGTCTATGTTGTGTAATATACTAGCATCAACTCTCTCTTTTCCCCAAAAGACTCCACTTTTCACCTGTTGTCGGGCTTGGCTGCAGCACAGTGCGCGCAGCAAAGGTTAAGACAGCTCAGGTCATTTTTAATATCTGCTCCAACTGGCAGGACCAGTGCGTGCGAAGCTACAGCTTGCTGGGCTCGGACCGCTCTTGGTCGACTGCATCTCTGCTGCTCAGTTAAAGCAGTAACATGCCCCAGCGTTAGACTCTCAAAGCATCCAATACCACCATAAAAAGTCACTATATTTGTAGCTAGTCGCTTTTTTGAAAAAGAGTCGCTGAAGGACTCTAAACACTCACTAAATATAGCAACACAGCTGCTATGTTGGTAGTGCTGTTCTAATTCTGGAGAAATTAAGTCACATGACCGTACGTAGTCACGTGACTCAATGCATGACTCATTTCTTAAAGGGGCAGGAGCACGTCTAAACTGAAACACATCTTTTCATTTTTTTTAAAATGCCGAATTTACCGGAACGGGCAAAATGACGTTGGTACCAGTCATTAATTTCGCTATACGTAAATTTCCGATATACCGCCCAACCCTACATCAGACCAAGAGTAGTTTTACGGATCAACTGTAAAGGAATTTTCCTTCACATCCTGTTCGTGGCTCTGTGTTGGAGTGTAGCATGTTTATAGCTGCTGGTTATTTTCTGTGTCTGACAGGAGACAATCGTCCTGCTGGTCACACTGACACAAACACTGAAGACATTGTGAAAAGTAAGTGTTCATGTACGGCAAAGACTGGAGTATAATATTATTTGATTCTCAGTCCTGTATAATAATACTTATTTTCACAGAATATAATTTCTGATTTTTCTCCACAATGCTCCTTGGCGGTACTTAGCACCTTACTGGTCTAAGACAAAATATGAAATCAGATCTTCGTCCGGTCAAATCAAATTTTCAGTTGGACACAGCTGCTGTTTCTTTCTAATAGAGCCTGTGATATGTTACACATTACTTTTATGGGTGTAGCAGAAATGAAGAAAAGCCCTTTTTATTTTACAGCCCTTTTTCACTAGCACCTACTCAGCGCCCAACTCTGCTCTATGTAGCTGTAAGGGTTTTCCACTAGTAACGATTACGTGGTTACAGTCACCTTTAAAAAAAATAAAATAAAATAAACTACCAACAGTGGGGTTCCAAGCCTGTGGTGCTGGACAAAAAACATAATCTCAGAAGCATCTAAACATCTAAAACATGCAGGCCAAAGGTTGGAGTCATTGGCTGCATGACAAGTATAACTCCTTTGCATCGACCGTTTCAAGGAGAAGGAAAGAGAGTAGAATGTTGAACATTGCTTCCATTTTTGTGTTTCTGTCGCCTTCAGATCACCTTACACTACTTTTTGGACTCTAGACCTGTTACTCAGCTGTAATGGAAATAGGGATGCACTGATACTGGTATGGGCTTTTGGGGCCCATACTGTCCTAATGTACTAGTAATAAAGATAAACAATACCATGAACCGATACTTACAATGTGTGAATAATTTCACAGAAATAATTTTTTTACCTTACATTTTTGTCTTTTGGTATTTATATTAATATTTCATTTTTTTAAATCTAATTTACCATCATTTGTTGTAACGAGCAGAAATATCAGTAGAAGTATCGGCATTGGTATTCGGTATCAGCACGTACGCAGATCCAAGTATTGATATTGGTTGGAAAAAAGTGGTATTGCTGCATCTCCAAATGGAAATTCACTCAAACTGCAGAGGTTAGCCCGGTAGGGCCACACTGCCGGTAACAAAAGGCAAAAGTATAGGGAACTACACCTGTGTTGTAAGAGTAAAACAAAAACGCTGAAACTTGTGCCAGCTGGGTTTTTATTTTTCTAGAAACCTCAGTCACATAGCCTGCAAGGTTTTACTGTATATATACACTACCGTTCAAAAGTTTGGGGTCACCCAAACAATTTTGTGTTTTCCATGAAAAGTAACACTTATTCACCAGCATACGTTGTGAAATGAAAATAAAAAATAGAGTCAAGACATTGACAAGGTTAGAAATAATGATTTTTATTTGAAATAAGGTTGTTTTTACATCAAACTTTGCTTTCATCAAAGAATCCGCCATTTGCAGCAATTACAGCATTGCAGACCTTTGGCATTCTAGCTGTTAATTTGTTGAGGTAATCTGGAGAAATTGCACCCCACGCTTCTAGAAGCAGCTCCCACAATTTGGATTGGTTGGATGGGCACTTCTTGCGTACCATACGGTCAAGCTGCTCCCACAACAGCTCAACGGGGTTCAAATCTGGTGACTGCGCTGGCCACTCCATTACCGATAGAATACCAGCTGCCTGCTTCTACTCTAAATAGTTCTTGCACAATTTCGAGGTGTGTTTTGGGTCATTGTCCTGTTGTAGGATGAAATTGGCTCCAATCAAGCGCTGTCCACTGGGTATGGCATGGCGTTGCAAAATGGAGTGATAGCCTTCCTTATTCAGAATCCCTTTTACCCTGTACAAATCTCCCACCTTACCAGCACCAAAGCAACCCCAGACCATCACATTACCTCCACCATGCTTAACAGATGGCGTCAGGCATTCTTCCAGCATCTTTTCAGTTGTTCTGCGTCTCACAAACGTTCTTCTTTGTGATCCAAACACCTCAAACTTGGATTCATCCGTCCACAGCACTTTTTTCCAGTCTTCCTCTGTCCAATGTCTGTGTTCTTTTGCCCATCTTAATCTTTTTCTTTTATTGGCCAGTCTCAGATATGGCTTTTTCTTTGCCACTCTGCCCTGAAGCCCAGAATCCCGCAGCCGCCTCTTCACTGTAGATGTTGACACTGGTGTTTTGCGGGTACTATTTAATGAAGATGCCAGTTGGGGACCTGTGAGGCGTCTGTTTCTCAAACTAGAGACTCTAATGTACTTATCTTCTTGCTCAGTTGTGCAACGCGGCCTCTCACTTCTTTTTCTACTCTGGTTAGAGCCTGTTTGTGCTGTCCTCTGAAGGGAGTAGTACACACCGTTGTAGGAAATCTTCAATTTCTTAGCAATTTCTCGCATGGAATAGCCTTCATTTCTAAGAACAAGAATAGACTGTCGAGTTTCAGATGAAAGTTCTCTTTTTCTGGCCATTTTGAGCGTTTAATTGACCCCACAAATGTGATGCTCCAGAAACTCAATCTGCTCAAAGGAAGGTCAGTTTTGTAGCTTCTGTACCGAGCTAAACTGTTTTCAGATGTGTGAACATGATTGCACAAGGGTTTTCTAATCATCAATTAGCCTTCTGAGCCAATGAGCAAACACATTGTACCATTAGAACACTGGAGTGATAGTTGCTGGAAATGGGCCTCTATACACCTATGTAGATATTGCACCAAAAACCAGACATTTGCAGCTAGAATAGTCATTTACCACATAAGCAATGTATAGCGTGTGTTTCTTTAAAGTTAAGACTAGTTTAAAGTTATCTTCATTGAAAAGTACAGTGCTTTTCCTTCAAAAATAAGGACATTTCAATGTGACCCCAAACTTTTGAACGGTAGTGTATATATATATATATTTTTTTTTTGGAGAAATAATTGTTTTATTGCACTATAAACGTTTTATTGTTGAGACAAATAACATACATGTTTGAATTATACAGCAAATAGAAAATATTTTCCAGAAATAAGTAATATTGTTATTGGTCAAAGCTTTATTAAATCAGTGATTGGAAATAAGCCATAAAAATATCTGATTGGAGCTTGTTTAACTCTGTTGTCATAAAATATCCCTTATAACAGGTTGTTTTTTGTTGATCCGGCGATTCTCAACCATGTGTGTCAAGTATGGAATGCATGTATAAATGAATCGATATGATGTTTCTTGTAAAGTGCCTTGAGATTACATTTGTTATGAACTGGCGCTAGATTGATAAACTGAATTGAATCAAGTCCTGATTAGGAACAAATCAAACTGGACGTCTAAAAACCTTCTCAGCTTTGACACAAGGAAACACGACATCAGATTTTACTCTATCAACGAAGCCGAGACGAGGACCACGAGAAGCAGGAATCTGGTGTTGCAGCACGCCACATCAGGTCATGAGATACAAGCCTGAACATTTCAACAGCTCACCTTCATTTTGTCCGCCTGAGACATTTTCTTTTCCCCTTGATCAACCTGAAAAGGACAAACAAAACAATAGACTGCTTAAAGGATAAATAAGGGACTGAAACAGTAATAGAGCAAAACGTGCATCCTCACATTTCAGCCCTGACTGATTTCCTGCCCTGCAAGTTGTTCATGCTGCCGTATAATGGCTTCTAATGAGGGTATGAGAGACAGGAAGTCTACTTTGTGCTCAGAATGGCTTGTGAGAGTGCTGCATCTCACCACAAAAAGCTGCGTCCTCATTCCGCACAAAGACTTTAGGCCTGAGAGACTGAGATGTGCCTCCTAAATAAATCCACCCATCCCTGTAATTTGCTTCCTAAGGCTTTCCTCTTTATATCCGCCGACTATAATCTAGTGTAGTTTCACACAAAACAGTCTAAATGAACTGAAACTGTCATGTGAACACACCCACGTCTAGAATCAAAGGCAACCAATATACTTTGAACGTGGAACCTTTACTTTTTATAACGCATTTTAAAATATTTGTGTGGGGATTTTAGTTAAGGGTTAGGGCTAGTTTCAATGTAGGTAATTTAGTTTAAAATGAGCATTAACAGCAAGCTAATGGTGTAATACGACCTGAAATTAGCTAGGTAATTAGCCACCAGTAATTTAGTTACATTAACAAAGGTCAGCGAGATAGATAAACCATGTTTCCCAATCTAACAACCAATGCCACCTCTCCATTAAACAGCTCAGCTCAGCGGTAACCGACGCTAGGTAGCCTCGTAGCTTCTGCCTCAGGATGTTAACTCAAACAGCTAATGTTAGCGTCGTCGGTGGAGCAGCCAAGCCGAGATTAACTACGCCCGGGGACACTCGGTGATAAATAAGAGATGAAGTCTCGAACAGTGTCGTGTTAACTTACAGTGTGTCAGCAAGGGAGAGTGGTGAAGAATAAGATGGATGAACAGGGAGAGGAAAGACGAGCTGCCGATGTAACGCAGACTTCGCGGACACCTCAAATTCTTCAGATTCCGGTGCAGCAGCAGCTTCCTTCAGCGTAGAGACCACAATGCACCAGGAGAGAGCGAGAGGGGAGCAGTCCTGGCTCAGAACCGTTAGCTCGGTTCTTTCCAAAATCCAAAACTGGGCTCGTCAACCTTAACAACCATGAGAACTATTTTTGCTTTCGGTACAGCCAAATAAGAGTTGTTCAGAAACACAAATGCTTTGTGAACCTTCAAAACAAATTAGCCGTTTTTTGCAATATCTAACCAACTACAAATTATGTTATTTAATTTTTTTGTTTTTAGGTTAAAAAAATTATATATTTTCCATAAAATCTTGGGAAGTTGAAATTTGATAGAAAATGAGAGAAAAGCAGTGTTGCACCCTGATGGGGGGAAAAACTTCACTAAGAAAAACATTGTTCAGTTCTTTCCAACGTGGTGGAGGAACTAGTTCCACTTGTGTCTCAGGAAGGTTGCACACCCCTGCGCTTGAAGGACTTCTGCCACAGGGTCATAATCTGTTGTTATATTAATAAAGAGGGAAATTGATTCGATAGTGCAAAGCCAGGAGTTAAATGGCTTAGGTTTTTATTTAAACTACATGGTTATATAATTAATACAGATTCGTATAGAAAGTATAGAATTAGAATTTCGTATTTTACATTCTGAAAAGGGAAACAATGTGTTAGATATATTTGAATTTCTTGGCTGTTTAAAATAAACTTCTGAAATTAAGTCAAATTCAGCAAACCAGGATCTTTACTGCCATTCCAAAGTTGTCGGGAGTATTTGTTTTGATGCATTTAGCGACAAAGAAAAGCTTACTTATGGCAATAAATAATGTCAGAGAGTACAGATTGTGCAACTTGTTGATAAATTGAACTGAGATTCAAAACATCAAAAGCAAATCAGGTGGATTGGCAGTGATGGCCAACAACTGATGGTGTCATCAAGGACATGTTGGTGTGGAATATTGTATCTGCTGCCTGGAATTTGAACTGCTACTGTCATGACAGTAATGAGACCGTCATTCAGCAATAGTCTTCAGTCAGAGGCCTATTCAGATTCACTGCAAAAAGGACTGCTACCAGAGATCCTTCCTGCCCACAGCATCATCATCCACTCACTTAATTTCACTATAAGATAGATAGATTACGTTTTTTTATTTTTTATTTTAAATACACTGAAATAAAAAAAATGGAATGAGCCTTGCTAGGTGGTTAATGGTGTTGAAAAAAATCTATTCTTTTTGCGTCTTTCGCCACACCAAGTCTTCAGTCTGTTACATTTGAGTTACTGACTGAAAAAAACCTGAATGAACATTTTTCTAGACGTTTCATAAAATATACAAAGCTCAGGTTCTAAATCAGCATATAACACAACTTTTTTAAGAATTTTACAGTTGGCAACATTTATTATATATCTCAGCATCCTCTGGTCATTGGTTGTTGAGTACTTGTGTTGTAGTCCATGTGGATTCTCATTGGACCGGCTGGAAAACACCAACCAATCAACAGCTGATGAGATGATGACTGGGTGTGTTCACTCCTGATCACAGTGAGCAGCTTTACTTACGGTTTGTCCCTTCATTAATTGATCTAGCCGCAACCCATTGGATTTACAATACTTCACTGATCATTTTCTCCTAAGTTATATTGAAACAGGAAGGTATTGTTCTTTTATACCCAGGTTTTCATTCTGTTTAAGAAATAACAGCGTCGAAATGTTATAAGACTGAGACACGCGAACTATGAATTTAGACTTCCAAATCATATAAGCAAGCAAAGCTTCAAAATAGTAATACTTAGTTTTATTATAATAAAAGCAAAATTGTTTAGAAAAAAACATCACGTAATACAGATGTTGTTTATATATTTTACTTTTTGGCAATTGCGTATCGGCTCGTTGGTCTAGGGGTATGATTCTCGCTTTGGGTGCGAGAGGTCCCGGGTTCAAATCCCGGACGAGCCCTGATTGTTTTTTATCTAGTGGTGATTTTTTTTTCCCAAAGCAATGTAGAATTACCAGTATGCAGGCATAATGTTTAATCATATTTTACTCGAAAAAAACGTTCATTATATTTTAATTGAAAAAAGAAAGAAAAAACGTATAGTGAGCTCCACAGTGAAATGTAAAATGGGTATGTTTGTGGACTGTAGAATTTAGTTTATCCCTCCTGACACCTTGTGGGCTCTGATAGTACTACTATTTGGTTTTTGCGGCCGCTATTGGATGGTAGATGTAAACATAATGGCACTGTCATGCCCGTTAAAATTTATATTTTATTATATTTTAATTCAAACAATAAAAAAAAATGCTGTGATTTCATTCTACAAATATGTAGCTTTTTTATTCAATTGTTCCATATTCAACCATTAAATATTTTGTCCAAGTTTCTTTAAGGAGGTGTTGTTGATCAGAATCAGAATCAGAATCAGTTTATTGGCCAAGTATGTCACATACAAGGAATTTGACTCCGGCAAACTTTTTCCTCCAGTACAGAACTTGAATAAGTGAAATAAAAAAAAATAAAAAAAAGAAAAATATGAACAAAAATAAGTAAAAATACAAATAAATATCAGATCGTAAATAATAAAGGATAATATATACACCAAGCCGGGGTTATTTTACAGTGAGTATGTACAGAAGTGCAGAGTTATAGTTTATTGTTATGTGAGTGCACTCACACACTGTGACTAGACAGAGTTCGTCAGAGCGACAGCCTGGGGGAAAAAACTGTTTTTGTGTCGGGTGGTTTTGGCGTACAACGCTCTGTAACGCCGACCTGAGGGGAGGAGCCTAAACAGATTGTGGCCAGGGTGTGAGGGGTCAGTGGTGATTTTCCTGGCCCGCTTCCTGACCCTGGCCCGGAATAGGTCCTGAATGGAGGGAAGATCGGTTCCTATGATCCTCTCTGCAGTCCTGACTGTTCTCTGCAGTCTGTCCTTGTCTTGCCTGGTGGCGGATCCGAACCAGACAGAGATGGATGAGGTCAGGACAGACTGGACTATTGCTGTGTAGAAGATGATCAGCAGCTCCTGGGGCAGGTTGAACTTCCTGAGCTGACGCAGAAAGTACAGCCTTTGCTGGGCCTTTTTCCTTATTATGTTGATGTGTGAGGTCCACTTCAGGTCCCGTGTGATGGTGGATCCTAGGAACCTGAAAGACTCCACTGTGGGGACTGGCTTGTTGAGGATCATGAGAGGAGATGTTGATGGTGGTCTCTTCCTGAAGTCCACTGTCATCTCCACAGTTTTGAGCGGGTTTAGCTCCAGGTGGTTCTGACTGCACCAGAGAACCAGCTGTTCCACTTCCTTTCTGTACACAGACTCGTCGCCGTCGCGGATGAGTCCAATGACGGTGGTGTCATCTGCAAACTTCAGGAGTTTCACAGAAGGGTCCCTCGACGTGCAGTCAGTGGTGTAAAGGGAGAAGAGCAGTGGGGAGAGAACACATCCCTGGGGGGCGCCGATGCTGAGGGAACGGGAGCTGGATGTGAACTTACCCAGTTTCACCTGCTGCCTCCTGTCAGTCAGGAAACTGGTAATCCACTGACAGGTGGATGGAGGCACGGTGAGCTGGGACAGTTTTTGGTGGAGGAGCTCTGGGACAATGGTGTTAAACGCAGAGCTGAAGTCCACAAACAGGACCCGAGCGTAGGTACCTGCAGAGTCTAGGTGGTGCAGGATGTAGTGTAGAGCCATGTTGACGGCATCATCCACTGACCTGTTTGATCTGTAGGCGAACTGCAGGGGGTCTAGCAGGGGATCTGTGATTTCCTTCAGGTGGGTCAGTACCAGACGCTCAAAGGATTTCATGACCACAGATGTTAGGGCAACTGGTCTGTAGTCATTTAATCCTGTGACAGGGGACTTCTTGGGAACCGGTATGATGGTGGAGCATTTGAGGCAGGAGGGGACCTCGCACAGCTCCAGGGAGTTATTGAAGATCTGGGTGAAGATGGGAGCCAGCTGGTCAGCACAGAATTTCAGAGAGGCTGGGGACACTCCGTCTGGTCCCTGAGCCTTTTTAATTTTCTGATGCTGATGGTTGTGGGCAGAAAAAATATCCTGTCTTTTTCTCTTTCGGTTTTTCTATTCAGGGGTCGCCACAGCGAATCATCGGTCTCCATTTTGTCCTATAGTCTGCACCCTCTGCCCTCACACCAACATAACTTCATGTCCTCTTTCACCACATCCATGAACATCCTTTTTGGACTTTCTCTCTGCCTAATGCCTGGTGACTCCAACCTAAGCATCCTTCTGCTGATATAATTATCGTCTCTCCTCTGAACATGTCCAAACCATCTCAGTCTGGCCTCTATGACTTTTTTTCCAAAGCATCTAACGTGAGTTGTGCCTCTGATGTACTCTTCCTGATCCTATCCATCCTCGTCCTTCCCAAATAGAACCTCAAAATCTTTAGTTCTGCAACCTCTAGATGTATGTCATGTCTTTTCCTCGTGGGTACTGTCTCTAAATCATATATCATCGATGGTCTTGTACCTACACCTTTCCTTTTATTTTTGCTGAAACCGTTGTTAACCCATGCCCCGATCTATCCAGTATGGAGTTATGAACAACGCAAGAAATCACTTGCTTGTGACCTCTTATATACTAGAATCAGTATCGGGGCCGATACAGTAGGCTATATAAGAACAGATACCATAAACCGAAAGTTAAAATGGGGAAACTGCAATAATTTCACAGAAAATATTTATTTTTCACTTGGAATGTTAGTTTTGTGGGGTCGTTATTTTTTTAATATTTTTTTTTCTAGTTCACCATCATTAGATGGAGAAAATAAAGCCTGTCTTCCAATTTATTGCATTTTTGTGTGTGGTAGAAGTATCGGCATTGGTACTCTGCATCGACAAGTACTCAGATCCAAGTATTGGTATCATATCGGTTTGAAAAAAATGGTGTTGTTGCATCCCAAGTGCCTTTTCCTCATGGCACACAGTTTATGTAATTTCAGTGGGGACAAAAAAGGATAATGTGAGCATATTTTTTAGTCGACTCGTGCACCACCTGAGGAACTAGATAAAAATTCTGTACAAAATAATCCCAGGATGATAAAGGCAAAAGCTCTGTGATCATTGAGGACTGATGGGTGAGTTTTCGTTGGTACTGAAGGAAGGCAGGATGTCCATAGCAGTGGCACCTAGTTGGAGTTCTGATGGTAGAACCGTGTTAGTAACTTGATGTTCACCCTCTACAGCCACAACTCCTTTGTAACACCAAATTGATCCCATTTTGTTTTAGATCATGTCAAATGAGCCAAATGTGCCGTCCTATTTTGTACATATTTTTTATCTAGTTCTTCAGGTGATGCATAAGTCAACTTAAAAATATGCTCACTTTATCCCTTTCTGTCCCCACTCTGTAGGAGCTTTCTATAAGAAGAGTTCAATACAGTCCAAAGTCTTAGTAAATACCACTCCCTTTGTCCTTCTGTTACAGTGAAGTATCATCTTCACAGGAACCTACAGTGTTTCTATTATTTCCGTAAGCTTCTTAGTGGTGCAATGCTTCACCGGTTGTATAGTGGCCTCATATTGGGATATTTGTGAGCTTCTATATATTTTTAACTTGATCTTTTCCTTTATCCACCCTGGTTATATAGCGGAGAAAATTGCTGATAATTCCTGTGTTTTACACGGATGCTCTAATCCTGTTCTCCAGAGAGAGAGAGAGAGAAGGCAGTCAAGGAGGACAGACTTTCTACAATGTTTAATCTTCCTTTTTACAGCACAGAACATTTTTCTGGTGTCTCTGTAAAAGAATATACCAGTTTAAAAATACAAGTGTAATCTCAGAATTTCAAAACAAAAAATAATGAAAGACGATAGAAGCTTGCAATGTGTGTGTAAATGTCTATTTTCTCTCTCCATGGCATTAGATAGTATTTATGTGGAGGAACACAGAAAACTATCCATTTAAAACACTTAACTTTTTCACATTTTATCATGTTAAAACTCCAAACCTAAATGAATCAGTGACTTTAGCAAGAACATTTCATTGTGTGCTAGAAGGCCCCAAGTATTTATTATCTCCATACTTATAAATGAATGATTCTTTAATGGGAGGACCATATTTTGACTTCCAAAAAGAGGAAACTTGGTGTTGAGACTTTAGATTTTAACATATTTAGATCATGCATCTGTGATGGACTAGCGACCTGTCCAGGGTGTACCCCGCCTCTCGCCCGTTGACAGCTGGAGATAGGCACCAGCCCCCCCGCGACCCCTGGAGGACTAAGCGGTTCAGAAAATGGATGGATGGATAGATCATGCATTTTCCATGTGGTTAGAATGAACCGTAAAATAAAAGACTTCAAAATAGGCTTTTACACGTTCAAAAAGGACGTTAAAATCCCCCAAATTAATTAATAACACAAATAATTACTCTTCTGAAATAGAAAAAGTACCAATAATATTAATAGTTGAATTGTTCAATCGTAATGAACAAAAAAAAAAGAAAATCTGATATAGCATTCTGAGAAAACAGGGATTGATTTCTTTTCAATGTGATAATAATGGTAAGTCACAGCAGTCTCAAAAAGACAACAACGCCTACTCCAGTGTTTTGTTTTCATCTTCATCCTCATCAGTCAATTTATAGATGAATTTATAGATGATTCATAGATGAACTCTCACTTTGCTCAGCATTATTATTGACTTTTTTGTCCATGTGTCCTACTGGATTGTCCCAAACAGAAAAACATATGTCAGCTCTGTTTGTCTGTAAAATTACACTTGCACTTTGATTTCTTGAGTAAACAGCTGCAACGCCGTGCACGCAGCACGGTGCAGTTTAACGCAGTGCAGCACATCACAGCCCACTGCCTATTCCATCTATAATCGGATCAGAACCGTTCACTAGGCAGCTGCTTAGGGAGGACGTCAGATGAGAGAAAGGGTGTCATATTGCCTGCATAACACCACCCTATTAAAGTATGCCTATCAGTCCCCTTAAAAGTGATGAAAATGCAGAGATTTTCATCATACTATGAAATCCCTCCAGACACCCCAAAAATGCTTTGGGGAAATAGGTTGGTTGGTCACCATATGCTATAACTATGATAATACCTTTTGGAAAAACAGTCAGATAACAAAAACCTGTAAAAAGAAATAAACTTTGACTGATATGGGCCATCACCAAATTTACCACATTGAATTTACCCCACCCTGCGACCCTGCACAGATGAGTGGGTATACAGATAGCGGATGGATGAGCTAAATTTAGTTAATAAAAGTATATTTTGAATATGCTCAGAGCTGTACTGATTGAGAACACCAGGGCTGCCGAAGCCTTATCAGGCAGGTATTAATAAGCTATGACAGAGACTGCAAACTGTTTTGTCTGGGGTTTCTTGATAATAAGGTGGTGCCCAGACTTGGTAATTTTGATCTAAATTTCAAATTTTGTTAATAATTGCCTTTGACATTTATTAATAATCATTCAAAACCAAAGAAGACCTATTGTTGCACAACACAGTACTTTGTGTAGGTCTATCACATGCAATTTTCATAAAGTAAAGTTAACCTTTGTGGCTGAAGTGTAAGAAGAATTAATGCTTTAGAAAGACACCAAATATTATTATTATTACTATTATTATTATTATTATTATTGTTATTATTATTGTTGTTATTATATATAAATCGGCTGTACAAAACCAGACACACTGAAATGTTCGTAGGAGGCTAGTCTCCAGTTCTTTTCTGAAAATATATATATATATATTTTATTTTTTGTACCTTCCATTAACACCAGTGTGGCATTTTAAAAATAAGCAGCTGCCTGCTAAGACGGCACCTTTCGCTTTCCAAGCAGCACTTAATTTCCTGCAGGATGTGTTAAATCTCCTGCCTCTGTGGCACTGAGTCGCTGACAAATGCCTGGTTGTAAATGCATTTCATTGACTGCTGACTTGGTTGTATTACATGGTGGCTTAAAGGGGCCACCGCAATAATGTGGCCCCTAGGTTTATCCACACATGTTGGAGGGAGTGTGTTTATATCAACCAGCAGCCCCACCCTCAACCTCGGATTGAGGCTATCTGCCACAAAGCCAAAACGTATTCCTCCATCAATCTGTCAGTTGGAAAGCTATTAAAACCGCTTTACTTTTCCTAAGTACTATGAGTATAAGCACAAGATTTAATGAAATCCTCCCCAGAGCGCTGAAAATCATGGGGATTTTCCCCCTGAAATGTATCCTAATGGACTACTCAGAGGTGTCAGAAACGCGTGTTAAACTTGAATGTCTTTGGACTTTAAAGTTTTTACTCGGAGCTGAAGTGACAAAATTTGGAACGGAAGCACATCTTCACTTTTCTATATCTACCAGAAAAAAAGTCAGCGCTCATTAGCTCAGCTTCGGTGTAGTCTTAGTGTGGGTTCATTTTATAATCCAACCCAACCAGATCAGATTTTAATCAGACTGTTTTGTAGCAACACATTTACAGCATTAATGCAAAAAATAAAAAATACAAACATTTTAGGAAACTCATCACAGTATGTTAGAGATTCACCAATATGCTTGGGATAATTGCCCTTTTGATTGACCCTATTTGGAACAACCTTTCCAACAGTGTCTCAACTTTGACTCCATTTTTGTATGCAGAGAATTTTGTTTTCCACTCTATGATTGTAAGGTGCTGAGCTCCTCCGGCTGCAGAACAAGCCCAAATCAGTTCCATTCAAAAATACTTTATTTATCCCAAAGGTAAATGAATGTCTTCGGAATTCATATCAGTCTGCTGAAGGCAGGGAAAATTTCTAGTAGCAGTCAGTGTTGCAACAAATCTGAAAAGACTTCTGACTGAAGACACTTGCTGTATGACAGCCTATGTGGCACCTCAATTTCCAGGTAGCAAAGATTGTATTCCACAGTTACTTGTCATGAGTGACATCGTCAGTTGTTGGCAAGCTAATCCACCTCATTTGCTTTTGCTGTTCCTCTTAAAATTTCTGTCTGGCTGCTTCATCTGGAAGCCGGGCAGAGAGATGTTATAGTCAGGGATATAAATTTGCTCATTGTGATTAATGGAAGTGACATTTGGAATTTCATCATGTGTATATAGTGTATTTATGTGAATCCCATTTTACAGTATTTTTTTTTTTGCACACAATGTTTTATTGTTAATTTATTTTTTGTTTGGTGTGCAGTTTTTGTTCTCAGATGTTGCACTACGGTTCAAGTTGAGTCTATTTTTTGCATATTTATTATTGAACAGCTCTATTTGTTTATTGTTATTGCTATACTATCATCATCCATCCATTTTCTGAACTGCTCAGTCCTCCAGGGGTCTCGGGGGGGGGCGGTGCCCATCCCCAGCTGCCAACAGGCGAGAAGCAGGGTACACCCTGGACAGGTCGCCAGTCCCATCACAGTGCTATACTATCATTATTTAAATAAATGTGCAATTCTTTGGACATTACTTCTTTTTTCGTAGACAAGAGGCGCCATCAGTCAAGCTAGCCTAAGGCAACAAATGGTCTAGGACCGCCACTGTGACCTTCGCAGAAATCACCTGACCAGTTTCTGTCCCGTGTTTGCAATACTTTGGTGGGAAACCTCCAGCTTTTGTGAAGCCCCTGCTGTTTCATAGTTTACAGGAACATGATCAACCAAATTCTACAGTTTCCTTTCAAAGTAGTCAGTTTTAAAATTGTATTTAGGAATTGAATGGTGTTAAGATGAATTTTGAACTGTAAGAGGTTGGGTTGGGGCAGAGTGCCATGAAACCCATTACTAAGGGCTGGCTGTGAGAATACTGAACTAGAAAGAAAAAATCAAATCATTTTATGAACAGACTGAAGACTGTCGTATGAAATAAAAATATATAGCACAGCTGTAAACTGTTCTCTTACTCAGTGAAGAACATGCGGCTGATTAGTTAGATTCCCTTTTTTTTTGGACATCAACTAAAACGTCCAGTCTCAGATTCCCTTTCTCAACTCCGGGTCTCTCTGTACCTGTCAATTTCTTTCTACACTGTGACTCCCTAATCCACCTGAGTGCATAGAGGACAGTTTTGACATAAGAAGAAAAGATAGTCTCCTAAGGAGAGGACCAGTATCTTTAGAGCCTAGAGGATAACCGGATTATGACCACCATTTTGAGCTGCAGGCACTTTTTCCCCCATTATCCATTTCTCCCCCTCATCTCTCTGGAGTTGAAACGCTGCCCTTTGTCAGAAGTCCCTTTAAACACTTAAAGGTACAAACAGCCCAAGACAATTTTTCCACTTAAAACAACTAAAGCCTTTGTGGAGAATAAAAAGAAATAGATCATTTCTCCACACACTATTGTCTTCAAGCAGCTGTCCTTCTGCTCCTGGAAGCTCTGTCCGTTTGGAAGGGGATGATTGTCTCTGTGTGGCAGTATGCGCCTCCAGTGTGGAGGGCTGCCTGAACCCACAGCAAAGCAGATAACAGCACCACTGCAAGGAGGCAGATCAGCTGTCTTAGCCCTGCTGTCGACCATTTTATCCTTTCGACCGCTCAACCCGGAGAGAAAAACACTCTGAACTTATCTTATCATCGTCACCACCAATCTATTGTGCACAACCGAATCTTTTATATCAGTTTATTTTGCCCTTGAAGAGGCCTACATTGCTTTTGATGGTGGGAGGTAAATGAAATAAAGACCCCCTTTGTCCGTGGTGGCCTGATATCGCTAAAACAAGGAAAACCTAAACCCTGTTCCTCCGTTAACCACTGCAGGACTGTCTACAGGAAAACACACCCCATGTCGTTCATGGGAATAATCCTTCTGGAGCCATTTTGGGTTTTTTGAGGCATTCTGTGAGTTTTCACTTCTGCTCACTCAAAGGAATATATCCTTTCTGTGAACTGATATTGTTGTTTTGCAACTACACCTACACCTTGCAAAAGTATTCATATCTCTTGATCTTTCTCCCATTTTGTCAGTTTAGATACACATACTTTATGTAATTTTATTAGTATTGTATGAGACAGATAAACACAAAGTCGTGCGATATCGTAAAGTGCAAAACATATGATTTGAGGTTTCCAAAATATTTTACGAATAAAAATCAATCAATCAAAAAAAATCATATATAGGGCATTACACAGTGAAAACGGTGACCGAAATACTTCAAAGTCAAAACTCTCGTTACAAAAATTAAATAAGATGGGAATAAAAAGAAATTAAATTGTATAGATAAAAATTACAATAGAAGGTTATAAATTTCAACAATCCTATGTATTAAAAACCCTGACAGAAAAGATGTTATTTAAATCTACTAAATGATTGGACTGGTTGTGCTCAGAGGACAGGTTGTTCCACATTCTTTTGTCCGCCACAGCACCTTGACCAAGGAACATCCAGGTACAGTTGAACGGAAGACCTTATCACTTCATTCCGTTGGCACAGTGAGAGGATGTCTGAGATGTACTACCATTAATACATTTGAAAGATAAAGATTAAGATTTTGAATTGTATTCAGGAATTCATTTGCAGCCAGTGGAGTAATGAGATGGTAAATAGGCTGCATTTGTAAAGCCCTTTTCCAAAGCACTTTACACCACATTCACACATTGTTGAGGGTGGTGAGCTACATTATAGCCACAGCTGCCCTGGGTCCCTCTAACAGAAGTGAGGCTGTCATACACTGGCGCCACAGGGATCTCTGACCACCGTCAGCAGGCACGGCAGTTGAAACGTCTTGCCCAAAGACACAATGACCGAGACGGATGGAGTGGGGGATCGAACCTGCAACCCAACGGTTACGGGTAAACTCCTACCAATGATTCTACATGATTTGGGGGATGTTTGGGTAAAAAGTGGTCTTTTAAATAGGGTCCTATGGACATTTTTTAGAAATGTGCAAAAAATATTTAGATATTCTTTTCAAAAGGTCAAGATAGAGGTCAGAGTCAGTCTCCAGGCTATCCATCTCGTTGTCCAAACATACACCCCAAGAACATAGGATACTTTTGTGTTTTCTCTGAATAAACAAGGACCACCTCATAGAAATGAATATAGATACATTAAAAGAGTCAATAGCTATCTGATTAATACCAAAACTATCTGTGGGGACAGAGACTGCATGTGGCTAAAAACATTCATTTTGTGACCAATCATCTCATACATTTGTTTTTACATCATCCTTTGCATAAAACAAATACATGCGGTATCATTCATGTCCCCCCTTTCCTTTGGGCACACAAAACCTAGTCTTGAATAAATTGTCAATGGAGAGAAAGAATTTGTTGTATTCTTCCTCTTCACAATAAGGGAATGCGAGGATTCTTTTAAACCTTTTAAATGTTGGGGCATTTCTTAAAAACTCTTCTTTAAACCTCACAATTTTCTCTCCAACCTGTCTGCTGTTTCTGGGTCTCTGTGAGGCTTTGAAAACCTACGTTTCCAAAGTTGGGCTTGGCTCCCCCGCATGGGTTCACAATTATCTAAATGTGTGATCCTGAGATCCTAATCTAGCCTTCAAAATAGTTATGAGAAAGCATTTAGAGTTTATCAATAGTCAAAACAAAAGAATATAAAACAGGACATTAATAAATAAAAGCAACATATTTGTTAATATGTTATAGGTTGATTGTGTTTGTATTGTCAGTTAACTTTTTCAACTCACTTTTTAGCTGACTCAGTCAGTGTGTTTACATGCTGCCAGAGAAAGTCAAATTATTGCCTCAGTCCGACTGAAATTGGACTTTTCAACCGCATTTATACAACCTAGAACGACTTATAGAAACTGGACTAAGCTACGCAGATGATGCAATTTAAAATGTTTATTTCTCTGCAATTAAACGCCAGTCAGGAGTAGCCGAGCTATTGGCAGCCTGTGCAGAACTTACAAAATCTACTGTACTTCAGGGTTGTTGTCCATTTCTACGCTAATCGTGCATATCCTGCTTTTACTTCGTCTGCTTCACTAACTTTAGCATTTGCTCACTATCTTTGTGACTTTAGTCCTACAGAAGAATGTCAGCGCGAAAGGATACACGTCACAACCAAGTGACGCGGAGTCAACACACTTCATTCAATAGTTCAATTTTCTGTGTGACCTTCACACCAGGACTTGACTCTCAACTTTCGCTTAAGCCATTAGTCTGATTAAAGCTAAGAGCTCCATTCAGATGTGCATCTAAATATAGTGAGTTGGGATGCTTGTATTCTTAACCAAGAGTCGGGGGGTTGGGTTAGTTGTTTTCTTGGGTCAGAGATGGAACATTTTTGAACCACTGCTCTAACAAACCTCTGAGACCTTCAGAGAACAGTTGCTTTTGTGCAGATTAAGCTGCACACGGTTGGACTATTTATTTGGCAATAGGTGATCCTTATGGCAGCACAGAATTTTACCTGTGAGTAAAGGCGTTTCAATAGAAATACAGCTGTGGCAAGGTACACAATGAGGGCCTGGGCGGGATTTGATCCCACGACTCCCAGGTGAAAGTCATGTGCGCTAACCAGTCAGCCAAAGGGAATCCTGTGTGGCCAAGCAGCCAGGGCACTTCATCTATCGGAGCCACAGTGACAGGACCTCCACACTGTCACAACATCCCACACTTTTCAAACTTATATTGGTAAAGAAAATGTAAAAAACAATGCATGTTTTTCCCTATTTGTTAATTATGGAATGCCTTGGTCATCACACAAAATTCCAATAAAATCCGGTAAAGTTTGTGGATAATGTGAAAAAAGTGAAGAAGTTTAAGTCGCTGCAGCCACGCTTTCTTCTTCATTTTTTTTTCCTTAGTGGATTATGTGGTGCTTATAATTCCCACTGGCGTGGCCCACCTTGTCAGCGTGTGTGGCGATGAGTGGATGGCATGCTCTGCGTCATCCATAACAAGCTTCCACTTGGTCCCGCGTGACTCCCATTCATTCACTCACTCAGGCTTTCAGCTTCACTCCTTAACTTTTCCAGACAGTTCGGATTTTTCGTTCCTCGAATCCTCAGAAACAAACAACAACAAAAACATCTTCAATACTTTTTCCCCACCAGCTTTTACTTTTACGCACAAGAGGAGCATGAACTTCTTGGAGGGTTAATTTGAGTCTCTTTAATTTGGCTTGTAGCATCAGCCTCTGTAATGGCAAAACCTTTAGATCACATTAAGAGACCCATGAACGCGTTCATGGTTTGGTCCAGAGGGCAGAGAAGGAAGATGGCCCGGGAGAACCCCAAGATGCACAACTCTGAAATCAGTAAGAGGCTGGGTGCGGAGTGGAAGATGCTCTCTGACCCCGAGAAGCGGCCGTACATCGACGAGGCGAAGCGGCTACGGGCTCAGCATATGAAGGAGCATCCGGACTACAAGTACAGACCCCGGCGCAAACCCAGAAGCCCCCTGAAGAGGGACCGTTTTTATTTCCCTCTGCCGTCTTTGCTTGGGGACACAGGGGAACGCTTGAAGGGGGTTCCCCTGGACTCTTTCGTTGTTTCCGGAGACAAACCCAGAACTCTGCTGGCTTCCAACTCCCCCACCTCTTCATTCTCGCTCTGTGAGCCTGTTACGCAGTTCAGCACCGGAGCTGTCCAGCGGATTGCGGAGATGCCGCACTCTCTTGCCGCAGGTGCGCTTCCCTACGGAGCGCACACATTCGGATACCAGAGCGCAGGGTTCGGGGGACTGGTTTGCCCGGGACACCATCCGCCTCCGTCCAGCCCAGGCTACGTGGTTCCCTGCGGCTGCAGCGCCTGGTCCGCAGCATCTCTACACCCTCAGGTGGCGTACATCCTCTTACCCGGAGGGATGAGCAAGGGTGCGATGGACTCATACGCTCCAACAAAATCCCCCAGTGTGTGACAGACTGAAAACAAAAACTAGGCTATCAACATTCTGCCAAAGGAACAATCCACCACTTTGTTTGCAAAGGCGCAGAAAGAATGGACGAGTATAATCTTATGGCAACTCCAGATAACTCCAAGATTTTGCAGACGCAAAATCATACCAACTGAAATGGAAAATCATACTTTGCAAGTGTAGTCACATTTTAAATTTTAGAAATGCAACAAAATGATTTTATTAATTCTGTTGCTTTAAAAGCAAGAAAAAGACGATTTTCTGAACGCCTTTGTAAATCTGGAAATTTCTTCCCAATTGCTTCTTGTCTTACAACTGACCGTCATGTATCAAGGTATGTCTTCTTTTTAAGAACAAATAAAAACGACTCAGATAATGTTATTTTATGGAG
This sequence comes from Apricaphanius iberus, assembly GCA_028564705.1. Taxonomy (NCBI): domain Eukaryota; kingdom Metazoa; phylum Chordata; class Actinopteri; order Cyprinodontiformes; family Aphaniidae; genus Apricaphanius; species Apricaphanius iberus. Next base: position 133,411 of record JAPXFQ010001556.1, read on the forward strand.
CATTTAAGAGCGTAGCCTAACCTACGGGAACAACAAGAAGGATTTAAGTCATCGCAAATCAGCAGTTGGGAGCGAATTTACCCACATTTTGTCGCTTTACATCTTTATGTATTGTGGGGTTATTTTTATCTGATGATCAAGACAACCCACTTACCTGTGAGGATGATTAAAACGATGCGCAATTTCCCCTGTTTATCCCACTGAAAGTTATGCATTTGTGGTCAGCCCCTTTTATTCCGACACCTCCGAATAAAAGTGCAACTAAATTCAAAATCCAAAAATACTTCATTGATCCCAGAGGGAAATTAAGTAAAAGTAAAGGTATAGTTACCTTCAGTAGGTAGAGTTCACTTGTGTGTGATTTATTCTCTGTATAAATCCAGTTATTCCAGACATTTCTTTTATTGATATAGAGAAAAATAAACCTGACTCTTTGTTTGTTTGGGGTCTAAATGTGGATCAAATGCCATTAAAAGGGACACCTGGAATAAATGTCACTTTTTAGAATGGTATCTAAATCTTTCAATCAGTCTCAGTTCTGCAACGTTTTGACAGTCCAGAAGAAACGTGCTTCACAGATTTATATCTTTGACAATTCAATCTGTCACCAAACTCCAAAATAGCCTATATTTGTACGAATTCTGTTGTGTGGAGGAGAAAGTGAGGGAAAACAGAAACTCCTTCTCAGGTGTTGACAAAGTGACAATGAGGAGAATACAGGAACTGTCCTGGTTTCACAGGTGGAATGTAATGATGGTCCGTCTCACTTAGAACCCTCAGGGATCTATTCTCACCAACAAGTAATGCTCTGACAGTGCCGGGAATATGTAATGGTATGTGTGCTAATGATGTGTATAAAAGGCTTTGAATAAACTCATCTTTGAGTGTAGAAGCATCCTTTTTACGCTGACAAATTCAGAAGAACTCAAACGTTTATTGTTTGTAACAATCACTGGTGGCAAAAGTAGAGGCTTTCCGTTCAACACCTTCAGTAACCGCACCCTAAACGTTTCATAAGGTTGGATCTTTGACTGTTCCTCACTGTAAACTCTCTCTACATCCCCTCTTGTGGTCTCTTCCTCAGCCTGCAGGTTTTCCACCACACTGACATTTGCATATTCGTGATGGTAGGACCACATCAATAGCTGGCATGTAAATGTCTTGTCAAACAAATCGTTTTGTTGTCTTATGCATTCCTTTGCTTATGCAGGACGGGCCTCCTTCTACAGAGATGATCCAGTAACTGAGTCTCTGCATGTTAAATCAGCCTACGCTAATTGCGTCCTGATTATTACACATGTTGCAGATCATGTTCCGAACTGGGTTATGTCGGTTCTAATGACACAGTTGCATAAATTCTCCTCATTTGGTAAATCAAACTCCATTGGCTCTTTCAACACCCAGGGTGCTTAGATAAACAAACCTTGTCTCAGCTCGCAGAGAAAATGAAACAGAACTCCCTGAAATTGTCCCAGAAATCTGTTCACCACTATACATGTGAGAAGACAGGGCAATTTAAATAAACTGACAGCAGGCCAATCAAAGAGGGCGCGCAACCGGGAGGCCCACTCTAACTCTGGAGGAGCTTCAGGAAGCTCAACAACTCAGGTGGGAGAATCTTTGTGATAGTATCATATGGAGCAGTGGAAAGAAGAAAGTTATTCTTGCTTGAAAGCTATAAGAGGTCATGCTAGCAGTTTGTCGTGAGCTTAGTGGGACACAGAAAACATTTGGAAACAGTTAGCTGTGGTCAGATTAGGCTACTTAACTTTTTGGCTTCCGTGCAAAAGACTTAAAGTGACACAGCTTGGCACCATCCACAGAGTGAAATACAGCGGTGGCAACATGATGCTAAGGGAATGCTTTTCTTCAGCAGAAACAGGAAACGTGCTAGAAAAGACATAAAGAATCACCTTCCAGTAGAATGACCATTGACATATAACCAGAGCTACGGGGGAATTATACCTAATGGATTTATATCTAGGGTGTACAAAGTCCGATATGCAGCCCTTGACCTTGACTCTAGAATTGAAGAAATCTGTACAGCTTATGCAGTTCATGCAGATGGAGACTTTATCTTTTAGGGGGACATTTTCACCCAAAATATGTTAGGTACGATATAAATTGTGTTTCATTTATGAACCAGGCTTCTGCATTCATCCTAATGTCGTAGTAAATAGAACCAGAAAGAGCCAGAAAGACTTACTCAAACGCACACTTAAATGGTCATTGATATATATGTATGTATAAAACCACAGCAGAATGTTATGCCCATCTTTTAATGACAGTCTGAAGGACCCTCCACATGCCTCAGATCTGCAATGATTTTAGTCAGATCCCCCTTCTACAAGCCTATTTTGTTTGCTTTAATAAAATATCATTTTGCTTATTGAATAGGTCAAATTAAATAAAAAAGGCACAAGAAAATAATTTGTAACCTTAAAAAAATTGGCTCTCAAAGTGCTTTAACTTTATGATTTTGGTCCTGATGGCAAAACCTTTTGACGTGATTTATAATAAAAGACTGTTCAGGTGTTAGAATTATCCGGTTAAACAGACCGAAATCTAATCAAGAATCTATAGCAAGACTTTTAAATTGGTTTTAATAGAAAAATCTGACTTCAGCTATACACAATGAACTACAGCAAAAGACTTACAGCTTTATTGATTCCTGGCAGGATTTGAATTCGTAAGCTTGCCACACTTCAGATTTTATTAAAAAAATTAAAACCAAGTAATAACATAACAAAATATGAAAACATTTAAGGGGTCTGAACAAGTTGTAAATGCAGTTAAGCTCATTAGTCTTCACCCTCCTGGCAGATCGAACGGCATTTTCATTCAGCCTAGATTGGAAAAATTTAAAAGCCAACACAAAAGAGGTTCCTCATAAACTTCTTTATTTTTGTCAGCTTTTTCTTTTCCTTTTTTAGATGTGTTTTGGACAGGAGTCACCTAAACTGAATATTTTCACCTTTTTTTTTTTTTACTGGCAAAAATTCTGAAGATCATCCATCGGTCATTTGGACAACTTGCAATTCAAACCCCTGACCACTTGGTGCAGACACACATATTTTCAAATTGAAGTTTAGCTCAGGTAACTAAATCAATGAAAACGTAGATTCCCATTAGAGCAAAGATGTCCAAACTGTTTGCTACAAGGGCCAAAGTCATCAAGTCAAATGTGCCAATGGGCCGCAAAAATAAGATTTCTTTGTTTATGTTAAAAGTTTTTTTTTAACCTGCTTAACAATAAATCAAACAGGTAATATTTTAATGAAAAACAAAGAATGAATTCTTGAAGAAAATGGATTTTTAAAGGATTGTAGATTGAAAATACAGGGCCTTTAAGGTTTGTCTTTTTAAAATAAGTAATTTTCAAAGTTTTCAAAATATTTCTGACGGGCTAAAAAAGAAAAATTATCAGCAGAAATAACAGGGTGCGCTTGTGTGTTAGTAGTTTACGCAATGAAATGATACTGATTCAGGCTCTGTAAATGGGAGAGCGTTCAGCTCCCTGCAGGTGAAATGTTCTAAGAGGTCCCCCCCCCCCCCCCCCCCCCCCCCCCCCCCCGCAAGACGGTAATCTGGACCCCCCCCCAAATTAGAATCACTTGCTCCAGGTCCAATAGCAGACCTCTTTTGAAAATGTAGTCAAAATCTGTCTATAACTTTTTGAATTGTGTTTCTAACAGAGAAACAGAAGAATTCTGTTGAAAACCTGCAATGGAACAAAGAAGTATTTAGTCAGCAACAAACTGCAAATTCTTCCACTTTAAAAGATGAAAGAGGCCTTTAGGTATACCTCACCTATGAGACACAAAATGAGAAAACAAAAAACAAAAGTGCGAGTGAAAACCTTGTGCATACTTACAGAAAACGTGTCACCTCTGTCATTCCAACAAAGGGTTTATAACAAAGTATTGAGATGAACTTTTGTTAGTGACCAAGTGCTTATGTTCAACTATAATTTGGAAATAAATTCTTTAAAAATCGGACCTTGCGATTTTCTCATTCTTTCCCCCCTCATTTTGTTTTTCATAGTTGACTATAATTTTGATGACAATTACAGGCCTCTCTCATGTTTTTAAGTGGGAGAACTTGGGGGCTGATTAAAATACTTTTTTACCCCTCTATAACTTTCTAACCAGAGGTAATGAATGAAGTTTATATACCACTTGACTGTGCAAGTTAAAATGACAAAAAAATGGTAGGATGACCTCTGATTTTAGCTCACCGTCATGCTAAATCAGCAGCTTTTGCCCAGTACCACGCTTTTCTGCAGACTGCCTGATGAAACTGGCAAGCCCCCTCCCACACACACACACACACACACACACACAAACATTACCCTCCCACCACGTTTACCATGGGGACGTAGTCATTGGGGTTGAGGGTTCTATTATTTTGTGTCAAAATTCGGCTACATGATTGTTTAAGCTACTCATAGAACAAAAAAAAACACTGAACTTTTCTTTTTCCCACTGATGTTGTAGATTTGCTTTAACGCCAACTGCTACCAGAGATCCTTCATGTCCACAGAGTAACTATGCACGACTCTTTGAAGATACGGGTTACGATATTTAAATCGGCTTTGGGATAAACTATTTTTGAATTTAAACTGGGTTACACTTTACAATAAAGGTACACAAAATTGTGGATCGTTACTAGGGATCGTCGCAGAAGGTAATGAGTAATGAACCAGGGAATAGTGGTTAGTTAACCAGTACTCACTGGCAAAAACACCCATCAGTCTTATTCAGGGACTAATGGTTATCTAAGGAACAAAAGAGGAATTAATCAGGGAATAATGGGTAGTTAACCAGTACTTACTGGTGAAAACACCCGCCAGTCTTGTAGGAATTATTGGTTAGGTGTCCAAGAAGCAGATGAGGAATTAATTGTGGATTAATGTAATGCCGGCAGACTCCGTTTTGTCAAGGTTGCAAGTGAAATCAAGATGATAAAGCAGCGCTACATCACTGACATTGCAAATGCTTTGCATCCTTATAGAAGTTTACAAGCATTAAATTAATCCCCAATTCATTCCTCATCCGTTTCTTAGACACCAAACCATTAATCACTATAACACTGGTGGCCTTTTTTCACCAGTAAGTACCATTAGCCATATTTACGCTCAAACTTCGGGTTAATTTATTCAAAACCTTGACTCCAAGTCCACAGAACTTAAAATGGATCATCTATTTTCATGAGTTACGGTCTAAAGTTTAATTCGGAAGTATATTTATATGAAAACCTAACGTGGCATTAACTTAAAGCAGCAACTAAAACTGAGTTGCAATATAAAAGAAGACCGCTAGATGCCAGCAGATCACCTATTAAACGGCGTTGCTGGTTTGGTATCTGAATAAACACACTGTCAAGAAGAAGTTGAAGATAATGTTTAATGTTGCATATTTATCCCATCACACAGCTCACAGACGAAGCCTGCAAAGAAAACCGGTTCCTCTTCAAAGAAGCCGCAGCAGAAACACACAGATTTCCATCAGAGCTCACATCCCAAAGCTGGTTTACTGTGAGCTCTTCACTGACGTGTGTTTCGGCAAAGCGAGATGCGTTTGCAGAGGAAAGGGGATTCATTCTCACTTTCTGCATTTTCTGCTGCTCAACATGTTGAGCATCATAAAAATAATCATTTTACAACAATATCAGACGGACAAAAAAAAGGACATTTATGCAAACCCTAATGGCCTCTTAGCAAAACAGGATTTCTTTGTGAAACTGATTCTCTGAACATGTTTCAAGGTTTTAGTTGAGTCATCTGCTGAAATCCACACAGTCACATTGATTATATTCAGATACAAAAACAGTCATACATGGTTGATGGTTTAACTGACAGCTATCAAACCCAGGTTGTATACAAACAGCTAAATGATGACATAAATCTGTTGAAACAATAAGCAACAGTTTTGCTCAGTTGCCCAAAATAAAGCCCTGTATCATTGTAATTTAAAGGACCATTTAAGTTCTATATAAAAAAAATATTTTTCATTTTTGTTGGGGATTTTTGCGACTATATTCGGTCCAACTTCTCACTCAGAAACTCTTCCACGCTGTCTGTGTTCCACTTGGTGATGCTGAGCTCTTCAGCGATGTTCCCGTTATCGTCCAAGAGCTTTAGGATCGGATCGGAGCCTCTGACGTACTGCGGTGTGGAAACGGGAGATGGAAGATGTGATAGTACAGCAGGCAGATATTCAGCAGAAAATGTCGCTTTATGCTTTAAACAGAAAATTCTGCATGAATGAAGAAAGATCCTTAATCGGGCCTACCTTGATCTGAAGACCTTTAAACATCTTCGGCATCTCGCTCCTGACAAAAGCTGAGGAGCAAAAGCAGAAAGACGGCAGTCAGATGGGTGGACGGACAGACATCCTGAGAATGTGGCAGAAACAGCTGAAGGGACACTTTAAAACCCAGAATGGGGACGGCTCAAGTAACCAAACAACAGGTGGAGGTCATGTGCTGAAAGCTGCTGCAGCTCCATCAACGTTGCATTACTGGTGGAGAGAACTCAACTCCAGAACTTACCCTGGACTTGAGGGAACCTCCCCAGTTTTCATCCACACACCTCCAGGATAGCTCCAGCGTAGAGCTGCATGCAAGAGGGAGAAAATGGAGAAATGCATGAGACAAGTTGGAGAAAGCTCATTAGGCATATGGAGCTGGGTTGATGGGTGATGGACTAGAACACGTCAGAACTTTAAGGGAAGTGGGGAACTGTCCCCTGCGTTAGGTACCTTACGCACCAAATGAAAGTGTATGTGGAGAAGTGCAACCTTCTCACTCTGCTAGGTTTTACTCTATTCATCTGGAAACAATGCAACCCTGATGATGGTCCGTGTTTTTTTTCAGAGCTGAGATCAGATTTTCCACTTCCTCTTTAGATTTGCAGCACGAACAGTTTATTCTCCTTCAGGATCCTCCAGTAAAGAGCAGAATTCATGTTTCCATCACCAGCAAACCATCATCATACCACCGCCACCGTGTCTGTCAGTAGGACCTTTTTTACGGATTAATATGATGCACTCCTTCCAAAAACCACTTGGTCTCACAGTCCAATATGGTACATTGTAGCTTGCCATCAACAGTGTGTGTGAATGACTGAATGTAGTGTGAAGCGCTTTGGGGTCCATAGGGACTAAAAGCGCTACACAAGTAGAGGCCATTTACCATCTAATGTTAGATTTGCTTAGCAAAGTTTTGGCTTTAATTCTCTCTGTGATCTGTGTCTGCTCTCTGGAGCGCACAGCAGGCTCAGAGCTGTATGGTTGTGCTCCATCCTATGAGTAGCTTTAAATATTAAGTGTCAGAGCCGGCATTACAATCCATTGTTTTCTCTTGATCAAGCCGACATGTCTCCATCGTTGTAAATCCTTTCCGGTCTGGCTGAGGTTAAATTTTCTCACAAAAATCAACTCCAAAAGCAAAAAAATTATTTATGTCTGTATTTTTTTAATTTAGAAACAGTTCCTAATATATTTATCTAAACAGTGGTTTAACAGGAGCTCCAACCAGCAACCTTCTCTTTAAATACATTTTTTTTAGGTTTAAGAAAAATCCAGTTAGGAGAAGTTGAAACTGGTGTTACGGATCAGGGTGTTTTTTGGTTAACTGGTTTCCAACTTCCATTAGCGTTGGTGGTTGCTATTAGCTACAATGGATGTTACTCAGCCGAAGAACACCGCTTAGCTGCCCTTGTCGGTGCCGTTTTCTAAACCTAGTGATATAAGCAGACTGGTCCTATATGGATCTTCATTTGTTTACTGTGCTGAACGGAAGGAGCACCGCCAGCTACAGCTCCCACGTTAATGATTAAGTTATTTATCTGCTATCAGTTTTTGTTTTCTCAGTAAACATGTAAAGGCTTTAAAATGTTATAAAAGACTCAATATAAAAACAAACACACATAGGAAACCAAGCGAAATAAATCGGGTTTGTTCCTGTGGCTGCTCGGGAAAAATAGAATTCTGTAGTGGCAACTAAACCACTAGCCTATCAGTTCAGTGCAATTCATTGAGCTCATTTGCATAACTCATGGAGCTTTTCCATCAGCCCGCTAAGGTAACAGTTGCACCCCAGATTTAATTTTTTTACCACTGCCAACACAGTCAGTAGCAATCTCTCTGACACTCTAGATTTGTTACTTTAAGCTCGTCTCAAAAGTTAAAACTTTTTGTAAATGTAACTTACAACTAAACATATTTAGGGAATATCTGATCTGGGACGCAGGATGTTTCAAACCTGCACTTTCAAAACAAGAATCATTCATCTGAATGGTTAGGCTGTAAGGATTAAATTCATTCTCTACATATTTCTTGGTAATTTGACTCAAAATTATAATAAAAAACTGAGAAGAATACCAGCGTATTAGATCAATAGCCTATATCAAAATGTGTATTTAATTCAATTCAAAAATAGAGTCGTGGCCAAAAGTTTTGAGACTTACATAAATATTGGAAAAGTTTCTACTTAGGTTTTATAACAGCAATTTGCATATACTCCAGAATGTGATGAACAGTGATCAGATGAATTGCATAGTCCTTCTTTGCTATGAAAATTCCACTGCATTTCATTGCTGTCATTAAAGGACCTGCTGAGATCATTTCAGTATTCGTTTTGTTAACTCAGGTGAGAATGTTGACGAGCACAAGGCTGGAGATCATTATGTCAGGCTGATTGGGTTAGAATGGCAGACTTGACATGTAAATAGGAGGGTGATGCTTGAAATCATTGTTCTTCCATTGTTAACAATGGTGACCTGCAAATAAACACGTGTAGCCACCATTGCATCGCATAAATGGCTTCACAGGCAAGGATATTGTGGCTACTAAGATTCCACTGAAATCAACAATTTATAGGATCAAGAACTTCAAAGAAAAAAAGTTAAAATTCTTGTTAAGAATGCTTCAGGGCGTCCAATAAAGTCCAGCAAGCGCCAGGGTCGTCTCCTAAAGAGGATTCAGCTGCGGGACCGGAGTGCCACCAGTGCAGAACTTGCTCAGGAATGGCAGCAGGCAGGTGTGAGTGCATCTGCACGCACAGGGAGGATAAGACTTTTGGAAGATGGCCTGGTGTCAAGAAGGGCAGCAAAGAAGCCACTTATCTCCAAAAAAACCATCAGGGACAGATTGATCTTCTGCAGAAAGTATGGTGAATGGACTGCTGAGGACTGGGGCAAAGTCACATTCTCTGATGAAGCCTCTTTCATTGTGTGGGGCATCTGGAAAAAGGCTTGTCCGGAGAAGAAAAGGTGAATGCTACCATCAGTCCTGTGTCATGCCAACAGTAAAGCATACTGAGACCATTCATGTGTGGGGTTAGTTCTTATCCAAGGGAGCAGGCTCACTTACAGTTTTGCCCAAAAACACAGCCATGAATATGGAATGGTAGCAAAACACCCTCCAACAGCAACTTCTTACAACAATCCAAAAACCGTTTGGTGAAGAACAAAGCATTTTCCAGCACGATTGAGCACTGTACCATAAGGAAAAAGTGATAACTAAGTGGCTCGAGGACCAAAACGTGGAAATTCTGGGTCAATGGCCTGGAAACTCCCCAGATCTTAATCCCATTGAGAACTTGTGGACAATCCTTAAGAGGCGGGTGGACAAACAAAAACCCACTAATTCTGACAAACTCTAAGAAGTGATTATGAAAGAATGGGATGCTATCAGTCAGGATTTGGTCCAGAAGTTGTTTGAGAGCATGCCCAGTCGAAAAAGAAGGGCCAACACCGCAAATACTGACTCTTTGCATAAATGTCATGTTAATGTCGATAAAAGCCTTTGTAACGTATGAAGTGCTTGTAATTATATTTCAGTACATCACAGAAACAACGGAAACAAAGATGTAAAAGCAGTTTAGCAGCAAACCTTGTGAAAACTAATATTTGTGTCTGTACTTTCTTGATCCCAGAGGGTACTAAGTGTTGTTTTGCTTATAACTTAGTCATTCTTCAAGGAGTTGTTTCAGGTCACGATGGCTGTGAAATAAACCATGAATGAAATCACCCAGAATCAGTTCATATAAACATCCACACAATGTTTATTGCTTCAAATTTGATGCTTTTAACTTTAATCCATTAGACATTTCAGAAGCTAATAAGAGGGAAACTAGACGTTTATTTTTTTTTTTCCATCATATTGTTTTGTATCCGAAGCAACATCTACTTTGAAAGCCAAGTTTGAAGAGAAGGAAAATTTCTTGATGGTATGCACAAACTTATGACTAAAGCTCTCTTGTTTTAATTTTATTTTATTTTTATATATTTTGCCTTTTATACCATTTGGTATGTTTTAACTGAGAAAACAAAAGCTGTTATCAGATAAGTATTTTTAATTTAATCGTTCACGTGAGACACTGTAGTAGGCGGTGCTCCTTCTGTTCGGCTTCCAGCAGCTCTGCTGAAACATTTTAATGATTAATACAGTCAGAGGTCCAGTCAGCTTACAGTTTATTACTAAGTTTAGAGAACGACACCAACGAGAGCAGCTAAGTGGTGTCCTTCAGCTCAGTAACATCTGTGAAAACTAACAGCAACCAGCAACCAGCAACCAGCGACGATAGCGGAAGTTGGAAAGCAGTTAACACAAAAAGATGTTGATCTGTTGTAGGTACCAGACCTGCTCAGGGGGCCTGTGCTTGCCAAAAAAAAAAATAAAAAAGTTACACTACTGCAACTTAACGTGTATAAACTACCTTGCAAGCACTATATATTTAAAATTAAAAGCGATATAAATGTTAATAACAGCTCCTTTTCTAGTACTGCTCCTTTACGCATGGGTTTAGAAATGAGTTTGGCAGGTTGCTAGTGTATTTTAACGGATTTTCCTTTAACGTATAAATGTTTGTCTATTTTTTTTTTTTAAAACCCCAAAAATATTATTTGTTTAATTACACATCAAATCAATATCAGGCTATCAAGAGAAGGCTTTCAAAACAATTCAGCCAATCATGTAATCTATTGTTAGCGTTCAGCATGTCATGTAGTGCTTCGTCATAGCTAGGCGCAGGCCCCCCGAGCTTATCTGGTATCAACACCGTAACACTGGTTTAGCCAGGGGAGGCTTGATCACAGGATCTCTAGAAAATATACAATAACTGTAACAAAAACATGTGCTTTTATCAATATAAATGCATGTAATCTGGAGTTTCCCCAAAAAAAGAGCACCGTGCAGCAGGTGTCCTGGCATTTAAATATAAATTGTACAGGTATTATCATCACTTGTTCTTCAAAGATGCCTGAAGGAGGGAGATAAATCCAGCTGCTCATTACAGATGTACACTCGCAGCCATCAGAGCTGATGATTGAGACTTTTTTTTAATTTTTTTTTATTAACCACTACAGAGAGCGATGGAATCCAGCAGAACACCTTCACAAAGAGCCCTACCTGCTCAGTATCTCCTAATCGACAGGAATCTGCAATAAGCCACTTCTCGCAGGGCCTAATGCCTCGACACTGACGGCAAATCAAATCCACTAAAGATAATCTTAAGGGAGATTATTGTTGCCAAGGGAAAATACTGAGTGACACCATGGTCTCTTCAGGTACCACGAGGGAGCAGCAGGAGGCAGGCAACTCTTGTTCTGAGTGACAGATTTAACGCGAACTGGAAGGAGGAGGTCATCTTAGCTCTGGGCATATTTCTGGAGTAGAGTTATCATCAAGAGGTGTCATGAGGTGTTCACCACACTTCTGAGAAGGTGCTGTTGCTAGAATACCACACACACACACACACACACTCCAGGGGATTTGCTTAAATCAAAGGGGGAAAAAAAACAAAGAAGGAATAGTGTTTTCCCACCATCAGTCGACTGTTTATTCATCGGAGCACAGCGAGGGTTCCTTTCATTCTTACTTTAATCACACAGGGGAGCAGCACTTCGTCGCTACAGAGAGGTTCCCGGGGCAAGACCTGACACTTCAACTCCTCACAGGAGTGTTAACTAGAGGTTGGTAATTCTCAGCTTTGTCTTTCTGGAGTCTTGGAATGACAGAGGGCACAGATCTGCAGCACAGCTGCAAAGAGTCAACAAACTCAGCTGTTTTTAGCAGAAAGTGCCGAGGAATGTGACCCGACAATAAACCTGACATATCCGAGACGCCTGGATTCCTTACATGGTAAGGCCGTCCTCAGCTCGCAACTCCAACACTGTAAACTTTTCTTATTTTTACAGGCACCCCCCCCCCCCTTTAAGTTTACCTTGCGTGTTTCCATCTGAGCCTCCTGCTGGCAGCACTGCCGGCAGATCGGGTGGAGCTTGGTGAGGCTGAACTCCCCCAGCAGGTCACAGGAGCTGCACAGGAGGTTGCTGGAGAAGCCCAGCTCCCTGCATGCCTCGGACGACAGCTCGGCCCCGTACGCAGACAGCTGCAGGGAGACACAGGAGGAGCAGTTTAGACGAAGGGGAAATTAAACCAGGAACCAAATACTCTGCTGAAAGTCACAAAGCTGTAATGTCCATTATACAGTCTCACATATAATACAGTCTACAGCAGAATGACAGTGAGAGGAAGAGGGTCGCTTCAGTGAGAAGATCGCCTGCATCACCTTGGAAAACTATTTAAACCGAACCTCGAGTGAAGCGCAGAGCGACATGGAAAGGAAATTCTACCACAATAATAGTTTTTCCAATCAGTCGATATCCATATCGCAATATAAACCAAGTCAGTACTTTTTTGTCAATATTTAACGTTCCGTGGTAATGTTTGAAAAGATAAAAGGGCTACTTTTGATTTTAAAGGGCAACTTGCCCCCAAATCAACAATTTATTTAGCTTATAAACTGTGAAAATGAGTGTTTAATAGTTCTGACTACATGCCTGGTCATTATTTTAGTACATTTTGGGTAATATATTAATTTTGTACCAAAAAGCGTAGGTGGAGTGCCCTCTTGAAGTTTACACTTTACACTGCACTTGAAATTGAATCGGGCAATTTTATCGGCTTTCCGAGGTCAGCTTCCTGCCGACGTGTTGTATAAATGAAGCCCAGCCTCAGCCAGACCTCCGTAGCGAGTTCAAGTTGGAAATTCACGAACAATTGACTCAAAGCAATACGGCTCAGGGGCCCTCGCCTCCTCCACAGAAGCTTCTTCCCTTTCCTCTGAAGGAGGTGGAGAGAAATCTTCAACCTCATAATTGCCCCCTCTGAAGCCACAGAGCTTGCGTTGGGATTGGTCTCCATCCTCCTGGCTGTGTGTGAACCTCTGCAAGCAGCACTGTATGCAGTCAACATGTCAGTCACCGAGCAGACCACACCAAGCCCTTTCCCTCGCTGGACCACCAGGCAATGCCTAATTTTGAGGCATTTTCAAACAGAAAATTTGGGCAGAGTTGGACTCTGATCGGGTGTGTGTTACTCTTTAAGATGTATTTTCAAACATTGAATATGTCATTGGACATTATACAACTGTTTCACAAAGATTAAAGGAGATCAGTGGGAAAATCAAATTGAAGCCCACCGGAGTCTGACGGGGTTTTTTTTGCTGCTCCAATTTACTTTCAATATGGACAAGAGTAAGTTGTTATGGAAACGTTTATTTTTTCAAGACAAGAGTGCATGAAAATCAAACTTACATGTAGAGCATACAACTCTTAAGAAAATAAAACTGGTGTTTGCATGTGGAAAGTACATCTTATTATAATATTCATAAGAGGTACTAACAACAATGGCTACCTGGGCGTCGCCATATTTTAATCCCGTCTCATCTGACCACATTTACTGGAAGAATGTTTACTTGAACGCTGTTTACTAATGTGTGATGTTCAACCAGCTCAGAGTTCCAAAATATGAAGAAAATGGAACGGATAAAAAATCTCTGACTTTCTGAGAGGTAGGTCACACTTTGAGGAAGTAATCCCAGTCCATTTTCCCTCCTTGGAAGTTGGAATTTCTGAGTTCTAACTACAAATGGAACGCACCATAACTCATCCATGGATGAAGAAAATGAAGTAAAACTCTCCAGCAAAATAAAGGTCTGCTCATGAGCATTCTCACTTTCCAGATACAATGCAGCAGTTGAACTTCAAAAAGATTTAGAATGTTATTTATAGAACATTATTGTGCAAAATGCATTTAAAAAACCATTATATTCTTTTTCCAAAATAATGCAACACAACAATTCTTACAACATAAATAAAGATGAAGATATTCTAAATAACATAAAAGCTAAATATTAAGAAAATTAAGTTCAAACTTTCCCGGCTATGTATTTCTATATTTAATATTACATTAAATGAAACAAGATTATATATATATATATATATATATATATATATATATATATATATAATATATATATATATAATATTTGAATTAAAATGCATCACGTTCTACAGGTTTCTTGTCAGTTACATGAAAAGCAACAACCTTTAAACTTTGAATATTTAGTGTGAAGAGAAACACTGAACACCAGTATTTATTTTCTTTGTGAATCTGGTATAAAGTATGTATGCAAAGCTTGATGACATAACCAAAATGGATAACCACGGTATGGCGGTATAGTCAAAATCTCGACCTTTGGCTATTTTTTCTATCATTTCTACTTCATAGCTTTTATATTGCTGAGTACTAATCAACACAATACAATTACAAAGCCATTTCCAGCAAAAAATACCCAGAAGGATACCGCCAAATTAGTTGATGTCGATGGAAACTTCAAATAAAGTCAGTTTTTGAAGGGGCTGTGACAAAGGCCTGATCTAAGCCCCACAGCAAGTTTGCTGGCAGAGTTGAAAAGGCATAGGTCCTATTATGAGGAATAGGCCAAAATTCAAGCAAACTATTGTGAGCATCTTGGAAGGTTGCCCCAAATGTTCAACTCAAGTTGTACATTTTAAAAATGCATTTCTATCAAATAGAAAAGGAAATGTATTATTTTCTTCTATTTGAGGCAGAGAAGAAATCTGTTGATATTTTGATATCAAATATAAATAATTGGGGCCTGCCCAATATGATGTTTGTTTCTCTACCATCAAAACATGTTTAAGAAGTTTTCTTTTATTGATTCTGATCTCATGTTTCATGCTTAATAGCGGTTTTTAATTTTCATACTTTGAGACTGTTTTTGTTTTTTTGGCTTACTATGATTTTTAACATATTTTTTTGCTGTTTTTACTTTCTATCATTTTATCATAGGTTTGGTTTCTTTACCATCTAATCATGTAAAGCACCTTGAATTACCTTGTGTTGAAAGTGCTATACAAATAATTTGACCTCGCCTTGCCTATTAAACGGTTGTTTAACAAGAAACAGGGTTGAGAGAGAGAAGGCAAAGGCGTGCAGAAAAAGGCACACAGACCCGGAATCCAACCCAATTTATTGTGGCTTTCTATTAAGCGGAACCTAAATGACTACATAAACTGAACATGTGTCGCACGCCGAATTAAAACTTATATTAACAGACGAATAAAGAAAGTGCACTCACAAAACTATAAACAGCAATTAGAAATACCTTCGGTATACAAAACGCTATGAGATATAGGCGCATTTCTACTTTTAGAGATTGTTCTAACAGAAAAATTGTAGATATTCGTCTTGTTCGGTTAGCTTTGTCCAGACACGTCAGCTTCTAAAGATCTTTACGAAAATTCAAAACAGATTTTTTTTTTTCATTTTCAGGACACAAACTGGTCCAATTTTACACATCATCACTCCATAAATAATCTCCTGTAGTTCCTGGTATTATATTGAAACCTTAGTCTACGAACCTCCACACAGTGATCTCCAATTTTAAAAGGAAATGCCATTTTAAACGTCAACCCAATATGTTAGCTTAACCTAGGTTTTTATTAACAGAGAAGGTTAATAACACATAAACCCATTTTTAGTCATTGCCTCTCGCCGTCGAAGCATATAATACCTAGAATCATTAGCCAGCTTTAAAGTGGTAAATTAATAAAGCTATTCTTTTCCACTTGGCTCGCAGCGGTCCATCGGAAGAGCCACGTCATGTTGCGACTCCTGGAACAACAGGATGCGGCTTTTTTAACTGAACGCTGGACTGTAAACGCTACCAGCCGCCCCAACAGCTCCCGATAGTTCTAAGCTAGCCTTTCCACGGATGTCAGCAGCTCTCTCAGCGTTAACAAACTCACCGTCTGCAGCAACGACAGCAGCCACAGCAGGTACACCTCTCCCGACATTTTGCAACCTGCTTTGTTAGCGAAACTACTACAAGGGTCCTTTATAATTTCAGTTAGGGAAAGCTGCATTCGCCTGAGTGATGCTACGTATTAGAAATAAATGTATCGTTTAATTTTGTTTTTTATTGCAATACAGTCAATACTGTAGCTTTAAAAACGTTGCATTTGTTTTGTAAATTATAAAAACATATATGTTTTTTGTTGTTGTTCTTTTTTGCATTTTGGCATTAACAAAGGACAGCTAAAAAAAATCTCTTTCTTGTCTTTAATGAATTTCCAGGATTCCGAAAAGAGGGCGACACCTGCTGTCTGGTTGAGGTAAATCAGACGGAACTGTCCAATCCGGATTGAATAGACAGTAATAGTGGACGAATGGTAAGCCTCTGTTGGCTGGTAGACTGATTATACATCCAATAGTCTGGGTGGCAAACAGCGCTCTTGTGTCCTTAGTGCGGTGGTAGCCACACTCGATGGGACAGGGGACACTGGCAGTCCCGACTGTCTGGTTCCCAATCCGACGGGAGAAGTTCGCATTCTGCTTAAATCTACTGGGCTTTGTGATCATTTACAATCTGGAGCAATAAATTAAGCATGGGAATCCACCATCTGAAGTGACGAGAGGATCTGAACGTTACAAGATATCCATACACGCTCCTGAGAAGCGATGAATAGAGGGCCATGCTCGCGCTCCTCAGCCACTGAGTAATCCCCGCAGCCGCTGTTCCTTTCACTGTTTCCTCTTCTGAGGATGGAGTGACCAAATCCCCCTCCGGATGATTTGATGGGGCTGCTCAGAGTCGTGATGCCGCCCAAGTTGCAGCTGCTGGCGCTGCTTGCGTTCACAGTGGCCATGTTCTTCCTTGAGAACCAGATCCAAAAGCTGGAGGAGTCCCGGGGAAAGCTCGGTGAGTTGATACGATCATGATAGAACGTGGCTCCAAATGGATCGCTGCACGGTGTGAGCTGGAAGGGCTGGCAGATATGCAGGCGAGCCCTCATGGTGCATGTGGGTCAGTTATAGAAACGAGCTGCGCCTCATCCAACAAGCATGCTTCATCATGTTCCTCAGAAAATGGCACATTGTCTTTCATTATTTACTGATGCGGGAGCTGCTGAACTTTGCGTGACTCTGATATGAACATATTTTGTTCGGTAGGGAATTGGTAATTGCATTAAACATCTTCCGAACGGAGCAATCAGTCAGATGCTTTGTGACAAGGAGGAGCGATTCATGCGTTTTGTACAGTAGAGAAAAGCAGCTCGCAATGGTCTTCATCCCTAATTGATCACACTAGAAAATACTACATTACATCCTTTGCTCTCTTCGTCAATCTGAAAGGCAGTTAGCATAGCCTACTTTATAGTTACTATCACTAATAAATGCACAATGCCAATAAAACCCATTTGATCATTTGACATTATGGTTCGTTCTGTTTGTACTCAGAAACTGAACTTTCCGACTTTCCAATCGGAAATGCGAGAAGAAAGAGCACTGAAGCAGTGGTGAAGATCTGGGACTCTGCCCAGATGATGGATTAAAAATATTGTTTCCTTGAAAATACACAATATTTCAAATTTCGAATCAAAGCACAAAAAAAAAAAGCACTGGATTACACTAGTTTTGTTTTAATGAATCAGAACAAATGTGTCAGTCAGCTGCTGACTCAGATTACTGGACCAGTAATCGACCTTACATACTTTAAGAGCAGGTAATATGAAACAAGAGGGCTCCAAAGTTTGACTATGTAGTTGATATATGCTTGTTGACCATATCCAAATGTATTCTCGGTTTTTCTTTTCTGTTTTTGGACATATTTTATGAGCAATTTCCAGCTTTCTCATGCATATATTTAATTAGTTGCATGAAAGCAGAAAGCACAAAATAAAAATTTCTATTTAAAACTAACATTTCAAATCAGGCCTGCTGAACATCTATAGTCTCCATGTTTAACGAGCTGTATTTACTAGCTGTAAAACTACTTAACTATTCTTCAGTTCTTTCTCTGTCAGCGAGAGAACATTAGCCTCTCTGTTATGTACTTTAAACCAGTGGCGGAGCCAGAAAATGTTCACTGGGGTGGCCAGGGTGAGACCACTTCTCACATAGGGGTGGCCATAAGTGGATAAATGCATACATACAGTATACACACATCACATTGTTCTTGGTGTAGGGAAACAACAAAACGAGGGTTTGCCTGTAGCCTACACTGTGTCCGTTACTATCAATGGCAATAACCTTCTTATTGTTGATATACCCTTTTGACATATAAGGTAGATAGACAAAATGTCTGTCCCTGGGCCTGGCTAGTATAGAGGGTGTATGAATGAGTGTACAGCATCCTTTTTTTGTGTATTCCTGTATATGTAAGAATGTGTGCGCATGAGAGGGAGGGTACGTATGAGTGTCTCTGTCTGTCTATGTCTACTTGTCAGGTTGGGTGTTTGGCTGCCCTCTGGCCTGGTGCATCTTCTTCCCCTCCGTCACTCCCCGTCGGTGATGGATGCTCCTGCTCGCTGGTCGATGATGGCTCTCGATGCCTGGGGCCAGGGGTCTTGGTTGCGGCCCGGCTCGGTCCTGGTGCATGCCTAGCTGGTCCTGGGTGGGCCGGTGTGTCGAGCGGCCGCTGTTTCGGGCCGACATCCTCCTTGGATTGACTGGGGCACCTCTTATGGGGGTGCCGGGGTTGTAAGTAGGTTGGTGCCGTCCGGTGGATCGGTGAGGACCGTGCCCGGCGCCCAAGCTCCTGCCAGTTCCATGAGTTCTACTGCCTGGTCGGTTCATCTGGGGGGGCTGTCCGGTATTGGCTGGGCCCCAGATCTTGGCGCTCTGCATGGGGCGGGATCTGGACCCGGGGGGGGGGAGCGGGTTGTTGGCAGTGGGTATTGGTCCGGGAGTGGCGGCGGCGTGTATTGTCTGTCGATCGGGTGCAGGCGCCTCCTGCCTGGCGGCGGCGGCGGGGGACCCCTCTTGGCGGGTCCCTGGTCGGGGCCCTGCTGGGGGGCGGGGTGCCCCTGATCCCCGTGGCCTCCAGGTCCTGTTCCGGGCCCGCACTGGCGTAGCCGGTTTCCGGCGGAGCCCGTGGGCTCGTCCCTGCGATCTCTCGGGGCCCAGCATTGCGGCTGCTTGGTGTTCCCCTGGGACTTCCATCTGTTCCTCTCTTGGTGGGTGATCGCCCCTGCGCTGGTCCGCCTGCGGCTCCTGTGCTTTATGGGACTCTGGATGCATGCGTCTCCTGCCTCTTCCATGTCTGTGTCGATCCCTGTAGGACGGATTGACGGTTCCTTACACCAGCTATCAATCACTTGCATGGGGAAACCTTATTCAGACCTGCATGCTCGCACACACACATAGGTGTGGGGACATTGGTGTGGACGGACATATCTTGAGCTGAGGTTATTGTCATTAGTTAGCTTTTTCCAGGAGCTTAACAGAAACATTAGTATTGTGTTCATTAATCCATGCTTGTGTGTAGTGAATGTGTAATTCTTAATTTTTATTAGTGGATCTGAACTATTGGTGTGGTTCTGTTCAGTTCGTTGTTTTTGTTTGTTTTGTTTTACTGTTTCTCTGCCGTCCGGCAGAGGTGGAGGACTGGGATGTTTTCCTGTGTTCTTTATTTGCCTCCCTGTCTTGTGTCGTCGGTTCGCGCCTCTGCTGGTGCGGTTTCTTTTCTTCACCTTCTTCCTTTCTTCCTTCTTTTCTCGGTTTCGTGTCCATGACTTCAGGAAATTGAACCCACAGTAATCACTAATAAAGATTTTTTAATACATATACATCAAGTGGAGTGTTACAGCAAAGCTGTATTACTCTGCTTGGTAAAGTAAATCTGTTGGTCTTGTACTTGGTACTCAGACACCAATTCTGAGTGGCAAACTGCTAGACAGGACACGTAAAAAAAAATAGACAAAATGTCTAGATGACTGTAATTTATTATGATGGCTACTGTACTTTATATTTTTATTGTTTTAGTCTGACATAACCAGAGGGGGAAGTAATTAAAAATACTCAGATTACTGTAATTAAGTCGTTTTTTGGGGTACTTGTACTTTTATGAGTATATATTCAAGTCTGTACGTTTACTTGTACTTAGGTATTCATTAATCCATGTAATCTACTAAATTACTTTTAAAATCATAGTTGAGTACTGAGTACAATTTTAATCCACTAGCTAGGACCACGCTACGGATGGAATTAACAATTCTCAGGCAAGAACAATGCTACAGATTCTGAATTTTAACAGTTTATTGAAGGCGTGGAGGATCGAAAGATCTGGGGAGAGATATCATCTGAGACCGGAAGGAAGACTCGGTGTGGGGGCGCAGTCTTCAGGAAAATCGTCTTTCCAAGCCTGCTCAGGACCCCCCAGACGGAACCTAGAAAAGAGAAATGTTAGAAGAGGTGGTACAAGAATGAACAAGAGCACAGAGCGGGGATGCCACGTACGATGGACGCTATGAAGAAGAAAGGGGTGGGGTTGAAAGGGGCGGGTCTTCTGGCCCTGAGAAGAGGAGGCGGGTCGGCAGGAGCGGGCAACCTATAGGGATGGGAAGGGAGGGGCGAAAACGAACGAGACAAAAGAGAAATGAGAGGTAGGCAGGGTTATATGTGTATCGCAGTGTGATTAGAAGCGCAAGGGAGGCCGATGATGTGTGCGACACGTTCAGGGCTGATTAGGACGAACGAAGCGAGTTTGACGCGTGGCCTTGCTCCTGAACTTCAGTTAACTTTGTTAACTACATTTCATATCCAAACCTTTTATCTTTTATTTTATCTATATTTTTCTAGCCAGGGGGAAAAAACACTTGTATTGTATCTTATCAATTATTAATGATTAACAGATTGTTGGTGTTTTAACTTTTGGTAAAGGAAACACAATTTCCAACCCTAGTCTGGAGAAGTGACGGTGACATCAGCCGTTAAAAGGAACTAATACTCTGAGGAGATTTTTTATGAATACTTTGTACTTTTACTTGAGTATTTCTCCGACACCAGTACTTTTACTTGTAACTGAGTAATATTTTAGCAATGTAAGAGTACTTGTACAAGAGTAAAGGTTTTCAGAACTCTTTCTACCACTAGACATAATTGTAGGCAGCTTGTCACCATTCCTATGAATTACATGACAAGAAATACCCAAAAATGTAAATATAAATGAGCATCTTTCTACTGTCCTAGATATATACAAAAAACAACAACAAACAAAACAGAATATTCATTGGTTGCACATGTACGAGAAGATTTATTATTTACATTGAAGCAATCTGAGGAAACTCACAGAAAGACACAACAAAATATTTAGTGAAGATTAGCAATGATTGAAAAAACAAGTGCCTCAGCTTTGAGGAGCTCATCTTGTCTCTTCTCTCTGTTATCTGCTGCTCGCTTTTTCATCCTCTTTCCCTGCTTGTCCCTCCTCCGTGTGCATGTGTGTGTGCGTCTGACCCTCCCTGTTCCCCGGCCCTACTGCTCTGTGTGTGGAACGGACACTCAGTTGCTGTTACACATCTCGACCAAGCAACTGTGGCTTTCAACAAAACAAGCGCGAAAAAACCCCGAGCCGGCTCGTTCGCAACCGACACATCACTACTCTCAGGCGTTTGTGAAGTTTAAGTGCATCTCTTGAAGATGATGTGGAGTTGTATGACTACAGTGTCCCCTATATTGTCAAATGCTGCATTATCCATCTCTGCCAACCGCCCTTCACAGAATACTTTCACATTATCTGATCCAGAACGTCGGTAAACTCAATTCAAACAGCGCAAAATGGCCGTCTGTGGACATTATAGGCCGAAATGATCATATTTCCGTTTTTATTCACACAATAAATAATAATAATAATAATCAAACTAGCTTTAATGAAAATTCATGTCGTTTTAGGAAAAGTCAGAGACCAGCAAGGCTTTTGAATTTAACTTGACAAAGTTATTGAATATACAAATTTCAAAACGGTAACTTGGCCGTTCTAGTGTTAACACACAGGCACGCACACAAACAATGTATACTTGCCTGACTGAGAGAAAAGCACCTCCGCTATTTTGCAACTACCAAGAGCAACGGTGTATGTTTAAAACTTAAGTTAATGTGAAAACAAAAACAGACTGGACAAAAGTTAAAAAAAAAACATTGTTACTTACAACTTTACAGCTTGCGCCTTGTCTGGTGATCTCCAACTCCCGGGGAAGATGTGTCCTGAAGTGAAATACGCCCGTGCGGAAACTGCCCTAGGCGAAACTGATCTTCTTCGCAAAACAGTTACGTTTTGTAAAATCATTCCTCAGAGCCATCGGGGTGGCCGGGGATTGGCCACCCCTGGCCACCCTGCAGCTCCGCCACAGCTTTAAACTCATGATCATTATTCAAGCGGTTTTTTTATATATATATTTTTCCCACATAAACACATACATAACATTATCCTGTTACTACTCATTTTCTTTGTTAGCTGACATTTAACAAACCTGCCCTTTTAAAATAAGATTCACGAACCTGAATCATGATTCTTCTCAGCCGTTGTTGGCAAGCTGTGGTTTTTGTCTAAAAAATACAGTTCGATTTGCACCCGATTAGTTAATCAAAGTCAACTCTGAACAGATGAGTTTTAGCAAAGCTGCTGAAACTCAGTGTCTCAGCAGTTTTGCAGTAGTCTGGACATTAGGAGCATAGAAACTGGAAGCTGCTTCTCAATGTTTTGTTTTAATAGTAGGGATGATTAGTAGACTACAGTTGGAAGTCTAACAACAGATAACAGATCTTCAACGGGGGGCAGTTTGAGGACTTGAGAATAGGGGTGACATGCTCTACTTTTCTCGTTCTAGTATTCATGCAGCTGCTGCCTCTCTGTTGGAGTCTGGTACTGCAACTTATTTCCAAGAAGCTTTTGTCCTTCAAAAGGAAAGATCTGATCTGCTGTTTTTTAAAAGGCATGCCGTGTTTGAGCCCAATTCACCACCCGCTAACACCGCTTCCTCAGAAGTGGGATTTTTAGAGTTTCCAGTTGAAAAATAAAACAATAAAACAAGATTTTTCCCCTGAACTCTGAAAGTCCTAATATCACAACTTTAATAACAAATATGGCTGCCACAGATATAAAACAAAGAGAAAGCCAGTAAAAACTACTTATTAGCACTTCCAAACATTTTTCCACTGTACAACATTTATTTGTGAACATGTTCCTTCATCAGTCTGTATATTGCTATTAGTTCGTATTGCTTCTAGAACTTAGCCACAGGAAATACGTCATTCTCAGATCCAAGCTCCGGCTTCCAAAATAAATCAAATAAACCACCAATTAATCCTGGAGAAGGAAGATAGAATATGCCTAACACCTCTGAAGTGGGAATCCAATTTAAAAATGTACATATGTAGTGAAAAAATAATAAGAAAAACACAAATACCCATACTCAAATTAACTTTGATCAGTAACCTTATGATGTTATCAGCGGCCTGCCCCTGTGGAAGCTTATTTGGGAGGGTGGAGTTTATTAGGGATGCACTTTAAGTATAATGGTATTGGTGAATTTCAACCAATACCGATACAACTACATTAGATTGGTATCGGCCCAATACAAGTATTGGTATTTATCTTGTAGCAATTTACACAAAAATAGAAAAATAAATAGAGAACGTGATGACGTTGTATAGATATCTACGGTGTATAGATATCTGAAGTGTCTGGTTGATTTTACAAAAAAGTTCATTTACCATGATTAATACAGCATAGTTTGACAGAGAAGTGTCACCATGCTACTTCTGTTTGATATCTGTCTAAATGTTGAATCCTCTTCATGAGCCATTAGAAATTCAGGAAAGGAATACGTTAAACTGTGCTTCGCCAGGTCACTGGCTCTTTGATTCATGCTTGGGCTGTAAGAGGAGAACATTACTGTTCAACATTCGTTTAAGTAATAAACTGCATCTTTGGGGTCACTGCAAATCCTCCCCTGCCCCCTTTTACCAAATTCTCCTCTGATTAAAGAAGTGGCCGGGGCTGCCCTCCAAAATCTCATTGCCAGCTCTCAGAGGGGTTCAGTCCCAGTAAAGATCTGGGACGTTGCAGGATTATCTCTGCAGCGCCTCCACTGAGGGGATTTTGGAGGAGAAGCAGAAGGGTGCAGCCAAAGTACCTCGATGGAGGGGGGGAATTCTAGCAGAAGCGCAGGTGTGAATGTTGACAGCTGGGGTGCATTCCATTTAGGTGATGCCATGTCGTACTCATAAGATTCACAACAACACATGGACCTCTTTTAGAGAGGCATTGTCTTCAATAGATGAAATGCCACTAAAGATATTTACTGTCTGCAAATAGCACAACAATATGGCTATTGCATAGTTATGTAGTTACAACCAGAAATGGAAGTGCTGTACCTCTTGAGTCGAAGACTAATTAATAAACCAATACACACTATGCTTAGATAGGGCTGAATGGTGTGTACAGTTAAGCTACAGTTCTAAGATGCAGTACAAATAAAGATGGGTGTGTTTTTTTTCATTCTCTCTCTCTCTCTCTCTCTCTCTCTATATATATATATATATATATATTATTTGATACTTTGCTGATTTTTGAAGTTTTCCCACTTAAAAAGCATGCAGAGGTCTATACTTTGTATCAATGGTATCCTACAGCTCTGAGGGCCAGAGTCTTAAACAAAAATGTAGAATTTAAATTTCATTTTTAAATATTTAATAAGTAATTAATTTCCATTTTATTGCATGACATAAGTATTTAATCGCCTATCAGCCAGTAAGAATTCAGGCTTCCCCAAACCTTCCCCGTTAGTTCTTTTTTAAAAAGCCCTCCTGTTCTCCACTCATTACCTGTATTAATTGCTCCTGATTGAAGTTGTTACCTGTATAAAAGACACCTGTCACACACTCGAACAAACTCCAACCTCTACACAATGGCCAAGACCAGAGAGCTGTGCAAGGACATCAGGGATAAAATTGTAGAGCAGCACAAGCCTGGGATGGGCTACAGGACAATAGGCAAGCAGCTTGATGAGAAGGAAACAACTGTTGGTGCAAGAATTAGAAAATGGAAGAAGTTCAAGACGACGGTCAATCTCCCTTGGTTTGGAGCGCCCCTGCAAGATCTCTCCTCGTGGGGCATCAATGATCATGAGGACAATGAGGGATGAGCCCAGAACTAGACGGCAGGACCTGGTCAATGACCTGAATAGAGCTGGGACCAAAGTCTCAAAGAAAACCGGCAGTAACACACTCCACCTTTATGGATTGAAATCCTGCAGTGCACGCAAGATCCTGTCTGAAGTTTGTCATTGACCATCTGGATGATCCAGAGGAGCAATAGGAGAAGGTAATGTGGTCTGATGAGACAAAAGTGGAACGTTTTGGTCTAAACTCCACTCGCCTGTTTTTGGAGAAAGAAGGATCGGTACAACTGCAAAAACACCATCCCAACTGGGAAGCACGGAGGTGGAATCATCATTCTTTGGGGATGATGCTTTTCTGCAAAGGGGACAGGACGACTGCATTATATTGAGGGGGGGATGGATGGGGACATGTATCGTGAGGTCTTGGCCAACAATCTCTTTTCCTTAGTAAGATCATTGAAGATGGATCGTGGTTGAGTCTTCCAGCATGACAACGACCTGAAACACACAAACAGGGCAACTAAGGACTGGCTCCGTAGGAAGCATCTCAAGGTCCTGGAGTGGCCTAGCCAGTCTTCAGACCTGAATCCAATAGAAAATCTTTGGAGAGAGCTGAAAGTCTGTGTTGCCCAGCGACAGCCCCAAAACCTGAACGCTCTGGAGGAGATCTGGATGGAGGAGTGGGCCAAAATCCCTACTGCAGCGTGTGCAAACCTGGTGAACAACTACTGAAAACGTCTGATCTCTGAAATTGCAAACAAAGGTTTCTTACGAAATATGAGTTCTGTTTGTCTGATGTATGAAATACTTATGCCAACAATACCATGAAAATTATTAATTAATTATTACTTATTTCAAATTCATCCACTGTAATTTTGTGTATTTTTTTTTTAGATTCTGTCCCTCACAGTTGAAGAGTACCTTTGATACAAATTACAGACCTTTTCATGCATGAGTGGGAAAGCTTAAAAAAAAAAAAAAAAAATCACCAGCGTATCAAATACTTATTCTCCCAACTGTATGTATTTATGCTCGTATTTTTGTATTGTGTCAGGTGTTTTTGTATGTATGAGTGCTTTTGCCTGATGGTAAAAAGCCTTCTTAGTCCGAGACCTCAGCGCCTCCTATATCTCCTGCCAGAGGGAAGCAGCTTAACCTCATGTTGCCCTTGTTGTGGGCCGTCTCACATGATGCTGCATGCTCTCTTGAGATAGTGGGTACTTCTTTTAAGCCATGGTGTTTTTAAGCCATGTTTTTCTCTGAATAAAAGGAAATACCTTATTCCTGCAACCTTTTTACCTTTTTTTAGATTATGCTGATTCGCTTAAAGTGCACCCGATAAATGGTTGAAGAAACAAGAATCCCTAGAATCAGAATAGAAGTGGATAAAAGAGCTATTGATGCTTTTCAGCTCCATGTTCTTGGAATAACCTTGGGAAAGAATTTAAGATGGCAAATCTGATTTAGTTAGGTCACTTTGAAAGACTTTTAAAAGGTTGAAAAAACTGGGCTAATGTAACTGCTTTACACTCTGAATCATTCCAACCTGTTGTGTTTGAAATGTTTTTAACTCGGTTGTTTTCTTTGTCTGTCATTGGGCTTCTGTTGAATATATCAATGAGGCTTTTTTAAACTGGTTAAATAAAGGATTAATAATTGGTCATATCAGCAAATTAATATACTGCTTTTGGGCATCAAGCTACCAAAATGCATGGTTTCCATATAATTATCTAAATGCCTCATCATTTAGCGTCAGATTCAGATGAATGAGGTGAAACTGTACCTTAATGCATCTCATGTTCTGCTGAAGCTTCTGCTATCTATCATGAAGTTTCTCCGGAAGAGGTAAGTTAAACTTTTTTATTGAAAGATTAGTGATTTGACATGAAGGGACTCACTGAAACTACATTTTGTTACAATTTCTAAACAGCTTTTTTTGGTTTGAATGGTGGATATGGTGACCTAAGATGAGAGCAGAAATAAAATACTGAGGAGGGCGTATGTGTTTTGCATGCACCATCTGCTTCCTTCTTGCACCAAACTTACCACACACATTGGAATAAATACATGCAGACACAAACACCGGCATCAAGTCCAGGAGATGCAAACAAATATGCACATCTTTTTGCGTCAGGTCCTCTCTCTTTAGCCAAGAAGTCACCTGGTGGTGAAGTGACTGAGAGAGAAATATTCCTAAGAGAAATACTGCAATAGAATGCTTTCCACTATTGCATGTGCTTCACATGTTGCCTTGCTGTTGTATTCTAAGTCGCCGCTACGAGACAGCAATCTGTGAGATTGTTAATGAAGCCATGTTGCCCATCATGTGTCTGAAAAGGTCACAAAGATATCCTCAGCAAGTTATTAGCACCTATGCTTCCCTTGGTAGGCCCTGTTGATGTGGAACGGAGACATCTATTTATATTTCCTGCTCTCCCACACAGTTGTTTTCCTTGTGCCGGCTTAGAGTGAAATGAGTTTGCAGAGAGCTGCGCAGGGTTGTACGGTATATCATGGGAGTCTGTGTCGGAGTTCATATGAATGCCAGCTGAGCTTAGCTTCGGGAGACAAGTGTCAGTCAAGCACCGTTTGAGCAAATATGAAGAGACGTCTAATCAGCCCAAGAAAGGAAAAACACACGTGTCAGTGAAGGTCAGCAGGTTCAGGACACGCGTAGTAAATGTTATTGTTGACTTGACACAAAGTTGAGCATAATTGTGAAGTGGATGGAAAATGATATAGTTTTCTTGTGTGTTTGCTTTACCTACAGACAAACTACGGCACAAGGTTAAAAAACTAAGGGCCTAATTTATCTGAACTCCAAATAACGAATGTAAAAATGTTTTGGCTGCAAAAATGATGCGCCTGTGGGTTGTGATATTGTGATATTGTACATGATTATTATACTTTATTAACTGGACTCCAGGAAGATTAGTAACCAGTCCAGTGGAAATTAATAGAAATCCAAATAAATAAACAGCAGTATACAGACACGGTGAGTACACAGTGATTTATGATGGGTCATTGGAGAAAATCAACATAACCGTCAGGTTTATGGTCATTAGAACGGTAATTGGGTACTATTAGGTCAGAATGTGTGTGAAATCTTTTATTTATTTTATTTATCAGTAATAAAGTTAAGATATGCCTTTCAGAGGTGGTAAAAACAGACGCTAAAACAACTGGGGCAAACAGATAAGTCACACTGTGCCTGGAATGACAACTTCTTTGCATGTTCTCCCCCCAAATACTTGAAACCTTCTGACAGAAACATTTACATTGCATATTCATCAAGGAGATAAGCACCAAATAAATTGAGTGTGTCCTGTTGGGGGTTTTGACAGGTGCAGTGCTCCCTGTGCCTGGCTAGTAAATAAGCTGCAGCATATTTTTATACCACTGTGAGGTTTGCATCTGTTTTAACAAGCACAAACCTTTGAGAAATCAGGCCCTAAGACTGCAGAAACAGAAACTGCCTGTGGTGAAATATGGCAGTGGCAGCATCATGCTATGGGTATACTGTTTTCCAGCCAGACAAGATGAACAGACAAGATAAACAGTGTTGCTAAAATTTGAAAAGAATATGCATACCTTTCAGTTTCTATATGTGTAGAGCTAGTTGAGACATAACATTGGATGAGAAAGAGTGTAGGCCATATTTCGTATATTCATGTACTTTTGTCCCACTTTACAGAGATGCAGAAGATTGTAAAAAGTCCAAGCAATGTGGATATGTTTGGTACTGATGTTGTCTATTTCGATTGTCTTGAAATAGAAAAGCAGCCCAGTAGCTTCCAAACTCCCCAAATTAATAAAAAATGAAAACAAATGAACTAGAATGATTTTATTTATCAAAGGTAAACAGCTATCCAAAACAACCCCAACCTAAACCCAGCTAGTCGCCACCCTTGCTGACAAAGCTGTCATCAGATCAAGTGTTAGCAATAAGTGGCAGTGAACCCACTCTTCTTTGCAAAATTGTTTTAATTCGGCCACATTGGACGGTTTTTGAGTATTGATCTTGGAAACTCAGCACGATTATTGGGCTGAATTTTAAACCAACTTCTAAATAAAATCTATTACTGTTGCCGTAACTGAATAAGCAGTTCAAGCCAACTTCTCTCCTGTTGGAGCAATTGGGAACTCTGCATCGTAAGACAGCTCTATTGATCCGTGACATGGTTTACCTCTGTTGTAAAAAAGCTACACACACTCATCTTTACTGCTGAAAATGAACCTGTGAGGCCCTCCCCTTAGATCCCCCCACCTCCACAAGAATCTGTTGACTTGGCGAGAAAGCCCTTTGATGGATGACCAGAGCGGGCAGACGTCTGTATATGGGAGCACTGAGTTATGTGCTGCACAGCCAAATAGTTGTGACGGGGGCCCTGACGGTCACGGCGCTGATGGCCCATCACGCTGCCCGTTCCCATTACCAGGTACGCCTGCTGCAGATCCATCTGTGCAGTACTGAAAGGCAGCACACGGATCATTAAAAAAGACATCCGGTGTTCAAATCAAGATACCGCAAATCATCTTCACACCATGATGAAGCGGGAAACTACAGGATATATCGTTAGTTTACAATGAAGGCATCCACAGTGCTGGTAGAAAGCATTAACCCCCTTATAGGTTTCTTCTGTTGTTGGGCTTTTGTCACACACAAAACAACTGCAAAACAAATGTTAATGCAAAATTACTTTTTGGCCAGTGGTTGGTTTAAGGGAAACAGAGCTATCCCAAACAACGGCATCAAGCATTTGCCACAAGTGATACACACAATCATTGCCTTAGTCCAATTAAATGGGACTTTCTCAATGCACATACGCATTTCAGTCCGGCTGAAGTTGACCCACACTGTCCTACTCCAAAATCAAGCTAAAACACTCAGATCATATGGTTAGAAAACCACATTTCTGTGCATCCTTCTTATACTCCATGTGCTTCACTGCTCCTAGCATTTTTTTGCAGTCTGTGTGGCTATAGGACACCTAGAAGAATGCCAATGCGAAAGTCGCCACCTTGATTTTCTAATGACCACGTAAACTCAGATAAAGGCTAAAGGCTCAATCCCCTATTATTGTCATTTTTATTATTTCCATAGCTTGATTTAGATGTGCATGTACATGCTCTGATTGTCTTGCAGCAGAACACAAGTGAGCTTGAGGTTAAGATCACAAACTGATGGTCAGAGATCATCTTTCACGATTTTCTGCATAATTCATGGTTGTCATTACAACAAGTCATCTATGTGCTGTAGCAGTAAAGCAGCCCCAACCATCACAGTCCTACCACCAATTTTGCTTGTTCAAGTTTATTGAACCATTAGTCACAAACTCGTTCATATTTTAGGTTAATGTGAACTGAACTCATTGTATTTTGTCTGAACATAATACTGAGATCACTCAGTATTATTACTCAGTACTAGCATTTTGGATTGCCAGTACTTAGTACTGGCATTTTCTAACAGCGCCCTCTCACTGAATGGTGTTGTTAAGGAGTGCCAGATTTCCATGAAGTTTTCCAGACAAAAGCCTGGCTAATGTCATGGCTCGAACAACAGTTTATAGCAGCCGATGCTTCATCTGCTCTTTATATTGTCTATGCTCTTAACAGTGGGCCTTAATACAGGGGAACAATCAATTCTGGAAAAACGTATCACCAAGTCACAGCATACACACGTCATTAAATTGCAAAGCATGGAGGTTAGTTCCAACAAATGCACCAGCATCAGCCCTACTTCTGCATCACTTAGTACGTTTACATGCACGTCTAAATCAAGCTTTTTGGAGTAATCGGACTATGGGCTTGCCCCCTGTTGAGAGTTGAATCCCAGTTTACATATCATTCAGAAAATCAAATTATTGAATGAAGTATGTTCTATTCTGCAATGATAGATGGCTACATGCGGCCCTTTATTTTAGCACTCTACCACTTAGCGGCACACAGTTGGTAAATGGAGGCTGCCAGGGGTAAAGCGGATGGAGTTAAAACAGGATATGCACAAATTCACAATGCACCACCTTTTTGTCAGTCCGAAAATGCACTGATCTGTCAGGTACATTTGTCTTAGCGGCCGTATTCTGCTTGTACCAGTACTGTGTTGTTTGCGCTTCCGTGTCTCATTACTTCCCGAGTGGGTGCACGAGTACAGGCGGGGGGGTTGTTGGCAGAGAAATACGATTTCCAATCGCATCATCTGGGTAGTTTGATTTGTGAAACTCCTGTTCAGTTCGATTTAAGTTGGACTAAGGTGTAAACATGCATTTAAAAAGTGTGATTTCAGTCGGACTAATTCGATTTTCTCTTGCTTCATATAAAAACACACTGAATGATCTGAGGGTAATAGCTCTCTTCAACACATTGTAAAAAAGAACCATGAACTAGTGGATGTTTGGAACTGTGAACTTGACTTTTTTTAAAATATAATTTTGACCTATGAGCTGAACTATTGTAGTTTGCTCTAAAATGTGTCAACAGAACTTTGAACTAGTTCATATAGAAATTGAACTTTCCAAACACTACCCACAACTATATTTGACCATTGGTATGTTCCTTTTTCTTAAATAACGTGTTAGCTTTACCCCAGATGTAGTGGGACATCCACCGTTATCTGACCTTAACCTTTTATTTGTGACCTCCTGGATGAATCCCTGATCTGCTCTTGGAATAATTTAGTCAATCCATGCACACTTGGGAAGTTACACTGTTTTATGTTTTCTCCATCTATAGATAATGAGTTTGGTTTATTGTTTCTTGATTCCACAGGTCAAGTTATCTAAATCTAATCTAAAAATCTGTTTGAAGATTTGAAACATTAAATTGTGTAGCAAAGCAAAATAATGTAAAATTAGAAGAAATGTGTAGAGTCAAATAGTTTCCTGCAGCATTTTACATATCACATGTTTAACCACTTATTGCTTTGTTGGATTTATTGGTCCCTTTAATCCCACACTGTGATTCTTTTGTTTTTCAGACATTTTGTTATGCCGAAACAAGATTATGTTATTTTGTCTGTCTTCAACTTTAAATTGGCCATGCTTATTTAAGACTGTAGAGTCTAAAATTATAGTTTTTAGGGTGTGTTTGGCCTAACGGCATTCTTGCTGTGTGAGACTGTTGTTACACAGGTTGGATAATTCCACACATTACACACCTCCTGCAGGTGCAGGTCTCATTTCCTCTCAGGCTATTCATCATCCCAACGTGAGCTGGGATGCATCCGGCATTACTAACTTGCAATCTGCTGCAATGGGCCTAATCCGATATTCTGGATGTATTCTGCTACGGGTGCTCGCTGCATCAGTCAAAAAGAAAGGTAGGCTCTCTGTGGAGGCATGGCTGAAGGAAATAAAAATTCTTCATTCCAGAGTCACAGATTTGAATTCATGGCTTGACTGTCCGGGTTAAGATTGCTGTTACCATTCCCTTACTTCACACAGTTTAAGGTGGTCTCATTGAATCAATTCATCACTCCAATCTGAAGTTTCAGACTGACATTCAGGGGTAATTGTATTTCAGCGAATTAACTACTTGCAGTCACAAAGTTGAAGAAAGTTACTCATTCCTGATCCTATCCATCCTCGTCACTCCCAAAGAGAATCTCAACATCTTGAGTTCTGCTTCATGTCTTTTCCTCATTGGTACTGTCACATCATTGGTGTCACTATTGTCTTGTGTAGCTTTCCTTTTGTTCTTGCTGAAACCAGTGTTAATTTTGTCAAAAATGTTTATTTAGTTCTAGTAGGGCTGGACGATACTTTGATAGCAATATATATCGATTGATAGATGTGTTGTGCGATAGAAAAAAAAAGGGGTTGATAAAAAAAGTTTGATTGAAAAAAAAACCTGTTTCCCCTAACTTTTTCACTATACTCTACCAGGTAGCTTAATACAACAATCATTACTTAATCCAAACAAATCATTAACGCTGACCACACAGCTCTGTCAGCCATCCCTCTCTCCTTTCAAACCACAGCCATTTGAGATGAAATAATTTGAGCAGAAATAGAATTTTTTAATAGTCCCTAAGCGAACCATCACCGTAGCTTCGCCGCGCTCAGACATCACAACAAGGCAGCAGCGGAGAGCATTGTTCCGGATAAATGTTTCAGTGGCTCCGGTAAATTTGCGTCCCGTTTCGTACCGATCCTCCACGCTTTAAACATAGCAATAATGAACGAAATACAAAACTACGATCAGCTGTTTTTAAGCAGCTCGCTACAAATCTCTTACAGAAAGACACAGGAAACTTACCCAGGTCGCGTCGCGTTGCTAACATATGTGGCTGTTAAAATCTCCCCTCAGTTCTGTTCCTGGTCCTCAGAAGCGAAACAATGCTTTAAAAAACACAACAGTGGTTGGATAGACCTGCTGGCTTCAGCTCTCACTGGACCGGGCACTGCAGTGTTCTGGGCTCCATCAACACTGGTGAGTAGCTTGTTAGCTTTAGCTTTAGCCTACAGCTGAAGAGCTGAAGTGAATTTGAATAAGCTTTATTGGAGACATTCTACCAGAAGCGTACATTGGCTGTCATGGCACTACTATTTTAGATAAAACTGGTACAATACAAAAATTTCCCAAAACTGTCATACGGTTAATTTAGAGGGTTCTACAACAGAATATGTTATGTATTTGATTAAATTGTTTTTATTTTTGTTTAAAAAACAGTTTTTAAATTTAAAAAGGCCTAAAATGTACTGTCCCAGGTCAAATCTCAATTCTATACATCATATAAATACTAAATATATATTTAGGATATTATAATTTGTATTATTCAATTAAAATCTTTAGTAAAATAAATAAATTATAAATAAATTGATGTTTTAGAAGTGTCCCCAGGTTTCGGTCATGCGCTGTCACACTTACATAAAATATTTCAAGAAAAGTGTGTTATAATCCCCAATAACAGAAAGTGACCTCATTTGCCTCTCATCACACACTGACACTACCCAGAGGTAAGTTGTGTCCTTGGATTTTGTAATTTTATGCCTTCCTGCGTGTTTTTACCTGAGGACGAGCTACTACGTCAGTTCCTGTCACGCAATAATGTCCCCAAAATTTTTTGTGTAAATGCTCTCTGAAATGTTGTCAGTTTTTCTGCTGTTAAAATGTGTGACTGTCAGCCCCTGTCACATCAGGCCCTGTCACATATGACTGTGACAGGGCCTGACGTTCTGCACCAGTTAGTGCAGCGGAGAGGCAAAGACAGTGTCCGGCCCGTCGAAATGCTGATCCAGAGAGGAAGCAGAGGCATCTTCATAAAGAGAGGGACGGATGGAAACTGAAAAATAGCAGGAAGAAAAGTATGGAGGAAATGAGTGAGAGAGAACAAAAGTATAGGCGAAATTATGGCGGGAACAACAAAGGCGATGCAGGCTGAACCGAAAGGCCACTGATTTGCAGCCACAAGGAGAGCCAGAACCAGGGACAGAGACAAAATCAGGGCCATCAAGGTTAGCAACGACCACATTTATGAGGACTCACACACATAAGTTTATTCATAACTCCCTATTGAATTAATACAGCATTATAACCAATGAATGTACATTTAAGTTAGTAAGAAGCTGGTCAATTCAGAACTTCGGTTCATCCTTCGGTTCTTCCCCTTTAGTCACACATTCACAACCTCTCTCACTTAATACTGTCTCCCTCTCATACACCTTAATTAATTTCTACTGAATTGTTTTCTAATGTAATCTATGTTTTTGGCAGACAAAAGTTAGATGGACAAAAATATTCAAAGAAGATGAGGAGAAAGCTTCATGTTGAAATAAATATAGTGAAAAAGTCTTCTATTATACAGCTCTTAAATTACTGATTCAATAAGGAATCTTGGGAAAGATATATGATATAGGATATATTAATGAATTTTACTTATAGCCTACGCTGGTTTAAAGTGATTGATAATGACCTATTAGAGAATAAAAAATACTGTTTTCTTTTTAAAACTAGACTATATCTTTTCTTATTGTTAATTATGTTTCATTAATTTCATCAATAAAAGTTTAAACTTTATTTAAATACAGATTTTTAGTATATTACTATAAATAAAAATTTTTTTTAGTTTTTCTGAGAAAACTAACTGACTATCTGGTCATTTTAATGTAATCCGGAATGCTTGATAGAAAAAATGTCAGTCCTGTCACACCAAGGCTCAGTCCTGTCACAAAGTATATTTTAGTCCAAAAATGGCAATTTTGATTATAACCTGAAATGTGTATATAGTGATAGTAAAGGCTGGATTATATATTTACCATAATTCAAAGGTAACAAACTTTACCCCAAAAGCCCCTTATTCAATAACATTATGTTTACCTGATGGTCATTCTTTATCTAATAGCCCACAAAACAAGCAAAAGCACCCTGATAGCTGTGTTTTTTTAAAATGAATTTTATGTTTCCTACAGTAAGGGACACATCTTCATTAAGATGATGATGGTGGTACAGAAGAGAACCTATTCTTTAACACACTTACATTATCAGCAATGTCTGTGACGGAGCCTGACATTTTAAATAGTAACTGCATATTAAAAGGCTTTTTATTCAAAAATAATTATGTCCTGAGGTTGGATTTAAATAATTTCCAATTATTCACTATCTCTTTTGTTAAAATCAGTGTTAAAATTGAAGGTTAATACTTTTTAGGTTTTTTGATTTGTTTGGACCGAAAATGTACGTTTCTGGTAGAATGTTTCATTGACTAATTAAACCAAGGGTTTCAGCCATTAATATTATAAAGTGTCATAAAATGTTTAAAAGATTAAAAAGCATAAAAATAAGCCTTTAATTTAAATTACTAACATGATTAAACATATATATATAATATAAAGGTTAATAATATTACTGTTCTTTGTATTTACTGATGCTACTCAGGTCTCTTGGTTTGTTTCTGTGTCTTAAAAACTTACTTATGATAAAAAGAAGTGTTTTAAAATTTAATAATTAAATTATTAGTTAAAATTAGTTATTTGAAGAATAACAAAATGACTGGAGAGGCACTTAAAATATATTTTTTTACATTATGTGAATTTTATTGATAATTATCGATATCGATCAATATGACAATTTTTTTATCGATAGGCTCTTTTTCTATATGGTCCAGCCCTAAGTTCTAGTCTTAGTCGTTCGACTAAAAATTAATTTTAGTTTTAGTTTAGATTTAGTCATTAGTGTTAGTCTAATTGTAGTCAACTAAAATTACTTACAATTAATATATACAGTATATATAAAATTCCCCTCTCTCGCCCACCGTGGGCGGTGTTTCCCATTCCAAGCTCAGGTCCTCTACCAGAGGCCTGGGAGCTTGAGGGTCCTCCTCAGTATCTTTGCTGTTCCCAGTACTGCATATTTCTGCCTGAGGTTCTTCCCAGGATCTGCTGGAGCCATTCCTCTAGTTTGGGGGTCACTGCCCCAAGTGCTCCCACTAACAAGGGTACTACTGTCACCTTCACCTTTCAAGCATTCACTAAGTACGTCATCTGTTGATAGCCTTGTCCTTGATGTACATATAGAGCTTCGATGTTTCATCTTGGATAGTGGCTCTTACGCTCATCAGTCCTCTGCCTCCTTCCTTACGGCGTGCGTACAGTCTCAGGGTGCTTGACTTGGGATGGAACCTACCATGCATGGTGAGGAGCTTCCGTGTCTTCATAGTTCTGATCTGCATCTCATCCTTTGGCCATCTATTTATTCCCACAAGGTATCTGGTCACTGGCAGGGCGTAACTGTTTATTGCCTTGGACTTGTTCTTTCCATTGAGCTGGCTTCTTAGGACTTTTGTCATTAGTTGGAGGTATTTGGCTGTTGCTGCTTCCCTTGTTGCCTGTTCAAGGTTGGCATTCGCCTGTGGTATTCCCAGGTACTTATAACAGTCCTCAATGTCAGCTATTGTTCCCTCTGGGAGTGAGGCCCCTTCAGTGTAGACTACCCTGCCTCGCTTTGTGACCATCCTACTACATTTGTCAAGCCCGAATGACATCCCGATGTCATTGCTGTAGATCCTGGTGGTATGGATCTGGGAATCGCTCTTAGCATACAGCTTGATGTCATCCATGTAGAGGAGGTGGCTGATTATAGCCCCGTTCTTGAGGCGGTATCCATAGCCAGTCTTGTTGATTATTTGGCTTAAGGGATTCAGACCTATTCAGAACAGCAGTGGGGGAAGAGCATATGCCACAATTAATGGAAACTTGTGTAAGTGGCTTGCCATTGGCCTCAAGGGTGGTTCTCCACAACCTCATCGAGTTCGCAATGAATGCTCCAACAGTCCTGTTGATTTTGTACAGCTTCAAGCATTCATTGATCCATGTGTGGGGCATCGAGTCGTAGGCTTTCTTGTAATCAATCCAGGCAGTACACAGATTGGTCTTTCGGGATTTGCATGCTTGGGCAACTGTTCTGTCAACCAGGAGCTGTTGTTTAGCACCTCTGGTATCTGTACTTGGGATGTCCAATACTATCGGCTTGAAGTCATTATCGGCCGATATTGGCATTAAAATGTAATATCGGAAATTATCGGTATCGGTTTTATTTTTTTTATATGAGTTTTTCACACCATACACATAGGGATGTAACGGTTACCGGTGTAACGGTAAACCACACTAAAAACGTTGACGGTAATAATTACGGTTTGAATTTAAAATAACGTTTTTATCACGGTGGATTACCATGCTGTGGAAACCGTGCGTTATCCTTCTTCCCGGCGTCATCTGAGTTCCCTGAAGTAGCCACGCAGGCTCACTGCGTAGCCTGCAACGTGTTTTCTTTTAGTTCAAAATAATCATGGCAGAAGGAGGAGAGGACAGCGCTCGGGACATTTATCAGCCCTCTACGAGGACTAAGACTGAAGTATGGGCATATTTTGGTTTTTATAAGACTGCAGAGGGACAGTTGATTGAAGATAGTTATCCTGTCTGCATAACGTGAAGGAAAAAAAAGCTGCTGTGAAAGGCAGCAATATGTCAAATCTCCTGAATCATCTCCGTGACCATCACCCGCAACGACATTATCCACCTAAAATTCACTTTTTCGTTTAATGATATCAGTGTGAAGTTGAAATTCCCGGTGCGTCGTATTCAAGTGCTTCTGATTCTGTGCGGGGTTTATTCTACTTCAGCCTTATCGGTCCTCTTGACGGTAAAATTAAGGTCGTATTCATCTTTTGCGGGAGATATAAACACAAGCCAAACACTGTATGGGCAGCCCACTACCCCTTAACAAACACACGGCGCGGGAAATGAAGGTGGGAGGAGCGACTGTTGTGCAGCGCTCTCACTGACTACAACCTCCGTGCACTAGTAGGTACACAGACACGAGGTCAGAGCGAACGAAGCGACCCAAACTTTGGCTTTGTTTTACAAAAATAGAAGCCAATAATGCACGCGGTCACAAATACAAATAAATAAAAGCTTTGCCTGCAAAGGCCAGAACACGAGTAATTTGACCGAACACTTTGCTAAAATACAACAAATACAGACAGAGATGCACAGTGTTTGACCACCTGAGAGCTGCAGCAGGAGGCAGCGTTACAAAGAATAGATGGGTGGATCGTTATATTGTTGTTCTCAATGTTCTCAGGGTTTATTTTGTAGGCTACTATACACTTTAGCATTCAAAGTATTTCATTTTGGCTCTTGCAGTGTTTTATAGGGAAGTTATGTTTGGTATTTTTATTTGAATACCTTAAACTTAAATATACAACATAGTATTTTAAGGTTTTGATATATAAAACTTGTATTTATAGTGTTTTTATTAAGTTATTAATTTCTTACTTTTTATTTTGTAGTTATTTATTTTCTGTGTCCATCCATCCATCCATCTTCTTAACCGCTTATCCAATTCAGGGTCACGGGGCAGCTGGAGCCTATCCCAGCAATTATCAGGCGTTAGGCAGGGTACACCCTGAACAGGACGCCAGTCTGTTGCAGGGCCAACACAGAGAGACAGACAACCATTCACACTCACATTCATTCCTAGGGACAATTTAGAGTGATCAATTCACCTATCATGCATGTTTTTGGACTGTGGGAGGAAGCCGGAGTACCCGGAGAGAACCCACGCATACACGGGGAGAACATGCAAACTCCATGCAGAAAGACCCTGGGCCGGGACACGAACCCACGACCTTCTTGCTGCAAGGCAACAGCGCTAACCACTGCGCCACCGTGCAGCCCTATTTTCTGTGTTTTTCTGTTTATTTTAAATGCATCAGCACTTTTGTTTTAAGGTTTAGTTTAAAATGTTCACATAAACTTGCGCAATTCATTTTCTTGACGAATAAGCCATAGTTTTAGGTTTTAATTTGAATGTTTCAATTTGTAAAAAGTTACCCTGTACTACTGGAAATCTTTGACAAATAAGATGTTTACATACTGAACCCTTCTTCCTTTTATGTTAATGTTTAATGATGTTTTTGATAAGGTTTTGTAATATAACAAACGGTGTTACACTTTTTGAAATTATTTTAGCTTGTGTAAGCCTATCATTGCCTTCTAAAACATATAAAACTTTTGAAAAATACCGTGATAATACCGAAAATCATGATAATTTTGGTCACTATAACCATGAGGTTAAATTTTCATATCGTTACATCGCTACATACACATATATATCAACTCTTCAGCTACTTCTTTTCTCTCTCAGAATGTAAAAATATGACAGATTTGAGGTTTAGTTTTTGAGATATTATTTGTTTGAGATAACTTTCAATATATCAAAAGGCTTCTTCTAGGCCAACCTTGACCGTCTATCGAACGCACTTGGTGACGTCATCAGCCACAAAGGTATAATGTTGTTTACATTTTCTAAAAGTAGAAATTTGTCCTGAGTGGTGGGCCTTTGTCACTATTCTCTGTGTGAGAAAATGTTCCAGCTACTTTTGAAGACAAAATAAAAATGGCACCATTTTCAATTGCCTAACTAAAATTCTAGTACTTATTACATTTTCTAAATTTTTAAAACTCAAGTATGCATGATACGAGGTATTTCATTGTGGTTACCTAAAAGGGTTTAGTAGTTTTTTATGAGGGAGGCTCCCCACATATCGGTATCGGTCTATATCGGTATTGGAAATTATGAATTAGGCTATATCGGTATATCGGATATCGGTAGAAAAGCCAATATCGAACATCCGTAATCTTTACCAATTCCTTTCTGTTCTTTGCTCATGTATTGATCTATGTTCCTGCTTATCTTAGCCGCGATGATGCCTGACATGAGCTTCCATGTTGTGGAGAGGCAGGCTATTGGTTGTTGGATGGGACTGCACCTTTGGTGGGATCCTCCTTCAACTTTATCTCATTAAAACTAAACGTTTAAGTGAATTTATCTTTGAGATAATGTTGAAGTTTGTTGGCAAAAATATTTCTTCTGCAGAAATAACACTGCTGAAACCGTTTTATCACACATCACACCTGACAATTTTCTCCACCCATTTCAACCAGTTTACACACGCTTCTCCACCTCTTCTCAACACTGTCCCACACCTCTCTAGCTTTTCTTTACCTCCACCCTACTCTATCCACAGATCACAACATTATCTGGAAACATGGAGACTCCCGTATAACTTCATTTGTCAGCCTTTCCATCTCTATGGGGCCAAACAATCCTTGATTTTTAATGCATTCCCACTCCTCTTCACTTCTGTCATTTCTACAGCACACCTCACTGCTCTCTCACAATTCTTATACATGTCCTGCACCATTCTAACATATTTCTCTACCACTCTAGACCTTTTCATGCAATACCTCAGCTCTTCTATTGGCAACCTGCCATAGGCTTTCTCTAAACCAGGGGTGGGGAACCCTGGTCCTCGAGGGCCGCATTCCTCTAAGTTTTCCAGGCAACCCTGCTTCAACACACCTGACTCAAATCAAATGGATCCAACAGCCAATGAAGTTTTGCACAATTACTAGTTCATTTTATTTCAAGTGTGTTTGCGCAGGGAAACATGGAAACCTTGAGGATGAGTTTGACATTTTGGATTAAATTTAGTAATTATTTTGCTTGTGTTATCTGAAAAATTAATCTTAAACGAATTTTTCGTTATCATTTTCACTAAGTAATAGAATGAGCAATGTTGTAAAAGAAAATGCTAAAACAGTTTGCATGATTGTTATTAATTTTATCTATGGGTAAAAATTATCAGCTGTACTGTGAAAACAAAAAAGCATTTTTGCTAATATGTGTTTTAATTTGAATTATGGTACAGCTTGGCTTCCATTGATTCTCATTGATTCCGCTTTTCACTGCTTGTGAAAAGTGGAAGATATTGTCTGAATTCTGCTATTTGGTGAGCTGTGTAAAGAGCTAAAATACATTTTCCAGGCATTGGGCATTGAAATAGTTTGGTAGACTGATATCCCTGCCAGTCATGTTGTTTTTCTCTAGAGTTCATTACACAGATGAATGCATCAGTTTTGTGTAACATCTGTCCCTCCAAGTTGTTGTAAAAGAGTGAATGGGTGTCAAACTCTAATAAAAGGATATTCCTTCCTGCAGGTCCCTCCTCTTCATGTTAAATATGTGCTGCTATTAATTGTCAAAGCACAGTAAACTCTTCAGTCATGTGGTTCTAGGTGGTACATTTGTACACGTCACGGCAGAAATAGGAATGATGTTTGTAAAAGTGTCAACTCATAGTCCTTGTCACTAGAGAAAAATAGTTGACTCTAGTTGTGTACTCTTCAGGCCCTGTGAGGGCTGCGGGTCCCCCCGCAGGACGGCATCTCAATTTTTTTTCTCCCTTCACGCTTCCAGCGTCGGCAGTTTCTATCTTCTGGCATTTAGTTGACACGATTAAAGGAATTCAATTTCCATCTGTTTCTTGGTGTATCTGCTTCCAGACACAAGTGGCTCTGTGATGAGCTCTGTGATGAGCTCTGGGAGGGCAGAGACATGCTGGCGAATGCTGAAAGAAAGGGCGTGCATGCGGTCATTGTCAAGGCTTTTGCGGAGCTGATGCAAGACTTTTAAGAATTCATTTCCTGGCTCAGCTTCCGTCGCTGTCAGGCCTTAGGTTGACTTTGATTGTCATGCTAGACACTTGCAGCCCACCCACGCATGCCACTGCTCAGGGACCTGGAGATCTGGTCAGGAATTTGCTCTTGAAAGGACATCGGTCATGCATTACCAGTCTGTCCTAGTGCACATGACACAGACAGACATTGCAGCTCAGTTCCCCGCCGAATATTGTTCGTCTTGTTACTGATATTGTATCAGACACAGAGCTGCAGATGTGTGTGCCATGCTTCTTTTTAACACCCACAGATTTGTATATTTTGTGCCAACTGGCAAAAAAATGCATTGTGGGTAGTCAGCTGTACCATGAATCTATCTTTTAAAGTTATTTTCCTTGAAGACATCTAAATCGACTTTTCCTCTTCCTTTTTATGTTGTTTTCTTTTTACACAGCTCTCGGTTGCCTTTGAACTCTGACTGAATCTCTTCAAATCTGTTTTTAGCTCTCCTAAGGGCTATAAAGGATGCACGAGTCATTTGTTCTCGCTCTGCACCCGGGCATCTGCTCCGATAAGCAGCTGGTGGTGTCTGCTGCTTGCACCTCTCTGAAACATGCCATTTTGAGCAGCTAATGGAGGAGAGCTCGCTGAGGAGATGGACATAGGTGCCTGGGATGGATTTGTTGTGGGAGGTTGGACAGCATAGTGTTAATGGTCAGAAGGGGCTTTTGCCGTATTGTTAGAAGCAGGCTTTCATTGGGGCCAGAGATTTATGTGTGCACTTTGTCTGACAGAAAATGTGTTTCTGGAAAGTGGCACACACAGTGGCAACCGGTGCCGTTCGCTGCTGTCGCATAATGGCAGACAGGCTAATCGGGGTGTTATGGACAGTTTCACACCCTCCGTGTAATTGGAGGCTGTTCCAGCAGACCAAAGCTCTCCAGTACCACCCATCAACCCCCCCAACCACCCCTCCCTAGTCAATTACCTCGCTCTAATTTCCCCTTCTTCCGCTCCTCACAAAGCCAGCTTGTCACCCCACATTTCTCCCTTTTTCCTCCACATTTTAAAAGTACTGTAAAAATAAAGACTGTGATGCATCAGAAAAATATTTAACAAAACTGAAAATGGATTGTCGACTTCGAGAACCAAGCAGAAAACACCAAACTCCCTGTTACCTGGACAACGTACCCTCTGACCCTTTTTTCTCTGACTGTAATTGTACCTAAGAAGGGAACATGAGGCGATGTGACAGCCAGCTGGCAGGTGGTAAATGAGTGAACATCACATTGTAATATCTTTGGGAAATAGAGTTCCCTTATACTCAGTCATGTGCCTAAGTGGTTTCTGTGCTCCTACATTCTAAATTTAATCATAGTTTAGATAGGCAGTGTTATCTAAACTAATCATTGCACATCTCTTCACCGGCAGTTTCCCATGTTCAGTTCTGTGAAGGAGGAGCTTAACCAAACCATTCCGACCGTATGCCTCCTTCACACTATTGGATATCCACCTTGCATTTCAATCATGTAGAAAGATACGCTGCCTTAAATAAATAACACTCCTCCTTTAAACTGATACACATCAGACAGA
Source organism: Apricaphanius iberus (assembly GCA_028564705.1). Lineage (NCBI taxonomy): Eukaryota > Metazoa > Chordata > Actinopteri > Cyprinodontiformes > Aphaniidae > Apricaphanius > Apricaphanius iberus. Next base: position 177,241 of record JAPXFQ010001556.1, read on the forward strand.
TCATATGTGATTCCATCTCTAGCTAAGCCTAGCTGGAAAAAAATATCTTGTACACATAAAAAAAAATACAAATATGCCACTGCTACATTAAATTAACTTCAGCCCATCTGAAATGTAGCAGCAATCCCCCTTTTGCAGTTTCTCTGTCTCCAACAATAAGATTCAAATACCTCGAAATGCAAGTTTAACCGCTTGTGTCCTCTATTTGACTTTTAACCCTAGATGTTAATTTCTTCTTTACATATAGGCTGACAGAGTGCAAAAGGTGATGTTACTGCAAAAGTAACATATCCTGTCGTGGCACAGTTAAGAGAGTTCTACACTAGAGGATGACACGGGAGTGAATTTTCTTTGCTTTCCCATCACACTCCCGTTTAAAAAAAAAAGTCCTGTCCCAATCCCAGAAGGCAAGGAAAAATAAAATTCCCTCCCTTCCCAATCTTGATCAAATAATTCCCTCTTGCCCTCCCAATCCCATCAGTCTTGTGTTTCTTCCCTTTTTGGTTGTTTAAATCCAAATGTGCCAACTTTCTCTGACAAAAATTAGCAACAATTTACCAAGAAAGTTGCTAGATGCCACTAGATGACCTCACATACTAATTTTCATATGGGGAGCCTAAGTCACGCCCTTCTACTTCCGGTCCATGGGTCCCCAAATGCCAAAAAAATGAATTAGAGTCAATGGAGCGATTAAAGTTATTTTCTGATCCAGAACGTATGATGATGGATCGAACGTATGATGTCACTGAATTTTAAAGATTTTGATGCAGAGAAAACGCTGATCTTAGATTGGAGGCAAACGTTACTTTAGGTTTTGTGTAAAAACACTTAGCGGAATACAACTACAGAAGACGAAAGAGAGTGAGGGCCATAGCATCCAGGAGGTAGAAAGGAGCATTAAACATGGAGAAAACCTCTATAAATCTGACCATGTGGAAAGTAGCAGCTATGTCGGGGGTAAAGCAGTCGGTGGAGTGAGAGCCAGCATGGAGGAGAAGCTCTACAAGCTCTAGGTGAGTGTTTTACATGCTATAGTGTAGCTAGTGCTAACTCCCGTTAGCAAAATTACGTCCTAATTGCGAATTCTGACTTCTGATTTGTAGGCATTTTAATTGCACATTTTTACAATCAAATTAATCCCAAATCAACAGACAAACACAGTCGAAACGTCGTTAGTTATAATTTAAATCGAATTACAACATACGTGTGATTTAGGACGTAAGACAAAGCGGACCAGAAAATAACTTAGTGCGCTATTGACTTGCATTCATTATTCTTTCGGTTTGGGGACCCACGGGCCGACCGGAACGGGAGTAGACTTAGGCTCCCCATTTATTATGTTATCATTGACATGATAACATCATCACTCATGAGGTGGTCTTTATTTTCTCATCCAATATGAATAAAACTAGTTTGCAATTTAAAATAAAAGCTGTGTGAAAACCAATTTGTGCACGTGTCAAAATAACAGAAGCCATAGAAAAAAAGGAATGCCTCATAAGGCCTAGGAAAGATGGTAGAAACAATGGGAAAAAGAAAAAAAACTGCTACAGGAAGATTTGACTTCTGCCTTTAAGAATAGCGTGTGGAACATGTTATGTTATTTTGCCTGAAGTAAAATATTGTTCTCTTTACCAGAACTGGTACAAACATTTCCAAGATATCAAACTGCAGCTGGACATCCCAGTCCTTTTAAATACATTTTCTAGTTCTAAAAAAATATTGTCATATCTTAAGAATTAATAAAGAGAATATATATTTTTTTTTTTTGTACTTTGTAAAAAAATAAGTAGGGCATATTTGGCCCGCATCAAACATTCCTTGTCAACCATCATTAAACACAAGTTCATGGCTTATGGTATTATTTCAATTGTTTTTTTTTTCTTCTAAGTTTTAAATGTCCTATGTTATGGAACTCACCATACATTTCGAATGTTCCTCGAATGCATCGCAGGTGTGCATATACAGCTGCAGACAAACGTCTGCCTTTTTTTTTTCATTGAAAACATTGAAGGTAAAGAGCGATGTTTGTGTGTGGCTTAGCAAAGATCGGACTTATATAACCTACTTGCAGATTTATTTTTTACTTTTGAATTTATTTTAAATATTGCAAAACCTTGTTTCTTAGTGGGTGAAATGAACTGAGAAATGTTCGTGATTGGTCCGCTTTGTCCTACGTTCTTAATCACACATATGTGGTACCTCAATTTAAATGATACCTATTGATGTGCATTTTGACTGTTTGTCACGTGATTTGGGATTTATATGATTGTAAAGATTCACAATTAAAAAGGGCTACGGCCCTTTGTCTCCTTCTTCTTCTTCTTAAATTGTAGTCTGCTACGTGTTTTTACACAAGACCTAAAGTAACTTTTACCGCCCGTTGATAATCAGCATGTTCTTTGCATCCAAACGTGTTTTTAAAATTCACAGACATATGTTCTATCCATGGCCCATTTAAAACTGGATCAGAAAATAACTTTGATTGTTCCATTGATTCTCATTCCTTCTTTTTTTGTTAGTAGGACCCCATTGACCGGAAGTAGAAGGGCGTGATATAGACTCCCAATGGATGATATTCTGTCAACCATTAGTCATGTGACTTGTAACAAGTCAGACAGAAATGCAACTAAATTAAAATGATACGTTATGTATCTCAATAGTCAACACGTCCATATTAAAGATACTTAAATGTGTTATTCTCATTCCCGCTCTTGCCCAGTCCTGTTGATTATTTTTTCTGCATTGTCCCAGTAACATGATTATATAAAACTTCACGTCCATTTCATGGGAATCACGCAAGATTCACGTGCCCACTGGGATCCCAAAAAACTGTCAGCCTCTATTCTACACCTTAAAGGGGAAGCTTATGCTTTTACAAGCTCTATTACTGCTGTATGCAGAAGTTAGGGGAGTAGAAACTTACTCTGAGTTCATAGGATTTGGGAGAACTACTTCCCCCTACACATTTGGCAAGTCTATGAATGTGCTGAAAAACCAACCATTGATGATACTCTGTCTGTAGTAGGCAAAAAATAGTCTGGAGTGCTGCTTAGGTGTAACCTCAATGTGGATTCCTCTGGTGCTCTGCAGTCTAGGGATCCATAGTAAACTTGAAGTAAAAGAAGGTTGCAAAATTGCTCTTTTTGTCCACGAGGACCAAAAGATAGAAAGCCTTAACTGTTCCATGGCTATAAGAATAAAAACATGCCTATGCCTCTATAGCTGTAGGGCCTTCTTCAGGGCACAACATGTTTGTAGAGCTGCTCACTGCCTTTTGAAACAGATGGTTTGTAACAGCTGTTCTAATTAGACGAGTGGGAAGTCACATGTTCAGCTAAACAACCAATCAAGCATTGCCATATGTTTCATAAACAATAATCCCGTTCAATTTTCAATAAAAAATAAAAGAAAAACACATGAGAGACTTCAAACATTACAAAAAAGGAGAACAGTCAAAATTCGCTTTGTAGCTTTTTCTGAATTCTATCTCTACCTCTAATGGAATCTTTAATATGTTCAATACCTACATTTTTAAGCGTTTGACAACTCCAATGGTTAACATCTTTGTAATGTGTTGCCATTAGGTATAGAGGATTCCTTGGTCTTATTGCATATTTATGCTCTACTAGTTTAAGTTTGCACTTTGCCATACCTATATAGAAGCAACCACATTAGCATTCCAATCTATAGGCAACGCGTGTAGGCATGTTTTTATTCTTATAACCATCGAACAATAAAGTTGTTTTTTTCATCTTTTGATATTCATCAGTGCCTCGGTCCAACCTTTCTTTCTTTAAGATTATTATAATAATGGTCAGGGCTGTCAGACGACCTGGAGAACGCACGGGAAAAAAAATGCAAACTTCAAATAGACCACACGTCAGGATTTCAACCAAAGACCTTCCTGCTGCAAGGCAACAGTGCTGCCAGCTGTGCAACCATACTGCCATATCGCTTAAGATTACTGAAATGTTTCAAACATGTGACAGTTATAATGATGCGGCTCAGGATTTTGGGATGTTCATTTGAAGCAGAAAAGCAATTTCAGCGCTACATTTGTTTTTACATGGTGTCAAAAGGGTAGTGAAACATATATAATGTTAAATATCGGTCATCAGCCATAATACCATTATTAATATAGGATATATTTTTATTTAACTCATATTCACTCGGTGGGCTTTATGATTATGTATGACGAAGGAAATAAAATGCATTCAAGTAAAACAGCCTTTACTCTGTACAGCATAGTGATGGTACATTATATCCTCGATTGTCATAGGTAGGTGTAATTGCTGATTCATTTAAAAAAAACAACCCTAAATTTACTCTAAAACTTTCCTTCAGTTTAGTTAATTATAAATCAAATATGCTGTTTAATCAAGCCATTTAGAACCTTGATCCACTTCTACTGTAAATGTAAAACAAGCTGTTTGAGCTGTCTGAGCTGTTTCCAGAGTCTAAGCTGTACAGGGAAATATTCTGAAATACACCCAAGATCTTGTCCATCTAATGGAATTACAACTAATCCTCAAATCATGAATTTTCGTTTTTCACGAATTAAAGATCCATCATACATATCCATTTTCCACATTAAAAACATTGTAATAGTTTTGTTCTATTTACCCACTAAGATTCTTTTTTTTTAGGATTATGACATTTGATATTCTCAGTTTAAAACCTATAAAGGTCATGTTACTGGTCATCCAATTGTAGTCGCACTCACAGGTAACTAGGGCTCATGAGGTACATTGGTTGGCGTCTTATAGGAGGGTTGTAGGTTCAATTCCAACTTCAACTTGACACATGTCGATCTACATCTGGGCATGGTACTTAACTCTAAGTTGCCTATAGATCTGCATATCAGCGTATGAATGTGTGTGCTTTTGTGACTGCCAATGGGTGAATGTCTCTTCCGTGTAATCGTTTTGAATGATCAGCATTACTAGAAAATTCCTAAATAAGTTCAGTTCATTTTCCATAAGTATAGATTAGAGTTGCACAATGTATGGAATTGCAATGAGAATATCACAAAACCCTGCGCTTGGACAAAATATTTAGTTTTAAAACTATATTTCAGGCGGTATGTATATAGATACCATATTAAGCCTTTTTGATGGATGGTAAAGGCCTATATTTACCCTGCAGGATCAGAGGAATTTTTTCTCGTTCCCAGGACAGAAACAACCAAGGCCGTGGGAACTAGGTATGCAGAGGGTGCTGTAGCATCTTTTTGTGGATGACAAATAGTATGCATGTTGAATTTCTGCAAATGTGCTGGGTGGTTGTGTGTGTATGGAGGGGGGGTTTCTGGGTACAGTCCTGGGTGCTGTTATCATGGACGACTTTTGTGCTTCTGCTTTTAACTCGCTGACTTGGTTTGGGTGGGGCTGTTAGCCTGTGGCCTGTGCTTTCCTTTTTTTTTCTTTTTTTTGGTATATTTGGAAAAAACCTGGAACCCGAGAGAAAAATTACAAGACAGAAGCTAGCTGGAGCTGCACAACAGCACAGTGTTTAACACAGCAAATAAAATGCCCCGAGTATCACTGGAAATTCTCCGACATGAATTGGCTGCACCTTCTGCAAATGTTAGGTAATATTAAAGAAAGCTTTTGGAATATGATTATATAAGTAAGAGAGTTTTCTATTGCTCTTTATTAAGTCTTTTGTAAAGTTGATGTTATGGTGATCATACATGTCTATAAGTTACTGGTATTAGCTCAAAGAGCTCCACTCATGTTAAAATTGTGCTACATATTTTCGTCTACCGTCACAGGGTCAGAAGAATCTGAACATAATCTATTTTCCAATCAATTTTTAATATGACGACATATCCAGTTGTAGGCTATTTAGTTTTTATTCCTTTTAAATAATATTTAAATCCAAACAAGGTGGACAAAAACTACAAATAATAAAATAAAATTGAAGGATTGCACTTAACATATGAATAGCTCACCTGCTGTGGCCTGAATGTCTCAGTTTCCTCCTGCTCCACATGGAACTTTTGTGACTTTGCCTCTGACAGATGACTTCTCATGGGGTTAAGTTGTTCTGGAGGCTGAATCTCTTGCAATCCCTGATGGCATGCGCTCCCACTACACTGGTTATTCAGCTGTACCAGTCTGCGACTAGTCTGTGTCTGGTGCAGCTGGTCACAGTTCCAAAGCCTCAGTAACCTCAGCGCACTCCTGGTTAGCAAGAGGCATTGAAATGATGCTCAGATGCTCTAATTGGGAATCTTTTCTGATTAACAATAAATATCTGTACTCCATGGATAAAGTTAAAAATGTTTGTGTTTCTGCACAAAGTGAATACTGATCTGTCAAAAAATGTACTTCACAGCTTTAAAAAGTTAGTCAGATGTGTGTGACTGATTACAGCACCCCTTGAGGAAATATTTTTTTACGGCTTTGGTAAAAACACAATGATGTTAGTCGGTTTTCAGTTTAGGAGTAGTTTCAGCTTGTTCTTGACTCATTATCCAGGCAGCACTTTTTTTCGTGTTGGATGTCTGGAAATTATAGGCGTTTCCACTTTGAAACTTCAAGGTTATTTTACCGGCCTTTACAATATACACATATCTCTATAGGCACATTTCCACTATTGGAACTTCAAGTTCATTTGACCGGAACCTCCCCATACCTGTGTTTCTCCATTTCATTGGACTGACCGACAGTTGATTTTGAGGCCATTTCAGGAACCAATGGGGAGCCTGAATGGGGTTGGTAGCTGAATGGGGTCGGAAACGGCCAGATCTAGTCAGATCAAACAGAAACACAGTAACAAGCCCTGCTTCTTCCATGTCGATTTAGTTGTTATTTCTGCTGCTCTGAGTGCCTTTGCACTGATCAGTGATGCTACTTGCTGCTGATACGGTGTGGTTTGCGGGTGTCTGTAGCTTATTCCTATTCTTGATTGTGTATGGAGGCATGGCGGCTGAGAGGAGTGAGCCAAGTGATTGCCACGTCAGAAAAAGCTCAGATAAAATTACCCTGACATTCCGATAGTAGAAACACGCCTCATGTTACCAGTACAGGCAGGGCTGTTTTAAGGGGGAATTCAGGAACCAACTGAGTAGCCGTTGTCTTTATAACAACAAAGTCAACGGAAACACCGTAACCATCTCTGTTTCTTAGATTGTCGATTTATTGTTTTTCTCTGCTGCTGTGGGCATCTTATGGCACTTATATAAGATGCTACACAGTCGTGATATGAGGACATCTTAGCAAATTCCTTAAAGGGTCACTTTTGTCTGGAGCCCCAATGGCTTAAAGAAGTAGGCCAACAGCTTTAACCTGCAGAGAATCTGGGAAATCAGAAGAAACCCATCAGGACTTTGTGAAGGTCCTACATTTTCGAGAGTTTTTGTTAAGTTGTAATAAAAATAGAATTGTTTGGAATCAGAACGACAACCACAACCCAGGAAAGATTAAAATGTATTGATTAGTGGTGTCACAAATTTTCCAAATCCTCGATATGATTGGATTTCCGATCTTAGGGTCACGATTCGATTCTCTATTTTTACTATTATGTTTTTCCTTTTACAGTAGAGAACCCGATGTCATTTTTAGACTAGTCTATGATCATCGGTTTTATTCATTAAATTTTGTAACATAAATCTTATTTTAAAAGACAAAATTGATGCAATTTTTATCGTTCTTGTGCAATGTATCACATTAGGCATTTGTGGTCAAATAATTTATTTACAATATGTATAACATTATTGTTCAATACTGAGTCTTGCATCCATCTAGTGACTCTTTGTAGTTACTGCGGAAAAACGACTTGGAGACATACTCCAGATAGGACTGAACAAAATATAGCTTGGTGGTCCTCTTGTTTACAATGCGAATGTGGTTTTGACTCGCCAGAAATTGAACATTTCCTAACCGTTGATTGGAGAGTAGAAGGAGCGGTTTTAGCTTCTTCATCTATCCTAGCTGTGGTCGAGCTTTAGCTACGAGCTAGCGTCAGCTAATGTGCTCTGTAGACGTGTGCTCTGGTCCCTTGGGATGTGATACAGACAGTTAAAATTTTCCCAGGTGTTGTTGTGAGTCGTATAAGTACTGGTGAGAGTTACTTGTTAGGGAAAATACAATGTGTGGTTCTTTGTGATGAGATGGTTGTCTGCTAACTGTTGCTACGGAGTCCGGAGTGGGACAAGATATAAACATGGCATGAGGTGATCGCGATCCTCTTTTGGATTGCGATGTGCAAGGTCATAACGTAATTTTAATCAAATTCATACAAAATTGAGATTGTGACACCTCTATTATTGACAGTTCTCTGAATGTGCTAGATGGACAGCAACGGCACCCTCTGAACAGCTTTCTGGTCAAACTCAATGAAGGAGATTGATTAATGACTGACAGAGAAATTAGGAAGTATTGCGTAATAAGGAATTGAAGAGTAATGGTGAGTGTCCTTTTACTGGGGACTCTTTCACCCGCAGGCCTATACAGAGGGGATTCCTTTGTATGCTGCAAACCGGAGACATTGACGTCACAGAATGCAGAAAATCCTTTAGTGGGCTGATTTGGATTACACATTCCCGTCCAAAGATCTAAATTCACAATGGTGAAGGCAGGCGTGTCAACATCCACAAACCAATATCCAAAGGGTGGGGAATCAGTCCAGGTCGGCAAAATGGCAAACAGAGCAGGCAGACCAGATCCACAATCCTTCAGCCAATAATCGGTGTCCAGGTATGTGAACCAAGGTTCATAATCAAATGAGTGAGATAGGGCTGGGCGGTTTACCAAAGATTTACCAATACCGAAAATTATGAGTGTTACCAACGTCATTTTGCCCGTGCCGGTAAATTCTGTATTTTAAAAAAGTGTAAAAATCATAAACTGTATAAAACAATGGACTAACCTTCTGGTACGTCCTCCATGGGTTTCTGAATAGCAAAAATGAAGCCAACTGGGCGGTTTTCCACTGCCGCCATCTTGTCCGCATCACTGGCCTCGTCACTCTCAGAAACTCCAAAAATGGGCAAAGAGGTGGAGCTGAGAGTGGCACTGTGAGCCTGGGGGTGGAGGCTTAACGCTCCGAGCCGACGTAGCTACAAGCTAGTCAGAAGCTAGTCGGGAGCTAACTTCACTTCAGCCAGAAAACCGCGGTTGAGATTTTTACCCCGTTTTTTAACAACGATCCCTTTAGACGCAGAAACACCTCGAGTAGAGAAAACAGATCAATATAATAGGACCCAAATGGGTCGGATCAATACGGCCTAATATTGTGTTATTTCCATTACCATCGGAGGAGGGTGAGGACTTAGTCGGCTTATCTTAACAACACATCCAGCTAAAAGTAGTCACAAAGTCATCATGAAAATTCAGTTCCCCTAAAAAAAATAAAAGGCTTTTGACTCACCTCACATCTCATCCATTAGTTTATGCCTCCAGCTGTGTTCCTCACACCAGTACTGATCTAACCAGCGATCATCCAGTCTGTCTAGAGTCCAACTATGTAGTCTTCCAGCCTGATGTAACCGTCTCCCAGTCTTGAGTCTCGAGGTGCTCTACCTGACCAGGTCTGCCGCGGCGTCCCGGTCCTGCCGACTTTGCTGCTCTGCTGCTACCCGACTGATCGCCTGCTCCAACTCGCGTGTAGAAAGAGATAAAAGCTCCGACCAGAACAGCATTCCTCTCTGCCACCTGACAGAGACACCCCCAAGCTGGTTAAGCATTAGCTGGTATGAAGCCTCCCCCGAAAGCATAAACTTCTTGGACTGTCTGTTACTGTAATGAAAACCACAGCAAGCCATCTTTGCCCAATAATTGCAGATTAACATCCAAAACCGAATAAAAACTGCAGAGGCAACTGATTGCGGAGTTCAGAAACACCAAATGACTGAAGTCTTTACGTTATTCCCAGGCTGTGAAGAGCTCCGCAAGCAGACTACGGAGCAAGCTATTAGCTACAGTTAGCCACCATTAGCCACCAGCGTTAGTCTAGACGGACCTGTCAATCAAAAAGACACGCCCCTAATTATTTATAATTACAAAATTAAATTACAAATAAACGGAGGAGTTAGAAAAAAAAAACCCTCAGAGTTGTCATGATGGTAAACCTGAACTATCTAACCTAAAATGGATTTTTGAACCAGGCTGTAAACATGTTTATTTTTGCTGTAAAGTTGGCCTTTTTAACATTGGAGTCAATGGGAAGTTGCTCCTTTTTGCAGCCAGCCCCCAGCGTATGAGGGCTGAACTGCAATTTTTGTCACTTCCGCGTTGGCTTCACATTCTGCGGGCGGAGTTTGCCCCTTGGTAAAAATGTGTTTCAGTTTAGATAATAATTAATTAATATAATTAATAATAATATTTTTTGTTTTTCAGATTAAAATAACAAAACTGTTTGTGTTAATAAATAGTGTAATACTGTGATTATCTCATACAATCTAAATCTGATATATGCCGATGCCGATGCCTGATATAAAGACAATGTTAACCTGTTTTAGCAACTAAAGTGGTTTACTGTTTGCCGTGTGTTATAAAGGTAAAGCTTGTGAGTTATGGCGGTTAATGACGCTTGCTGTTGGAAACACGTAACGGTACTCATCAATTTCTTCACTGTCTTCCCTAAAGAAGGAGGAGAATTTACCTTTTTTTTTTGCTTTTTCTCCCCTTCACTCCTCACTGCGCCCATCGCAAACATCAGGTGGGCTAATAAAGCTATGTAAATCATGACTGCGAACTCCTCCTCGATCAATTGTTGTAAACACTGTTTTTATATGCTTTCACCGTCTCTTATTTGGTGATCCAAGGTGCTATTTGTGCTTTACTGTTCCTGTCCGTCGAGTGGCTGAGAGGTACAATTACTTGTTAGGTACCTGCTAAGGAAGCAAGCTGCTGTCAAAGCTGTCAAGCTGCTGTTGAAATGAAATGGATGATTTCATTTTCATTGGGCCATAGAAATATTTCTATCACTCACTGGTGGAAATCACAAACCTTTATAACAAAAAAAAAGAGGCCTGTAGGACTTTTACAACCAATTACAATTGTTGAGACCAAAAATGATTTTCATCCACTACCACTAGTATTTTACTGCTCTATATGGTTGTTTAGTGACCACAGGTGGAAAAGCTCAAAAGATATGATTACTTTTGCAAAGCGCCTTTAGACTCCACTGCTATTTAGATCAGTACATGTGCTTGTTTTTTTGTTCATTCCGTCCTCTCAATTCCATCCCTACTCCTGTATTTTTTTCTCTTCTCAGAACAATGTTGGCAGCTTCACCAAACTGCCTGGCTTCCACTTCACAGTTTATTTGACAGAATAGAGATAAGAACATGATAAACAGCTGTGTTGCGTGCTTTTCTGTGTGTTTGTGCAGCACCTTATTAACGACTTATCTTAGTTACTGAATATTCAGGTCCTTGCACTGAGGGGGGGGGCCCCCCCCCCCCCCCCCCCCCCCGCCTAGTACAGATCACTAGATTTGTCCATATCCATGGTTTCTTACGCTGCTTCTGCTTAGCTGGGGAAGCAGCTCACCAGAATGATTAATCAGGTTCTTCTTTTCTTAGACTTATGGTTGTGTTCTTCCAGTCAAGGCTCTGCACCAGTCTAACACAATGGATTACATTAATGCTGGTTTGGGGCTTTGATAAAAAGGTTACGCGTCAGTGCGCTCTTCTATGTCGGTGTAAACAAACTACTGAGAGCTTGCAGACTTATAATCGTTCTATTTTAGGATCAACTCAACTCTTTCTCAAAGTTTTCTAAAATCCAATAGAAAGTGGTTGAATTGTAAAGGTTGAATATCTAAAATTTTCATGAAAAGATACATTTAAAAAAAAAAGGTAAATCCATTGGGCATTAAGAGGAGTGCAGAACGGAAATACAACTTTTCTTAAAAAATAATATTTGATTTAGAATATAAAAAAATTTAATTTGGACGTGTATGACAATGCCGTTATGTTTACATCTACCAGCCAGTAGTCATTGTGGTTTGACAGATAAGATCTGGTCTCTAAATTACAACACAATATTGTCCGCACAGCTCTGCTGGCACTGGGAAAAATGGTGTAGTTGGCATATCGAGCAACTGCTTCAGAGCCCTGGAGATATCATTATCCATCTCAGGAGAGGATTGACTGGAAAAGAGCAGAAACTAGAGTAAATTTAGGTGAAGCCTACACTAGACTGACCCACATAAAACATTTCCACGGCCTAAAAGACAAGCTGGAAACAATACCTTTCCTACTGGATTGGTAAGCTAACTCACTTGCTAACTTGGCTAACATTAGCTGTCAGTTAAACTCCTCCAAAATACATTCCTCACAGGACACGGTTCAGGCTGATTACTGGGCGTATCCGCAGCGAACCAGGCAACCAAACGGCTGATATGATTTATCTGTTGTTGCAACTGCAGCCTAAACACACTAGATGTCGCTATCATGTTCATGTTCCATAGCCAACCTTTAAAGTGATAGTTGGGATCTCTAAATGAATTACAAATTTTAAGAATTGTATTAAATTGATCTCCTGGCCTTAAATGTTGATATAAAATAAGTAATTTTATGAATTATAACATTACGGGTAAGTCCCGCCTTCCCGTATCTCAGCTATGGCTCAAAAGCCACAGTGCCATCCACTTGAACCAATCAAGTAATGCCAAGGGCTGTCAATCATCACGAACGCTGTGTGCTCGTAACTGCGCGCATGCTCAGTTTTCCGTTTACACGGAGCCTCCGAATCAAGCCTCCGCCATTAGTCCCGAGCATGGATCAACACTCAGCTCAAGAGTAGAAGATACCAATTTCAAACCAAAAAAGCATCCTCACCTCCGATAACTCCATTGTTGAAACTCTGGTTGTTTTCTCTCTCTCCTCCGCACATCTTGGCCCATTGACCTGGCACGTGCACAGAAAAGTAGCCGAATTTTCAAGATCAATCAGTAAGGGAGGGGGAGGGAGCTTGGGTCGTTTTTTTTTTTTTCAAATCATGTCCCTCTCTCTCTTTTTTTCTTACAAAGTCCAGACTATCACTTTAATGTAACAGAACTTGTTCACTTGACTACTTTTATTCAGAAAATTAAAGTAAATCTGTCATGATGATAGCTATTTGTATTTTGTGTTTTAGTTAGTTCTTTTCCTTATTTGGTTTATATTATCATTTTTGTTTATTTCTTAGTGTTCTGTTTTAGTTTAGGACTTTAGTGTTATGAATTTGACACTTTCTTGTTTCCATATTTTTCACTTCCTGTTTTTAGATATTATCACCTTTTGTTTCATTGCTTTTTTGTGTGTTATCTTTTATTTGTGTTTTTAGTTCCTTAGGCTGGTAGTTCTGTTTCAATTCAATTCAGTTTATTTAAATAGTGCCGTTTCACAACAGATGTCATCTCAAGGCACTTTACAAGAAGAGTTATTAAAATACAATGTTTAATGTGGAAATTAGAGAACCACAGAAGATTGCGTTGTGTAATTCTCAGCAATCTCTCACACTGAGCAAACATGAAGCGACAGTGGAAAGGAAAAACTCCCTTTTAACAGGAAGAAACCTCCGGCAGAACCAGAATCAGCACAAGCGGTCATCTGCTGAGACCGTCTGTGGTTTGGAGAATACAGAACAGAGACAAAGAAAGAGCAACAGAACTGATGCAGGACGTGGAGAACTTTCCGTCACTGCAATGCCATCTTAGTCAGGGTCGTTAAGCAGGGCGGGTCAAGGGCACCTACTGCAGGAAGAGACTGAGAGAAAGCAGGTTAGTGCTTGAACTGACAGCACATCATGCAATTGGGGAGAAAGTAGGAACAGACTCTAATAATGTCCTCCAACAGCCTAGCCTAAAGCAGCATAGCTACTAACATTAACCTGTCTCCCAGCTACTAGGAGACCTAGCTACTAACACTCTCTACCTGGCTTACATTAACCTATCTCTACCTATCTACCTGTCTAACCTGTCTCTAACTGCCTATTAACATATCTCTAACTGTAAGCTTTGTCAAAGAGGAAAATTTTAAGCCTAGTTTTAAAGACATACAAATTGTCTGCTTCACGAACCAACCCTGGGAGCCTGTTCCATAGGAGGGGAGCCTGATAGCTGAAAGATCTGCCACCCATTCTACTTTTAGAAATCCTAGGAACTACCAGTAAACCTGCAGTCTGAGAGCGAAGGTCTCTGTTAGGAACATATGGAACAATCAGGTATCTTATGTATGATGGAGCTAGATTATTAAGGGCTTTATATGTCAGAAGGAGGATCTTGAATTCTATTCTAGATTTTACTGGGAGCCAGTGAAGAGAAGCTAAAACAGGAGAAATGTGATCTATTCTTTTAATATTCATCAGAATCCTAGCAGCAGCATTTTGGACTAACTGAAGACTTTTAATTGTATTCATTGGACTACCTGATAATAAAGAGTTACAGTAATCCAGTCTTGAAATAACAAAGGCATGGACTAGTTTTTCAGCATCACTCCTGGACAGGATGGTTCTAATTTTTGTAATATTCCTAAGGTGAAAAAAGGAAATCCTAAAGACTTCTTTAATGTGAGATCTAAATGACATATCTTGGTCAAAAATAACACCAAGGTTCTTTGCTTTATTACTGGAGGCTAATTTAATGCCGTCTAGGTGAAGGGGTTGACTAAGTAGTTTCTTTTTCAGAGCTTCTGGTCCAAAGACGACAACTTCTGTTTTGTCAGAATTCAGAAGCAAGAAGTTTAGAGTCATCCAAGTTTTTATGTCTTCCAGACATAATATTCAATAAAATGTTTAGTAAATACTTCGTCACGGTGCTACTGCACTTAAAAATGCTATTGGCTGTTTTTTGCAAGGCAACTGATTACAAAATTACTCCTGATTAACTCAAATAATTCCAGTACTGAAAATCCTAGAGGAAAATTAGTTTGTGTACCGCATGTCTGTCTGGATAGTTATTTATGTTACCCAATGTCTTCGTTTATAGTGACATTGCGTCTGGAATATTAATATTTTGCCTACACAACTCAATCACTTATATTATGCTAAGGTTTCTAAGACACCAGGCCTGGATTTGCTGATGTTAGCTGCTTCAGTTTCCACAGTGTATATTAATTCATATTAAGGTATATTCAGGTATTCCAGCTTTCCACATGCACTTGTTGTCGCTAACACCTGCGATTAGCTGGCATCCGCTGTACTACAGTGGAAGGAAAATTATACATTAATTTATGCAAATAAGATTGAAAAATGAATAGTGCACATGATTCAGAACCTTGGGGAGAAGCTAGCTTTGCTCCAATTACTGCTGTAAATCTTATGGGATGGGTTTATATCAACTTTGACCTAATTTCTATTTTTCTGTATCTGTGTAAGGATTTTTTTTTTTCACTTGTTCTTTTTTCGTGAAAAATTTGAAGCCCGGTCAAATTGAATAATGAATACTGGCATCTCAGCTGTAATTTTCATGTTTTACCACTGATTCCTATGGTTTTTGGATTTAGGTCTGGACCTTGACTGGGCCATTCTAATACATGAACCCGTGATGTAAATCACTACATAGTAGCTCATGCTGTATGTTTGGTTCATTATCCTGCTGGAAAGTGAACCACAACCTCCTTGTCAAGTTTTAGGAAACGTTTTTTTCTTCCAGAATTTTGCTGCGTTTTACTATGATCAGCTTCCTAGTCCCTGGTGAGAAAAAGTATGCTTCCAGCACCATGTGTAAACAGAAGGATGATATCGTCTTCAAGATGCAGTGTTACACACAGCAGTTTGGCTTCTAGACAACAAATCTAATTTCATCTTATGTAACCAGAGAACGTTCTTCCATATGGCTTGCTTTAAACAACAGCATTCTACTTTCCACTGTTTAGATAAAGGCCAGATTTATGGATTGTATAGCAAAAAGTTGTCCTTAAATGCACTATGATGTTCAATCTGTATTATTCTTTTACCTTTACATGTTTTGGCATCATCTGCTGCCTTCCTCAGAAGTGTTTATGTGACATGTCTGTTTGAGGAAGGCAGCAGATGACCAAAAAAAATCACCTTGATCTGACAAAATCAAGAACCTTAAAATCTAACAGTTGTCCTATTGTAGGATTCCTCGACTAGAGTGGTTGATCTCTACAGTTCCTTCTCTGTAAGTGAGCAAGTAAACGTTATTTATATTGCACCTTTCACAGACAAAACCACAAAGTGCAAATAAAATTATGAAGTACAGTAAGAATCAACACAGCCAATACAGCAGTAGTGCAGTCAACTAATAGCTTGTCTATATCTTCTTTTTAAAACAATCAACATGAGTCGTTCACACTGATAGACAAGGCGAGGGTATTCCATAGTCTGGGGGCTACTGCCTGAAAGCCTAGGTCTCCCCAGGTCCTGAGGACCTTTAGGAAGTTTTGGCACGAAGACCAGAGTGTGCAGCCAGAACAATAAGGGGTCAACAATTCAACTGTGTATTGAGGGCTCTGTCCATTAAAAGCTCTAAAAGCAAAAAAAAAAAAACAACTATGATTTTAAAATCAATTCTGAGCTTTACAGGTAGCCCGTGCAAAGAACACAGAAACGTAATGTGTGCCCTTCTGTTGATACCAGTTAAAAGCCTTGCTGCAGCATTCTGTACCAACTAGATATGACTGACAGTAGATTGGTTAAAATAAAAGGGAAATGCAATATCTGAACGAGAGGAAATAAAAGCATAATTAATCATCTATAGATCGGATTTTGGACAATATAACTCAGTTTAGAATAGGGGTGACCCCGAATAGCCAAAGATTCCATGCATCAATATGTGGAGCCTGATTTAACCATCAATCTTAAGGTCGAATCTTTGCAGGTCAAATGAGCATTATACCATCTTGGCATCATAGAACTAATGGTATGTATGGTAATATAAAGTTATAAGTAGCCTGTAAATATGATAATGCTGTAAAAACCAAACGTGAAAAGTAAGAGATGAATAAACATTGTGACGGCACACACCCAATGAGTCAGTGGAGAGAGAATTTTGGTTGCACTCCTTACGTTTTTTTTTACCGCAAAACCAAGTGGGGGGCAGCTTTCTGTGCAACTCTTGCATGAACAGGCAGAGATGGATGACAACATAACAGTCAGGGCAAACACTCCAATCCGATGCACTGCCATCTCTAAGATGGTGCACTGACAAAAACCACCAAACACTGACGACAACATAGGATAACTAAAGAGCACGACTACATTTGGAACACAAACTATTATGTAAAACGAAGAACTTCTGCAAATAACACAAACACATTACCCATAAGTCTTTGCAGTGTACAACTGCCTCCGAGCAGCCGACACACTTTGATCATTCTACCATTGGTCCACTATAGAAAGATTTGACAATTCTGATTTGAATGTGTAAATCCTCAGTTGTAGACACCCCTCGATTAGAAAAAAAATCTCAAATAATAAAAGCAGTTTTTAACCAAAATTCTTGAAGGGCAATCCAGAGACATTGACTGTTCAAATCTAACTCCAAGGTTTCTAAGATTTGGCTGGGAAGAGGATCCCAAAGAGCCAAGATGGTTTTTGATCAGAATAACCGTTTCTTCAGGGGCAATGATTTGTGCTTAGTTGAAGAAAGTTTTTTGTCAGCCAATCCTCAATACAGGAGACAGTTTTGTAAATCATCCTACAGTTGCTGTCATCGGTGTAAAAGTGGAAAGATACATTTCAGTACCTTACCTGAAATTTCAATAAAGTTTATAAATAAAGTTTGATTTGATTTTTTTCCCCCTGCTGTGTCTGTCATTTCTCCGGTGGCCTGCTTGCTTTATGTCTGTGTACAGGCAAGAAATGCAAGAGCTGTAATTCGCTGAGCATGATGACATCAACAGGAGGATTGTCCTATCCTCTAAATGTCCCAAGATAACTTTTTGTTATTATTGTAACATTACCAGACGCCAGACCTGTTCAAATCTGTAACCTGTATCCAAATAAACATGACAACTCCTTGTATAAAACTACTGAGTCCACCTGCTAAATGGTTAGTCCTAATACGTAGTCCACAACAGGTCTAACGTCCAAAGTCGCTCAAAACCTTCATTTCCTTTCCTTGTGTGTATTTCTCAAAAAGTTTTCATCATAGCTACCATTAGCATGCTCATATTAGTCGAAAAACAACACAGCACTCTAATTCTTCTTTGTGATGTTTATTGGCGGTTGGCAAACAGCAAATTGCTGCATTACCCCCAATGACTGGTATGGAGTGTTGACAAGAATGTCACTCAAGGCTGCACTTGCCTCTCCAAGACCGGTGATGTATTTAGCACAATCCCCGCTTGTGCTAGCTTTGCTCTTGCTTTGAATAAGCCAAGCTCTAATGTCCATTTTGGCATTGATTTACTGCCTCCAAAAGTCCCAATCAATAGCCTGCAGCATTGTCATGGGTCAGTAGATTGCATGGTTGCAACTTAAAAGACGTGTGTTGTATTCTGTCTTGGGTGGACCGGATATATGAATGAGCAGGCCCGGCAAATGGCCTGTTGGTGGCGCTGATTGAATAACACTGTCACGTCTGTCTACCCTAAGGAAGCTGTGGCTACAACCTAGTGTATACCACTATCAGTGTTAAATGTGTGTGTGAATGGATGAATTACTGATTGGAGTGTAAACAGCTTTCAACTCCTTGGACTTGATAAAGCACTATACAAGTGCAGGCCTTTTGCCATTCATTTTGAAAGCCAAGGAAGTTAAATTAAAATGTATTTCTGATTTTAGAACAAAATCAACAACTTTTACAGAGCAGAAAAACAATTTTATTTTTAAAATTAGGCCAGCTGAGTAAGAACTTCCCATAAATATGGAAAATGAAGAAAGTTTAGTGCATTGTTTGAAGCTAAAAACCCATTACTTTTAAAAGCCTTCTGTTAGATACTTTATGCAGATATCTGCATAAAAGACTGACTAAACCCGGCCTTTGTTATCGCCTTCATAATTAAAACATTTCTAGATGTCTTTTTAAGGGCCACATGTGGCTGACCTCTGCTCCAGATCACCAATCAATCAAAACTCCTGACAGTTATAGAGCTGCTCATATTTGCAGATGATCAATTGCTTTTGATTAGCGAAACCTGCTCGCTATTTTTACCCCTAAATCCCATGGAAGCTCAAAGGGCCTACTTCATTTTTCTGCTTTGCCTTGATCTTTGACACTGCAACATCTTCTATTTCAGCACAGATGAACCGAGATTTTAATTTTCAGTTTTAGAAGTTGATAAAGACCAGATATGTCCTGATATATAAAAGCCCTGCATTTTAAAGATGTGTGTTCAGGACTTTCTCTTCAATCTGATGGTTTCTGTTCTAAATGGAGTAAAATCCATAAATCTAGAGTCAAACATTTACAAATAAATGGACTGTGAATTGACAGGATGATTTGCCCATGCTGTAGAGCAGCCGCAGATTATTTCAGTAGAAATGAGAAGTGAAATCTGTTCACATCCCCAATTGACTTTACTGCAGCCCTTTTTTTTTTTAAAACACCACTGACAGGCTCACGTCTCTAGAATTTTAATGATCGGATGGTAAATATGGTACAACAGCATTAGTTGAAGCATGGAGATGTAATAAGATGGAGGAGCCATTCAGATAATGCTGCAGAGATTAAATGATAAATCTGCTTTGGTCTTTATTGGGAAGTGCTCTGTGTAACACACTTGTCACTTTGGGAAACAGATTTCTCTTCCGTCCCTCCCACTCAACATTAGCCCCATGAGTCGCTGTTGTCAGTTCAGTCTAACAGACTGTTGAGCTTTCCCTGGACTCCCGTATATGCATTATTAATTATTTGTTACAGGGTACAGAAGGATAAAGAGGGAAGAATGAATATCTTGTTTGTATTTTTGCAATCCAATCCACACTGTCAGGAAGGGACTTGTTGTCAATCTTGGAAATAAATCCTTGGAGGAAAAACAGATAGCTCTATTTTAGTTCAAATCTACTCTGTATGCCTTCCTCTGTTTCAAGCTCTTTCATCTCGATTCCTCTGTTGATCTGACTGTAGTATTTTACATGTTTTTGCTGAAGGCGTTTAGCAGTGACAACCATTCCTGCAGCGACTGCTTTTCTTTCTTCAAAAGACAATTATTATCTCTTCCTCTGTAATTGTTCACATCTTTTCTATTTCCTCTCTGCCAAAACGTGGCCGACAGCCTCTGCTTAATCATCGAGGATGTATACTAAGACGAGAGCAGTTCCAGACAATCCACTTTTACAAGTTGTCAGACCTGCCGTTTTTTTTATAAAGCAGAGGAATAGTGGGATCAGTTCTTCCATAGCCTTCTTCATCTGGCGGCAATACAGCAGCAACAACGAGCATAACACAATCAAACAGTACAGTACTTACAAAATCTACTGTGCTGCAGCATTGTTGGCCTTAATTTCTTTATTCATTGTACATATCCTATTTTTACTCTCTCTCTTTTTCTGTCATCAGCATTTGTTTAGTATCTGTGTGGCTCGGGGCCGACCAGAAGAATGCCAATGCAAAAGGGAACTTGTCACCTACCGTGGCAGAGTCAAATGTCCTTTATTGGATTATCTTTTTGAACATGAATACTCATATAAAGGCTCTTATTCTGGTTAAGATAGTAACTTGATTGTTGCCATAACTCCATTTAGATGTGCATGTACATAATGTGCTCACGTACCACTAGGGGTACACGTACCCCTGGTTGGGAATCACTGCACTAACCAGCACATTTTCACAATCTATTAGATTGCCGTAAAACAGTGTAACTGCAAGAGGAATGATGTACTCCAGCTGATCCACAAACAGTTCCGTATCAGCACCTTACCTCTGGAAGTGTGAAAGCAGCTTGCGATCATTTAAGCACTCAGTGTGTTTAAAGCTTTAAGGAAGTTCTTACATGCCATCCACATTGACAGCAGAGCCTGATTTCCCAACAGAACATATCTTAATACGGACAAAAACTAAACGTCTGTTTGCATGGAACACTTTGAAGAAACCTCCAAAAGAGATCATTTTTGTATCTTTTGTCCATCATGTTATATCCTGTCACACTTGCTCAAATGACATTCAATGGTGTGATTTTGGTCTCAAGACCCTCACTCTGAAGCCGTTAACCACTTTAAGCTCTCTGCGCTCTCTTCTCTCTCAACTCGTACAAAGGGGTGTTTTGTGCCCTCTCTAACTTGGAGGAATGCTTTGTTGCCAGCAGAGATGTTCTTATTTACAGAGGGCTACTTTTGTTAGACATTCAGAAGAAAATTAATACACATTATATTTAACGTGGCCTTTACGTCTGTCTGTCTGTCTGTCTGTCCTGTGCATTTATCGAATAAATTAGGTTTAATTTAACTAAGCTTGGGGTCATGCCAGGCATGCAGTGAATGCTGTTTTCCCACCCAAATGACTCCTGTACTTGACCTTAACGGATACTAGACCTGGTCACTAAAAGTCCTCCAAAAAACGCAAACACTACTACAAAATTTCCACAGATTTTCACAGTGTTGTGCTCTAAGTTGAGGCTAGTTTACATCTCAGTCCTTTAGCTGTTAGCTATTGCCAGCAACATTTGGCATGTATAACCAAAGAAGATTACAGAATTATATTGGCCCAGTTGGTAGCCCTGTTGCCTTGCAGCAAGAAGGTCCTGGGTCCGAATCCCGGCTTGGGGTCTTTCGGCATGGAGTTTGGATTTAAAAAAAAAGAGAAAATGATTGAAGCACATAACTTAGCTCCATTGCTAAAGTTAACATGAATAGAAAAAACAACTTCATAAGCTCTAAACATGATAACATTAAACTATATAAAAACGGAGTGTACTTTCCCATTGTAGAACAAGCCAAGTAAATTAATAATGTCCAACAAAAAAATGAAAGGACAAGTGTGGCCTCTGTTTACCAGTTCCTCTTTATATACATGGTTATTGCTGAACTCTCAGGTATTTGATACTCTCAATGGAACAAATTTCTGGAGACGTTCCACACAAAATGCTAATGCACAATATATCAATTAGGCTTTACCTGGGAAAAGGCTAAAACTGCAAATTTATGAAATGATGAAGATGCTAAATGAGCAGCAGCCTGGGCAGCTTTATTACAGGGATGCAATTTGCTTAGTGAGGCTGGGAGCGAACATTCTTTGCTTTCGGTTTGAGATAAAAACACAAGTACTGAGTAATTTTTGCACTCATTTATGACATGCAAGTAGCTTTGTGAATTTACCCCTCAGCCATTCTTTCCTTTCACTTTTTCCTCCGCTGTCCCCTTCAGCTACAGTTTGTTGAACATAGCATTGTCTGTCAGCTCTTTTAACTTCACACTTTTGGGTCGAAGCCAGTAGGATAACCTTCCTGTTCTAAAATTCAAGTGTACGATGGTGGAGTTGGTAGCAATGTTCTCTGGGTTCAAATCCTGGGTTGGGTCATCCTGCATGGAGTTTATATGTTCTCCTGGTTAATTTCTAACTTTCTCCCATGCTCTTTCTAAATTGCCTTTTAATATGACTGGATACATGCATGCTGTATGTCTTTGTGTTGCCTTTACGGAAAGCCCCCTACCCATTAATGAAATCATTCTGGATACATATGCATTTAGCTCTGTTTTTCGGCCACCAATGTGTTTTAAAAACAAATTCCTTTCACAAACTTTTCCTGCTCCTGGTCATGCATTTATTCAGACCTGAATCTTCACCTCGGTCGTTCTTAACTCTGCTGTTAATCCACTCTTAGCTGAAAGCATCCAAAGACTGAATTAGAATAATTAGAATTTGCGAAGTGCAGTTTATCCAAATGTGTGTGAGTGCTGCAGTGGTGACATAATTCTCCCCTGGAAACCTGCCAAAGCAAAACAGCAAACTACATCCGAGGAGCTACGAAGGGTGCAGGGAGAAACCGGCAGCTGCCGTTAAACCTCCTTTTTGTGCTACATTGTTTTTATCACAAGAGCAAGCTTCATCTTCTTCCTGCCACCCTCCATTGATTTTGCAATCCAACGGCGTCCGAGCAGAATCATACAAGCCGTACCCTTCTGCTCTTCATAGCCAATCTCTATTACCCACCTAGCTCAAGGCCTCGGTTCAGTGAGGCTAACCCCCTCAGGAGGGAAGAGGAAAGAAGAAGGGAACTAGTGGATGGGAGCAATGATGGATTTATGAGCCGCTTGGAGAAAAGATCATCTTCTCCTCCTTGCATTTATTATCCCATCAGATCTGGCGTGGGAGCAATAATACATGACGTTCTGTCCCATTTCGGAGATCAAGCCGCAAATGTGAATGATGATTTGAAATTCTAACGTCTAATCAGCGTGAAATTGCTTCAGTAAATATGTTTCAACTACCAGCCCCTCTGTCTTCTGCCCGCCTCTCACTTGGAATGGGACTGGGAGTAATAGGCTTGTCGTTGTCACAGTTTTTAAGACCCGTGTAGGCTGCACGGTTCATAATTAGCTTTTAATGCACGAAGATGGTCAGAGGGGAGGAAGGCTGGGGGAAATGGGGAATGAAAGGAGCCCTACTGTGTGGCCATAGTAATTCATGCTTTTGTTCCCTAATTAAATGACCTCAGAGGGGAGCTCTAAGCTTAGCTCTGTGTGTTTGTGTGTGTATGTGTGTGGCACCCTTTGATATGAGGGTCTTTGCCAAGTGTGTTCAGTCTGGCAATGAATACGGCACCAACCACAAAGCCTAAGAAGAACCTCTCCGTGCCTGCTTCGCTTGCTTATTGGAAATTTGGCTAAAAACACCCATGTCGTTAACAAGTGTTTTCTGGGCCTCTTTCACATTACCACGGCACCGCCGTCCTCATGTCTTCTCACTCTCTTCAAACAAATAGCAGGAAGGTTTAATTTGTTTTCAACTGTTTTAAATTGGATGTTTGGTGCTCACAGTATTTCTTCCATGCAGTTCATTGTACACACAATGCAGCAGTAGCAGCAGCTGCTTACAGGAAAAGTATTCTTCCCTACCTTGGAAAATCCACTCAGCTCCCTGTGAAAGCGAGGACTGTATAATGTAGAGCAGCGGTGACTCTGGAAAATGTTACCGCTGCACATTTCAAACGTCATATTACATGTCAGTGAGAAAAAAAAAACACAAACAAATTTTCCAACATTTTATTGTTTCGGGGTGGCTGCGGTGGCTGTAAAATAAAAAATGAACATAGATTAGGGAAAGCTGGACAGAATCTTGTTGAAATTTGGAATGTGGTTTGTGAGAAACCCTTGGTGAGCTTCGACATTTGTGTGTGTGTCTAATTGTTTGACTGTGGAATTATGCTGCATTCAGACCGCAGGCTTTGTCAGCGTCAGCAACGTCAAGATTACATGTTAAGTCTACGGCGGAGGCCGTTGGAGGAGCGGCACAGTCTCTGCGGCCCTTTGTGAGCTTTGGCTCCGTCAACTTTTTAAACTTTTCCTGCTTTTCATGCTTCAAAGCTCATAAAGCCAGCAGCGCAGAAGTTCAGCTAGTTGAACTTTTGACGGTGCTGACGTCCCTGAAGCGGCGCGTTAACCAATCAGAGCTTATAATTGTAATGATGTCACTACACGTAATTTGAATGTAGCGGGAGCAGGGAAAACATACATTTTAAGTCTAGAAAATGCAGATTTAAAAAAATCATAAATAACACTTACCAAAGACAGATCGACAGGCGCTCTTCGGGAGGAATAGAGAACCTGTAGTTGGTGTCCTGGTAGGAGATTTAAGCTCCGATGCGGCCCAGGAGGTCATAAAATTAGGCGTGGGACAGACGGAAGTACCGCTGAAAGCGAACCTCATCCATACGTAGCTCCTGGAGCAAATGGTTAAACTCCCCAAAACTCAGAACGCATCCGTAGAATAGGGTGTATCCACAAACGGCGCTGATGTTGCCGAAGTCGACGCTGTCTAGCTCTATTTAGCAAATAAAGCCAAGCCACTCTCTCAATACTATCTGCCATAGTTCAGAACGTACAGCAACAGAAGAAGCCCCGCCCACGCGCTCTTTTTTGCTCAGAAGTGGCAGACTTTGCAGACTTTGCAAGCTTCAACATAGAAACGTCAAACTAGATGCTTTGTGAGCTTTGCCTGACGCTGACAAAGCTCTTGGTCTAAATGCACCATTATTCTTTGTTCATTCCTTCCTGTTACTCTATGGTACCTCTGCCTGTGTTTTTTTCAATCATGTCAGTGTGACACTGACAAATATGTAAAAATGTAAACACAATATAACATCAATCAATGCCCAATCTTGGAAACATATTGTGAATGCACTTGCAAGTTTGTTTTGTTTATTTTATTATTATTATCCACAATCTTAACAAGTGTATGAAATCAATATGTAAAAACACAGTCAAATACAATTAATCAACAGGTCCATATTAACCAGGAAAAAAGTCAATAAAATTAAATGAATAAAAAAATGAAGGGTTTGATGAAGTTTAAATAGATTTCTTCGATGACGCATTTTTGTCTTTTCAACTTCTAGATTATTTAGGTTAAGTTTTTTTTTTACTGAGTTAGAGTATGAATGTAGGTCGGATTCCTTAAAACGATTGAACAAAGGGTTCTTTTTCCACTCCACTTCCTTTTGTGGATATAATATTTAGCTAGGATTATAAATAGATACATTATATTAGTGTCATAAAGGGAAAAATCTGAATGGTTTAAATTAAAGCCCATGTGGATAAAAATTTCCTCTAACTAGTGGTACACTCAGTGAATGCAAGCAAGACTGAATAGTCTCCATCTGGTAAACGCTCCACCGATGTAAAGTCTTGTTTTCCACAGTTATTTCTTTTTCTTTTCTGCGGTATGGTTTCCTCCCTCTCACGGTGCAAAGAGTACGGATTCTCCACCATTCATTGAAAACTATAGTCTATGATCCACAGTCCTCCATGCTGGTTGCTCGTTTCTTCTTTTCACCTCTTCCTCTCCCCCCGACGTCACTGGCTAAAACACGTAAAGCAAACAAGTTTAACCTCTTTCGGATAAAGTATTGAAAGATGGCGATGCAACATGGCAGCCTCGGATGGGGGGGGGCGGTGCACCCTCTGTATCTATAAACAACATATTCTAAGACATGAGAACGCTTTCATGATAATGAGATTGTGCTTAGACCTCGGTAAGATACATATTTATGAAAGCGGTACTTGATTTTTACTAATAAAAAGCCGAATTTGTTACACACTGGGCCTTTAAGTAAGATTTTTAATTTTGATAAAACAATATTCACTGACTAATAAGTCAGGAAGTCAGGAGGAATCTTTTCGGAGAACAGTATCTTAACAAGCTGACACCCTACTCCGGGATTTAGAAGTCTTTTTTTTTTTTTTCTCCCCATTTTTAATCACGCCGTGTTCTATCTAAGTGCACCGCACTGAACTTAGGCCTCTTTTTTGCCTGAGGAGTGAGCAGGCCCTTCTTTTCACCCGTTGGGGTGGGGTTTCCCCAGCTGGACGTAGCGGGTGGAAGGATCACGTTATTCCAGCCAGATCCTCTCCACCCCCTCGGGCACCCCAGCCACCCAGGAGGGGGCCATGTTGTTGTTGTCTTAAACATATTAGTAGTGAATGGAAGTAGCTAAAATTGAAATTATTCTA
Organism: Apricaphanius iberus; assembly: GCA_028564705.1. NCBI lineage: Eukaryota > Metazoa > Chordata > Actinopteri > Cyprinodontiformes > Aphaniidae > Apricaphanius > Apricaphanius iberus. Next base: position 203,754 of record JAPXFQ010001556.1, read on the forward strand.
CATATAATCGGCCCATATTTTACTTGTTGGTGTTTAACTGTTTAACGTTGCAGTAGCAAAGTCAACAATGTCCTGTTCTGATTACAATGTCTGTCACACCATGCTATAAGTTCTTTTAGGCTTAGCTTTCTAATGTCTCATTAGGCCCTAAAATATCCCTTGAAATGCGTTGTTGCTGAAAGTCTGCTTAACAAATAAATTTGGCTTTCCCTACCTTCATGCTAAAACATCTGGTTGAAAAATAGAATACTCCTTTATTGTGACACTTGAGGGGAAATTCAGTTTATAAGGACAACCCATCTGAGTGTAAAAAAAACAACACAAAATGTGGCAGCAGGGTCGGAGTGGGACTCCCTTTCAGCCCTGGAGTTTCATGCCTCAGACCGCCCACTTTATATCACAACCTATTTTTGTTAAAATTAGGTATTGGGACTCGTATCGTTTAACCTTAAATGTTGTATCTGGAACATTTTCATAAAAAGGTACATAAAAAAAATATAATAATACAGCCACAGAGATTTTGGAAGGGTGCAGAATTGGGAGCATGGTGGTGCAGCTGGTAGCACAGCTCACCTCACAGCTGAGGTGAAGATGCGCTGGGGACGCTGTGGGTGCTGAGGGTGTGTGTGTTCTTCCATAACAACAGGCAAAAGGGCCTTTCTGTGTGGAGTTTCATGTACTCCCCATGTTCCCTTGAGCAGCTAATGTGAGCTACTCCCACAAAAACATGCACCAGTCCTGGGCTGTATACTGCCTCCTCCTGGCTGACCGGGGCACCTGAAGGTTTGGGTAGGATCTGGCTGGAATAACGTGATCCTATGTCCAGCTGGGAAAACCCTGCCTCTTCAGGTGAAAAGAAGGGCCTGCTCACTCCTCAGGCAAGAAGGAGGCTTGAGCTCAGTGCAGGGCCCTCCCGGGGTTGGCTGAGGGAGAGCAATGCCTAGGGCTGTACTTAGGTTGTGACACTGGGTGATAAATAATGGTGTGGGGGGGGGGGGGGGGGGACGTAAAGAAACACAAAAGAAGGGTGCAGAATGAAAGTACAACATTTCCTTAATAATTTATATTTGAATTAAAATATAATAAAATGCACATTTAAATCGGCACGACAATCATGTTATGCTTACATCTACCAACCAGTAACAGCCGTAGGTTGACAGATACAGTCTCTATAATCCTGCAATATGGTCGGCACAGCTCGACGGGTACAGGGAAAAATGGTGGAGTCAGCAAGTCAAGCAGCTGTTTCAGAGATATTGTTATCTGTCTTAGGAGAGGAGTGACCCCAGAAGAACAGAAACTAGAGTAGTTTTAGGTGAAGCCAACAATAGGTGGACCCACTTAAAACATTCTATCGCCTCAAACACACAAGGAAAACTGCAACTGTCCCCTTGGATCAGTATTCTAACTTGCATTCTAACTTGGCTAACATTAGCTGTTAGTTAATCTCTTCTAAAATACATTACTCTCTGGACACAGTTCAGGTTGGTCACTGGACGTATCTGTAGCGACCCAGGGAGCCCAACAGGTGGAATGATGTTTTTGTTGTAGTCACTATAACCTAGATAAACTTGATGACGCTATTATGCTCATCTTCCATATACAGCCTTTAACCTTTAGTTAACCTTTTGGCTACCATGATTAGATACTTAAAATGTGGAAACAATTTCACAGAAAGTATTTCTTTTGCACTTGAAATTTTAGATTTGTGGTCATTTTTTATTCTAACTTTTACTGAATTCCCCATCATTTGTTGTAACAAGCCGTAAAGAAAATGAAACCTGTCTTCCAATTCATTCCAATTTTTTGTGTGGTAGAAGTATCGTCATTGGTACTCGACTTTGGCAAGTACTCAGGTCCAAGTATCGGTATCATATTAGTTTAAAAAAAAGTGGTATCATTGCTTCCCTAATTGAAATCATGCAATATAACTTTACATGTTAAAGCTACAACAGCACACTGTTATGTAAAGCCTTGTAATTTAGAGTATTTTTTCTAAATCAATGTCCAATTCAGTATAAATAAGGGTTAACTGATTCATTAGGTAGATTTAATTCAGCATATGGTCACATCTATATTATTCTATATTATTCTTTACAACAATACTGGGCATAGAAAGTGGGTTTATTGGAACTAATGGATGCTTGTTAACATATATTGCTTTTATACTGACAAAAAAAATCCCCTCATCACTACTGACTCCTGACTCTGCTTCAGACACTAATTCACTTTTAGAAATAGTCATAATTCTCAGCACAAATTTCCCTATTTTACAAAGCCTAGTTCAATTCAGTTTTATTGTTGTAGTGCTGAATCAGCTAGCATTGCAGGGCACTTTTCATAGTTGGTGTACAGCATGCTCTTCATTTTATTAGTACAAATTTGTAATATGAACTCAATAAATAATCATGCCCACTCTGGATTTGCGAACTCATTTTGCTTCATGCTGTATTTTCCTTCTAACTCTTTGGAGCTAAGAGACAGTTTCCATGTTATGTGGCGTTGCGTTATATTATTTTTAAAATGACATTTTTTGTTAGCTGCCACAACATCACATAATTTGAGATGAAAAATTTAAATTTGTTTTTTAATTTTGCATGTTGTCTTACCCTTTTCCTCATTAGCTGTCACAAACCACAAGCTTGTTTTCATGCTCATTTTTTGCACAAGAACAAAAATGGAATGGGCGTCTGTTTGTGTTTTGCTTTCTGTAATTGTAGTCCTCGCCGCGCCACCCTATCTATTTCATCTTTCAAACACCGCTGACTGGTTGCTCTGACATGTAACGTTAAGGAGCGTGGAGAGAAAAAAAAGAAAGCAGCCAGCTGGCAGCTGTACAGGCCCTGTATGGCAAGCCGTTTCTGTAAAAACTCTATTTCATTATAATCATTGTTTTCTATATGCCAAATAGTAAACAACTACACGGGCCTAGTTAAACATTTTCCCTGAGAAGTTTAACATTTTGCCAAACTAATGCAGAAATACTGTTTCTAGCACATCAGTTTTGCATAGTTGCACATTTGGCACACTAGTACAACTCTGCTTGCTATATCACAGGCCCTTGCAGCCCAAATATCAGACTGGCCCACCAGGAAATATCCCGGTGCTCCCAATTACCCACTCCAGGCCTGGGCAGTAGCCAGCATGAGCGTTGCTCCATATCCAGGTGAGGAGGTGACAAAGGTGGATGAGGAGAAAAAAGGGGCATCTCAGCCCTGAACCTCCTATAGGGGGAAGCTCTGAGTTCCAACTTCCAAGGTAAATAGAACACAGTATTACATCTGTGTTCTTTCGCTGAATTGAATTAGTAGTAGCTAAACAACAAAACTGGGGTCTTCACTCAGTAAAAATATCCACACCGAGGAGTGTTATTGTGACCACAACAACACTCTCTAGATATGGTGCATTAACTGATCCGAAAAAGATTAGATTTTTCAGTTTCTGACTATCCAATCAGGGTCATTGTAGATAAAAAAAATCTGTTAATTTCAGTCGCCAGTTGGTCTCTCGGCCTATCTTCCTTTACAGTTTACATATGAAATGGTTCAAAAAAATATGACCGTTGTACAGTGAATTGGCTACACCAATGTTTTATAGTGAATTCAAATGTATATTTATGAGAAATGTATACAATACATGTTGGAATAAACCAACTCTAGTGGATAATTCTCCTCATATGCTTAACATTAGGATATGTTTACAGGATCTGATGATGTCGACTCTGGGTGAGTACCACTCTGTACCAATCTAAAGGCCCCTAATATTAATGGCTTGTATTGTCAGGGACCACTGGTTCTGCTGCTCTCTTTGTACCCTCTCTGTACTCGATCAAAATATTCCTCAGATCTCATTTGACCTCAGGCGATAATGTTCCAACATAGCAACTGTTGCTGCTGCTGTTGTTGGCCGAGGCGAGCTTTCCATCATCACGTGAACACATGTCTCCATTACAGTTGTTGTGCATGCTGACAGACCCTCACCCATCTTAAGCAGCTGCCCCGTTTCCACTGTGTCCAGCACGCTAGACTTAAGCGTGCAGAAGTGGCACAGCAATGTGTGAAACCCAATCCCACCCCTTAAACATCTGCATGGGACCATGTTGCACAGAAAGGCACTATGTCTGCATATGTGTTAATATGCTCAGTGAAAACTAGCGACAAGATTGAATCCCAAATACAATAATTTTGGTAAGAAGTAGCCAGTCCTGTGCAGGCTGGGCCTGTGTCCCTGGTGCAAGGCACAGCTTCAAACGGTCCTCTGCTTGAAGCTCCCACGGGTATTAGGCGCTTTGGTGTTGCTGCCTCCCCTCTTCACACACTCATGCAAACTTCCTCTCTCTACATCTCTTCTGTGGAGCACTCGCTGTCTTTGTCAACAGCCGTCCACTGAGGGAAATTCTGATGAAGAAAAGCTGAAGGGCGTCAAAGGCCAGGCCTTCTTTATCTTGCATCTATTCATACTGAGGCACTGAAGTTTGGCTCCTCGGCAGTCTCACACAGTGTTTAGGAGGCAATAACCCCAATAAAGCTTCTGTTCTCCTTATTTAAAGGGCATTGATGTCCTGTAAACCTTCAGTTAGCTAACAAATAACTGGGATCTTTATGTTTAACAGTCAACCTCCAGACCTTAGAGCTGTCTGTTTCAGGGCTTCATTTCAAACAACTCTTATTCAGGTTCAATTCAATTCAGTTTATTTTATTAGAGCCTATTCACAACAAAAATACTCTCAAGGTACGTTAAGAAAAGGAAAGTACATATATTCCAATTAATTCTAGTTATCAAACACGTTTAGTTTATCAAATTGGTTAAAAAGCTTTCTATCTAAGGAATCCCAGCAGATTACATTGGGTGATTGACTTGCAGCATTAATCCTTCCTGTAGAGCATGTTGTACTGTGTCGTTGCCAGGCCGTTTTACACGTAAAAATCTAAAAAGTGTGATTTGGATTTGTAATCAAACCCCATGAGCCAATAACTGTTAGAACTACCTGCCGTTGGAATTAAGTCTTTGGGGATGTGTCTCTGCTACATCCAAAGACTAAAATTTTGCCTACTCTTTATTGATCCTAGATACAAACTAAATGTTGTAACTCATTCAAGCTTCTTCAAACAGTTACCTTTATATGTAGACCTGTCATCAAAGGAATTTCTCATATACATATTATACATCATTTGAAAGATGAGATTTTTAATTCCAATTATGTATGCCATACAGTCATAACCTTAGAGTCAAAATGTTGTCAAACCAATCAGAAAGCAGGGTGTTGTGCAACTCGCTGTTTGAAGCACAATCAAAGAACCATGCCATGTAATTTATGGTCCATCTTATTTATTCAGCTCTCTCTTTAAGTATGAGTCCAAACGGTCCCTGAGATGTCCTGGCACCGGAAAGTCAGAAGAAGAATCGGAAGATCAGCATTATTTGACATTGAACCCGAGGTACAACGAGATTAATTTTATAGTAAAACCCGTCCAAGATCATACAACAAACACAACAGTACAGTGCATAAAAATATGGGCTACTGAGGGCATTCAGCAAGCAGTGGCGCTCCCATATACAGATAAGAGAAGTGTTATTTGTTTTTTTGTGTGTGTGTGTGTGTAAAAAAAAGCATTCTTTAGTTCTGCTGTCAGTAAAAACTAGGGTTTGAACTAGAAGTGCCACAAAAGAATAAACAAGAAAAAAAACGCATTTACATTTAAGCTAAAAATTTCAACACAATCACGATATAAGGAACAAATAGGGAGGGGGAGTGAAAGGAGGATCTTTGGTTCCACCATGGGAGTGCAGCGATATCAGGGAGGTGTGTGCTTATGTTAAATCATGCGTCCATGCATGTGCCTCCCGTTTCTGACAGTCCATAGTCTTTCATGTAAAATGTTCCTTGGGACCTCGGTTCAGCTGATAACGGGAACACTCGAGCTCTTGTTGACTCAGTTGATGACAGGTCTGCCACTAAGTCTCAATGGTTTTAGGTCAGCCCATTGTAGCTCTGGGTGTGCAATAAGTGTTTGGAAGGTGAACCGCAGCCTTACTCTGAAGTCATTTTGCAGCTTCTAACAGATTGTCTTCCTGTATTCCCCTGCGTTTAGCTCCATCCGTCTTATCACAAACACAGACCAACTTCTCTAATAGGGCTGGGTATTGATTTCAGATTTCAAGAAGTGATTGGATTCAGATTCTTATGATTTGAAATAGTGATGTAGCAATATTAATATCAGCTATAGGGTCCGATACCTTTCTAATGTACTCATATCGGTATTAGGTAGTTAAAAATCATTGTTACCATGGTACCATCGAACAACCGATACCATCAACCGATGGTTAATGGTATCGGTTGGTTGATAGTTAAAATCTGGAAACTGCAAAAATGAAACAGAAAATTTTCACTTTTCACTTGAAATTTTGTTGTTGTGGTCATTTTTATTAGTATTTTATTGTTAATCTAATTCACCATACCCCTCCCTGGGCTGCCACCTTATCGTGGTGGAGGGGTTTGAGTGTCCCAATGATCCTAGGAGCTATGTTGTCGGGGGTTTTATGCCCCTGGTAGGGTCACCCATGGCAAACTGCTCCTAGATGAGGGATCAGACAAAGTGCAGCCCAGAGACTCCTATGATGAATGACAGCGTTGGACCAAGTGTTCCCTTGCCCGGACACGGGTCACCGGGGCCCCACTCTGGAGCCAGGCCTGTAGGTGGGGCACGTTGGCGAGCGCCCTGTGGCCGGGCCTTTACCATGGGGCCCGGCCGAGCTTAACCCAAAGAGGCAACATGGGCCCCGCCTCCCATGAGCTCACCACCTGTGGGAGGGGCCGTAGGGGTCGGGTGCAGTGTAAGATGGGCGGTGGCCGAAGGCGGGGACCTTTGCGGTCCAATCCTCGGCTACAGAAGCTGGCTCTTGGGATGTGGAACGTCACCTCTCTGGTCGGCCTTGCCTCGACGCACAGCTCTGGCTCTGGAACCCGTCTCCTCGAGAGGGGTTGGACACTCTTCCACTCTGGAGTTGTTCCCGGTGAGAGGCGCCGGGCTGGGGTGGGCATACTTGTTGCCCCCCATCTCAGCGCCTGTACGTTGGGGTTTACCCCGCTGAATGAGAGGGTAGCCTCCCTCCACCTACGGGTGGGGGGACGGGTCCTGACTATTGTTTGTGCTTATGCACAAAACATAAGCTCAGATTACCCACCCTTCTTGGGGTCCTTGGAGCGGGGTACTGGAGAGTGCTCCTTCTGGGGACTCCCTCGTTCTGATGCGAGACTTCAACGCTCACGTGGGCAATGACAGTGAGACCTGGAGAGGCGTGGTTGGGCGGTATGGCCCCCCCGATCTGAACAAGACCTGTGTTTTGTTATTGGACTTCTATGCTCGTCATGGATTGTCCATAACGAACACAATGTTCAAGTATAAGGGTCTTCATGTGTGCACTTGGCACCAGGACACCCTAGGTTTCATCTGATCTGCGGCCGCATGTTTTGGACACTCGGGTGAAGAGAGGGGCGGAGCTATCCACCGACCACTACCTGGTGGTGAGTCGGCTCCGGTGGTGGGGGAGGACGCCGGACAGACCTGGCAGGCCCAAACGTGTTGTGAGGGTCTGCTGGGAACGACTGGCAGAGTCTCCTGTCAGAAGGAGTTTCAACTCTCACCTCCGGCAGAACTTCGAACACGTCCCAGGGGAGGCGGGGGACATTGAGTCTGAGTGGGCCATGTTCCGTGCCTCCATTGTCAAAGCTGCTGACCGTAGTTGTGGCCATAAGGTAGTTGGTGCCTGTTGTGGCGGCAACCCTCGAACCTGCTGGTGGACACCGGCGGTGAGGGATGCTGTCAAGCTGAAGAAGGAGTCCTATCGGGCCTTTTTGGCCTGTGGGACTCCAGAAGCAGCTGATAGGTACAGGCAGGCCAAGCGGAGTGCGGCTTGGATGGTCGCTGAGGCAAAAACTCGGGCGTGGAAGGAGTTTGGAGAGACCATGGAGAATGACTTCCGTGTGGCTTCGAAGCGATTCTGGTCCACCATCCGGCGTCTCAATGGGGGGAAGCGGTCTCCCACCAACACTGTTTGCAGTGGGGGCGGTGTGCTGCTGAACTCGACACGGGACGTTTTCGGTCGGTGGATGGAATACTTCGAAGACCTTCCCAAATCCAAGACCATGGTCTTTGGAGGGACGGGTGCCTTCTTCGGGTTGGGGATGGGGTCCTTCCTCAAGTGGAGGAGTTCAAGTATCTGGGGGTCTTGTTCACGAATGAGGGAAAAATGGAGCGGGAGATCGATAGACGGATTGGTAAGGCGTCTGCAGTTATGCGGGCGCTGTACCGGTCTGTTGTGGTGAAGAGAGAGCTGAGCCAAAAGGCGAAGCTCTCGATTTACCGGTCGATCTACGTTCCTACCCTCATCTATGGTCATGAACTCTGAGTGGTGACCGAAAGAACGAGATTGCGGATACAGGCAGCTAAAATGAGTTTCCGCCGTAGGGTGGCTGGACTCTCCCTTAGAGATAGGGTGAGAAGCTTGGTCATCCGGAAGGAGCTCAGAGTAGAGCCGCTGCTCCTCCACATCGAGAGGAGCCAGTTGAGGTGGCTTGGGCATCTGGTCAGGATGCCTTCTGGACGCCTCCCTGGTGAGGTGTTCTGGGCACGTCCCACGGGGAGGAGACCCATGGGAAGACCCAGGACTCGCTGGAGGGATTATGTCTCCCAGCTGGCCTGGGAACGCCTCAGGATTCCTCCCGAGGAGCTGGCCCAAGTGGCCGGGGAGAGGGAAGTCTGGGTCTCTCTGCTTAGGATACTGCCCCCGCGACACGTGTCCGGATAAGCAGAAGAAGATGGATGGATGGACGGATAATTCACCATAATTTGTTGTAATAAGCAGAAAATAAAATAAAACCTTTCTTCTAATTAATTGCATTTTTTATGTGGTAGAAGTATAGGAATCGGTACTCTGTATCGTCAGGTACTCAAATCAAAGTATTGGTGTTGTATCGGTTTTTAAAAAGTTGTATCGTTGCAGCCCTAATTTGAAATCAATTATGATAGGATCCAATCCTTTTTGTTCCAATTCAATACTAATATGTATCAGTGCTATGAAATACATTTTTTGAGCTGTTAACTTGATTACATGACTGTATTTTATGCAATGCTGGATGTTCCAGTTTACTAAGGGAAAACTGTATTAACTAGGGATGCAACAATACCACTTTTTTCAAACCAATATTATACCGATACTTGGATTTGAGTACTTGCCGATACAGAGTACCAATACCGATACTTCTACCACACAAAAAAGTGCAATAAATTGGAAGAAAAATTTATTTTATTCTCTGATTGTTAGAACAAATTTTGGTGAATTAGATAACAAAATATTAATAACCATGACCACAAAGCTAAAATTTCAAGTGAAAAATAAAAAAATTCTGTAAAATTATAACAGAGTTACCACATCTTAAGTATCGGTTCATGGTATCAGTTAACTGTTACCGATACAGTGCATAAAAGCGGTATCGGGCACAGTACCAGCATTGTTATTGGTGCATCCCTAGTATTAACTCTTTCAGACCAAAGCTTTAATATGCCCATTTTGAATTGTCCCTCTTATTGTAGCCATAAAAAGGAATAACATAGTTAAACACTAAATCAGTTTTTGGAGGTACGAATTGATCTTTAGGGATTTTTATCAAATCGATTCAGAATGGAAGTATATTGAAAATGGAAATATTTTTTCTTTCTAAATAGCACTATTCACCACGCTATGCAAAGCATAAAGCCTAAAAAAAGGTACATTTCAGTTTTTCCAAAGTCTTGAAGGAGTTCCCAGAGATGCTTAGTACTTGTTGGCCTTTTTGCCTTCACTCTGCGGTTCAGTTCACCCCAAATCATCTCGATTGGGTTCAGGCCCGGTGACTTTGGAGGCCAGGTTATTTCACAATTTTTGGAAAAGTACAACATAAATGTCAAATGTGTTCATTCATAGTTTTGATGCCTTCAGTGCGAATCTACAATATAAATCGTCATGACAATAAAGAAAACGCACTGAATGAGAAGGTGTGTCAAAACTTTTGGTCTGTACTGTATATATATTTTGTCTTGTCAACAATGGATATGAATAGGGGACACGGTGGCGCAGCTGGTAGCGCAGCTGGTAGCGCAGCTCACCTCACAGCTAGAAGGTCTTAGGTCTTAGGTCACACCCTCAGCACCTCTGTGGGTGCTGAGGGTGTGTTTGTTCCTCCACATCATTGGTGCCTGGGTGGGGTTGGCGAAAGGGCCTTTCTGCATGGAGTTTGCATGTTCTCCCCCTTTTCCCTCTTGAGTAGTTATCGGTACCCCCTTGGCTAATGTGACTCCCACAAAAACATGCATCAGTCATGTACGCCGCTGGGGCACCCGAGGGGGTGGGGAGGATCTGGTTGGAATAACGTGATCTTTCCACGCGCTATGTCTACCCTATCGGGTGAAAAGAAGGGCCTGCTCACTCCTCAGGAAAGAAAGAGGCCTGAGTTCAGTGCTGGGACTTCCCGCAGTTGGCAGAGGGAGAGCAATGCCCAGGACTGCACTTAGATAGGAACACTGGGTGATTAAAAAATGGGTAGAAAAACAATGGGGAAAAATATAGAAAAAAACTATGGATATGAATGTACAAAATTGGCATATTGTCCAACCTGCACTGTGAATCTCTGCAACTCCTGCAGTGACCATGAGCCTCTTGGCTGCTTCTCTGATTAATGCAACCTGTCAGTTTAGGTGGATGAGCGGATCATTTTCAGATGATATTGTTTTCTAACCTAACTGCTTTACACTATCAGCATCTTCCTCTCTGATCTGTTGTGTTTCTTGATCTTCTTGATACTATTTGTTCTCTGATGTTCTCTAACGAACCTCTGAGCACAGAGCAGCTGGACTGAACTCAGATTAGATAGAGAGGGGAATATTTTACCTATTGAACTAAAGTCTGTAGCTAATTTGTTGCACTGGACTTTAAAGCTTTAGAGTCCGTTTTAAAGCCATGTGCCCTTTGACCTCAGAGTTCTGCACTACTTTCTGGTAGTCTGTATTTTAAAATTACAATAAAACAAAATTAAGTTTATGACTGTAGTGTGAAAGAATGTGGAAAAGTCCGAAGAACAGGAATAACCCTTTCAAGGCCTTTCATGTTCTTTTGCACCACTCCAAAAATTGGAAATGTGATTTATACAACCAACCACAGAGCCATCTGTATAATTATTGAGATGCATCAATATGAAATAAGTTGTTTCAGAAATGTTATTCCTGTTCTGCATTATTTTTCATTTAATTTGTAAAGCACAACACAAGTTTTAGCTTTGCTGCACACTGACAAAGACGGTGCTGAGTGAAACAAAAATCAATTTTTAATTAACTTATAGCTATGGACTTTTTCCAGAACTGTGTTACCGAACACAGTCAATAAGTGCTACAGCAGTGAGTGGATCAGATTTAAACCTAAGCTTAGATTTCATACAGTCAGTTTAAAGGGAAGTTTCTGTGTTTACATGATGTCAAGTCCACTTATAGGAACAGAAGTACAATCTGTTAAAAACAGACTAAACCCATAAAGGTGACCATTGTACTTAATATCTAGGCCGTTACACCCACTCAATGAACACCTACATGCCTCAGGGCATAGGTGCAGGACAATAAGGCACAGGAGGCCCTGCTGATTCTTTTAATATTTCCATCTCTCACCGACAGACCTTGCTGAGTGTGAACAACTGGAATATCTCCTGGGTTAGGGTGAAGGGGGTGTATATTTTAATTATCTTGTACTATGAAGTCAACTGCTACATTGTCTGCATCTGTTCTGGTAAACTAGTGGAGTATTGTCCTCTCTGGTACATTAAAGATAAATATAGGTGGGACCTAAGTACATCTTTCAGCTTGTAGAACTACTGTCAGCAGCATTAGTTTCGGTAAATCTCCATCACCTTGGTTTTATGAGGTATTTGTTTATGCATATCTCTCGTATTCAAAGCATTTTAGTTTAGTCTAGTTTGATAGGGGCATACTTCTTTTCTTTTCCTTTCATTCAGCTGTAGATTAGCTGCTGTTTTTGGGATCACTGTTGTGTTGCACAACCTGGTTCAGAACAGGCTTTGGATGGGCTCACATTTGACTCTGGAACACTTTGAGATACAGAGATGTTTGTGATTTCCCCCCCCCCAACTACTTCAAGGTGTATTACTATATACTTCAACTTTGGTTTCATCAGTCAAAATGGAATTGTCTATTGAGTCTTGTTTTTTTTTATAACTGCAATGTTATGAACTTTACAACTAACACACTGAGGCCTTAAGGGTATTAGATAAAACCCATAGGGAGGTTTGCCTTATGGCCTTATAATCCTTTCAAGATTGATAGGCAGCAGCCATTGCTTTCCTCCTTGGCATTATTTTGTCACTCTAGAGAAACTGGTTACATATCCTGTCAACATATTACTCAGTTAATCACTGCTTTTAGATCAGCCAGATCTGACTCACTCATTTTCTCTTTCATAAATAGAGCAACTGTGGCATATTTAAGCTCCTGGTATTTAGGACTGTAAAGTAGCCAAATCAGGTGAATCATATTTGGCTTAATCTAGTTTCCTGTCATTCCCACAGAGCGAGCCATCGCCAGACACGAGGTGCGGGAGATCGAGCAGCGGCACATGCAGGACGGCCTGAGGGAGCGTGAGGCGGCAGCAGCGCTGTCCAGCAGCGAGGATGACTTGGTGATCATCTACAACCGGGTGCCCAAGACTGCCAGCACCTCCTTCACCAACATCGCCTACGACCTGTGCGGGAAGAACCACTACCATGTCCTGCACATCAACACCACCAAAAACAACCCGGTCATGTCTATACAGGATCAGGTCAGAACAACAGTTTACAGTCCCTGAACCTCTTGGAGTCTAGGTGGCGAAAGAGATGAGCTGTGTGAGACAGACCCTGGTTTAATCAGGATTTTGGTGCTTTCAGGTGCGGTTTGTAAAAAACGTGACAGAATGGAGAGAAATGAAGCCGGCCTTTTACCACGGACACGTATCCTTCCTGGATTTCACCAAGTAAAGAAATATTCTTTGTTCATGTTTATGATGGCAGCAGGACTGTATGCACCAGGGAATTCAAAATGCTGTGCCTGTGTTGTTTTAGCTCCCCCTTGTGGCCATTTAGGGGGTCCAAACTTTAAAATCTGAATGTGGGCAAATTGATCTAATTTAATTTGAATATCATCAAAAAGTTAATTTATTTAATTATTTTCGTTCAAAAAGTGAAACTAATAATGTCATTTCATCACACATGGCCATATTGGTCTCAGCTGAAAGCGCCCCATTGATGCCATTCAGATCAGATTTTTTTAAAGGATTCATGTCTGACCAGTTTGCCAGCAAACCAAACCCAGTGATGATAACGTGGTCCTATTGGTACCTTTGGCAGTGTAGGTAAGCTTCACGTCCTGCTGGAAAAGGAAATCAGCATCTCCATAAAGCTTGTCAGCATGTCCATAAAAGTTGAGGTGCTCTAAAACGTCCTGCTAGTTGGCTATGTAAACTTGGGACTTCAGAAAACCCATTGGACCAGAACCAGCAGATGACATTGCAAAGCAAACCATCACTAACTGTGGAAACTTCACACTGGACTTTATGTAAAATGGATTCTATGCCTTTCCACTCTTCCACCAGACTCTGAGAACTACTTTCATCTAAAAAGAAATTTGGACCAGTGAGAAATAGTCCAGTTCTTTTTCCCTACTAGTCGTCTCTAGTCCAGCTGTGGCTTTACAGCAGGAATTGGACAGTAGTGTAGACAGTAGACAGTCCTGTGTAGGCTTTGCAAAAATCTTCAAACTTTGCTTTTCTTGCTGCTTTTATATCTTCCACAAGTTTTCCCTCTACACAACTTTTCATGAATATGCTTATATTCAGCTCTCTATTACCACTTAGTTTCTTTAGACTTTATAGTTGGCCTCTTTGGGCAGGTGTCACTGAATGTCTCCTTGACAAAATGGCCATTTAGGAGTTCCTCCAACCATTACGTAGGCTAATAAATGACTAAAGTATTACATCTCTGCTAATTGACCCTATGGAATCCCTATGATTTAATTTTAATTTGGAGTTTATTACAATGGAGCAAAAAAGTATTTAGCTCTCCCACTTAAATAGATGAGAGAAGCCTGTTATTTTCTTCATATGTGTAGCTGAACTGAGACACAAAATGAGTAAAAAATTTAGAAAATATCATGGTCTAACTGTTAAAGAATTTATTTGCAAATTATGGTGAAAAAGAAGTATTTGATCACCTACAAACAAGGAATATTTTGCGATCTCAAAGACCTGTAACGTCTTCTGTAAGAGGCTCCTCTGTCCTCCACTCGTTAACTGTGTTAATGGCACCCGTTTGAACTCATTATCAGTATAAGACACCTGTCCACAAGCTCAAACTGTCAGACTCCAAACTCTACTATGGCCGAGACAATGAACTTTTAAAGGACACCAACAAAAAAACTGTAGACCTGCACCATACTGGGAAGACTGAATCTTCAATAGGTAAGCAGATTGGTGTGAAAAAATCGACTGTGGGAGCAATTATTAGAAAATGGAAGATATACAAGACCACTTATAATTTCACTCGATATTGGGCTTCAGGCAAGAGCTCACCCTGTGGGTTTAAAATGATTACAAGAATGATGAGCAAAAATCCCAGAACCGTAAGGGGTGAACCAAGTGAAGGACCTGTAGAAAGCTGGGACCAAATTAACAAAGGCTATCACCAGTAACACACTACGACGCCAGGGACTTAAATCTTTCAGCGCCAGACGTGTCCCCCTGCTTAAGCTAGTATATTCCAGACCCGTATTACATTTGAGAGAATTTGGATGATCCAGAAGAGGAATGGGAGAATGTCATGGTCAGATGAAACCAAAATATAACTTTTATGTCTAAACTCGACTTGTTGTTTTTGGAGGAGAAAGAATGCTGAGTTGCATCCAAATAACATGATATGCACTGTGAAGCATGGGGGTGGATGCATCATGCTTTGGGGCTGTTTTTCCACCACCTCGGCAACAAAGAACTGCCTTCATAAGAAGCATTTCAAGGTCTTGAAATGGCATAGCCAGTCTCCAGATCTCAACCTAATAACAAAATCTTTGGAGTGAGTTGAAAGTCTGTGTTGCCAAAATTCCAGCAACAGTGAAAATCCTGGTGAAGACTGACAGAAAATGTTTGAACACTGTCATTGCCAACAAAGTGTATATAACAGAGTATTGAGATAAACTTTTGTCATTGACCAAAAACTTATATTCCACTATAATTTGCAAAAAAAATCTTTAAAAATCAGATCATGCGATTTTTAATTTATTTATATAATTTTGCCTCTCATAGTTGAGGTATACCTATAATGAAAATTACAGTCCTCTGTCATCTTTTTAATTGGGATAACTTGTACAGTTGGTGGCTGACTAAATACTTTTTTGTCCCATTATAGCTCCAGGCCACGATGATTTGAATTTATGAATGAGTTTCGGAGTTTGAATTGAGAGCATCTAAATGAACTGTTTGATGATACAGTCATTTATTGACATGTACATTAGAAAAGGATACATCACATTTTTTTGTATTTAATCGTCTTATCATTTACTTCAGAAATCTGCTGAATGTCAGGTCTTCACCAGTTCTCTGACTCAGTGCATCTTTCTCAGGTTTGGAGTGAGGAGGAAGCCCATTTACATAAACTTGATCAGGGATCCCATCGAGAGGCTGGTGTCCTATTATTACTTTCTGCGTTTTGGGGACGACTACAGACCTGGCCTGAGACGCAGGAAACAAGGAGACAAAAAGGTTAAAAAAAAAATCCTATTGAAGCTGACCTCTTCTATCCATGTTGACCACTGAAGAATCAATTTTACGGAGCATAAAATTGACATTTCAAATATTCATCTGAAACCATTTGTGCACACAGCTGGTTTAGCAAACTGTTCCCCTTTTTGTTCTGCTGAGTCTGATCTCTAAACGCTCATATTGGTGTCAAATGATGATTTGATGACATGTTGTACACAGATTTAACACTGATTTGATTACAAAAAATGTTCACATGTACAAAATAATGTCATCTGTTTCAAAATAAAGCCCCCAAAACACTAGGGCTGTCCCCTGATCTAGTTGATTTATATAGCGCCTATTCACAACACACATCATCTCAAGGCACTGTATAAAAAAGTCATTTCAAATCAATCATTCATACATTCGAATGAATCTTTCAGTTCATTGATCCATTTAGTTTAAAAATGTTCTAAGAAAACCCAGCAGGTTCTCATTGACCAGAAGTCCCTGTTACAGGAAGAAACCTCCGGCAGAACCAGAGCCTGCCTCAGTATGAACGACCATTTGGGGCGACTGGGGCTCAAGAAGACAGAGCAGAGAAACAAAAAGAACTTGTAGAGGAGTACATTTTATATTAAAGAAAGTAAAAAGTTGATAACTGGACATAGAGAACCGTGTTACTGGGAGCATCATCCCAGTTGATTCCCTCCGCCAACCATCAGAGTTGAGCAGGATCCCAAACCAGGTGTAGCTTCTATGGAGAGAAAAACACTGAGAGAAAACAGTTATGTTAGTCCAAATAACAACAAATGATGCAACTAGAGAGTAGTAAAAGAGAAAAGAAGCACAGTAAAAAGTAGTCAGCCTAAGCCTATAGCAGCATAACTACAGTGATAGCCAAGGATAACCTAAGCTATTCTAACTATAAGCTTTATTAACAAGGAAAGTTTTAAACCTGGTATTAAACGTAGACCGTGTCAGCCTCACAAACTAAAACTGGGAGCTGGTTCCACAGGAGAGGAGCCTAATAACTAAAAGATCTGCCTCCCATTCTACTTTAAGAAATCCTAGGAACCACGAGTTAACCTGCAGTCTGAGAGCAAAATACTCTGTTACGATGTTACATATCTGTTACATATGGAACAATCAGATCTCTAATGTATGATAATTATTAAGTGCTGTATATGTATTTATATGTAATTCTATTCTGGATTTAACAGGGAGCCAGTGAAAGGAAGCTAAAACAGGAAAATTGTAATCTCTCTTTTGATAGTCATCAGAACCCTTGCCACAGCGTTTTGGATCAACTGGTTTTTAATTGCATTTCAGACATTTGATGAGTGTGTGTCAGCTGGCGGATCAGACTGTGCTCCAGAGAAACTTTGGCTCCAGATCCCTTTTTTCTGCGGTCACTACTCTGAATGTTGGTAAGTGTTCCCGTTTCAGTTCTTATTCCTCTTTGACCACAAACGTTAGGCTAAGTGTACCCGTCAAAATATTCGGCATTAATAACTTTTAAATCTCTGACACCTGAAACCAGATATTTATATACACTTCATAAAAAGACAGGCTTTTTCCTCAATGTATTCCATTAAATGTTTTTTGTCTGTAGTTGTTTAAGGTTACCAACATTATTTTTAATTGCTTAATGCCAAAATATTAAAGGGGACATATTGTGCCTCTTCTTAAGCAACTCATAAACCGTCTATGACAGCTGTTCTGTACAAACATTAATTCAATTACTGAGGATGTGTCCAAGCTGCACCATCTAGGTGTTTGATAAATCTATATACATCTGGCACAGCCAGTGACCTCCAGGAAAGGCTGGATGACGACTACGAATAGTGTAGTGACAGCTGGAGAGACAGTGGACAGCTCGGAGAGACGGCAACCCGGGGCAGTGAGGGCTAGCACCCCAAGCTGCAGCTCCCGCGAGGGAGCACCCAACTAAGCTACGAGAAACCCTAATGGAAAATACCCCCAGGGGTGCCCGAGAGGGGGGGAGGATGAGCACCCCATACGGACGGATTCACTGGCAAAGAACATTAGCAATGGATTAACGACAACGAGAGTAACTTGTGTGTGTGGCAAGAGCTGCAAGAACCTGAGAGGTCTGAAGATTCATCAGACGAAGATGGGCTGCACAAGGAGGAAGCAAGCTGAGCAACGCACAGAGGCAGTGCATAGCATGGCCCCTGGTGAGACGGAGGAGGAGCCAGACCAGGAGTCAACCCACAGTGTCCAGAACCTCCAAGCGCAGTGTGCTCCACCCAGCAATCCAACCGAACATCGCAGGGTCTTGTGGCCAGCTGCTCACAAGGAGACTGAGTGGCATCAGTTCGATGAAGATGTAGATGCCGCTCTGGAAGCGACATCAAAGGGGGGAGTGGACCAGCAGCTCCAAACGATGTGCACCTTCATCATCTGCATCGATGCGGAGAGATTTGGGGTCAAACAGCCAAAGGCCAAGTCAACAGCAAGACTAAATCAGCGCGAGAACAAGATCACTGCACTCAGAAAAGACTTGAAGACACTGAAACAGCAATTCAAGAAGGCGAGTGAGGAAGAAAGGCCTGCCCTAGCTGAGCTCCGTGACACCCTCAGGAAGAAGCTTATTTCATTACGCCGAGCAGAGTGGCACAGGAGGAAGGGTAGAGAGAGGGCCCGCAAGCGCACTGCCTTCATAGCTGACTCTTTCGGGTTTACGAAGAAGCTGTTAGGGCAGAAGCGAAGTGGGACCCTTATGTGCTCAGAAGAGGACATCAACCGCCATCTCTCCGAAACCTACAGCGACAGGCGAAGGGAAGAAGATCTTGGCCTATGCAGAGAGCTAATCACACCACCTGCACCATCCAGCCAATTTAACATCAAAGAGCCAACACTGGCAGAGGTCAGGAACACAGTCAGGGCTGCACGGACCAGTGCAGCACCAGGGCCGAGTGGCGTGCCGTACAAAGTGTACAAGCATTGCCCGAGACTTCTGTAGAGGCTGTGGAGGATCATCCGGATAGTATGGCGAAGAGGCAGGGTAGCCAAACAGTGGAGGCATGCCGAAGGTGTCTGGATACCGAAGGAGGAAAACGCTAGTGACATCTCACAGTTCCGAACCATCTCGCTGCTCAGCGTAGAGGGCAAGATCTTTTTTAAGATCCTTGCCAACCGCATGACAGAGTTCCTCCTGAGGAATTCCTATATTGACACCAGTGTGCAGAAGGGGGGAGTTCCAGGCTTTCCAGGCTGCATTGAACACACTGGAGTGGTTACCCAGCTGATCCGAGAGGCGAGAGAGAACCGAGGAGATTTGTCAGTCATTTGGCTCGACCTGGCGAATGCCTACGGATCCATTCCTCACAAGTTGGTGACTAAAGCTCTGATTATCCACCATGTCCCGCAGAAGGTCACAGATCTCATACAGGACTATTACAACGGTTTTAGCATGAGATTCACATCTGGATCAGCAACATCAGCATGGCATCGCCTAGAAAAAGGCATCATCACCGGTTGTACCATATCAGTGACGCTGTTTGCTCTGGCGATGACCATGCTTGTTAAGGCAGCAGAGGTGGAATGCAGAGGACCTCTCTCCAGATCTGGCATTCGCCAACCGCCAATCAGAGCCTTTATGGATGATCTAACAGTCACGGCAACATCAGTGCCAGGGTGCCGCTGGCTCCTTAAAGGTCTGGAAAGGCTAACATCTTGGGCGAGAATGTCATTCAAGCCAGCCAAGTGCAGGTCCCTAGTGCTGAGGAGGGGGGGAAGTGGAGAACAAGTTCCACTTCCACATGAACGGTCTGAGAATCCCATCTCTGGCAGAGAAGCCAGTGAAAAGCTTGGGGAAGATCTTCGATGCTTCTCTGAGAGACACAGCAGCGATCCAAGCTATGCACTTTGAGCTGAGAACCTGGCTTGCTGCGGTGGATAGATCAGGCCTCCCAGGGAAGTTTAAAGCCTGGATATATCAGCATGGCATCCTGCCAAGGCTCCTATGGCCACTGTTGATGTACCAGGTCCCACTAACAACGGTGGAGGCCTTAGAGCGAAACATCAGCCAGTTCCTGCGCAGATGGCTGGGCCTGCCTAAGAGCCTGAGCTGCATTGCCCTGTATGGGCACACCAACAAACTGCAGCTCCCATTCTCAGGTCTGACAGAGGAATTCAAAGTAACAAGAGCCAGGGAAGTGTTACTGTATAGAGACTCATCTGATACCAGAGTCTCCACTGCAGGCATAGAGGTCAGGACTGGAAGGAAGTGGCGAGCGCAGGAGGCAGTCCAGCAGGCAGAGGCAAGGTTGCGACAAGGTGTGCTAGTAGGCACGGTGGCGGTTGGGCGAGCGGGACTCGGCTGTCATAAAACAGCCGAGTCTGAACTTTGGAGGTCAGAGCCGGCAAGACTCAAGTTCCTGATTCAGTCAGTGTATGATGTCCTCCCAAGTCCGTCTAACCTGCACTGCTGGGGATTGGCAGAAATATCATCATGTCCACTCTGCCCTGCAAGAGGAACACTGGAGCACATCCTGAGTAGCTGCCCAAAGGCACTGGGAGAGGGGAGGTACAGGTGGCGCCATGACCAGGTGCTGAAGGTAGTAGCTGACACCATCTGTGCTGGAATCCAGCAAAGCAAGCACCAACCTCCAGCAAGGCAAAACATCACTTTCATCAGGGCTGGCCAGAAACCACAGTCACAGGCAAAGGTCCCAGGTGGCCTTTTATCCACAGCAGGTGACTGGCAGGTGAAGGTAGACCTGGGAAAGCAATTGAAGTTTCCGGAGCACATCACAAGCACAAGACTCAGGCCAGACATGGTCTTAACATCTGAGAGTTCGAAGCAAGTGGTGCTACTGGAACTAACAATCCCCTGGGAAGATCGGATCGAGGTGGCTTACGAGCGGAAGAAGGCTAAATATCTGGAACTGGTGGAGGACTGCAGGCTAAATGGGTGGAGGGCCCGCTGTGAGCCAATCGAGGTTGGCTGCAGAGGATTCCAAGGGCAGAGCCTGCATCGAGCACTCAGGCTCCTTGGAATCAAAGGGGCTAAAGAGAGGAAAGCCACTAAAAACATCTGTGAGGCAGCTGAGAAAGCCTCTAGGTGGCTGTGGATTAAGAGGGGTGAGACATGGTTTAGTGCGCTGCTTGGACACAAGTCGGGGTCTGATCAGCCCCGGCTGGGTCGCCCAGGCGAGGGTGTCTGATGATCTAAGACCCGAAACACCCTGTGACCCTGGGTTCATTACTGAGGATGTGTCCAAGCTGCACCATCTAGGTGTTTGATAAATCAATTATTTGCAGTCCCTTTTAGAATGAACTGCTTAGACGGCTCTGTCACTTTTATGTAAATTTTCTGTTCCAGACTACCCCCACCCATCTTGTTACTAGGCTGTGGGTTTTCTGCACAAAACAGTGTCATGGGTTTAGTAGGTTTGGTAGCTGAGGGGTGGCTATATGGAAATTCTGGTTATTGTGACATCACAATAAGCCCCTTTTTCAAACAGCTTGTAGCAGTACAAGATTATGTATAGATGGATATATTTTTTTATTCATGAGTGTTTATTGAGGCAGCAGAGACCCAAATGCCGAACAAAAAAAAGTATAATATGCATATGTCCCATTAAGACAATAATTTTTTTTTTTTATTCAGAAGGACAAATATACCAAGATAAGCTAAGTGGAGGCTCACTAGAGGCATTTCTCCACTAGTACCTTTTGCTGAGCTGTACCGTACCGGTAGTATCGGTAGCGCGACATGACACGTCCCGACTCGTCAAGTGTTGTATCACAGTTGCAACTAACCAGACAGTCGCTTAACTGGGTCTTGCAGTGATGAGACGTTCTTCTGGGTTTCACCGAAGCTCAGTGGCTGCAGAACTTCAGGATGTCGGAACAAATTTATCTACATGTGCAGCAAACTACGTCCAGCAATGACGCGACGCAGCTTTTCGCCTCTGTGTCTCCTTAAAGAAAGGAGTTACCATATATTTGCTACGAATTCTATGAATTACAAACCACAACTGTATGTTTTGTAATAAAGCTGTGTGCTTTGAAAATGTTTTCAGTTTTTTTTTAAATCAGCACCACTACAATGTGTTTTACAGATATTCCATCTTTGAGTAGGCTTAGGCTTTTCATTAGCTTTCAAATGTATGCAGTTTACTTATTTAGAAGTAAGAGTTTTTTACTTTTAACAGCCAGAGCAAATGTTGCTATCAGATTTTAAAAAATGTTCCTGAACCCTGATGTCAGACATAATTAGGTAAAATGATTCCACCAACCAGCGTGTAATGAAACTGCAAATGAAAATACAAGCATATAGCTTGGACATTTTTATTAGACAGGTATAGAAAAAGTTCAGAAACAAAAGTCCAGCTCCACATGTCTGTGGGTCATGGTTTAGTCTGCAGCATCCCAGGAAGGTTTGATTGAAGGCATCTTGTCATTTCCACCCTCCGGTTTCTTGCATCTGCTTCATCAGAAGAAGGTGTTGATCCCGCTGCAACGGATCGCAGATATTTTTTTTTAGTACTATGTTTACGGTGCATTTAAAACATACATTAAGAATTTAAATTAAGGAAAAGAAATAAATCTCTCACTGTGCTGCAGAAAACGTAAGTAGGTCATTAATATAAAAAAAAACACGGCATCAGAACTAATTTGGATAACTGATAATAAAAAGAACTGTCATACTGAAGATAATATGCAGCTGAATAGGTAAATATTGTGAATAAAATATACAAGCGGCATGAAATTTGCTTCTTACCGAGAGTACGAGACAGTGAGTTCAGGACTTCGGCATTCTTCGTTTCTCTGTTTCGGCATCGGCTATGAACCACGATCAGCTCCCGGTCCTCCTGTATAACCCTCTCACAGCGAGCAGCTCCATCCAGCCCACACTGAATCTTCTCTTCAGCCAACAAAGGAAATGCTGAAACTCCGTTTGGATCACAGCACTGGTTTTTAACGTCGTCATTCATTCTTCAGCAAACACTAAACACTCCACTCGCTGTAGCGAGGTTTCAAAATGGCGGTCGGTTTGTTGTTAAAAGACGCTGTCAAGTTTCTCTCCTGTGACTCCGCCCTCCAGCCAATCAGTGACCGACAGCCGTCTGACGTCGCTTTTCAGTACCAGTTCAGCACGGAGGGAACCACAGCTGAGGTGGTACGAGAAATAGTATCGGCTCGGAGCAGCTCAGCCAAACTTCTGCTGGTGGAGAGTAAACGGTACTGCGGCGGAGACGATCCGAGCCGAGTCGAATCGTACCGGTGGAGAGATGCCTTAGTGGATGTGTTTTAAGGAAACCTCTCCAACATTCTTCTTCCTCGTGTGACATCATGAAAAGTCAGAAGATAGCAAGAACAGAATTGTAGACCTCCATGCCCAGCAGCAAAATACCACACTTAAAATTAGAGAAAAAAAATGACACTACTGCATGCTGCTTCTTTATTTGTGGAAACTACAATAAAGCTAACATTCAAGCAGTTCGAAGTGAATATGTCCAACTGAAATACCCAGAATTTTATAAAAATTGCAGAAAAAGAAGTGTGCAATTTGAGTTTAGAGGTGTGGAATCTTAATGTGTGGAAACCCTGTTAAATCGATATTGGGAAAGGAAAATGGCAAAAATATATATCATGCTGTCATGTTTGTTGACCAGTATGAAATAATCATAGTTTGCCCCCATAAGGTGGTGAAATACAGCCTGAAAGCAGCCACATTCATCTTCCTCAACAAAGCAAGTTTCACTTTCTACCCTGTGGAACATGCTGACATTTCTCTTTATTACAGTGGACTTTGCATGATGCACATGAATTCTGCATAATGCTTTGTGTTTTTTTGTGTGCTTTTTTTGTAAGCAGTTTCTTTATTCCAATCCAGAATGTGAGTGGAGCAAAATTGTGCTCAAAGAATAATGACAAGTGACAGGAGTGCCACAGATCTACAGAAAAAAATGAGGATGCTCTGTGAAAGCCTGTTTAGACATACACTACCGTTCAAAAGTTTGGGGTCACCCAAACAATTTTGTGTTTTCCATGAAAAGTCACACTTATTCACCACCATACATTGTGAAATGAATAAAAAATAGAGTCAAGACATTGACAAGGTTAGAAATAATGATTTTTATTTGAAATAAGATTGTTTTTACATCAAACTTTGCTTTCATCAAAGAATCCTCCATTTGCAGCAATTACAGCATTGCAGACCTTTGGCATTCTAGCTGTTAATTTGTTGAGGTAATCTGGAGAAATTGCACCCCACGCTTCTAGAAGCAGCTCCCACAATTTGGATTGGTTGGATGGGCACTTCTTGCGTGCCATACGGTCAAGCTGATGAAATTGGCTCCAATCAAGCGCTGTCCACTGGGTATGGCATGGCGTTGCAAAATGGAGTGATAGCCTTCCTTATTCAGAATCCCTTTTACCCTGTACAAATCTCCCACCTTACCAGCACCAAAGCAACCCCAGACCATCACATTACCTCCACCATGCTTAACAGATGGCGTCAGGCATTCTTCCAGCATCTTTTCAGTTGTTCTGCGTCTCACAAACGTTCTTCTTTGTGATCCAAACACCTCAAACTTGGATTCATCCGTCCACAGCACTTTTTTCCAGTCTTCCTCTGTCCAATGTCTGTGTTCTTTTGCCCATCTTAATCTTTTTCTTTTATTGGCCAGTCTCAGATATGGCTTTTTCTTTGCCACTCTGCCCTGAAGCCCAGAATCCCGCAGCCGCCTCTTCACTGTAGATGTTGACACTGGTGTTTTGCGGGTACTATTTAATGAAGATGCCAGTTGGGGACCTGTGAGGCGTCTGTTTCTCAAACTAGAGACTCTAATGTACTTATCTTCTTGCTCAGTTGTGCAACGCGGCCTCCCACTTCTTTTTCTACTCTGGTTAGAGCCTGTTTGTGCTGTCCTCTGAAGGGAGTAGTACACACCGTTGTAGGAAATCTTCAATTTCTTAGCAATTTCTCGCATGGAATAGCCTTCATTTCTAAGAACAAGAATAGACTGTCGAGTTTCAGATGAAAGTTCTCTTTTTCTGGCCATTTTGAGCGTTTAATTGACCCCACAAATGTGATGCTCCAGAAACTCAATCTGCTCAAAGGAAGGTCAGTTTTGTAGCTTCTGTACCGAGCTAAACTGTTTTCAGATGTGTGAACATGATTGCACAAGGGTTTTCTAATCATCAATTAGCCTTCTGAGCCAATGAGCAAACACATTGTACCATTAGAACACTGGAGTGATAGTTGCTGGAAATGGGACTCTATACACCTATGTAGATATTGCACCAAAAACCAGAAATTTGCAGCTAGAATAGTCATTTACCACATTAGCAATGTATAGCGTTTGTTTCTTTAAAGTTAAGACTAGTTTAAAGTTATCTTCATTGAAAAGTACAGTGCTTTTCCTTCAAAAATAAGGACATTTCAATGTGACCCCAAACTTTTGAACGGTAGTGTACATTCGAACAATACAAATAAATGACAAAAATCTAAAAATCTTCCAACACTTTGTGTAAGATTAATATTTTTAAAAAGCAGACAGGTTTTTGTGCTAATTTTTTTCCTCATGTTTCTTTACCTTCTTTTACTGTTGAGGAGTGATGTGTTTATCGTTGTGTTAAATGATTTTTCACCTGGGACTGTTTCGGCAGCTTTGCAGCTCTGACGTGTGTTCCATATAAGAGGAGCATTGAAACTGAAACTGCTTATCTATGTTTAGTTCTGATTCAATGAATACTGAGTGAACTGTAATTAGAGTACTCAAGTGGTCTGGAGGATTGGTATAAAAACAACAAGTCATCCAATGATTTATACACCAGTAAAAGTATTTTGAAGTTTAGAACTAGGGTGATGTGTTCTACTTTCCTATGAGAACGCATGCAGCAGTGTTCTGGATCAGCTGCAGTTGTTTCATTGACTTTTTTAGGCAAATCTGTGAAGACTTTCTTGCACTAATCAATCCGACTAAATAAAAAGGTAGATGAGTGTTTTGAGGTCCTCTTGCAAAATTAGTAATTTAATCGTAAAAATGTTCTTAAGGTGATAGATGACTCAGATTGTTATTGCCTTTATGATACCCTGGAGGTTCCGGTTGAAGTCCATTACTTCTCCTAGATTTTGGGCCTTATCAGTAGTTTCTAGTTGTATTTACTGATGCTGTGTGCTGACTCTTAGTTTCTCCTCTTTAGGTCCAACAATAATTACTTTGGTTTTGTCTATTCAGCAGGAGAATATTATGGCACATCCATCCATCGATTTGCTCAGTGTATTTGCTTAGTGTTTGGATGGGTTCAAAGTCACTTAGCGATGTAATATAAAGCTGAGTATCATCTGCATAGTTATGGTGACTAACTTGCTTGTTATAATCTGGGTTAGCAGAAGCATGTAGATGTCAAATGGGTCGGGGCCCAATATAAAGCCATGGGGCACCCCACATTTGATTTCTGTCTATTCTGATGAAAAGTAGCCTACTGACAAGAAGTTCCTGTTCTTTAAGTAAAACTAAAAACAAACAAATAATGTACCAAGTATCCAACCAAGCTTTTCAAATACTAAGCTTTTTGATTGCGATTTGCTTTACTTAAACCTTAGACACTTTGTGTGGTCTACTTTTGTGTGAGCAAACACCATGGTGAGATTTAAAGAGCTTAGTCTTGTGTGGGATTAAAAGAGGTGGCAAGATTATATAAATCAGCAGTTTAATTTTAGAGGAAAATAGTCAAAACAATTGCCAGCATGCCCAGGTTTGGCTATTTAAGCGAGTTCACCATTAAAGGGACTAAATCATGCTATTTTACAGCTTTCAACTTCTGGGGTAGACATATATATGCTAAAATGTCACTGTTTGTGTTATACAGTATTAATTTGTCCCAAAATATAACTTGTATCCTGTAGTTAATATTGGACAACAAAGTAAAACGGCTCGTTTCTCTATACTCCCGCCTTCTGCATCCGCAGCAGCTCGATCTGAGAAACAGTGCTCAGCTTCATCTGAAACAGTATTCTGACAGGGAATTTGAAAAGCACGAAGTACCACATCTAAACTCTGTTATATTAATAACTGACATTTGGTTTATTTTTTTGTTGTTGTAAAAAACTGAGTCAATAAAGCCTATTTCTCTTGCTAAATCTCCAGGCTTTAGACAGAGCCAAAAACAACTAGCCGAGTAGTAACTAGCTCAGTATATAAAAATGCTGTGGGTATTTTTTTTGCATCCGTTTACTGAAGATTTTGAGATGCCACAGATCAATTAATTAACCACACAATGCTGTTATAAGATCACATAAGCTGCTTGATAAATAGCTAACAGACATTAGCATTAGCATGTAGCTACTTACTTCTCTGTCCATTAGGCGTCTATGTTGCTTGATCCAGCTGCTGTTCTTTTGGAATGTAGAATAAAATCCTGTCATCCATGCAGCCAAACTGGCGTTTTCACAGAGAAAGCAAAAAATCCCAAAAGTATTTTAAACTGCCACAAACCAAAGCAGTAATGAGCTTTGAGAAGGAGGAGGGTGTGTTTGGAACTCTAGCAGAGGTAAGCCGCTCTGCCTGCAGATTTTGCATGATATAGGCCCTCAAGAGAAGGTGAAAGTAGTTTCGAAAAACCCTAATGGATGGGTGCATCTACAGCAAACTCTTGGTACTGTTGATATGAAAGTCCAAACAACTATTCATGATAGGAGTGTCATATTTCAGGACTCGGACACAGGCGCAGACAAGCAGGGTTGCAAAGAAAACTGTGGCAGAAGCAACTTACAGCAGGACAGTTATCAGGATGACAGGACTGAGAGAGATGATGCAGACATGAGGAGCGACAATAACAAACTGACAGAGGAAAGCAGAGACACGGGTATTTAAAGGGCAGGGCAACAATGGGAATACTAATGAGGGAAAACAGGAAACAGCTGACAATAGACCTAGACGAGGACTTCTGGAATAATGTTCCTTTGACAGGTGAGTCTAAAAATGAATTATTTCAAGAGCAGACCAGATTACATGTTTACAGCCGTATTACGGTGGAAGTGTCATAGTTTGGGAAAACAGCTCACAATCATCGAATCTACCATATATCAGAGGGTGCTTGAGGAAAATATTAGACCGTCTGTAAATAAAAGAAAGTGGAAGCAGAGCAGGCCTCTGCAACCCCAGTTATACCACTCAGCCCATCAAGGACTGGCTGAGAATGAAGAAATGGAAATTCTCTGGTTGAAGCCCTGACCTCAATCCCCTTGAGATGCTATGGGGTCAACATCTCA
This sequence comes from Apricaphanius iberus, assembly GCA_028564705.1. Taxonomy (NCBI): domain Eukaryota; kingdom Metazoa; phylum Chordata; class Actinopteri; order Cyprinodontiformes; family Aphaniidae; genus Apricaphanius; species Apricaphanius iberus. The sequence continues at coordinate 231,817 of JAPXFQ010001556.1, forward strand.
CAGAAGCAGGCCAAGCTTTCCTCAGACCAATGTCAGAACCTGGTAGATAGCTACAAGACGAATTTGCTACAGGAAGAGTTGTTAGTTATTTCAGTAACACAAGCTGTGTTCAATATTCAGAAAACACATTTTGCTTGATATGTTGCGTTTACTGAATAAAGTTAACAATGAAAGTGATTACATATCAATATTTGAACATTGTTACCAGCTACTACTTAACAGTTGCTTAAATCTCCACCCTTTTCTGGTTTAAAAAGACATTTCTACTGTTATTCTGCTCCTCTGTATTTAGAGCCGCAGCTAAAGTTAGAACATTTTGCTGACAAGATGAAAGTATTCTTTTATTGTTCCGTTTTGCTTTATCTCTTCTTGTAAATTTTTTGAGCAGCAGTTGTATCACAATAGGCCTTAAAAAACGTCGACCCTTGTTCCCTTGGTCTTTTCGGTTCTTTCACCTTTGACCCCATCTCTATATTTATCTAACCGTCTCACCGTTGGCACTGCGTATTCCTGCCTGTCTGACACCTTTTACGCTCCTCTTTACAGAACAAGGTGAAAAGCTGCTTCCAGACAAACTCAGAAACATCTGAAGCTGTTTTATTCAAACATGTTTAAACAATCAACATATATAGTGTAATTCTGAGAGCAGTTAGTTGTTTTTTCATTCCCGTCTCTGCCTCTGTTTTGTCCCGAGCTCACACTCTTTACTTCATCTTCCTAATGCATGTGTTGGTGGCATCTCACTCCTGATAATTTTTTTATCTTCAGCATCTTCCTACCCCTGCTCCTATAACCACATATTATGTCCCTCTCCGCAGTTGTGAGCAGCAACTACAACAGAAACAAGATTAACTTGGGCTTCTCACTGTTAACCCAACCAAAAACCTGATCTTTCTGTAGGAACGTGGGCAGCCAGTGGGCTCTGGAGCAGGCCAAATACAACCTGGTGAATGAGTACATGCTGGTGGGAGTCACTGAAGAGCTGGAGGACTTTGTGATGATGCTGGAGGCTGCACTGCCACGTTTCTTCAGAGGAGCCACAGAGCTGTACAAAACAGGTCATAAAAGTTTGACTGTATCACTACATTCACTGTTGTCTTCTCCATTTGCTGGAATAAAAAAAACAATCATATAGTTACTGAAATCTAACAGAAAGGGAAAACTGAACAGGTTCTTAAAATGCTGCAGGAACAGCTCCTAACTCAGGCCACGTTTTCTTAGTGAAACTGAGGGCGTATCTACATGCAGAATAATAAAAGAAAATCAAATATTTTTAGCCAACTACTGCATTCAATTAGTAACTACTCTTCACTGCAAAAAATAAATAAATAAATACATTTACTTTTCCACATTTTATCACATTAGTTCCCAAAACTTCAATATACACTGCTTACTCAAAATAAATAGTGGGTTGATCTTAATTTATCAGATGCGAGCTCTTGGATAACTTATGGGTGATTCTCTTATAGCTGGGAACAAGTTATTTAACCCCACGTGATACGATGAATAGCTGTTCAATGAAATCTGCATAAATATTTATAAATATTTTACACTGATGACCATGATATATTATTAAAACAACCGGAGAGCTGGGTCGGACTCTCTGGTACAATACTTGGCTGGTTTCAGTCTTACCTTAATAACAGGACCTTCCTTTTATCAAAAGGCAACCTTTCATCAGAATAGACAGAAATCACATGCGGGGTCCCCCACAGCATCATCTTTGGGCCCATCCTGTTTAATATCTAAATCCTCCTTCTAATCCAGATTATAACAACCAATAAGATTAGCTACCATACATTTACAGATAACACACGGTACGATTTCACCGTATGTGTCACCAAATATGTTGAAATTATACCAACCCCCCAGACCACTGAGGTCCTCTAATTTCAGTTTACTCAGCATCGCTAGAATGAGAACCAAACCTGGAGAAGCAGCTTTCAGTTTCTATGCTCCCCTTTTCTGGAACAAATTCCTGGCACTGTAAAGCTGGTAAAAGACTGAGTTCCTGTAAAAGAATCAAACCTAAAAACCAATCTATTTAGAGCCGCCTTTGATTAACTGATTAATAGCTAGAATGTCATAACAGTAGTATATTTTAATGGTCTTTCTGATGTGTTTAATGTTTTTTATCATCCTAACCACCTTTGGCATATTGAATTGCCTTGTTTCTAAAAGTGTACTGTACAAATAAAATTGACTTGCCGTGACTACTAATAGCTTAAACAACTATGTGGAAAGACACATCCCTTATGGTACGTTCACACTGCACACTTTGTCAGTGTCAAACAACGCATCTAGTTTGATGCATATACATTTTTAAGTTCCAGCTTGCAAAGCACGTGGACTGGCCATTCTCTGGTAGATGTTTTCAACACTAGCATTGGCTAGACAACGTTAACGTCAGGCCTCGTCACTACACTGAGACACTCTGATTAGTTAGGGCACTGCGTTAAGTGCGTCCAGAGTTCAGCTAGCTGAACTTCTGCGTTGCTCGCGTTTGCCGCTTTGAAAAATTGATACAGCAAGGAGAGACTCTGACGGACTCAACCATAGACTTTACACGTAATCTTATTGCACTTGATGCTGATGTTTGAGGCGGTGTGAACACGGTGTGAACAGTCGTGGAAAAGATGTTAGTATGTTTAAGAAGTGTCAAATCATTGGCATTCAAGCAGAGAAAACATTTTAGGAGATTAAAAAAACTACTAAAGTTGGGGTAAGAACTAGCCAATGCATTTCCAAAACCTGTAAGGAAAGAGGGGAACCATTGAAGAAAAATATCAGTAGAACTCAGGGCTGCGTTTAATAGTTATACCAAGAACATTTTCGTGCTCACAATGAGAGTGGAGCTCAAGGCATTGGGACAGAACAGTTGTGGAGCCGTAAGAGAGCCACTAACCAGTAAGGCTAATATTAGAAAAACGGAATCAATTCACGAAGGAGCATAAAGACTGAAAGAACATCATGTGGTCTGAATAGTCTAGGTTTACCCTCTTCCATGATGGGCGAGTCAGGGTAAGAAGAGAGGAGATAAAGTGATGTACCCATCATGCCTAGTGCCTACTGTACAAGCCTGTGTAGCCAGTGCTGTAATCTGGGGTTGCTAACTGTCAAGATTGAGTGTCATAAGGAGGGCTGATTATCTGAATAAAATAAATGACCTGAGTGTATTTTTTTTCTTCCCTGATAGCACAACTGTATTCTGGGTTCAAATTGTGAATGTAGGATGAGTGGTCTGACTCTTCCATCATCAGTTGTAAAAGATCCCAGTGAAAAATTCAGGCAAAACTAAATGTAAATAAATATTCAGAAAATTATCACAATGATGCCACAGCAAAATTGTACCATAATCAATGTTAAAGGTGGCCTAAAGAAGTCTGACCTTTTTGCTTGGTATTGTATTTTAATGAGTTGGAGAGAAAATCTTATAAAGTTTACCTTATTAATTACACAACATTTTTGACATATGTGGTTTATTTTTCTTAGAAAACAGAGTCAGTTTGTGTGTAATTTGATCTCAGTTATTATCGGCCATTATGGAGATAAATCAGGACAGGGAGAAGGTTGTGAAGACTTCTAAAAGAGAAAACGACATGCTGTCAAGCACAACTGCAAACCCACCAAGACATGACCATCCACCTAAAATAACAGGCTGGTAGGGCTGAACGATTATAAAAGTAATAATTGTGATTATTTTCACTATACCGAACAATCTCGATTCAATTTTTGTCTAATCAAAACAAAATTAATAAAACAATTAAATATAGCCTTCACTATTATAGGTTGAATATGGAATATTTTCATAAAAAGCTAAATTTAAAAAAATACATCCACTGGACTTTTAGCAGGGTAAAGAACGAAAGTAAAAAATTTCCTTAAAAATTGTATTTGAATTAAAACATAAGAAAATGTACATTTAAATCGGACACGACAATGTCATTATGTTTATATCTACCTGCCAGTAGCAGCTGCGGGATGCAGGTTGACAGATAGGCTCTCTAGGATCCAAATATATGGTTGGCACAGCTTGGCTTGGCTGGCACAAGAATGGTGGAGTCACCAAATTAAAGCTGCTGCTTCAGACTACTGGGGATGCTTTAACCGTCTCAGGATAGGAATGACCGGAGAATAGAAACTAGAGTAGTTTTAGGTGAAGCCTACACTAGATTGACCCACATAAAATGTTTCCACAGCATCAAACACACGCGGAAACACCGACTTTCCCCCTGGATCGTTAAGCTAACTCTCTAGCTAACTTGGCTAACGTTAGCTGTCAGTTTAACTCCTCTAAAATATTCCTCACTGGACACAGTTCAGGTTGGTCACTGAACGTATCGGCAGCGAACCAGGCAACCCAACAGCTGGAATTATTATTTTGTTGTAACTTCAACCAGATGAACTAGATATTCCAAATCCAACCTTTAATGTCGCTTACATATCGTGCGTCCCACTCCTGTTGTATTGCTAAGCACATCACATCACTTCAGAACTGCATGCTAAGGCTAACTGCTAACTGTGGTTAGTTTCAACATCTTGGTTATCTTTATCGGCAACCCAGTTGTCTATTTTGCTTCAAAATTCTTCACCAGCTGTATACAACTATTGACACAGCCCTTTCGTTTTACCTTTCAGCGAGGGCCTCCTGCTTCTCAGTACCTCCAAGTTCTTTCTGTGACTTGATTGGCCAGTTAGCTTGACAACAAGGCGGCACTTCGACTGAATTGTTCAGTTGGCATAGCGATTAAAACACACCCCGCGATTATGATGATCAAGCTTTTTAATATCACAATTTTGGTTAAAATTTTATTAATTGCTCAGCCCTACAGTCTAGGCTAAAAGAGCATTAATCAGAAAAGCACCACGAGGGTTGTGGGTACCTGTGGAGGGGCTGCAAAGATCCACAACTCAGGTTGGAGAATCTGTCAACATAATGGCTATTAAGCTTGGTTTACGCTTGAAGAATGTACATTCCGCGCGGACATGAGACGCCTTCTAGCAGCATTTATACTTTTTGCGGCTTGTCCCTGCTGTGAGCCAATATTCTTGAAGACTGTAGGGGGCGATGTAGGGCTCTACGGCATGCATACAACACTAAACCATACCAGAAGTAGAAATAACTCTTGTTTACAATATGGCGACACCCGTGAGCTTAAACAAAGCAGAACTTTTTATGCTGTTTACTCAGAGAAAAAGGAGATGGTCCACTTGTCCATTAAAACAGAGTTGATCACAGTGATCTCTATGGGGCGAATCATAAAGATATCTGTATTTACGAAACTCCACCAGTAGGAGCTCTTGCCAGTCCGCCATGCTTTTCTGCACGTAGTTAGAAAATTTCCTAGGTGCGTGATGCGGAAATTTGGGATGCGGCCCTCGCGAACCGTGTCAAGCATAAACCAAGCTTTAGTCAACAACTTTTGTCTTTATTGATGACTGACAAGAAAAAAGCCTCAGGATGTTCAGTCCGCTTCAAGCCATTAAGAGGACACACACACGTCTAAGAAATTGATCTAAATGAGCTTTTTGAACACATCATTCTGAGCGTATCAGTCCCCTGGTTGAACTCTGATGATGGCAGCATCATGCCATGGGGATCATTCTCTTTAGCAGGGGAAACCTGGATTAAAACACTGCAAAAACCTGATAAGTGGTATTGTTTATGCTGTCAGACTCCTAATTTATATCTTCTTTCTTTAAAGGAAAAAAATCCCACTTAAGAAGAACCAGTGAGAAAAAGCCACCCACTAAGGAATCCATCGCCAAGCTGCAGCAGTCAGCCATCTGGAAGATGGAGAACGAGTTTTATGAGTTTGCACTGGAGCAGTTCCAGTTCGTCAGGGCCCATGCTGTCAGAGAAAAGGATGGGGAACTCTACATGCTGGCTCAGAACTTCTTTTATGAAAAAATCTATCCCAAAAACTAGAGAAAGCTCTATCAGAAGATTAGGTTTCAGAGTCTTCTGTATGTGCGTGAGTTGACACATTCTGGGGAAAAGAAGTGGAAAGACACGCTGCGGTAATAGAGGACTTAATGTGGCGCTGCTACGTAATCAGTCCGCTAGCAGTTGTTATCCATCTTTGGGTTCGTCAGCTGGTTGGGTAGCTTGCATCTCATCAGCTGGTTGTTCTTAGCAGCTTCTCCACACTGTTTTTTCCTCAACAAAGGCCATCTGAGGGGCTTTTGACTGCAAACCCAGCCCACTGTGAATCAGGTGTGGTACTGGCTGATTGTTTAACCTGAGAACAAAATCATTGACTCTGTACTACTTGATTGTGTTTGGTTGTATTTTAGCTCTTTAATATCTTTCATTGTTCATGTGTGAAGACTGACATCTTAATGCCTCACTACAGTGACTAATTTAAAGAGACGGTAAATGTAAAAAGAGCTGACTACCTGCTTAAGCCTAAAGACTTGGTGGGTTTTTTGTAGTTTTTTGTTTGTTCTTTTGACTATTTACTGGGGCAGGTGGCTGTATGTGTGTTTTATACTTTCCTTGTTGTGTGACTCTTGTAAATGAAGTATGCTTTTACACTTAATGTTACTGAAGTGTGTTAGAATGTTGATATGGAGATGCTGCTTCTCTAAACATGTCATTTTACTTTATTTTTGAGCAGTGGGTTAAAAATTTTGTAGAGATGCACCAATCAGTCCTTTGTGGCCGATTTATGAGAGTCGAGTTTTGTAAATAATTTGACTTGCCAATACAAGCTTTGGCTGAATTTCTTTAAAAACTGGATGCAAGTTTCCATGATCGGAACTTCAGGGTAATTTAACTAGAACTTTTTCTGACGGGTAATCTCTTTGCCTGCTCTTCTCAGCATCCACGTACACAATCAGTCCTGTAAGGAATCATTAAGTAGCGTTAGTAAGTGCTGAAAGGAACCCAAAGCAGCAGAAATAAAAAAAGACCAACAGCAAAGAAGCAGTGCTTGTTGCTGCTTCATGTTTGATCAGACTCGATTGGGCCCTTTCCGAGGACGTACCCCCCCCCCCCCCCATTCAGGTACTCCGTTGGTTCCTGAAATTGCCTTGAAAACAGCCCTGTCGGCCAGGCCCGATGAAGTGGAGACATGCAGGTATCTGGAACTTCTGCTCAAATTACCCTGAAATTCCGATAGTGTAAACTTACCTTATTTTGAACAGTGTTGAAATGAGTTTGCTCATAGCAGGTGGGAAGTAGATAAGTCATGAAATATTTATGTTCAGAGCAGAGGTGACGTCAAACTATTTGTGAGAGACGGCAATCGCTGTAAAACAGGGTTTTGCCTATTACAAAAAAACAAAGAAAGGGATTATGGAGGTGAAATTTTAACTGTCTTACTGAGTTTTGTTCATTATTAGCACAGTTAGCATTAGTACCGCAAGCTGCGGTTTCTGATCCGCAGGGCCAGAAATGTCCAGCATGTTTTAAGATGTTTTCCTGCTGTCGTGCACCTGGCTAAAATAAAAGGGTAAAAGGCTTCTGCTGAAAGTGATGGTATGCTAAGGAAGTAATGCAATCATTTGAAGCAGGTGTGCTGTAGCAGGGACTCATGTAACACATGCAGGACATTTTTCCCTGAGGACCAGCATTAGGAGCCCCTGATCTAGAGAATATAGATTCTAAGAGACGCAGAAATTTTAAAACAGCTGTCCAGTGGATGGGCAGTATGGACTTCAGTTTCAGTCACAATATTTTGTGGTAATATACTATAAGAAAAAAAGGGACAATAATGGGCTATTCACCTGTCACTGCATACAGCCAGAGACAGAAATACAGATCTAAAAATGATGAACCATTATCAAATAGACAGCCCCAGTGCATCAGTTGCATCAAGCAGTGAGATAATGGCATTCAATCATATTCTAAAATATACTGACCTTTATTAATGCTTCACTTGAATAACAGTGAAATCCTTTCAGTTTTATAGTGTCACAATAATTGACCACTGTTGTCAGTCACAATCATTACTCTTTCCAATAAGTAATATGTCAATTACTAGGGATGCACCGATACTGTTATCGGGTACAGGTCCCTATAGCATCTAATGTTCTCGTATTGGTATAGGTTTACCGATACCATGAACCGATACTTAATATGTGGAAACTCTGCAATCATTTCACAGAAAATTTCCATTTTAACTTGAAATGATAGTTTTTTGGTCATTTTTTATTAATATTTTATTTTTGATCTAATTGACCATCGTTTGTTGTAACAAGCAGAGAAGAAAATAAAAGCTGCCTTCCAATTCATTGCATTTTTTTGTGTGGTAGAAGTATCGGCATTGGTACTCGGTATAGGCAAGTACTCTGATCCAAGTATCTGTATCATATCAGTTTGAAAGAAGCAGTTTTGTTGTATCCTTAGTAATTGCTCATCCATATTGGAAATGTGGCCATATCCAGTGTGCTTCAAAACAGTTGGAGATTGGAAGCTCAGAGGGTTAAAACAGAGCAAATTTGTTGTAACATGTTTCACGTACCTGGATTATACCAAAGTTGGCTTTGGGAAAATTCCTTCCTACCCCAGTTCAGAAAAAAAGGAAGCATCTCTTGGCAGATTGTTTCTTTTTTTTGTCCAGAAGGTCCCTGTATGAACGGTTCCCAAACCACAGACAGCATAAGGAAGCAGGCTCACTGGAGGAATAAAAAGGCTCAGCGTCCAGTGTGGTCTGGCTCTGTGTTGCAGCAGCCTGAATGACCAGCAGACAGGCTTCCAGAGAAAGTGATTTCTCTAGTAAACAGCTGCTCTCTAGCTTTTGAGCTTCCTCCTCCTCCGTTTCCTAACAGCATGCTGCTATCATAAAAATGACTAACTTTAAGTGTTCTTCCCTTGGCAACAACTTCCACAGTGAAGAGTGTTTTGTCATTGCTGTGAATCAGTTTCCAGCCACCAATGGGGACCAATCAAGCCAAAAATCGGTCGATATCGGTCACCTGCCAACATCTCTGTGCATCTCTGAAGTAACTGGATTGTGAATGTTAACATTTCTAACATCACTCCTCAGCCAGCCTTTAGTTTTAGTGATGTGGCTAAATTGTAAAACAACTAAATCATGGTACTCTGCTTGCCTTTTTTTTTCTTCTCCTATTGCTTGACAAAAGCTTGATGTCACTTTTTCATCAGTATATTATTCCATTGTGAATACATCTCCTGGCATTAAAATATGGAATGACCACTCATGGATGATGCTCAGTCAGTCTCTTTAACTGCGTGGATAAACAACTAAGCAAATTACATATATATAACAAATTATGGAATCAAACTAAAATTATCTTTGTTGCACCTCTTTTGCACGAACCACTTGATAATGGTTTATTTGCTGAAATATATTTATGAAACAACCAAGCTCGACTACAAAGAAAAGGCTCGTAGCATCAGATTATAACTGTTAAACATCAGACATTAACACTCATTCTGTGTACTTTGATAGGGTAAAGTTGATTACTTACAATGTTTTTACAAAATGTTGAAGTTTTCAATCAATGATTGTTAGAATTCAAACACTGGTGGGTTAAGGGGCCATACGCAGCAGCTCTTCCTTTTAACCGCAGACTCGTTTGCAGAACTGTGATTATTCTTGTTTGTTTCAGGAATCCAAATTTAAGGCTGATTCCATAATTCCTTTCTTTAGATCTCAGTTATCTCATTTTGTGATTTCATTTTTTCCCTATGAGAGAAAGCTTCCCCAGTAATCACAATAATTTGATTACATTTAGTTAAGGTATAGTTTACAAAGGCAGAATTTAAAGTGCCAAAATATAACAAACAGAAAATAATTATTCATATATTCCATTTTTAAAATAAAGATAGATAAAATGAAATTAATGTAATTAATTAATTAAGATATCAATATTTTAATAAACATTTCAGCATTCAATTCACTTAATGTTAAAAACCTATATTATTTAAGGATTAACTTGATCATTTTATTATTCACTGATTACATTTATTGATGTGTTTCTTTGCTAAAAATAAAACCAAGTAAATCCTTTAATAAAATTTGAAAATGAAACATGCATCTAAAAATATAGTCAATGCACCATTTGTACCTTTTTTGAATTTCAAATGGAATATGGATACAGTGAAGAAATCATTTAAAGATGTCTTTTACTTGCATTGTGGTACATTCAGACCTCTACAAACTACATTGTTAACCTTTTAAGTAAGAACAGTTTAGTGTCATATCTGTACTATTTTATGCTGCAAATTGAAACAACAGTCGTCTTTGATTGGATGTTCCTTATTCTTTTTGCCAGGATTTGTACAGGACTACAGCAGGCGAAAGTACCTCCTGCTTTGTTGGAAACAGAACACGACCTGTGTAATGTAAAAAAATTAAATGTAAAATTTTGTTTCAGCCTTCGATCTTCTAAAAATGTTTACTAGCAGATTATTTCACTAATGCAACAAGCATCAAATGTGGATTACCAGCAAGTTTTGAATCTCACTTTGATGCTCAAATGGTTGTCTTTGGATAAATCTGATCATTTTTAGAATAAACTAACCACACAAAGAGAAGAACATTTTTATCTCAATTTTGCTAATGTCACATCATGAATACCTACCACTATAAAGGGAAGCAGATTGAGCAGCTGTGGCATACCATCCTGTTCTGTGGGGTTCTTCTTTTGTTGCATCTTTCTCTGTAGGAACAGAGGTAAAATGCTGGCTGTCCTGTGTTTTTAGTTTGAATCTGACAACAAAACAATATACAAAAGAATACACAAAAGAAAATGTATGAGATTCTTTGTTGTTTTGACTTTTTTTTTTATTATTCCATGAAAATGTTTTTGCTTCAGCGCCAGTTTCTCCAGATTGGAGGGTGAAATCCATTCTGCAGATTTCCCTCTACAGCCGCTAATTTGGCAGTACAAGACTCATGTCCTTCACAGATAACATGCTGCCAGCTCCACTGCTGTCTTAGTCAGCATGCTGTCTTTGTGAGTGTGTGTGTGTGTGTGTGTGTGTGTGTGTGTGTGCTTGCTTTTTCCACTTTCTCATGTTTGAGAGCTTCTCCAAGCTGTATGCAGGGTTCCTACAGTCTTCAAGAGTGGAGAATTTTAAATAATATTTTTTTAAGTATGGAAAGATATATATGTGTTGTTTAATTCCAGATTTTATTTCTCATTCCATCATATACATCAGATAATAATCTGAATTCCTAAAGTTTGATTTTTCTTCTGCGTTTTATACTCAGAAACCAGAAAGAAAAAGACAATCTCAGTCGCTTATTTGCCCATTTATATTTCCTGTGCTGAAAAACAGTATTGGAATTTTCAAATGAGTTAGATTATCGTCTGAGATTTAAAATATTTAAAAAGATCAAGTTAAAAGAAATAAAAAGTTGATTTGTTTTATCGTACTCTGTAATCCTTTACACATCAACTGAGGCTAGCAACTTGCATCACCTACTGATGTCACTGCCCATAAACGCATGGTATGAGTTAGCCTTCTCAGAATCAGACACACATGCAAAGCAAAAATAAAACTATTTTGCTTATCATTTATTCGTCAAAACTCCTAAGATATTTGTTTAGTTTTAAATATTCTAAATGGATTGTCTCAGATGACTCTTTTCACAGCCTACACCTTGGGTCTTTTTTGGTGTGGTAGATCTGGGCCTCTTATCGTTCTGGTGCTTAGAGCCCTCTCCTGTGCCACCAGGATGATTGCCTCTGTTGTGTCCTGTAGGCCAGCCCTTTCTAGCCATTGGTAGGATTTCTTGGAAGGTTAGCCACTTTAGTTATGTTCCAGTGGTACATCCCACAAAGGGGCATGTCCATGATGGTTCCTCCTCCAGTACCTCCTCATCTTACCATTGTCTCAGGGATTCACTGGGTACATCATCTGTTGAAGCCTTCTCCTATATATATATATATATATATATATATAAATATGTATATATTGATTTTGAAAATACCTAGTTTTCATTTGTCAATTCTTCCCTTTTTGGCTACAATAAAATTAATTAGTCAATCAATACCTTGATGGAAATTTACAGGAGATGAATGCCCTTTAAATAAAAGATGAATAGGATTTAATTTATTTTAAAAGAAAAAATCAGATAGACTGAAAGTATTGGTTTTAAATGGGATAAGTTACCGAATGTAAATTCACAAACCATAAAGATCTTTTTGTTCCGTCTTGTATTTAGACAATCGATATTCAACTAAGTGATCGATTTAGTTTTAGAAATATTGACAGATAAACTCTCATTAAAAAAATAAACAAAAACAAAAAAATTAATCCTTTTTACTTCTGGTCTTTAACTTAACCCAAAGTTTTGGAACTGGGTTGGTTTAGAACTCAAAAATAAATGAAAACTTTAATTGCAGCTTTTTGGACTTCTGTAAAATTAAGGTGTCAATTATCTGTCTCTCTTTCTTTTTTTTAATTATGATCAAATTTAACCCATTATAGTTCCAATCTATAACAACTATTTAATGGCCCTTTATTTTACTGCCAAATAAGAAGCCACCTTCAGCTGACAAATTGTGTTGTTGCATGATCCATCTATCTATCTATCTATCTATCTATCTAAGTTTTTGGATGCATAGGTGCAGATAAGACCTAACTTGATGAATGTTTTGGACTCATATGATAATAAAACCATAAAACGAAATGTGGAAAACTGAGTCTAAAAAAATTTAACTTTTTAATGAAAAATCTAACGGAATCCTTTATAGAGTTTAGTCATTTTTATCTTCAGCGTGCTTATTTTCTATATATTTCACACTCTGGTTATGTCTGCCAGGATGCACAAATAAAATTTTCGTCATGGAGGTAATGGAGCTAATGGAGCTAATCATCATGACTGGTAGAGTCTAAATTTAACCCTTGTTTACGAGAGAGGAGTCATCGCAGGTCAGCGTTTGTTTAACTGAACCGCTGTTGCTAGTCAGAGGTTCTCTTCCCTACTCTCAGATAATCTCTGGACAGGCATCATCAACTATTGGACTCATCCCCATGATCTCAGATCACTCTCTTATTACAACATCCTGGTTTTGACCCTTTGACCCAAATAAAACAAAAATGGTGCACTTCCTCATTTCTCTGTCTATAAAGCTTTAATTACAGTCAGCTTTTTATTGGAAGGTTTATATGTTTATTATGTTATGCATTGACTGCTATAAATAATATTTTCAAATCCATCTACGATGAAATTTTTATTTATTTATTACCAAGAATGCATGCTTTTGAGAACAATCCATATTCTTTAAAGAAAAGCAAGATCCACTCAACAGTAATCACAACATATTTATTTTCTTTAAATTTATTAAAATGTTTTTTTTTTTTAAATCTTTCATTTTGTTTGACATCTTGATGCTGCCAGATTAAGCTCAGACAAACACATTAGAAATTATTGATCTCAGGAGCATTTTTAATTATGTATTGCTTTTGCAGAGCAGTATTTGCACCCCGCAAAGTTTTTCACATTATCCAATTACAACCAACACTTTTGATATTTCTCATTCTGATTATATTTGATAGACTGACAAAAAAACAGTTCACATATTTGTGAAGTGAAAACATGAATGATTTTCATAATTTTATTTTTTTTAAAAGCACAGCAAAAAAGTGTATTTTATATTATTGTATTCGTTAAACCCTTATTTTACTATGAATAATCCCACTGAGATGATAAATCTCTTTTTCAAGAGAGTCCTGGTCAAGACGGTAGCCAAAATAGTTTCATATAAAAGAAATACAATAAAAAATGGACAACATACTACAACGAAAGACAGTTTGCAAACTTATCATCTGACATTTCAGTAAGAGTGGATGCATGTTTTTGACTCTGTGCCTAAGTCTTCTGCAACTATCGGACAAATCCCATGTAATCACATGAAAATCTTTGACTGATGTGAAAAAAATCACATGTGAATGTTCAGTGTGTCCCCCAAAAATAGAACATCTTAACAATTTTTCTCAAAAATCTCTATTTTCTTGCATATCTTCCATTAAAAACAGATTAATGAAGTGCACAGCTGATAGTTGAGAAGCAGAAAGAATCTGAGAAGAGAATATCTGCATCTACAGAGTTCCTATAAGCCTCTTTGCTGCTGCACTGATTAATGCACGTTTTACCTAATCTGTCAGTTTAGGACCTAAACTGAAAGGTGGACAGTGATATTTTAGTAGTTTTGTAGCTGTACCATACTGATGGATTGATCAGAGGTCTGTGAAAATTTCAAAGCTTGGGTTATTATTCTGCTTTAAACGTCATGCCCGGCCAGTCTGCTCTTTTCCTTCCTGCTTCGCTTGTTCTTCGATGGTCAATAAAAAACCTCTGAAGCCTTCACAGAACAGCTGCCTTTATACAGACTTATTCATAGGTGGACTCTATGTATTAACTAGGTCACTTCTAAAAGCTGACCTGGATTTTATTCAGGGCTATCAGATTAAAGGGGCCAATCTGATTGTCAAACTACAGATTTTATGTGTATGATTTTTCTTCCACTTCACAGTTATGGACTATTTGGGGTTTTTTTATAACCTGAAATTTGACAAACATACTTTAAGTTTCCAGCTGTAATGCAAAACAGTGAAAAACGTTCCAGAGGAATGAATGCTTTTGTAAAGGACGATAAGAAGTGCTGAGTTAAAGAGAGTTTCGCTGAGACTCAGTCAAGCTGTCTACAGGAAGGGACAGAGCAGACTGTACTTCCTGAGGAAACTTAGGTCCTTCAAGATTAGCAGAATAAACTTCAGATCTTCTACAATTCTGTTGTGGAGAGTGTAATTTCTTCATCCTTCACAGGTTGGGGTAGCAGCATTAAAGCCAAGGACTTAAAAAGGCTCAACAAGTTGATAAAGATGGCTGGTCCTGTTCTTGAGACTACTGTTGAACCACTGGAAATGATGACGCACAGAAGGATTCATCACGAAATCAAGAAAATTATGGACAACCTTGAGCATCTTCTATGAAACTATCCTACAACAACATATTGTCTCCAGTCAGAGGCTTCTTGAGTTTTGCTTCAGCACAGACTGTAATGTCACTGTTAATCCTTCTGACCCACATGCAGAAAACCACAGAATGACCAGTTGTAAAAATGTAAAGCATTTATTTAAAAAATGATCAATTCTAATGAGGGTGAAAGGTACGCGGAAGCCGGGACCACTGCAGGGGGAACAGAGGTGAGAGGAACTGCAGAGAGAGAGTTTCACAGGTAAGTATGAACCAGCTTCATTGGCTGAAAAAAAACCCTCTGAGATTTCGCAACTGTGCCTTCATTGTGTGAAAGCATCCCTTTACCACAGGACAGGACATGTTTTTAGTATTGTTAGGTCTGTTATCTTCTTTTGGTTAATACTGGGATGAACAGTATGTGATTTTTGTTATGCAGCTCAATTTCTATAAATATTTGCCTATATATCTGTGAACCTTTTTCTTTTGAACTTTTTTCCTAATATAACCACAAGCTTCAATGTAATTCACTACGATATTGTGGTAGACCGGACACACAGTACTATAAACAGTGGGTACAGAAAGTATTCATACCCCTTTAAATGTTTCACTCTTTGTTTCATTGCAGCCATTTGCTAAAATAAAAAAGTTCATTTTATTTCTCGGCAATGTACACTCGGAACCCCATCACATGGTTACAAGTATTTAGACCCTTTGCAGTGACACTCAAATTTAACTCACACGTTGTCCATTTCTTCTGATTCTCCTTGAGATTGTTCTGCTCCTTTATTGGAGCCAAGCTGTGTTTAAATAACCTGATTGGACTTGATTAGGAAAGGCATCCACCTGAATATATATGGCCTTAAAGCTCACAGTGCATGTCAGAGCAAATGAGAACCATGAGGTTGAAGGAAATAACCAAGGAGCTCACATATCTGGCCAAGGTTTCCAAATATTTTCTGTAGCACTCAAGGTTCCTAAGAGCACCGGGGTCTCCATAATCCTGGAAGAAGTTCGCAACAACCAGAACTCTTCCTAGACCTGACCCCTCAGCCAAACAGAGCAAGCACAGTAGAAGAGCCTTGGTGAAAGAGGTAGAGAAGAACCCAAAGATCCCTGTGGCTGAGCATTAGGGAGATGGGAGAAATTAGCTCGAATTAGCTCAAGCTTTTTAACTTCTTTTCTTTTATCAAATGAATTTATCTACTGATAATGAGTATTTGTTTCCTTCAGTTCTGTTTTCTCATCTCTGTTCACTGGTGCTCTTTTGAGATTCTCTTAGGTTCCTTCTTAGATGGCTTATGTTTACTTATTTTTAAATTAGTCCTTATTCTTCTTATTTAGGATTGTGATTCCATCTAGTCTTCCCTTCTATTATTCCTTTGTTTTCTTCTGTTTCCCTGCCATACTGCTCCCTAGCCCAGCTGCTGATTTCTTCCACCTGTTCTCTCCCTCTCAACTGCAGTTGCTTTCCACTTATTAGTCGCTAGTCTTCTTCCTGCCACTTCCACTCCTCATTACATTTAAGCTCCCTGGTCACTGCTGTACTTTGCTGAATCGTTTTCTTCGCTGTCTCTATCCCAGCAGTAGTGATGTTGAGATGAAGCTACATGAGGCATTGATTCAAGGAAGGGTTCAACTCATGGAGCTACATGTGCACATAAAACTCCCTACTGGCCAGGTGCATAATCACAGGCAGCTGTAGCTCTTAGCCATATAATATGTGATACATCAAACTTTTAAGTCTGCAATGGCTTTTGGGAATGACTATGGAAAATATAATTTCTCTACATAAAATATTACAAATGTGAATAAAAATGGTTTTTTTTGTATTCCGTCTGTAAATTTTCCCAAAATAGTTGTGTCATCTGTTAGGGCAGGTTGTGTAATAATATTTTTCTGTCACTTTAGGCAAAAGGCATGGGCTTCAGCAGGCAGAGGAAAGTGAAAGTGCTTGTCGAACTAGGAGGAGGGCACTTAATATGATTGTATAACTTGGGCGATGATGTACAGAACAGGGGACACTTTATTAATTTTTATTAGGAATAGCAGTTTCTCTATAGGTTTTGGTTTTAAGCGACTCCTTTTATGACATCTCACCAGCCTTTCAAAAAAACACCTTCTCACAAGGCAAATAAAATGCCTGTGCACAAAAACATAAGTGCGAGACTATATAAATCGGGGTACATTTTGCTTTTCTCAACACTCCAGGGAGTTTTCCAGCCTGCTAATATTTGGCTCCTTATTTTCATGCAAAGCATGGTAATTTCTTGGCATGGATGAGGTGTTGTTACTGTACCCCATCTTCTCGGAACCCAATAAACACTTAACCTTTGAATAAAATAAGAAACAGTAAAAAATACAGATCTTGATAAGCAAATCTAACTTGTCTGACATTATATTAGATTGAGGTTACCTTATTAGGAGTTATCAGGTCAAAAACGTTCCACACAGAGGTAAAATGCTCCTCTTCCTAGCAGGCTCCATCCTCTTATCTCTCTCCTCACATTCCTAAATCTTCAAGCTATCTGTCTCTGTGCTCTCAAAACTATCTCCGAATTATATAAACTCTAACCAGACTTCCCTATCCAAACCAAAACTCTGTCCAAACTCCAAACTGAATGCAACAAACCCACATTTTTAATGGAGCCTGAGTGGTTTATGTTGCTGTCAAACCTCACAGCAAATTCTGAACCACTTCCCGAAGCACTCATAGTCAAATCCCTAAAATGAAGTTAGCTTAAGTTAGCCATGATATTATAGCAAAAAAAGTTACACCTACCGTTCTTTATGCAACTTTAAATGACGAACAAAGTTGGATGTTGTTCCATCGGCGTCCGTGATTTTCTTTTTGCATGTTCTACACGTTGCTGTGTGGAGTTTTTTCTACCACTTCGTAATTTGTGAACCCAAATGCGATCAACTTTGGGAGAATACCGATAGTCCTTGTTGGCTGCGTTCTGCAGAGCTGAATGGATGGTTAGACTGTCCTCTTTTTAAATTGTCGTTTTCAAATCCGATTAATTTGATTGGCTCTTCGCAGCTCTCGCACACACAGAGACGGACTTCGCTTGTTGATACGGGATGAGGGAAATAATTTAACCTGGCACAATTTTGAAATAATAGATGTTTTAAACTTTATTTATTGGGTAATATAGCAAGTCTTTGTCAAGTAAACGGGTTCAAGTCCGAGTCAAGTCCCAAGTCTGCGGCCTTCAAGTCCAAGTCAAGTCAAAGTCTTTCAGCATTATTTCAAGTCAAGTCTCAAGTCATGAAATTAATGACTTGAGTCTGACTCGAATCCAAGTCATGTGACTCGAGTCCACACCTCTGCTAAGTAAAGCTCTGACAAGTACCGGCCATTAACCATTTACTTTCAATTCTTGGATAAGATATCAGATTTTTTAATCTAAACTAGTATTAAATACGGATAAGGTAATTATAGCGGGGGATTTCAATATTCATGTGGACACTGAAAGTGATAGCTAAACTGCAGCCTTTAATGTTATCTTAGTCTTTACTCATAAGGTGCAGGGACCCACACACTCATGTCAGCACACTTTGAACCTTGTACTGACATATGGCGTTGAGTGTGAGGACTCCTTTCTGACCATTTTTTTATAACTTTTGAAGTTACTTTCCTGACTTTAATTCCATCCCTAAACTTTCAGAAAGTGATGGTCTGGTTCAGAACATTACTTCCTCATTGTGTCTGGCATTAGACAGTGCAGCCCCTTTAAAAAAATGTAATTAGCCATAGGATGTTGGCTCCCTGGTTAAATGCAGATTTGTGGACTTTAAAGCGGAATACTAGGAAAAGGGAAAGAAAATGGCGTTTTATCCATCATCCAGAGGATTCCTATTTAACCCAGAAAAATAGTCTACTGTTGTATAAAAAGACCCTTCAACAAGCTATAACAACATATTTTTCATCAATAATGGAGGAGAATAATCCCAGGTTTCTTTTTAGTACAGTTGCCAAACGTACAGAGTCATAGCTCTGTTGAGCCAAGTATTCCCCCTTCTCTCAGTAGTGATGACTTTATGGGATTCTTCATTAATACAATAAACTCTAGTTAAAATCAAATCATTGGCATTCTACTTTATTTAGTCCCCAGTATGTGAGCACCTAAACAGAAATGACCTGTTCGAAGAATTTCCATCAGGTTGTGACAGCCCTCCTGTCCTGATTAAATAATATTTTTTTTCTTTTGTTATCATATTATTTGTAAAGAACTCACCGTCATGTTTTTTTCCCTAGATATACACATAATTTTATTTTATTTCTTTTCACTTATAGGAAATCCTAACGAAATGTGTGGGATAATCATGCACAGTGTTTTCCCGAGACTTATACGATATTGACCTATTATTTTAATATCGAGATGGGTTTATAGCTTCTGATAACAAACTCAACTGTGTTCGGATACAATTAGAGTCAAGGTAAAGGAGCGGAAGCGACCGTTGTTAGGTCAAAATGTCGATTCAGTACGAGGTGGAACAGCTGTCTGACAGCAAAGAGGTTTCTGACTCGTTCCCCAAATATTTCCGTTATGGTGAAGAAGAGGAGCCCGACATCGAGGACAGCTCGTCCATGTCAGACAGCAAACCGAGGATCCTGCTCATGGATCTGAGGCGAAGCGGCAAGCCATCCATACAGAGGTGGTATTCCACAATGAGACGTTGTCTTTGGAGAGCACCAACAAGATCTACAAGAATGACATCTCCAGCAGTTCCTTTGTCAACTTCCAGATCTGGGACTTCCCTGGCCAGGTGGACCTTCTCGACCACACCTTTGACTACGAGATGATCTTCAGAGGAAACGGAGCGCTGATATTTGTAATCAATGTAATCGATGATTACATGGAGGCTGTGGGACGGCTCCCTCTCACAGTGTCACGGGCCTACATGGTCAATCCAGAGATCAACTTTGAGGTGTTCATCCATAAAGTGGATGGCCTTTCAGACGATCACAAGATCGAAACGCAGAGAGACATCCATCAGAGAGCAAACAATGATCCGGCAGATGCAAGTTTAGAGAAGCTACATCTTAGCTTCTATTTGACAAGTATGTATGACCACTCCATCTTCGAGGCCTTCAGCAAAGTGGTGCAGAAGCTCATCCCCCAGCTGTCCACCTTGGAGAACCTACTAAATATCCTCGTTTCTAATTCAGGGATTGAGAAGGCCTTCCTGTTCGATGTGGTCAGTAAGATCTGGATCGCCACAGACAGCTCGCCTGTAGATATGCAGTCCTACGAACTGTGCTGTGATATGATCGACGTGGTTATTGACGTCTCTTGTATATACGGTCTGAGGGAAGATAGCAGCGGCAGCGCCTATGATAAGGAGTCCATGGCGATCATAAAGCTCAACAACACAACTGTGCTGTACTTTAAAGAGCAACGCTTAGCTGCTGGTTCATTTGTAAGTGGACGATGCGAGGAGGAAAACTTTGACACTGTCTGACCTCTACTGGACATATTGTGACGTCTTGATCCTGTGTAGCGATGAACCCAACCATTTCTCTGCTGAAAAAACAAACAAACAAACAAAAGAGAGCGGACCCATACACCTTTAGGTGGAAGGAACTTGACGGCGAGGAAAGCTTCCTCCTACCACCACTCCCCACGCCTCACCCTAACCTAATGCTGCCCAAAACTTGTTTTTGTGGTTTCACTTGTGAAGGGAAAATGGGTGTTGCAAACAGACTGAAAAGGGATTGTGCTGTCCATATATCAATGTTGTTGTGAGAGAGTAGCTATCTGTGTAAGTGGGATTGAATTTCAGCTTAAGGTTTTGATTTAACCCCCTTCCGGGCTTCTCTCAGTAAAGGATCTTTACATCATTCATGTCGATAACAGCAGCTCAGCATAATTAAACACTTTTCAATCAGTTAAAATATATATTTTTTGTTGTACTGTGCTGAAAAATTATACTTTAAATTTGGTGTATGATGTTTATGAAAAGGAGTTTGGCTTTGGTAAAGCAATGCCAAAAAAAGGTAAGAGATCAGTTTGTTTTAAAATACAACACAAACCTGTAAAAAAGGTGTTCGCATGATAAAATAAACTGGTTTAAAGCTTGCCTGTTTTTTTAACCTATAACTTTGAATACATGCCCCAGTTTTTTATTTCATAAAATTTTTGGTTCCAATCACAAGGGTTCAAAAGAAAACAATGTCCCATTCCAAGCATGTGTTCATCAGCATGTTGTGTTAACTTGTGTTGTTCTCAGCCATAACACTGCTCATCGTAATCAAAGGTAAAAAGAAAAGTGAAAAAAATAAAATAAAATAACATATTTTTCGGGGAGCAAAAAAAACATGACAGTGAGTTGTTTACAGATAATATAACAAAATATTATTTAATCAGGACAGGAGGGCTGTCACAAGGTCTTAGATCTCATCATAGCACTGAAACAGCACTGGTGAAAGTTACTAATGATATTCTAATGGTCTCAGATAATGGACTTCAGACTGTTCTGGTCTTGTTAGACCTCAGTGCTGCTTTTAACACAGTTGATCATAATATTCTCTTAGAAAGGTTTGAACATGTTGCAGCGATCAAGGGAAGAGCACTAGGCCGGTTTAAAACATATTTGTCTGACAGATTCCATTTTGTTCATGTAAATCTGTCTTCTTCATGGATTACCAGAGGGTTCTTTGCTTTGACAAATTCTTTTTACAATATATTTGCTTTCAATTGGTAAAATGATTAGACAACATGGGATAATATTACAGTTACACAGATGATACAAAACTACATATTACAATACATATTATTCATAAAGCCTGATGAATTCAGTCAGACATGTCTTCAAAACATAAATGATGCTGATCTTCTGAACTGGCAGCTGCTGCAGCACAACCGGAAGTTGTAGTAGTAGTTGTGCTGTTCAGACTATTTTTGCACTGTGGTACATACATGCTCTGTTTGTGTTTAGATGATGTGATTATGCAATTTTATGATGCGATTATTTGATGATGTAATAATATCAGATAATATACATCTATGCTTTAGCCGTGGATGGCTTCCAGTAGCAAGCAGCCAATTCTGCAGCCATATTTAATAAAGTAGAATATTATTTTTAAAAAAAATGTATTTACTTACTGAAACACACTATTCTAATTTCAAGCAATTCTTACAGTTATTTACAATGATATTCCACTTACATCTAATGAAAGCATGACATTTATGGTTAGAGAATTTCATCAGACCAAAAAAAAAATTGTAACACTGAAATGTAGATTTAATGAAAAGTATTTTATTACCAGCTTAAAGGTTATATTAAAAAAGAACGTTTAATCTAATAAGCAATCAGAACACATTCCAATTTATTGAACATGGCTGTTTCTTATAGTCTGTGTACAGCAGCAACCAATTCACTTTAAAGCGTTTTTTAAATAGGATTTTTCATTTTAAATATATTGCATTTGCATTGCCATCCTTAAACTGAAAGTCATTCTGATTTACAAGATCTTTTACTAGAAGTGTTATATTCTTTTTAAAATCTGGTACCATGTGTGTTTCATAGATTAAGAATGAGTGTTTCCTGACAGCATGTGCACTGATTGATATTTGACTCCCTACCAGAGGATGTTCAATGAGGCCCTAAGCAGAATTTCTTATATGGGAGTGGCTCACCTCCATTTGAACACATCAGCCACCACAGAGCCCTGCACTTCTCTTATTTCTATCATAGCCTACTATTTGCTTATTTTTCCCCCCTGTATTTACCACAACTATTTAAACAGAAATAACTAAGAAATGATAAATGAAATGACAGTACGTTAGAAAATTGTTTTGTTTACGTTCACTTCAACATGCACCTGATCCCATTTACCATGTATCCATTCATCCAACCATTATCTATACCACTTCTCCTGGAAGGATCACGGGACGGCTGGTACCTATCTCCAGCAGTCAATGGGCAAGAGGCAACCTACACCCTGGATAGGTCCCCAGTCAATCATATGATTTAACATGTATATTTCTCAATATTCATTTTCTATTGTAACTCTTTAGGTTTTTCTAAGCTCACAAGACAAAACATGGTATTATGGCATATAGTAGCGCATTAAAAAACAGTGAACTCAAATTTTTAGGCCTGGTGATGTTTTTCTGCTATTAATAGACAATCAAATCAGATTGTTTACTTAAAATATTTCTAAAATGTAAGGTTTATTAATAAGTAATAGCTTATTTTATTTCAGAATAAATAAAATGTTAAAGAAAAAAATAGTGGGGAAAAAACATTTGCTCTCAGAAGTAAAAAAAAAAAGCCAAATTTATGCAGCCACAGGAAAATGGCTACCATTGACTGATATATATACAAGCAGCTACAGTATTAAAGTTATATTATCACCCGTTAGTCCTTTATACATGTCACAGTTTATACCTAAATATTTTATCAACAACCTAAATATTTCATTAACATGCTAAATATTTAGTTTAGTTTGAAACAGTGACATTCATAAATATATCATATGGAAGCAAATATGAGTTTGAAAAGTCAACCCACACTTGTTTTCTTTTATGTCAGGCTAATAAGTAAGCCAAATTATTGATGTTAATTTTGACTAACTTTACAAATGAAAACTCTTACAGTAGCTTAAAATTATGATACATATATATACACAATTGGAGGCACAAGTATTTGATACATTGCAGATTTTTGAAGTTTTCCCACTTACAATTTGTATCAAAGGTACTCAACTCTGAGGGACAGAATCTAAAACAAAAAAGCAGAAAATCCCAGTTTATGATTTTTAAGCAATTATTTTCTATGTTATTGTTTTTATTCAAGGTAAGTAGTTTATTTTATTGGTACAGAAACCTTTTGTTTACAATTTCAGAGATCAGACGGGTTCTTTTTGTAGTTGTTCACCAGGTTTGTACACACTGCAGCAGGGATTTTGGCCCACTCCTCCATCCAGATCTCCTCCAGAGCGTTCAGGTTTTGGGGCTGTCGCTGGGCAACACAGACTTTCAGCTCTCTCCAAAGATTTTGTATTTGATTCAGGTCTGGAGACTGGCTAGGCCACTCCGGGACCTTGAGATGCTTCCTACGGAGCCACTCCTTAGTTGCCCTGGCTGGGTGTTTCGGGTCGTTTCATGCTGGAAGACTCAGCCACGACCCATCTTCAGTGCCCTTACTGAGGGAAGGAGATTGTTGGCTAAGATCTCACGATACATGTGTTACTGCTGGTTTTCTTTGAGACTTTGGTCCCAGCTCTATTCAGGTCATTGACCAGGTCCTGCCGTCTAGTTCTGGGTTCATCCCTCACTGTCCTCATGATCATTGATGCCCCACGAGGAGAGATCTTGCATGGCGCTCCAGACCGAGGGAGATTTACCATAGTCTGGAAAGTCTTCCATTTTCTAATTATTGCACCAACAGTTGTTTCCTTCTCATCAAGCTGCTTGCCTATTGTCCTGTAGCCCATCCCAGGCTTGTGCAGCTCCACAATTACTGGTCTTGGCCATTGTGGAAAGGTTGGAGTTTGTTTGAGTGTGTCGACAGGTGTCTTTTATACAGGTAACGAGTTTAAACAGGTGTAGTTAATATAGGTAATGAGTGGAGAACAGGGGGGCTTCTTAAAGAAGTAACAGGTCTGTGGGAGCCTGAATTCTAACTGTCTGATAGGGGATCAAATACTTATGTCATTCAAAAAAATGATAATTATTTAAAAATCACCTCTCTCACAGTTAAAGAGTACCTTTGATACAAATTAAAGAACCTCTACATGCTCTGTAAGTGGGATGTATCAATGTACCATTCTGTCCCAAACAGGGACAGAATTTTCTTATACCTCGGACCGGACGAATTTATAAATATTATTATATTATAGTTATTAATGTTAACTTTGTGTTGCAGGATTCCGTTTTATTATAAGGGGTAAAATAAATGTATGAAGTAATTCAATTTATAATGAAAGTTCCTAAAAAATCATTAAGCATGTTTTTGTTTAATTCAACTTCAACAACGTAAGTTTATCGTAATTAGGTTATCATTCTTTATGTTATGATAAAATTAGGCATATTAACATTAGAGTATTTTCCCCCTTTTTCCAAGTAGTGTCGGGAGGTTTTCCTTAGTGTGAAGTACCTCAGACTAATGTCTTCCATTCGTGTATTTTCCTCAGGTGGGTGTCAGGTTGGCGCTTGAAGTTGTGGATCACGTCACGTGTGTCACTGTCCGGGCAGAGAGCAGTCCAGCAGTGCGATCCTCCGCCGCAGCACTACGGCTCCTCTGGGCGGACGCTTCCATTCTAACCTCCGCCTCTCCTCCAGCTACAGAGGGCCAGATTTCTGCCGTAGCTTTTTTTTTTTTTTTTTTTTTTTTTTTTTTTTTTACATATGAGCGCCAGTCCACTCTCCGGGACACTATCAGGACGGTAAGGCTGCGTCTACGAAGAGCGAAGACGGCATGGGAAGCCCCATGTTACCCAGAAGAGCGATGGTTTGGCCAAAATAATCCCGTCTTTCTGTCGCCAGAGAGGGAAACTTAAAACAAGTCCTGTTTTTGGAGTCCCACCGCCCCTCTCCCCGTAGGATTTGATTCAAAGGCGAATCCAAGATGGCTGCTGATTCCGTGCAGGTAGGAAAAGTTGACAACTGTTGCGTAAAGTGCGCAAACCTAGTCGAGAGATGCATTAATAAGTTTGCGAATAGTTTTATTTCATAAAAGCAGGTTGTCTGTAGTTCCGTAGAATTCCGTTTAGCTACAAGGCCGCCGACTGATCCCAGAGGACTGTCTAGGAGCTTTCCATGGATCGAGGCCTGGGAAACAATTATCCAAACTAACTTATAATGTAAAATGTAACTGTGAATCAAGTACTTTTGCTTTGTTAACAACTTTTTTTAAAACTTATATAGGTCTCATAGAAATGCCATAAACGAAGCACTGCTTTATTTCCAAACAAATGACTTAACATTGAACGTTATACGAGCACCGAACGTTGAGTTAACCTTTCTTCTGTAAACTCCAGTTAGGAGTTCCCGTCTCGCATTGTTTGCAGATATTAGCCGTATGGAAAGAGTAGAAGCTATGTAATCTAAGTAGCGTCAGAGTCCAGCGAAGAACCAGTCAGAAACTGTTTAAACTGGTTCAACTTGTAACCAGCTATATAACCACAGTCAGGAAATGTGTAGTTTTATCAATCAAAACGCCTCCCTGTTTGAACCATTGGAAACGGAGTGTGTCCCTGTGGAGTATCAATACTCGGATTAATGTGGTTACATTCATGTGACGGCAGACGCAGCAGCAGACGTCCCAAGTTTGGGATTACAGGTCGGTGGTGCAAAATAAAAACACGTTTAGACGAGAGCGAATGTTAAACTGACTTGTATGGGAAGAAAAGAGGTCAAAAAAAAAGGTTTCACATTTTTTGAATGATCATCTACCTAAATGGTATTTTACATTCAAAGGTTCTAGAGTGGTTAGTATCCTTCATTTTATATTTAATTTGATCATATGTTTTTCTGCCGTTGTCTTCAGTGGTCGGTATGTAGGTGATGTGTCGAGTCTAGTATGGGCGATATTCAGTTAGAATTTTTAGGGACGCACTGATCTAAAAAAATATGCGCGATATCTGGACAAGTGTTATGGACGATAACTAATATTTACTGACATCATATATGAATATAAAAACCACCACACTGGTTTATATTGCTGCTCTGTACCATAATCCTGAGATGCGTGATTAACATCATGTAACAGTTACACAAAAAATGTGATCAAGCAACCTCCAATCTGTCCGTTACTTATCAGACCAATATGTTAAATGATCCAATGCCAATATATTGTGCCTCCCCAGAAATTTTAACCCGATATTTTGTGGTACTATTGTGATCATAAGTGATTTAAAAAAAATGTATCACTTCATTGTTTTTTTTTAACAGACTGTGACAGCATACCTAAGCAATCATAGACCCCAAAACACAGAATACTTCTTTAGGAAAAAAAATCCTAATTCAAATAGGCTTCTACAAGACAGAAGTTACGTTAAAAAGTGATTTTGATCCCTAAAATGTACACAGTAATTGTATTTATATTTTCGAACATATCAATATTGATTGATTGTCTCATGAAACGGGCCGTGGAGAAAATGCTATGAAATAACAATTCCGACAAAACGTCCCATTTTTTGTTTTTTTTTAAATATAGTTAATTGGAATTTGTAATTGCTATGATAAATTACAATTCACATTGTTTTTTTGTTTTTCTTTTGATGATGGTAAACGTCAAATGATGATCAAATTAAATGTTTTTTTTAATGTAGGCACTTTTAAACATGAGCTAATGGTGATGCCATCCACCTTTTTTCTTACAAGTACAGCTTACCAATAATTATATTGCTGAGTTTAGTTTTTACTCACAATCTATATATAATTAAAAATAAGATTTTTTCAGGTTTTTTTTTTTTTTTGAATAATTTAAAGTTGATGGCTACTCACTGGCTTGTTTTTAATGACTCATTATTCGGTGATTTATTGTAACCAGACAGGAGACTTTGTCATTGTCACTCATTAATAATTCATATTTCGATGAGAGAGCTCAAGTACACGCATTTCATTTTAACAGGATTTCACTAATATTTTAAAACAAAGAGATGATTAAAGATTTTAGAATTGAAAAAATTCTTTGTTGTCCCACAAAGGGGAAATTCAGTTGTAACAGCAGTAAAACTGACAGATGATAAAAACATTTAGGATCAAACAAGTTAAGTATAAAAAGTATAAACAGATTTGAGGATAACAGTACATTAAGGGCAAAATTAGAAAAAAGTAATGTACAATTATTCGAATTTTAAGATGCCTGATAGGATATAAAGAAAAAATGAGGGGAAACTTTTTTTCTATCGAAATTGTTTATCGACCCCTCTTTTCATATCGCACTACACGTCTATCGGTCAATATATAATGCTATCCAATTATCGTCCAGCCCTAATTTGAATGTGCAGCTGAGTAGGATCATTTAAAAACCAACGGAAAAAATATTTACAGAACGTGCATGTGTAGTTGTGCATTAAAAAGTAAACATATTTACTAGACTATAGAATACAAACTGAGAAAAACAGATGTGCAAATAAGAGCGGCAAGAAATCCTAATTGAGTTAGACTAGTGGCCCTCCAACTGGCATCCCTTGCCCCTTTGGGGTCCGTGATCCATATATTGGTGGTATATAAAACACACAGAGTGAAATGAGGACTCACTAAGAGTACATCTTCTGGGGTAAGGCTGATTACCACAATGGACAAATATTTAAGTATATCTACTTCATCAAGTAATGCAAAAGGCACTACTTGCTAAAATTAGAAATTTATGACAATGTTAAAATTGAAAGTTTTTCTAAAATGGGATCAAATAAAATATCTTTAAATTGACAAACGGCTTAATTAGAATCAGTACAGTCTTTTCTTGGTTAATTTTAAGATTTAAAATGAACTGGCTGCTGTATTAAAGGTTTCAAATGATTTTTATTTTAATGGTGTGGTTTGTATGACCCAGATTTTGAACATTTAGGTTGGAAATTTTTAAATATAAATAATTCCTACAGTATCTAGTGTGAAAGGCCATTTGCAGGGTTTTTCCGAAGGCAAAGCAATTTTATTTGTATAGAACACTTTCAGCACAGAGTAATTAAATGTGCTTTACATGATTTGGTGGTAAAGAAACCAAACATGTAAACATATAGAAAGCAAAAACATATGATAGAAGCATAGAATGTAATCATTCTACTAATTCAATTCAATTCAGTTTATTTATATAGCGCCATTTCACAACAGATGTCATCTCAAGGCACTTTACAAAAAGAGTTATTACAATACAATGTTTAGTGTAGAAATTACAGAACCACAGAAGATTGCGTCGTGGAATTCTCAGCAATCCCTCATACTGAGCAAGCATGCAGCGACAGTGGGAAGGAAAAACTCCCTTTTAACAGGAAGAAACCTCCGGCAGAACCAGGCTCAGCACAAGCGGTTATCTGCCGCGACCGTCTGTGGCTTGGAGAATACATAACAGAGACACAGAAAGAGCAATAGAACTGATGCAGAAGTTTGTTGCAGGACGTGGAGAATTTTCCGTCACTGCAATGCCATCTTAGTCAGGGTCGTCAAGCAGGGCTAATCCGGAGCACCTACTATAATAGAAAACAGGTTAGTGCTTGAATTGACAGCACATCATGCAGTTGGGGAGAAGTAGGAGAGAAAGTAGGAACAGACCCTAATAATGTCCTCCAACAGCCTAGCCTAAAGCAGCATAGCTACTAACATTAACCTGTCTCCTAGCTACTAGGAGACCTGGCTACCAACACTCTGTCTGAGTCCTCCTGACCCGTGGACGGTGTAGGGCCGGTAACGGCCCCCGTCATGCCGGGGTCTTCTCGGAGTCGGGTTGTTTGAGAATGCAGCCCAAAGTGGGTGGTAAACTCCATCTAAGGCTAAATACCGGCACGAGACCGATAGTCGACAACTATCTTAAGGAAAAATAGACAGAACTGAGAGGACAGAGTTGAAGAGGGCGAGAAACGTTTAAGAGATAAACGGGTGGGGTCCGCACAGTCTGCCCGGGGGATTCAACCCGGCAGGTAATGGGCGGCCGCACTGTGCGGGAGGATCCCCTTGAGGGACCGCTCTCCGGCGCTGGCTGGCCCCTGTGGGGCACATTTCTTCCGCGGCGGTAAGCCGCGACCGGCTCCGGATCTTTACCTGGCTTTTATTAATCTATCTCTACCTAGCTACTCTACCTCTTCCTATCTCTTCCTAACTTTTGACACTCTGCCTGACTACTAACATTAACCTGTCTCTTCCTATCTACCTGTCTAACCTGACTCTAACTACCTATAAACATATCTCTAACTGTAAGCTTTGTCAAAGAGGAAAGTTTTTAGCCTAGTTTTAAAGATAGACAAATTGTCTGCTTCACGAACCAACCCTGGGAGCCGGTTCCATAGGAGGGGAGCCTGATAGCTGAAAGATCTGCCACCCATTCTACTTTTAGAAATCCTAGGAACTACCAGTAAACCTGCAGTCTGAGAGCGAAGGTCTCTGTTAGGAACATATGGAACAATCAGGTCTCTTATGTATGATGGAGCTAGATTATTAAGGGCTTTATATGTCAGAAGGAGGATCTTGAATTCTATTCTAGATTTTACTGGGAGCCAGTGAAGAGAAGCTAAAACAGGGGAAATGTGATCTCTTCTTTTAATATTCATCAGAATCCTAGCAGCAGCATTTTGAACTAACTGAAGACTTTTAATTGTATTCTGTGGACTACCTGATAATAGACAGTTACAGTAATCCAGCCTTCAAGTAACAAAGGAATGGACTAGTTTTTCAGCATCACTCCTGGACAGGATGGTTCTAATTTTTGTAATATTCCTAAGGTGAAAAAAGGAAATCCTACAGACTTCTTTAATGTGAGATCTAAATGACATATCTTGGTCAAAAATGACACCAAGGTTTTTTGCTTTATTACTGGAGGCTAATTTAATGCCGTCCAGGTGAAGGGGCTGACTAAGTAGTTTCTTTTTCAGAGCTTCTGGTCCAAAGACGACAACTTCTGTTTTATCAGAATTTAGAAGCAAGAAGTTTAGAGTCATCCAAGTTTTTATGTCTTCCAGACATGCCTGTAGTCTACCTAACTGATTGGATTCATCAGGATTTATGGATCAATAATGTCATGCAGTATTCAAGCTGACTAAAGACAAATTAATGGATTCGTTTTTTCAAGGTCTTATTTAAACATTAGTCCTTTAATCCTAGAAATGTTCTTCGGGTGATAGAAGGCTGACCTTGTTATTGCCTTCATGTGACCCTGAAAGTTGAGGTCTGAGTTCATTATTACACCTAGATTCTGGGCCTGATCATTTGTCTAAAGCTGGATTAACTGAAGCTGTGTGCTGACTCTTACTTGTTCATCTTTTGTTCCAAAAATAGTTACTTCAGTTTTTTTCAGATGGAGAAAGTTATGGGTCATCCAGCTATTGATTTTTTCAATGCATTCATTTAGGGTCTGGATGGGATGATCAAAGTCACCTGGTGACATTGTTATGTACAGCTGAGTGTCATCTGCATGGTTATGGTAACTAATCATGTTGTCTGTTATAACCTTTGATTTCTGTTTGTTCTGATGAGAAACTGCCTTTTGACTTAAAGAATTTCCTGTTCTTGAGATAAAACTCAAACCCACCAGTACTGTACCAGAGTCCGACTCAGCTCTTCAGTTGTTCCAGTAGTATTTTATGGTACCGGCAGATTCGTCAGCTTTTTTTATTGTTAAGCCCCAAAATCGGCCCGCAAGACGATCATGAAACACTTCTGAGGCGTTCGTAAGTCCAAGGAGATAAACATGGTAAAATTTAGCCATTTGGGGCAGATTAATCCTTATTACAGGCGGTACTCCCGTTCTATGGATACACCTGATCAAGACTGGATGTATGAATACTGCTGAACAGCTCAAACTGGCTCCAAACTTCTCAGGGTGAGAGAAAATACATAAAAATGCCCCCCCCCCTGGTTTTTCCCTTTAATGACAGGAAAAACTTGTTTCTAAAAGCTGTAGGTAAGACATTGAGGCAGCAAAAGGAGGAGCTTTGTTGTTTCATGATTTCATCAAGGTGTTATAAGTTTAGTTTTTTAAATTCAGACATTTTCTCTACATTGTTTTTACATGGAAGTGACAATGGTGGTGGGGTTGGTGCTGCTGTACAGATTGACCTAATTTTTAGAAACTTTATAGTAAAAAAGTTGGCAAACTCATTGCAGGCCCTGATGGTGTGTACTTCAGGAGCTGCTGTCACTGTAGGATTATTTAGTCCTTAAACTGTTGCAAAATTAGGTCTGTCCATTATTAATGTTTCCTAGGTCAACAAAGGTCAGTGGTTGTATCAACTGGTGGACTTGAGGGCAGGTGATAATTACTCATAATTACTCGTAGGTCATAATTACTCAACAAAGGACACAATAACGAAATGTATTTACAGCACAGAGCCATTGGGGTTCAAAACCACTGGCTCTGTATTTCTGATCCTGGCGATTCCGTTCAATTAAATTTCTCTTTTGAATGACTTAATCAGTGTTGCCAACCGTCTCTTACAAAAAGTAGCTGAATTTGACCCAGAAAGTCGGTCATCATGTAGCACGTAGCACAATGCGTTAAAGCGAAACTCACTCTGTACATCCGGGGAAGTGGTCAGCGGGTGAAGCGTTCTATAGTGCAGTAAACAGCAGGGGGACTCTCTCATTTAGTGACGGATCCGAAAATGAACATCAAAAATGGTGTTGTCACCAAATTTGTTCAAAAACATGTGTTTTACTGTGTAAAAGTTACGGAGGATGAAATTATTGGAGTGAATATAGTTTTTGTTTATTTGCTTTATAATACTTTGTAAAAATAAGTAGTGCATATTTAGCATACATCGAAAATTGAGTGCCAACCGCCATTAAACATACGTTTATGGCTTATGGTCAGTGTTTTTGTTATGTTGTAAATGTCCTATGTTATTGAAGTCACCATCCATTTCAAACGTTCCTTGAATGTGCCACAGGTGTGCAATGTCTGTGCAGATGATGCAGCGTAGTTACAGACAGGATTCTGCAAAGTGGAGAACAATGTTCGTGTGTGGCTTGTAAAGGAAAGGCTGGTCTTATATATCTGCAGATTTCTTTGTAACTTTTTAGTTCATTTTAAAGATAAAACAAATTTGTTTGTGACGGGGTAAAATCAGCGTCTTCTCTCTCGGTGGCTCTGGGTGAATTGAGCCGAGCTGCATGCACTGTAAAACAGAGCAAGTCGGGTCTCTAATCTGTTAGGAATATTGGCAACAAAGTCTGACTGAAAGAAGCTAAAGGTGGTCAGAAACATCGCTAGATTTGTCGCTAGTAGCTTTTTTTTGGGGGGGGGGGTCTGAAAGGTAGGGTGCACTGATTGCAGTTCTCTGGCCGATCACAGGTCTTTAGAAAAATCTTACCTGCCGATGTGTGATAACTAAAAGTAGATTACTTTAATGTTTAAATTTTATTTTATTGAAAAGAATACAGAAATGAATACCAGGGCTGGGATGATGCGTCAACGCAATCGATTACGTCGACACGTAAAACGTCGCACAAAATGCGCGTCGATGCGTCATCACTTTCAAAACAAACACGGCGCGAGTCAGTAGTTGCAGCATGAGTGAGTCAGTTGACTTAAATACCTCCATCCAAACTCGCAGTTCAAAGGTATGGAACTATTTTAAAATAAAAGGGAGCGATTTTGTCGTCTGCCGTCTGTGCAAAATGGAAATGGCTTATAAAAGCACGACGGCTGTGCACCAGCACCTCAAACAGCAGTTCTAGCAAATCATAAAACATTTTTCTTTTTCAACTTTCTCACTAACGCTATGTATTTTACCCTATAAATCACCCAAACACCCCCACATAGAAGGCATATACACGAGCAAACACACGCACTCATATACAGAAATTAACACTCAACCTCTTTTAAAGCAAAACTTATTTAATCTTCTTAGCTGCGTCTGCTGTATGTTACTGCTATCTGGTTTGTTGGTTTTTATTTGTGACCCATGTTGGCAAAATGAGTCGGAATGCACACAGACTGTTAACAAAGGTAATGCACTACCTACCCGCTAAACGTAGCCATCGTGGACATTAATACAACATTGTTTAAGTGCTTGCAAAAGCAAACCGACAATGATCTCTTGATTGTCACTTTTAATAACGCCTCATCCTGTTTGAATACGATTTTTTTTACTTAATGCTCCTCCAGTTTGTTGGATTCAAAGTTGCCATCTAATAACTAGAAAATTGAAGAAATTTGTTTATTTAATTGAAATACATATATTAATAAATGTCAAATTTCTATACAAATTAAATAATGAGTGAATAATCGATAATCGAATCGCGAAAATTAATTAGATTTAACGATGCATCGAAAAAATAATCGCTAGATTAATCGATTACAAAAATAATCGTTTTGCCCAGCCCTAATGAATACACATGAAACGATACAAATCAGTTTTAGCTGGACATGTTTAGCACATAGACCCAACAGACAGCACTGAAAGTATTTATTTATTTATTTACACCGCCATCATGAGCTGCTTGCAGGAATAAATTAGACTCTGAGATCCCCATGTAGAAAAACCCTGGTTTGGAAAAGATGTTATCGGCTTGAGGATTAATGGGGTTCCTTGGAAAACCTTTCAATCAGACATTAAAACTTTATAAAACACTTTTCATTCAAAGATTGCTACTCAAAGCTTTACAGATTAAAAATTACCCCACATATTGCAAGTTCCCACCCGTGATCACATTTGTACTCCCCTCCAACCCAATCCTATGTGTACACACACTCAAGAGCAACATAAAAAAAGGACATTGGGACGAGTATAGATAATTTCACTCCCTGTAAGGGTTCCCTGGCCCTAAAAAGTTTAAGAACCACTGAGTTAAACAGTGCAAACCACAGCAGGTGTCAAAATTATAGAGTTTTTTGTGTTTTTTTTGGGAGCAGTTTTTGTTGTAGAGTCTGACAGCTACAGGAGGAAGGACGTGTAAAAACTAGGATGCAGCAGTCTGTCACAGAAGGAGCTCTGCAGCTCAGCAACATCTTCTTGCATGGGGTGGGAGACTCGGATTCCTTTTTCTGCCACCACTGAACTGGATCCAGGGGACATCCTAGAAGAGGGCTGACCTGTGACCTTTCCTGTAAAGAACATCAGTGTTGTGACTCCAGTCCAGTTTAATGTTCAAATGAACAGCCAGGTACTTGTAAGAGTCAAATATCTCCATGTTCACTCCCTGGTCTGGACGTTCATTGGTGTCAGTGTGTTGGGTCTGCACCTGTGGAAGTCGATCACCAACTCTTTGGTTTTCCCCATGTTGGTCAGCAGGATAGTTCTGCTGGTACCAATCAACAAAGTCCTGAGTCCACTGTATGTAATCTGAATCGTCCTCAGCTGCGATGAGGCCCACTCTGGCAGAGTCATCAGAGAACTTCTGAAGTTGGCAGCATGGGGGCCAACACAATTTACTGTGGGGGCCCCGTACTGCAGACCAGCCTGTCAGAGACACAGCCCTGTGTCCTCACATACTGTGGGTGTCCTTTGAGGTAGTCCATTATTGACTGGGACATGTGGTGGTCCATTCCTGACAGCTCCTGACAGTCCCGGCTGGATGGTGTTGAAAGCACTACAGAATCCAAAGAACATGATCCTCACAGTGCTTCAGGCTACTTCCATGTTCATTTGTCTTGAGCTACTGGCTTTAGGAGTCAGAAGAGTTAGCATAATAAGTCTCTGCATTTCCGTGGGAAGTGGTCAACCCTTAACTTAAAAGTGAGATTTTCAAAAAGACTTGCAACATTTTCTAATTCAGTGATCAATACAGCAAGACTCTTCAGCTGGATAAAACACAGTAACTTATTCAGCTTCATCTACTTTGGTAAAGTCTAACAGCCTATTGCCAAATCAAGAATAAACAGCCAACATGCCTCTATAGGAAATAATGGTTTCATTCTAAAAGCTTCTTGCATGTTTTTAGCTTAGTCCAAACAAAGTTTTAAGAATCTCGCTGATTTGTGCTTCTTCAAAAGAGCTTGCATGGCACATCTTGAAACCCCAGTCTGCTTTGAATTTTTTGTCTTATAGAGACCTTTCTGATGCAGTAGAATTAGTGTTGTCACTATACTAAAATTTCAGTCTCAATTCGTTCATGTAAAAAAACAAACTCCATTTCAATATTAAGGTGATTTAAAAACACAAATTTATTGAACAAATAGCTACAATAAATACATTTATTTTAATCTAGCTACCTTAATTTATAGTGCAAAAATGAAATATAAACAATTCTTAAGTGTAAACAATTTCGTTAGCAGTGATTTAAAAGTGAACACAAAAAACTGGTGAAAGATAGCAGTTTAAAACTTTAAATAATAAAGTCTTAAAATAAGAAAAAGCACAGCACTTCATATGAAAATGGTATATATTACAAAATATTAGGGCTGTGAAACGCAATTTTTTGAAAATCAAATTAATCACACTTTAGCTGTGAATTAATCATGATTAAACACAATTAAGATTCCAAATTATGACTGAAAAACTCAACATTTCAGTGTAAATAAAGGACAAAACCAGATGCCATTTCTCTTTTTTTTTTAAAGGAGAGATCCATGGAACTTCTGTTTTGAACTTTGTCCATCACATTTACATGTGGTCCCTTTTAACCTGTTCGTCTTGTAGCCAGTTGCTAAGGCAAAGTAAGTGGTTTACCTGTTCTGAATTTACAGCTGACGGTTTCTTATTTATAGTGGACAACCCTGAGAGGCTTCAACAGTTTCGTTGCAACAAAAACTGCTACTGTAGTGGAGGAAACACTGAGCTTTCTTTCAGGGTGGTATCACTGTGTTCACACTTGGGGTACCTAACAAAGCCCCACTTAAGGCTATTCAGAGTATGAGAACATATGGGTTGGTAAAAAGGCTATTCTATTTCTTCTGCTCTTTATTATTTCCACACAGCTGTGGAAGTATGGATTATATAAATGTGAGGTGGGAGATGAATGTATCTGTGGTCTCCCATGGAAAATAACAAATACAACTAAGGGAGAGCTAACAAAATTTTTTTTAATAGTTAAAGGTTGAATATGGAAATTTTTTCTTAAAAGCTATCTCTTTAAAAAAGTAATACTTCAATGGGGAGTTTAGAGGTGTGCAGAATGAAAGTGCACCCTTTCCATTAAACGTTATATTTAACCTACAATTCTAAGAAATATAACTTTTTCTGACCACCACACTGTTTATATTTACGTTTTCCAGCCAACAGCAACGCACCATTGTAGGTTGCCAAATACTATTGTAAACAACTGCCTGGATTATTTACTGTAGAAAAGGGAGTACTTTGTACGTTTAGCTGCTGTGTCTTAGGCCCCGTCCACACTACTGCATTTTTGTTTAAAAACGGAGACCTTTTGCTACGTTTGCACCTGTGGACGTTTAAAAATGGAGGACTTTAGAAACGATGACACAGCAGATCACACTCGGCTCTATGATTGGGTGTCATCGGTCATGGCGTATCCTTACCTGATTCGTCAGCCACCCGTCACATGACCCGTCCCCGGAAGATAACTACAAAAACAGCCTGGAGTGCATTATGTGAGAAACAGCAACATGGATAATGAATTACATCTCTGGCCTTCGACATGTTTAGCAGGTACGTTAGCTTGGTTACTTCATCAAAAATGAGGAATGGTCGATCTGTTTCTTGTTTATATCGGCGCGCGCATGCCCAGTGTTGGAGAATGGTCACGTGATCCGCGTTTTCAATCGTTTTAATGTGGCCGGAGATCAATTAGTTTTCGTTTTAACTCTCCGTTTCTAAACAAAAACGCAGTAGTGTGGACGGGGCCTAAGCCCCATAGATTTCATTATCTTTCTCAGAAGAGGAGCGATCTTACAATATCTAAAACCAGAGTTAGTTTGGGTGAAGCCTACAACAGATGGACACAAATGAAAACGTTCACGGCATCAGAATGTACACGGAAATGGCGAAGTTTCTCATGGAGAAAGGTAACAAAGCTTGCTAATGGCTAAAGTTAGCTGTCGGTAAAACAGCTTTCAATACTCGTGTATATGACGTTGTTCCTAGATATGAACGCATCAACCTCCACACCGAGTAAAATCCTCCTGCTCTGGCTCTGTATAGCAGGCTTGCTTTCACCGCTGCGGTGAGGGATTATAAAGACTTTTCTAGCTAGTTTTCTATATTGACATAGGTCTCCAACCATACACCTCAGTCAAATACGCACGCTATGAAATCTGTTGGATGTTTATGTAAATTCTTTAGTATAAATTAGGACTTTTATACAAGACCTCACCAAGAGGATGCAGAGAGGACGGGTACAAAATGTTACTGTTGCCTTTGTCCCATATTTTGTAATAATTACTTTTCGTTTAGTGTTTTAAACTTATTAGTAAATGATAAATGGCCTGTATTTGTATAGAGTTTTATTCAGTCCCTACGGACCCCAAAGCGCTTCACAGTACATTCAGTCAGCCCCCCATTCACGCACACATTGACACACTTATGATGGCAAGCTACATTTTAGCCACATCTGCCCCTGACAAAGACGAGGCTGCCGGACACTGGCGCCACCGGGCCCTCTGACCACCACCAGTGGGCAACGGGTGAAGTGTCTTGCCCAAGGACACAACGACTGAGACCGTCAGAGCCAGGGCTTGAACCGGTATTCTTCTGATTACAAGGCAAACGCCCAACTCTTGAGCCGCAGTCGCCCCAACAAACTTGTTACAGTTTAATATGTAGCCAAGATCACTGCCCTCTTCCTTCAAAACATGTGAAACTCACCTCACAGTTTAAAGATCTCATTTACTGGTGTTTTTTTAAATACATTTTTCCGTGTTCTCTGTTATCCTAAATTGCTGTTTTTAATCAAATTCTGTAATTTTTCTATTTATATTATGTTTTCTGTTTTTAATTTTCTATCTGTTTTTACCTTTAATACTGTTATTATAGATTTGGTTTATTTGACACCTAATCATGTAAAGCACCTGGAATTACTTTTTGTTGAAAGTGTCTTATACAGATAAAATTACATTGGCCAGAAAGTTTGGCAATGTTTTACCTTCAGATTTCCGTTTATGTGGAAGCATCGCCAAAAAGCTGTCTGTTATATCAGCATTACATTTGCATCCCCCCTGCAATGATACTGTACTCCACCCACTGTGGGCTTCAGCTTGGCCTCATCTGAATTGAGCTGATTTTGGGAAATTAAGCCTAAATAGTCTAGGTAAACCTCAGAACTAGATTATCTGGTGGTAGTTGTCATCAGTACTTTTATTCTCAGTTATTAGATGTAGTACTGGTAAAAAATTGGCTGTAACACGGTTCTAAACATTTGTAAAAAATGTTTTTGCTATGCTCACACATTAGAAAAATAATTTAGGAAAGATGCTCAAAATACATATTCTTGTAAAAGGGTCTGTTTATGTAATTTTTAATTCATGCCACATGTTTAGAATGAAGGGTTACTAGTAGGCAGGATGGGCTGGTGTAAGATCCTCATAGCATGATATAATAACTATTTCACTGCATCCTAGTAATGGCGAAGATGAATTACATGATGTCCTTGCTTGAGGTGTTACATTTAAAACAGAGAAGCAGCACCTATTCTTTCTGTTAATAAAACAATAATAGTTAATTCTAAGTTATAATACTTTACCTTTAGCCAATGTAATATCAGAATGAATAAATGCCATAGATTAAAGTAAATTATTGTGCAGAACATTCAGCTTTCTGTTCAGCTTTTTATACTTCAGGCCACTATGCTAGCTCAAAGCACCTAGAGCATAACAAGCTGATATTAACTGGTAATTAGTTGCTGTACCTGCTCAGGCAGCAAGCCTGCAGTCATCAGCTTAACAGGCAAACCCAGTAGTACCTCGGTCAGAGAAAATAGATGGAGCTCATTCGGTTTCCACACCACTGTTGGTGGGGTTCTTTGCAATTGGAAATACTTTCAACCGAATTTGTTCTTTTTGTAAGAGAGTTCAGAAAAAAGCAGCGGTCTTCTTTTATCCGGCTGGTCAGCAGTGCACAGCAACAAGTCGGAGAGGGCTCCAAAAACTCGGGTTGTTCTACTTGCCAAACGATATGCTGTAAAACTGACCGTGTCTACTGACGTTAGTACCAGAACTGACCCAAAATGAGTACCTCCAAGCACATCTGATGGCCAAGCGGCTTTGTGAAATGAAGCGGGACGGTTCCTGAGAGCCTTTCACTGGTCGCACCCTGTGACTGCTGCTGCTTCGTGTTCACATGTGCCCGCTGTAGCACATGAAAAGTGACCTCTAACAGAAGCTCAGAGAGTATAATGTTACGCACAGTGCAATCTATCCTGAGATATGCTTTGAGTCCCGCTTACAGAATCTGTGTTTATTACTACGTGGTTCTATTTTCACACAGAAGGCCTTGGCCATTGCTGTGCAGCAGGCTGCATGGTGAGTGAGATAGTCGGTATCAGTGTCGTGCAGTACACTGAGATATTGGAGCTTGGACGCACAAATGGCTGGGGAATAGCTTGGCCCTCTAAGCTTGGGCTTGGATAGTGGCCTGAACTTTTCCATTGTCTGAACACAGCTCATGTTGTTAACCTGCAGACCCAAAGTGTGCCGTTACTCTCCTGTCCAGGTCCTGTTTAAGTCACTAACTGATCTTATGAAGTTGT
Organism: Apricaphanius iberus; assembly: GCA_028564705.1. Classification (NCBI taxonomy): domain Eukaryota; kingdom Metazoa; phylum Chordata; class Actinopteri; order Cyprinodontiformes; family Aphaniidae; genus Apricaphanius; species Apricaphanius iberus. The sequence continues at coordinate 271,970 of JAPXFQ010001556.1, forward strand.
TGCTGTTTTTTCTTCAGGGATCGGCAGGCTTAACAGGGTATGAAGTTTATTTGCCCTCTATTTATGTAATTCATATATTTACTAGTCTGTCACTTAATATCTTGTACTGGTCTGTTATTAAAAGGGTTACATCCTTTTTTTCCCCTATTATTTGACTAAATATGTCATGCTTTAGTTAGCTGATTCCTGGGGAACATTTGAATCTTCATCATTTTTAATTTCCTTTTCTCATAGAAAATAGTGGAGCTGCAGTAGTTCAGTCCTGTGCTGTGTGTTTTGTTATGAGAAGAAGCAGTTGCTTACAGTTCCTGCTTCACTTCCCTCTGAACCTATCAAGTCTCATGTTCCTGTTATGACTTTTGTTTTTTTCGTCATGATTTTGATATGTTAGCATTGCAATAAATCATACCTGCTTACGTCAACAGGCATTCCTGGCATGTGTGGAATCGACTGTGGAAAGAGCCAAAGCTAGCCATGTGTGTCTCCTAATTTCAAATTAACATACAGGCCTTGTCTTCACCTGAACTAATGAATGTCAGGCTTATCTGATTGGCCTTTCTTGTATTTCCTTGCATTGTTGCACAGTAAAATAGGATTTTTTGTGTTGGATAAAAAATAGTGATTGACCTAGAAAGAATCACACACAGGGGTCGGAGAGAAATTGCAATCAATTGAGCACTGCAGAGGGAGATAAAATTACGTTTTTTGCAGAGGGAGACCAGAAGTAAAACTCTAAGGAAAGAGCCGACCGTGTCTCTCTGCTCTCCCTCTCGTCTTAGCTTCTCAGCTAGTCTCACAGCTCCCAGCCTCTCCTGGTCACCTGGTCTCAAAAGCCCATCCCTCTGCAGTCTCTCTTTATGTAGTGGTACTTCATTAGCATCTCAAAAGAACAGGGTGTCATACAAAGGAACATATGTCTGAAACCAAATGACATTTAAAAATTACATTTAAACTATGTGATAAAGAAAGACACCCTAAACAAATAATAATACATTAGTATTTTACCTAACATTTCCCTAACAGTTTGCGTGTCCGCTGTTGTCCTCATCACACACTGGGCAAACACAGCGAGAAGTGCAAACTTAATTTGCACTGGAGGGAGCAAAGTAAGGACCCTCCTCCCTTCTCAAACCACTCATGACCTCCATTTACCAATGAGTCATCAGGGGATCTTTTGATGGGAACATGTGCAAACAACATTTTCCTCAAGATGTGAACACCTACAGAGGAGAGTTTGGATTTGTGGCTGCTGCAGGCAGAAGACTACTTTTGGAGTTAACCTCTGCATGTTGAAGCTTTGCTTCATGCAGACGTTCAGGGCTTCTGAATAACGGCAATCCAAGTGAAATGTAATCTTTTGGATGGAGTGAGACAAAAGGTACTCTGAACTGTTTGCATAAGTGCGTAACTAAAGTCGGTTTAATCTTAACAAACTCCACTTCCTTTCAGTTTTATGTGTTTTATGCTTGTTTATCAGTTGGTGTTACCCACTGGTGGATATGAGAGCAGGCGTAAGTAAAAATTTTTTTGACCCAAATTAATTTCAGTTAGTAGCCAATACTGTGAATTCGAATTCATAATTACTCAACAAAGGATGCATTGTTTTAATAACCAAATATATGTACAGCACAGAGCTATTGTCGTTAGGACTGTTTTTTATCTAGGGGATTCTGTTCAGTTAAACTGAAGAAATTCACTGTTGGGTGACTTAATCAGTGTTGCCAACTGTCTGCGACAGAAAATAACTGATTTGATCCAGAAAGTCCCTAGATGTCGCCAGATGATGCCACATGTTAATTAGCATATTTATCACGCCATACTGATGGGATGACCTCATCAGCAATGTGGCGGTCTTTATTTTCTCCTCCAACATTCAATACAAATAAAACCAGTTTGCAATTAAAAAGTCTGCTCAGTCATGTCAGAATAAAATAACCCACAGAACAGAAGCAGGCAGCCTCATGAGGTCAAGGACAAAAAGTATGGGGAAAAAAGACCTGGTAGGTCGCTTTATAACATTCAAAGGAAAGTTTGTATGGTGAGGAAAACAAAATGAAACCGGACGAAATTATATCTAGATTAGGATTTGTTCACATGAGTTAAATTGTAAATTCTTTTGACAAAGGAAACATGCTACAGATAAATGGTACGCTAGCTTTGTCTTTAAGAGACTGTGGAACATATTTATATTATTTATATATCATTAGTTCTTAAGAAAATTGATGAGACATCTTAAGAAGATGAAATTATTTGAGTGAATATATTTGATTTTTAATACTTTGTAAAAATAAATAAAAAGTTGAGTATATTTAGTATGGATTGAGCATTGCTTGCAAACTGCTTTTAAACATGAGCCACCACCGTTTGTCCGTTTGTTCAGAATCACTGTAACTGTTAAATTCCGACCAATAAGCACATTGACCCAGCAGACGGTACTGAAATTATTTATTTTTTACAACCGCTTTGTGAGCTGGTGGCAACAATAAATTGGACAGTGGCGGCCACCACTGAGATCCCTATGTAGGATAGACCCTGCCTGTAGGATTGTCCTTTAATTTGATTCTTTGTGCTAGGATCGTTTGGATCCACAATCCCATTGTTTGCAAAGGTTACAAAGGATTGAAATAATCTCAGTGGAAAAAAGGTATCAGTCAGAAGAGGAGTGCAAAAATCCACAGCATTGGGTTTCTTTAAACAGTGTCAACATCAGTCAATGATTGGAGAACACATGGGACCACATGAGAAGAAAGTTTCAGAAATTCTTAAACCCAAGACAGAAAGTGATCAGGGTGGCTGGCAAGAGGCTGACCATAAGACCGATTGAGCTTGGGTATTTTCCAACAGTTATTGGTTGTGTCCTACAGATCATAACAATCTGCTGTATTCTCCTTATGTCTGGACTAAAAAGTAGAATTGTAAGACAGACATCTTTTCTTGTTCTTTTTTCCTTCAAAGAAAATATGCAGGTGCAGGCCCCAGAATGTGTATCAGTCTGATGAATCTTAACTGACGTCGACTGGGCAAAAAATTTTAACCATGCTTTTGCCACAGAAGCCATGCCTAATCACCAAACCAACCAAATCTAATCTCCAGTGTTAATCGGGTGAGAGGCGGCTACCAGGTTATTGCATCTTTAGAGCCCAACTTTATCTTCTCTCTAGTAAATTTCTGGGGGGGTTTGCTCTCTTATAAAGAAACAAAAGTCAAAAAGCTGGGAAAGGTTAGAATTTATCTTGGCATAAATTTTAAAATTCTTAAAACCTGTTATTTTAACAGGGGGGGGGGTCTACTGTATGAAGTTTTCATCATTATCAAAACTGCCAACCGTTTGCTCTCCTACTACTCTAATCATAATATTGTTCATACCCTTTATTTGCTGTTAATTTGATTTTGATACCTAAAGTTTGGGCTATAATTTGAAAAAGAAAAAAGAAGTGGACGTTTTCAAGTGCTTTTTATAATGTAGAACATTAACCTTTGTGCTGTTCTGAAGTCCACCCTGCAGACATGATTCTCTGAGAAAGCCAGCTTTGGTTTTAACACCATATTACTTAGTCAGTAATGGGACAGCTACTTTTAATTTCCACATGACTGTTAAAGCCAGCTAAGCGGTGATGTGCCCGTGCACCCAACATGTATTTGTGAGAATTCTTATTTAAGTACGCAATATTTCTTCAAGAAAGTATTCCAAAGAATACTTTACCGCCAAGCTTCCTTTATCATGATTGTCATTCAACCATTTACTGTTTGAAAATACCACAATAGTAGAGGCTTTTCACTAAGTAGGTTTAGCATGCTCACTATTAGGAATATACCAGTACTGGTATTGGGTATCTGTGCCGATACCGTTCTTGTACACTGTACCGGAATCGGCTACAGTTAACCAATACCACGAACTGATAATTAAAAATTGTAAACTTTGCAAAAATTTCCCAGAAAATGTTTATTTTTCATTTAAAATTTTAGTTTTGTGGTCATTCTTTAAAAAAAAATCTAATTCACCATCATATGTTATAACAAGCAGAGAAGAAAAGAAAAAAACTGTGTTCCAATTCATTGCATTTTTGTGTGTGGTAGAAGTATCTGTATTGGCAAGTACTCACATCCAAGTATCGGTATGGTATCGGTTTGAAAAAAGTGGTATCGTAGCGTCCCTACTCACCATCTTGTCCTTACTAAACTCTAAAGCTGCATTCAGACCGCCCCATGCGTCAGCTGCGGCAAGATTACATGTAAAGTCTATGGTGGAGTACGTCAGCGGTCCGTCAAGGGCTCTGCGTTGCGTTGAGTACGTTGGCTCCATCAACGGCGCTAGCGTTTTATACGGCAACGTACCAACACATGCGTCATAGAAGTTCAGCAAGCTGAACTTTTGACGGATCCAACGGAGTTAACGCAGTGCGCCAACCAATCAGAGCGTCTCACTGTAGTTATGTCACTATACACGTATCTTGAATGAAGCGCGGGCCCAGTGAAAACATTTTCAACAAACGCAGATTTAAAAAAAATCAGAAATAACACTTACCGAAGACAGATGGACAGGCGCTCCTAAAGAGGAACGGAGAACTTGTAGTTGGTGTCCTGGTGGGAGATTTAAGATCCGATGCGGCCGAGGAGGTCGTAAAATTAGGCGCGGGACAGACGGAAGTACCACTGAAAGCGAACCTCATCCATAAGCAGCTCCTGGAGCAAATGGTTAAACTCCCCAAACTCAGAACGCATCTGAATAATGGGCGCTGATGCACCCGATGTCAACGTTGTCTAGCTTTATCTAGCAAATAAAGCCAAGCCACTCTCTCGTTACAATCCACCATAGTGCAGAACGTGCGGCAACAGAGGAAGCCCCGCCCATGCGTTGTTTTTTCTTCAGAAGCACGCTATGGAAGCCAAAAAGTACATACGTCATACTTCATTCGTTGAATGCGTTGCTCGACGAATCCAACGGATGCGGTCTGAATGCAGCTTTACAGTGTAGATTTGTCATAGTAATACTACATCATACTACTACATACCAGTACTATGAAATCATTACTTGAACGTAGGTTTTCTGGCTCTAGATATGCGTTTGTGTGTTGTGAATAAGGGTACCAATCACAATTCAGGAGCAGGAAGAGAAGCATGACTGTAAAGAATATATCTGACATTTCCCTCTGTGAATTTCATTGGAATCAATCAATATACTGCAGGTGTCAGCTGTTATTAAGACATGAGGAAAACTTTCAGCCCAAATCTCTGAGATGGAACCAATTGATTCGTGAAGAGATGGACACACTGTAAGAATGTAAGCTGATTTTCTATACCCAAGCCCCATAAGGTGATATTAAATGAGCTATATCTGTACTGTGAAATTTCATGATTATAAACATATAAACCTGATGCTCTCTTTGCTCCTATACTCTAACTAGCTCTATGTTGACGAGAAACGAATTATTTAGCATTGAGAAGTATGCTCTAATTTTCTGTTCTTTATTGCTTCTGAAAGTAAATCAGGAAGGACTGCAAAGAGAGAAGTTATATGTATGAATCTATCCTGCTATTTTATTTTTTTACTTCTGTTTCACATTGAGGAAGATGCTCCATGCCAGGTCTCCATCATTAAAATAGGAATGTCTAAAATTAATTGAAACAAAATACCTCAGTGGATTTATGTATATGACACTGATCATTACTGTAATGTTATTCCATATCAGAAGATTAGAAGTAAATAGTTTTCCTAAAGTGCCGCCTGTATGGTCATCTTTGTTGTATTTAATGAGCACTGAATACATCATACACACCAAAATCCCTCATATTGGTAGTGGCTGATATAAATGGTATACAGTAAAAATTATATAAATTCAGCCAACTGTAGAGGTTTTGGCTATACCAATCAATTGCATGTTGATTTATTCAAGCTCTGCCTACTTTGTACCAGGTATGCAAGGGGAATAAATACTGATGTCCAATATTCGTACTTACACTATATAGTGTAAGTTTAACAATTTATTCCAAGACCATTCTTACATCTTACAGAAAAGAAACCTGCTGAACTTGAAGCGCTTTTATTTCAAATATATACATTTTCATTGTTGTGGAATATTAAAGGTACAGTACAGAATATTGACATCTTGTGGTCAAACTGAAGTACTGCAGTCAATGGAAAAAGAGATATTTTTTAGAGCAGACTATTTTGCTGCTAGCATTGTTAGCTCAATGTTAGCCTTTAGCCCGGTCAGTGTCCAATTGGAGGCGCGCTGTTAAGTGTTAAACTTGGCAACCTTGCGGACTCGCATGTGATTGGCCTTGTAACAAGGAAATATGGTAGCAGGACAGATATTGTAAACAATGACTTCGTCCTGTAGCAGTGTTCTTAAAATTACAAAAACTTAGAACCACCCAGCAGGTTGAGATCGAAACCTGTTTTAACCTTCCTTTCCAACATGGTTGGGACACTGTTGTTTGATTAATTCACTGAAAAATTCTTACATTTTTTACCTTTTTAAGTTTATACATAATTAGGAAACCAAGAAGAAATTGTGTTTTTCTTTTAAATTTTGCACTACAGCAAATTAGGATTTTTAAAAAACATTTAACTTGTATTTTATTAAAAATATCATCTTTATTTGTTTGGAAAATATTTCTAAAAGACCTTAAAATTACTTGAGAGGTTTTTATTTTTATTTTTAAATACATTTTGCACAATAAATGTTAAATGGTAGGGCTGTGTAAAAATATGGATTCATCAATGCATTGTAATTATGTTACTCCATACAATATCAATTCATCAAATCCTATGATTGGATTCAGTCCACCGGTCAGTGTGGGCAGCACTCTAGTGATGTACATATACATGTACAATAGTGTACAGTTTAGTTTGTTCTGATAAGTAAACCATGACAGGAAACATAATGGGGTCAATTTGTTCTTAAACATTGGTACTAGTGCACATATTATTTAAAAATATACTCGGGTACTTAATTGCTTGTGTATTTACTTATTATTGAATCAATATCGAAGCTAATAAATCAATACTGAATCAAAATTGAATCCTCAAAAATTGAAATCAAATAGAATTTTGAAGTTCCTAACAATAGCCAGCCCTATTAAATGGCGGTCATTCATTCATGATGTTTTTGAAGTCAATATTCTGCAATGTATCTGGTATTATATATAAAAGAAAATAATATATCTCAATCAATATCATTACCACACATGCTTCAGATCATATAGCAACATAACAATAATCTGTGTAGATTGAATGTGTAGAGCAAAGAGGATTTACAGCATTCAGGATTGTTATAATGTTTTAATCAAATTAATAACATTTTTGCCGAATTCATGTTTAATGCTGTGGCTGCAGTGTTAATATGAGTAGCATTGTAAGTATGTCATGGATTTAGTTTTTTTTTTTTTTTTGGAGCTGTGAGCTTTCTACCTGCCTTGTCAATGTCTTTGATCCTCTTATCGCAGCTACGCCTTAGCGAGGTCATATCCAGCTTCATTGTTACAACTTGATCGCAGTCTTCAATGTCAAGGCTGAAGCTCTTTCAGAAAAACCTGAAAGCACTTGGAAATGGTCCTGTTTTGTGGTTAGGACAGGTGATGTTATGATGAATGCAGCCCAGTGCATCCTGGGTCTTATTTATGTTTTATAGTGCTGCCTAAAATGATGATGTCATTTGCACTGACAACACACATCAGCTTATACTTTGTGGTAATACCTCTGAGTGTTTCAGGGTGTCGCCTCCATCTCACATGTTCTTTGAGGGAAGTGAGCAGTGATATTCTTTAACAAGTTAATTTTAAACACAGTTCTCGTCCTGGAGTGAGATTAGGTCTCATTCTGGGCTCCTCTGACCTCACAGAGCGAGAAACTAAGAGGGATTTGGCTGGCTCTGCTCAGACGGTTTATCTTCCCTGTTTATGTCAATGGTCTACGTGAGAGAGTTGGAGCAAAGGAGACAGCAGAGTGAATGACTGAGACTATGGTCATTGCTTCGGTGGCTTTGACTCCCTGTATAACAGAACTGAAAGTGATGACATTGTAGCGGGTCAGCAGAAGATGCGTGGACTTGTTTGTTCAACTGCTCTAAAGATGGATTTAGCTGAAGCTGATGAGATTGTGGTAAGGCACAGTTACCACTGAAGATTTTTTTTTCTTTAGAGATATTCGCCTCAGCTAGTTACCCTAAATAGGTTGAATACATTTTATTTTTTTTTTTTTTTTGATGATGCACATTTCAAACTCTTTTGTATATTATTGTTTTAATGCAATTAATTGGACCGTCTGGTGGTGAATATAAGGCAATTACTTTTTATGAAGCCTTTTATTAATCCATTAAAAAAAATTTACTTTTGCAATAAATGTTTAGAGAGCTGGTTTGTTTTTTGGAATTCATGGTGACCTCTAAAGCTGCACCATTCAGGAAGTGATTACTAATCCTTCTTAAGTTAAGGTCATGGTTTTAAAGATGCAGGTCACTGGTGAGTGACAGCAGCAGTGAAAAGAGGGTTTATTGAGTCTAGCTCAAGTTTAAAACTCCACTTTGTTGGAGGGAGGTCAGATCACTCAGGCTGGGCTGACAGCTGAATGGCTGAACCTCATGTTTGGTCAGAAGACCTTTTTAACAGCCACTGGGATGAGGGTTGTTTGCAGCCCACAGAGACCATGTCCACATGTAGCCAGTTTTTTTTGTAAACTGAGCCTTTCCCCTGCTCCTTTAAAAAAAAAAAAAAAAAAAACCTCCATCCACACTTAAGCGGATAAATGTGTTTTTGAGCACATATATAATAATGTGGCAAACCTGTTGGGGCAGTAGTTCTCCCAAATCCCGTCCGATCATCAGTAACTTTCTTTCCTATCTTCAGCACGGCAGCAACAGAGCTGTAAAGTAAACAAGCAAAACACGCTTTGACAATTGATGAAACCAATATAGCTCTGAGGAAAAAAAAAAAAGAAGAAGCTGTTTCTGAGTGTAAGCACAGGTTGCACAGTGATGTTGAGCATTTTTTTGCCGCGGATAGTAACATTACGGCTCTTAAAAAGTTTTCATCCGTCCACACTAGGCCGATGGAGGATGTCATTGTCCAACGCGATGGCTGACGGACATCACGATGGAAGGCCACCATCGTGATGCCACGATAGTATAGCTTAGTCGTCTTATTTACAAGGTAAAAGAATAATCGCCGTTTTCCAGTTTAAAGCTCTGAATAGGTTCAGCACAATACAGAAATCCGCGCGCACATAAAAGCTGTGTATGGATTTGAAATCCATACGCACGTTTTATTAAACCCTGCGTACTTATTCTTACACCTCAAAATTATTTCTGCCTCTGATCCCTGACGGGCTCATTGCAGACATGAAGGGAAGATTGAGTGTTTTTAATCATTCTATTCCTTTCGTCTGTCAAAATTGCGTTGATTGCGCAGAATCCCTCCTCGCACTGAAGCGTGCCGCTGCAGCCATCAATTTGAAGCTGGTCGCCTTTTGTTGTTTAAGTCCTTTTAGCAGAAGTACAAGGGTTGAAGAATTCACGTGAAGGGAAATAAAGAAGCAAAAAATATATCTCCCCCCCCACATAAGAACTGAGTCATCAATCAGAGGGACGTTTTTTTGTACTTTCCCTTTAATACTTTCAACCAAAATGAGAAGACAAGTATTAACTTGTGATGTGGCTATGACTAATACCTACTGACTACATAAAAAGTAATTTGCCATTTGCACTTTAACAGCAGTATAGAGTAAAGCAGCTACTAATAAAATTGTGTGTTGCTATTACTATAGAAACTGTTGTGTGACTAGTGTATTTTTTATTAATAATTGGCATAGGCACACCTTCCTTGAACAACCACTTGAAATAATTAAAAGATCATGGATAAAAGAAATGTTAACATACAGAAATAGATTGCTAACCATTTTATAACTATTAACTAATGTTATAACTATTTTGTTTGCGATGGACTGGCGACCTATCCTGTACCCTGCCTTTCGCCCGTTGAACGCACCAGCCCCCACTCGACCCTTCGAGGATAAGCAGTATAAATAATGAATAGATGGATAACTATTATGTGACTATTTTATAGCTATAAACTACTACTCTTTTTTTCAGAAATTCAGGAGGACTTCATTTAAGCCTCTGGGCTAAATGGTAAATGGTAAATGGACTGAACTTATATAGCGCTTTTCTAGTCTTACTGACCACTCAAAGCGCTTTACATTGAAGCCACATTCACCCAATCACACACGCATTCATACACCGACACCCAACATGGCTCGGTAGGACAATGTAGAATTTGGGGGTTAAGTGCCTTGCCCAGGGGCACATCGACATGTGACTGGAGGAAGCTGGAATCGAACCTACGACCCTCCGATTGCAAGCCAACTACTCTACCTCAGTGGGTTTGAAGAAAAGTGCTCAAAGACTTTTATGTTCCTGTCATTTAAATATTATGAAAAATACTAGGTTTTGAACGTTTACGAAGATTTGGCACTGGCAATATCGAATCCCTCGCTTGAATCAACTCACCCGACAAATATTGGATTTGTTTGTATAATCTCAATCAACTCATTGGAATGAATTGTTTTGATGTTTATAATTGTTAGTTAACTTTCTATTAATGCATTGTGTTGGTCTTACATTTCGTTCATAATGGTCTAAAAAGGTCTTAAATTTAACTTTCTGAAACCTGCAAGAACCCTGGAATGTACATAATAGTTGTGCATTAAGAAGTAAGCATATTGTTTCCTAGAAGTTATCAGAAGATGAACTATGAAAAAACAGATGCTTAAATGCCAGCAGCAGAAATATTAATTAAATGAGTCAAAGAGTGAAATTTACAGTAGTGATGCAACATTGAGTTTGTTGAGAGCAGTTTCGGCTGGAGAGTGTAAAGGCTGTAGAGAGGACAGACCTCTCCTATGCCTCCTTCCTGCCTGACCTTCTCTACATTACTGTATCACAGGTTTCTCTTAACGCTACCCTTTTCTTTCCCAGGGGGATGCCAGGGCCCAGCTGGTGGCAGAGCGACTCGGTCTTGGACACAACCTGGACCTGTCTGACACCATGGTCCAACAGAAGCTGGACGAGATCAAGGAGCAGATCCGCCGTGAGATCCGCAAGGAGTTAAAGATCAAAGAAGGTGCAGAGAACCTGCGCAAGGTAACCAAAAAAAAAAAAAAAAGCACCCAAAAAATATTTTTATTTGATTGTAACATAATGCTAAACTTTGAGCCATGCTAGTTTTATTTCAGAACCTTTGTACTTATTCCGTCAACTTTACTACTGCCACTTTTAGAAATAATCCCAAAAAGATCTAATATTGCTCCGCCAGTTAAGGAAACTTTACTAAGGTTTTTACTGGTTGTAAAAAAAAAAAGATTTTGTTTTAATTTCATAATTTCCCATGTTGTCCATGTCTTTGCTTTCCTTAGGTCACCACAGACAAGAAGAGTCTGGCCTATGTGGACAACATGCTGAAAAAATCTAATAAGAAGGTGGAGGAGCTACACCAGGAGCTACAAGAACTAAACGCTCACATTGTGGTCAAAGATCCAGAAGAACTTTCAGGTAATTGGAGTACTATTGCATAAAGTTCATGAGCTAATTCTGTACTAACCAGGTTGCTCCGAAGAGATTTTTAGCTAATTGTAAAGCTTTGACAAACAGATTTCTTTGTAACAACTACTATCTAAGATTCACTTTTGCAAGAAAGATAGCCATGGATCTTTTCTGGTGATTAGGGCATCGCTCTTGGCTGATGGCATACCCAGAATTCATAGTGCTTCACATCTCAGCGAACACAAAGAGAACCGAAATAAGGCACCGAAACGTGCGCTGCTTTTCGGTCTGGTTACTACAGTTTGGGTCAGAACGGCTATCGGTACCCATGCCTAGCTGTGAGTGATTGTTAATTATTTATATTAGAAGGAGGTGACGTCCAATTGTGTGAGGCCACACAAAAAATGCATTGAATTAAAAGACAGGTGTTATTTTGTTCTCTGCTCGTTATAACAAATGATGGTGAATTAGCTAAAAAACAAGAAACATTAATAAAACTGAGCACAAAACCAACATTTCAAGCGGTGGAATTGCAGAGTTTCCACATTTTAGGTATCGTTAACTTTAACGAGTAGGAGTTCATTAGAACAGTATCAGCCCGATATCAGTATCTGTAACGGTGCATCCTGAGTTTTCACCATAAATACAAATGATAAAAGTATAAACAGTTTTGGAGTGTTGTGTCGGAGGACTTGTATAAACTTCAACATGCTAATAAAAAGAGAGCAGGTCCAGTGTTTGGAGGTGACTCATTCCCCAGAGGCTGACATTGTTGCATTCCCACATTCCAGCGATAGTTACAACGAGCTGCCGATTGTTCCTCTCTGAGCCTGCTGAAAGCCTGCTTCTGTGCATTTGTCAGCGACAATGGAATTTTGAGAAAGTTTAACCACAACAGCTTGGAGCGTTCAGGATGCCCCGGTGTTTCAGCAGTTGTCTTATGGAGTAGTTGTCGGTAGCTGTTGTTCTGACAGGTTCAGGAAGCAAACGGATGCTGTTAAACATTCCCCTGGTTTAGTTGACATTAGGACGTAGATTTGGGAAGATGTGTGTTTTGTGCGCAGGAGGTGGGGAAGCATGTTGTCTTGTAAGTGGTTATCTTAAGTGGAAACACATTTAGCCTGACATGGGCTTTCTGTAGCAGTGACGTGGCCCCATTGGAATGTTTCTGGCTATCACAGAGTGATGGAGTTTGTCTGAATGTTGCTGAGCTTTTCAGACGTAAAACAGCTTCTGGAAGTGTGTTTGGCTCTGGTACGCATGGGGGGTGGGGGTGGACGGTGGTGGGTGCCGCCACATTACTTGTTTCCTGAATCGCTCTGCCTGTGCTGATTGGCTGGATGCAGAGTCACCAATCAGGTTTCCCCTGTGACATCTGGACTCTTTCTAAAGGGACAGTCCAACATCCAGAAGTGATCTTGTCTCAAGTGTTTTCCCCTCAATAATATCTCGTCTCCAGTGAGATAAACTCAGGACAGTTTCAGGTCTGAGTTGCCCAGTGATGATGTCATTGCTTAGAGAATAATTTTAGTCATGTTTGCCTTCCCGTCAGACACAGGCTGGGTTCATGTGTGGGAGGGTTCCCCTTTCTGTCAGTGGTCCAGCAGTGACATCAGCCCCACAGCTATTCAGTAGCTCACTATTTTGTGCCATGTCCCTCTCTCAGGGTGGTGGTCCCTGAATTCCTGCCTCCATACGACCTGGACCACACCACAACGTAAACTGGATGACCTAATCCCTTACTCACTTCTATGCGTGTCTTGTGCTTTGCTGTCATTGTTGCACTAACAGGATTTCTCTGCAGCCTCTAAGCTTTTAGAGATGCCGGTTTCTGATCTCTGGTTTCCGTAAAGCTTTTATATTATATTTTTAGTTATTTTTATGTTGTGTTTTATATCACAATGCACCGTTACCTTAATCAAAAAAGTTGAAACAATAGAGCTAACTTGAGATTGTATACGTTTTTTAGTTTTTTTTTTTTATGATTAAGATAAGCAGACATAGCTAAAGTAGAAAACAATATTACAACTTGAGAATATACTTGAGAATAAATCAAGCTTCAATCACTTTGAAGTTGCTTTGATATTTTCAAAACCTAGATTCCCAGCTGTACTTGAAAGCAGCATGGTCAACTGTTGGAAAAATGTCTTCAACGGGGATTCCTCCTTCTTGTGTTTATCCAAAATCAGTCGTTTTGGCTGATTTGATGCTACTGGTAGCCAGAAGGACGTCAGCGGGTTTTTTTCCTCTATTATCACTGATATTTCCATTCAGCTTGATATTGTTTCAGGTGACTCATTCATTTCAGAGCAGAGTGTGGTTTGGATCTTATTGGAATTAAAAGACTGTTCATAAACAGAGTTCTGGTTCGGTCCATCTTTCTGTCTGCATGAGAAAGCACTAATGTTTAGGGCTGCAGCGATTCGTCGAGTAACTCTATTTACTCTATTCCAAAAATTGCTTGAGGCAAAAAGTCTGCCTCGAAGTCCCGTTAAATTCCTATGACGCGCACTATATGCATCGATATGTGATTGTTGCACATGGACCGTTGTATCATGCACAACAGATGCGCATGATACAGTTTGAATTTAGTTGGGGCGATAGGAGTAAAGATGCCCATAAACGTCAGAAAATGTGTAAAGTTTGGTATCGTTACATTCTAAACAAAGAAGAGAAGAAAGTACAGTGTATTTACTGCAAAGTAGACCTGGTGTACCATAGCAGTACGAGCTAAATGATCCAGCATCAGAAAACATCCACGTGATTTTTCATCAAGCGTCGCAGAAACAAGGTAACGTAACCTAAACGTGTATACGTTAATGTTCACAAATTTTAATGCTGCACATGATGCTGTTTGACTAGATAGGATGTTTAGCTTTCATATATTTAAGTAGTTAACAAATTCATGCTCCATTGCTAGAGAGCCTTGTCCACGCGTACACAAAAGGGAGATATTTTTTTACGGTTTGGCCTGTCATCCAAACGTAAACGCAGATTTTCGGCACAAAAAACGCATCTTAAAAAAAAAAAAAAAAATCTCTGGCCAAAGTGGAGAACTGCTTTTTCTCTGTTATCAGTATCGGCCAACATCAAAGTTACAACATAAAAAATCACCAAACTTAATGCTGCGCTGCAACCACGGTAAGAAAAGAAAAATATTTTCTCACTCTCTCCTGACACAGAGACTCCTGTGAGTGTTTGGAATTATTAATAATTGATTATGCCTAAACGTTCAGTGCTGCTGAGCAGGGGTGTATCCAGGAGCTGAATAAAGAGGGGCTAAAGGGGCCCAGCGTGGGTCTAGGACTGTAAAATCAAAGTAAAAGCAGAGATGCTCTTCTAGTGGGGAACCAATCTGAGCTGGTCACATTTTAGATTTTTCAAATGTTAAAAAGGACATTCAGTCATTTTGTTTTGCTAAGGTTTATGTGACAATGCCGTCTCAAACTGCTTGCTTTTCAAACAATATAAGTGACTGGCAAAGAAGAAAATCACAAAAACATGGCAACTTTTCACAAAAGCTTTTTCACAAAAAAGTGGATGGACCATATAGTTTATTAACTTACATTATTGCTGTTGACTGTTATTTTTTCGAGTAAATAAATAAATACTGTAAATGGGCTTAGTTTTGGAGCCAAATATTGGAGTTGGAGTTAGAGATAAAAGGAACATACTTGATCATTTTAGAGCCACAGAAATTTTCGCTATGCATGATTTGTTTGGTTATTTAAAAACGTACAAAAATTATTAGAGTAATCGAGTAATCGAATCGATAAAGTGCTAGATTAATCGATTACAAAAAGAATCGATAGATGCAACCCTACTAATGTTCCCAAATAGCAGAGATAAGTACTAATGGGAAGTCCTTTCTGTTTTGCTCTGGTGTCACTTTCTTAAAGTGGGGCTGTGAAACGTTGAACTTTACTCTAAGTTCTGAACATCAACGTTGTGCATGTGTTTAGGTAGAAAACAGCCATATTCATTTGTTGCAGTGAATGAGCAAAAGAGGAATCAAAATCAAGTCAGTATTGGGTGCGACCATTCTTGGCCTTCAAAACCTCAGCAGTACTGCCTGCTAGGTTGTTCCAGACATCGTTGAGAACCAACCATGGATCTTTCAGTAGATGTAAGCTCCCTCACATCCTTCTGCCTCGACATGTAATCCCAGACACACTCCATGATCTTGGGATCAGGGCTCTGTGGGGGTCAGACCATCACTTCCAGGACTTCTTGTTTTTCTTTACATTTAAGATAGTTCTTAATGAGTTTGGCTGTATGTTTGGGGTTGTGGTCCTGCTTCAGTATAACGTTGGGACCAGTCATACCCCTTGGTGATGGTATTTCATGATAGTTAAGTATCTGCTTGTATTTCTCAGTAGTGAGAATATGATTAATCCTGATCAACTCACATTTGCAGAAATGCAGCCCCAGACATTGAAGGAATCTCCAGAGTGCTTCACTGTTGCCTGCAGACACTCATTGTATTGCTTTTCAATATTATTAACAAACTGCTTTCTGCTACAGCACAATATTTAATATTTTGAATCACAAGCATAGAGCACCATCAGCCATTTTCTGCACCCCAGTTCCTATGTTTTCGCACACATGCCCCTTTTCCACTAGGGGCCTTATGGTATGGAACGGGTAGCTTTGGAACGGTTTTGCCGTGTTTCCGTTACACTTGTCTGGTCTGACCCGACACTTTTTTAGACTACCTCTGTCTTTGTACGAAGCGACAAAAGGTTGCCTATATCCGAATACCCCTACTACGCTTTCTAAGTAGCAGGTGAAAAGGGCTATGCAAGCGATGTAGTAGATCCGAAGTTCCCGGAGGTGTACTACCGCCATTGTAAGCAGCCGATGGTCGCTACGCTACCGCACAATGCAGGGGAAGCCCCAAAATCATAGAAGATTGAGCTTGGGTCCTGAGGAACTGACAAACATTGACACCGCTGCAATTTTGCCGGATAAATGTAAAAGTGTAGCGATGTTACTGATTACTTTAATTGTTTTTGACAACTGAATAAACATTTAAGCTGATAAGTTGGTAGAACAGGTGACCCTACGTAACGAAAACATCTGGCAAAATGGTAGAGTAGTACGTCCGTTTTCATGCCTACTACTCACTCGTTTGCTTGGAATCTGAATTCAAAACATTTACTAGCAAACACATTTACAAAAAATAATTCCCATACGGGTTCGAATAATAAGAGATCCGTAAAATTTGTTCGAATGCCTTTAAATTGTAAAACATTCAAATTGTATTCGAGAAAGAAGTTTGGAGTCAAAGCCCTAGTTTGAAGTGTTGTCTCAGAATGTAATAACAGTAACAGCATCAATATCAGAATTGTTCTCCATAAAATTGGAAATATTCAAAGTGTCAGAGAAGGTTTTATTTTTTTGTTTTAAGAAGCTCCATTAAAAAAAATAGTGCTTTATAAGCGGTTTTATAGCGTTTAGAGAGGGTTTTGGTTTGATAAAGTTGAAGCCAAAACATAAAGGGAAGAGTCTACATTGATACGGGCTGCAGCTTTGATGGCGGATTTTTATCAGGTCACCAAGAGGAATGGAGCTACGATTGGGGCTTTATCGGCTTCCACATGCGAAGTCGGTGTGTGTAATACCGGAGAAACCACTGTCAGCCTGCAGTGAGGGGAAGACGAATGCTGGTAGGCGTTGGTAGCAGCAGAGAAGCAGGAAGTCTCATCGGTGATCAGAGAGCTGGAGCAAGACCAACAATGTTATATGCTTCCACCTGCAGGGTGGAGCAGGCTTCCGTCTGGTAGCAGTAGCAGACGAAGTCTGTATGTGATAAACAGAGAAAACGGCAGCAAGCCCCTGTTGTCGAGGAGGGAGAAGCTGGTATAGCAGCAGAGAGGCAGGATGTCTCCGCGGTGATCAGAGAGCTGGATCGGCTATAATACGGTAGATTCGGAGTCCCAACAGACTGGATAATCGCTGGTTAGATTAGAACTGGCGTGAGGAACACAGATCAGGAGCTGGAGGCATGAACAGGTTGATGTCTGAGAGATGTGAGGTGAGTCAAAAGTCTAGCTTTTGAGAGGATCTGTGTTATTATGATGACTTTATGACTGCTTTTTTGTGGAGTTTTTGTTAAGCTAGGCCCGCCCATGTCTGCGCCCACTACTGTTCTTCTGAGATGGTGATGGAAACACAACCTACCTGTTCCGGGACGTATCGATTGGGTCTAAAGTGACCCAAGTGGAAAAGGGGCAATAGATGCACCTTGGCCTAATTTCCACGTGGGAGGAAGGGCTTTGCTTCTTCCACGAGGACAACTTCTGGCCAGACTTCTACAGAGAGTAGATGGGTGTACCTAGGTCCTACTGCTTACTGCCAGTTCCAAGCTGATATCACTGCTGGACATCTTCTGTTTTTGAGAGGGTAATCGGCTTGTTGTGAAGTTTCCTTGGCCAATTCATCTACGACTCTCAATCTTGCCATTTCTTTGTGCTGCTTCAAAAGAGCTTGAATAGCACATCTTGAAACCCCATTCTGCTTTGAACTCTTTGTCTAGGAGAGATGTTGCTCTAGGCAGTAAATCTACCTTGTGTCTTGTTGCTGTGCATGATCTCGGCATGAAATGAAACCATCTTCCACAACCTCAACATGGCAGCAGAGTTTTCTTCCTCACCCAGTTTTACGCCTCCTACTCAGCTGTTTTTGTTTCAGTTTCATCTGTTAATTTGTTGTGTTTCATCCTACGTGTGACATTGATGATCATTAGCTCCTGTTTGGTATAATTGGTTGATCATACACCTGACTCTAATCCTACAAAATCCCTGACTTTGTACAAGTGTACCAATCAGAACTGATGCTGGTTTGAAAGTAAAAGGCACGATCACCACATATTAACTTGATGTTTGGTGTTGACATAGATTTTTCTTTTGTTTTCTCTCTTTCTGAAAGTATTTTTTGTTTGCAGCGTTCTTTTAACACCTGCTTAGACTTTAGCAAAGTACTGATTTTTTAAATTTTTTTAAAAGTATCTTAAGCTGAAGGAATCAGATTAATAAAACATTGTGCCTCTCCATATGTGTGACTGCATGGCTGTTTTCAGATAGAAGTTCTGGAATATTCACGGACAATTTCATCCAGTCTTTTCAAATACACCTCTTCTTTACCAGAACATTGCCTTTCTGCTACTTTCACACTGCAAGAAATGTACTGGAGGATCTGATGAATGTCTGGGGAGACGCCGTATCCTGATATGATTTTTAAGTCTGACGTGTGTCTGTCGTTTCCCCCAAACAAATTAAATTTTTTCAAAGAGGGCCGATGAAACAGCAGAACTCCCAATGTTTATCTTTTCTGTGCAATTCTTCGCACAGAAGCTTAAAAGACTAAGCTGAATGGAAAATAAAAGCAAAACCAAAGTAGTGTGAAGTTGCCTTTGATATATATACTTATACATGTAATCAGTGTGTGCTCTCACAGCTTTCTCTGCCCCCACCCCACACCCCTCCAACTTTTCTGGAATTTTACCTGATAATCTGAACAAAAGCACCCCACCATGACAAGTCTCCTTTTACTACTAGGTCTTAAGGCGTAAAAATACTGCTAAAGGTTATCCGGATCGTGACCGGCAGTTTGCTTTCAGACTCAAAAGTGAAACAGACGAAATCTGGAAATTGTCATTTTTCATGGCCTGTTTGAAAGGGAAAAATCTGATCATTCTGCCCACTATGTACTAACACCAAGTGTCAAGTTGATATCAGCTGTTTAATAAGTAGCCAGGCTATCTGCTCATGTAGTAAACCTGTAGATGCCTCTCCACCCTCACAGCTTGTTAACGTTATTCTCCCCCCCAACAAAAGGTTACATTATGGTTTACTGTGCTATCTGCTTCATGCTTGTATGAGAATAAACTAAAAAAAAAACAGAAAACTAAAAGATTTAAATCTAACGTGTAAAAAAAAAAATGGATTCAGTTTAATTTCATTTCAAACTGCAATGGTTATTCATGCTGCTTTTAAAAATGGCACTGATAATTCCAGTTAAAAATGTATCTATGACATTTATTTGCTGTCGTTTTAAAACAGCTTCAGCCTAATCAGAATGGTGTTCATTTAGTTTAAACATCGTGGCACTTCAGTCAACTTTTTAATAAATCGTCACGCAGGAAAATCTCTGTGTATGAAACAAAACAAAAAAACCCCCATCCAATGCTTCCTCATATCTGTTGGAGTTCGAGCCTCATCAGTAAGGCAGGTGGCAGGCCCGAAAACGACAAAAGTACCAACACAAACATGTCTGTGCTTCCTCAGGGCTGCTCTTACTAATTCAACACCATGAGTGATCTAGTAGTGCTTAAATATGTTTCACTAATCAGAAAAAAAATCAGATTCTTGACTTAATTTCTCTTTAGTTCTGCTCTCTATGCACTAAACAAACTTTGGTTTACCTTTAAGCCTCTCTAACATTCTCAGCTTAGTCCTCAGGCTCTTCTGCTCTTTTCATTGTGTAACCCAGCCTTCTCTGCACATCTCTGCATCCTCCACTCCCATTAAACAGAAAGCTCAGCACCGATGCTCCCCAGCCTATTAAAGGTCATTACATGACTCAGTATTTTAGTTCAAAGAATCACGTGCTACTTTTCTGCTCGGATCCCACAGGTGTTTCACAGAAAGCTTAATGCAGTGTTTTGGTGAACCATCCAAAGCATGAATCATCGATTTGCTTGTCTATCAGCGTCTTGGAGCACAGATGGTGTTCTTTACCCTTTCTGTTCTCACTGTACATAGGCACCTTTACGAGACATCAGGAAGCACATTGATTTATAATTATTTCTTCATATTTGCATAGACATCATGGAAATGTCTGCATGTTCTCGTCAAGTAAATTCAATGAGGAAAATTCAGTCATTTTGTTCTACTGTCAAAATCCCAGTAAATGTCTGCACATGACCATATGGTCACCCCTTTTTTTTCCCGTCTCTTCCCAGAGTGCCCTTTAACTCCAGATACTCCAAGCAGTGAAGCAAGAACGTGCACAAGCAACAGCCGCCTGGCAGCTTTAAAGAGGCAGAACGACATCGAGCTGAAAGTGAAACAAGGCGCCGAGAACATGATTCAGATGTACTCCAACGGCTCCTCCAAGGTAAGCCAGGAGCAGCAAGCAAGGAGGAGGTCTCACTCGACTGTCAGGTTTATGAGACTCATGACGGGATTAAAAAAGCCAAGGAATAGAATCAAATTCATACATAACATCATCAGGTTAGACTTTCCAAAGTAACATCTGTATCTGACAGATTTTAACTTTTTTTAGAAGGCTCTTACCTCAGGCGTTCTTTTAACTGACCTTTGTGAAAAGGGCTAGACAATGTAGAGATATGAAAGTTTATCTAAACGTGTCCATTGCTGCTTTAGTCTACCAGTTAAAACAACATGAGTTTTTACAGTTTAGATCACCAAGATCCAAACTTGTACCTTCCATCCATCTGTCTTCTTCCGCTTATCGTGGTTCGGTTTGTGGGGGCAGTAGCTTAAGCAGAGAGCCCCAGACTTCCCTTTCCCCGGCCACTTCCAGGCAAGCCAGCAGACAAACTAGTACCACATGGGCCAAAATCGACAAGTTGGAGCTATGAGAATGCAAAAAACTAAAACTACTGTGGAGTTTTTTTTTTTTTTTCTGTTTTACTGTAATGAATTAGTCAGAATTTAAAAAAAATTCACTTTTCTTTTTCCATTTTCTCCCCCTTCTCATGAGCAAGGACAAGAACAGGACACTGAGAAACTGCTTCCTTTATTCACCCAAGTCTGCTTTTAACCCCTTAAGCCCGAGGGTCCCCCATTTGGGCCATCTTCAATTTCTCCTAACCAGTAACAGATAACATGCATAATGACACATCTATCAATTCTACTCAATGTTACCTTTACAATGACTCCAAAATGGTTCAAATACTCTTTTTCGGTTGCTGAAATACAACCACTTTTTGTTGGGTAAGCAATTTTCGAGAGCTAGGCTTCAAAATAGGCCTAGGTCTTAAGGGGTTAAATAAGTCTCTGGGTTTCACGTTGTTAACAAAGACCAATTTTTTTGCTGTGTTTTACCAGACATTTCCTTTTTGGGACAATTTTAATTTATTTAAATTTCTCGGTTAAAATGTCACCCTATATGTATTTGTAAGACAGTCTGCAGAGTAGTTATTTCACATTTTTGAGTTGTGGAATAAAACCGTTGGCCACACAACACCAGGGGCCTCAAAGGGCCCTTGGCCTCACATTAGACACCTCTGATTTAGAGGTTTTGCTTGTCAGATTAAGGTATCCTGATTCACTCTGGACTGATGACCTGGACGGCTGTTGTTTCGACATCAGTTGGGAAAACCTGGTTTAATGCTCGACATGTACTATTACACTATCAATCAGAGGAGCCATGTTTTAGGCAAATTACAAACCACTACATTTGCATTTTCTTGGCAAGAATAAAACATGTACAGGTAACGAGAAGTGTTCCCGTATTCTTATCTGGATATAATTCTCAGATTAGCATTTGACATTTAAATAGGGCTCAGAAATCCACCCTGATCCTGAATAAACGTCTGAGGTCTCCAGTTGTTGTCCTGGCTCTTAGTCCCTGTAGGCAGAAGCGCTTCAGGAAGTTTCAAGCAACACAAGTTTTCAGTAATAATATCCTTTTCTGTAGTAGATGTATATTTTATGGATTTAAAACAATATATATGTTCAATCTAAAAATGTCAATGATTGTCGCCTAAAAAAAAAACAAAAACCTGAACTACTCATTTAACACTGGCAGAGTTAATGTTGCCATGTCTGGGACCCAAACATCATGTACTATGTCTGTGTTTGATCCACATTTAAAGATAAATAATTTCTTTTGATAAATGAGGTACTTTTGAAGGTGGGGTCACAAATGACAGAAACTTAAATTGATCAGACAGAACAGAAGCGTGAAAATGGAACTCATGTTGCATCATGAATTTGAAACGACAGAGCTCTCTCCAATGTGTTTAGGCCACTTAAGGAACAGCTCAGAGTGTGACCGGAAAGCAGAAACTTATAAAAAAAGGTTTGAGTTCCAACATGGCAGGTTGGCCTCTACTGCTCCTCTGCAGGAGAGGAACAAGGGGGAGGTGGGGGTGAAACATGAGAAGGCGCTGACACATACTGTGTTTGTTAGACACACACAGCTGTTTGTTTCAAAAGTTCATATGGCGGTTCTCTGTCCCTGCACAGAGAGACGACAAACTATCATTTAGAAGCTAGGTGTGTGTGGGATAAGTCATGCTACTGGTAATAACAGCTGGAAAAAAATGAATAACAGTCGGAACACCTGTAGCGTCTCAGCTTCATCAGCCCTGGTGTCTGTGTTTTTACTGTAAACACCACAAAGGTACTGTAATTTCTGAATGTGTCATTTCAATTACTGACATCGTTTCTTGTATCTACTAGACATATATCATCTCAGATAAGCACCCAGAAATTGATCGGTGAACACTTGATAGTTAGTGACCAGTTTTTTCCATTAGTTCCTCCTCTGACGACATTCTTCATTGTGAAAGCTGCTACGAAGGGAAGATGACCCTGTTGGTTAGTTCTGATCTCACTGAGGTGTTTAAAAATGAAATCTGAGGAGGCAAAAAAAGGTAGGAAGCTTCTACAGTATTAACATACTGCCTGTTAATTCAGTCATAAAAATGCAGTGTTATCGGTGGGGGTGTCTTATTTTAGGCCAAACTCTTTACCAAAATAATCCTTACTTTCAAACAAGAGGAATGTTCATTAGTGTCTGTTTGGCCGTGGTGGTCACAGTTTTTTTTAGTTTTAGCGACGTCCCCCGCTCAGAGGCAACCTTCCAGTTTCAAATAGTCCTGATGTCAGAGAGGAAATGCCTGCTGGACAAGAGGACTTTCCTGCACGCGCAGCCATCAATAGGCGGCACTTCACAGGAATTCTGGGTGGAGAGTGCTTTGTCCACGCTTTGTGTGTGTGTGAGTGTGTGTTTGCTTGTATGAGAGGAACTCCACAATAGGATTCTGCTTTGTTTTCAGTGGATAAGGTTTTCCATGTAGTTGTTTGGACCAGAGCTCCAATTAAGGGCACATACTGGGGCTGTGGTACCAAATTTGGTCTGCCACTGCAGGTGGTTCACGACGTCAAAACTATGAATAAATTGGGGGTGGGGGCTGTGTTTGTAGATTTGCATGTAAAATCCTGAAGTCTGCAGTTGTTTTCCTTAAAACACAGCATATGAATTAAACCCTATATCACAAAGGAAACACATTTTTATGTCGGTTTCTTTTGCTTTTCACCGACAGGATCGCAAGCTACTTGCTGCTGCTCAGCAGATGCTTCAAGACAGCAAGACAAAGATCGAGTTCATCAGGATGCAGATCCTGAAGGCCAGTCAGGCCTCAGAACTGAGCTTTGAGAGCAATGACATGATGGGTAAGATGGCCCTCTCATTCACTTCCCAGTAAAACAAGTGCTGGACAACTGAAGCTAATGCCTCTTTTTCACTAGGGTCGGCTCAGCCCGGCGCAGCTCGGTCTGGTTGTGTTTCCATTCCCGTCTCAGGAACACAGCAGTGGGTGGGAACGTGGGTGGGTTCAGCCTAGCAAAAGTTCAGTAAAAATAAATTTTTAATCAACATTACAGATGTTAATGCTGGAGCCTGTATCTAGTCCACACTCTCTCTCGTTGCTCAGTGTTCACCATAAATGCCGTCATTTTCTGCAAAGCCCTTCCAGTGCTTGCGGTCTGTCCCACTCCAGCCTCCAGTCCTTTAGTTCCCCCCCAGCAATGTTTTGAACTTGCTGGAAGCCATGCTTTACCATTCTCTGTGACATCACATTAAACGAGCACCGTCCGGCCAATCAGTGGCTACCGCTACGTAGGTAGGAGTTGGGTTGGGCGATAAATTTATTTTATCCATTATTCAGATTTTCTGTATATGAAAATTTAATTTTGGGAAAGTCTCGATAATTTTTTGTTTCATAACCAGTGTGATACTGTGGCTGCGTCCGAATACCTCTACTACACTTGCTATGTAGTAAGCAAAAAGGAGTATGCGAGCGATGTAGTAGATCTGAATCTCTAGTATGAATTGGAGTAGTAGGCATAAAGTTCCCGGATGTGTACTACCGCCACAGTAAGCAGCTACGCTATCCCACAATGCAGCTGAAGCCCCAAAATCGTAGAAGAGTGACCTCGGCTACGGAGGAGCTGTCAACCATTGACACAATTTCAGCGTATAAATGTAAAAGTGTAGCGATGTTACTGATTACTTTGTTTTTTGACAACTGATTAAACATTTAAGTTGATATTATTGTTTAACGGGACCACAGGTGACCTAACTTAACGTAAACATCCGGGTAAAAGGACACGCAAAATGGTGGAGCAGTACGTCCGATTTCATACCTACTACTTGCTCGTTTGTTACGCAGTATTTACTACATCAACGGTCGAGTAGTTACTACATAGCATGTAGTAACTTCCAAGGATTCGGATGCAGGAAGTGACTTTCATAGCTAAGAGTGATGTCAGCCCGCCCAGGGCCGGCCATCTTGTTTTACAATGATACTTTACTACTTGGTTTAAGTTGAGAGTAGAATTCATGTCAACTTCGGGATGGGATTATTAAAATAAAAGCAAGTTAAAAAAAATATTTTTTGTCACTTGCAATTTCTTTTTATAAAACACATGTAGGAAAATAAATTTATTGAAATTGGATTTGCTATGACAAAAATTATCGAATTAATATTTAAGCCAGTCTGGAGACCACCAGATTTCTTTTGACATGTTTGTTTAAGAAATTAGAAGCAACTCATAGCACCAGTTGGGGCTAAATAAATTGTTGCCAACTGAAAGATAATCGCCCATGCAGTAATTATCCAATAGGAGTCTCTCACCTGTTTGATTAGTTAAATCAAGGTGGCACCTTTTTTTTTCTTCTTTTTTTTGGCCAGGCAGTGAAGCAGCAAGAGAAATGTTTATTTCTTTTCTGCTTTAAATAAAAGTTGTTTGTTCAAATTATTGTGTAAATAGCACAAAGTTTGCTATGTCATAATAAATTAAAATATATTGAAAATTTGAATGTGGTGCTTTTAAAAGTGCTTTACCACAAAACCATATTTGTGAAATGTGAGCTATGGCTATTAAAGAGTTTATTTATGAGATTAGAGGGAAGAACCTGTTGGGTTCATATTACTAACAGCTCTTTCTTCCTTGTCTAGCAGACAAGTCCATCATCAGTCCTTTAGACCTGCGGGTGGAGGAGCTGTGTCACCATGCCAGGATAGAATCTGCAGTGGCAGAGGGAGCAAAGAACGTTATGAAGCTTCTGGGCTCTGGAAAAGTCACGGAAAAGAAAGCTCTGTCAGAGGTAGGCAGGAGTTTGTGGGTCATTGTATCCATATAAAACGATCAAACTCTTTCATTATGATTTACTCTTTGGGATTTAATAATCACCTTGGGCCAAATCATGCATCTTATCGCTCAGGCTCAGGCCCGCTTCACTGAGTCCAGTCAGAAGCTGGACCTTTTGCGCTTTTCGCTGGAACAGCGTCTCAGCGAGTTGCCAAAGAATCACCCTCGCAGCAACGCCATCATAGAGGAGCTGTCTCTGCTGTCCTCGCCGACCCTCAGCCCCAGGTCCAGCATCATCTCCACGCAGAACCAGTACAGCACCGTAACCAAGCCTGCAGCTCTCACAGGTAACACGGGAGAAAGCCAAAACGATAATGGCTTAATGTAGCTCTTGGAAGATGGTCTGACATCAGTTAGCCGATATGTTTCCAGATGGGTCATAAAATGCAACATTACTGTTTACATAACACAGCGCGGCGTTACATTAGTGAACCTGTTAGTCTTGTAAGCCATGCCCCTATTTTTGTCCTTCCTCTCATTGCCGGTGCAGACACGCCTCTTTATCTTCTGTGTCTGAACAAGCTGCAGACTCGCCTGCAGCAAGTAGCTCAATCGGAACACCTCAGAACAATTCAGCCCATGTTTCAACTAAAAGGCTAAATATCTACATGTGTATAAGATGATTATTTCTATTATTAATTTAAAAAATCTGAAAAATGTGGTCATAGTCGTTGGATGCCAATAAACTAAATGAAGAAGGAAGACATTTTAATGCTGCAGAACACTGGTGTGGAAGGTCAACCCTTCACATACAACCAGGTCAAAGGGCCCAGTCAAAGTCCAGTCATGAGTTGATGAGCACCGATACACTTGAACCTATCTGACTGAACATGAAACTTGCTTTTTTTTTGTTGTTTTTTTAATGGTGTAAAGCTGATGGCAGTGTACTCCAGAAAACGTGCAGTGATGGCTTTTGGTGTGAGAGGTGGTTCCACAAATTATCGACTCAAGGGGTCGGAATATAAATGCACTCTTTAGAGCTCTGTACAGTAAATAAAATTTTGAGTTGAAATATTATTTGCTTTCACAAGTATACGCTGCTTTGTCTTAGTCTGTCACCTAAAATCTCAATGAAATACACTGATATTTTTTTCTGGGGGTGTGAAAACATTTGCACAGCACTAAAACGAAGCGCAGCCGAAGTCGCATCTGTAAGCTCATTTGCTGATGGCTAATTTTTAGCATCTAGATCCCAATTCATATATTCTCCACCTATTCAATTACAGGGCCACAACAATGATGCATGGCAACGGTTGCTACTTAATTCTCTGTCACGAAATAGGCTTGGATGAGGGGGGTTTTATTACTGGGAGAGAGAAGAAGAATTAGGAATTAGTATTTAGCTTTAGTTTCTGTTATTTTTATGAAAGTCATATAATTATTATGCTTCGCAGAGAAAACAGTGATGTTCACCGTTCCTCCTAATAGAAGATAATCTGACCCTTGTTTTGCACAGCTAACAGTTGGATTAGTCATCCTGCCTTCCCTCAGGCTGCATTCAGGTACACAACAAACTTGGAAACGTATCTGTCTCCTATATTTACTAACTGCAAGAAAAAATATGAATTTAAGATAGTTTATTACAATTATAATCAAATGATGGTTGGTGGTAATAAGTGGGCTTCTCTTTAGAACTAATGCATAATGCTGATGCACACAAATGTGGGATTTAGTTAATTCTGCTGAAGTATCAGGCCTTGGCAGGCTTAAGATGCCGGTAGCAGGGCTTTGAAACTACGACTGAGATTTAGTGAGACCCAGTATGTGTTCAAAATCTGAAGTTAGAGTTGGCTTGCTGGGTTGCTATAATAAAGTGTACTCACTACTTCCTGTTGTGCATCAGTCCAACCTGAAGATGATACTATTCTATGTGCAAGACTAGACTAGTCTAACTCATTAGACAGGTAGTTTATTGGCGCTCCCTAAGGTCAGATACACAAATGCATTTCTGCACTGAGATGGTCTAAGTGGCTTAGGAGTGACTTTATAGTGCAGGTTAGTTTCTAATATGCATATAACATATTGCATTGAAATTACTATTTGAAATGTTTTTTGACGTTCTTTCAAATTTCACTATGCATAACTGCGAATATTTTAATTTAAAAGTTTCATAATCTTGAACTGTGCTATCAGGAGTTGGTATGTTAATTAGCTTTGGATTGCGGTAATTTTTCTTAAAAATGTAAAACTGTTGTGTTTGCTGTACAAACACCAGCCTGTCAGGACATGAAGACCACAGGTTTCCAAAGAAAAATAAAACCAATAAACAGACAGCATCTTCCGTGCCTGGGTGCATTTTATGCAGCTGAAAGTCCCCTCCTTTGGCTATGGAAAACCCTGTAATTTATTGTGCTCACTTCAGACCAGAGGATTAATATACCAGTGGTGTGACAGAGTTTATACCAAAGCAAAGATCAGGACTCTAACCAGGCAACGTGCTGCAGGGCTTACAGCTTCATGGGACCTCAGATCTACGCAGACGGAATCTCTGCTTGGGAGTCTGGTTGTCTAATATCTGCTAATTACCAGCTTTGTTGAAAGATTGACATCAAAGATTTTAATCAACGTGATATGTGGGTAGTAAAAGAAATCGTAAAGCTAGCTCGCAAAACTGAGGTAAGCGTTAGCATCGGCTAGTATTGGTTTGATTGGGGCTTTGTTTCCCTGGTCTCCCCCTCTTCTGTTTGTGTTATCTGGGGCAGGCAGTAGGATCATAGCTGTTTGGTTGTGGTCCATCATATGTGCAGTTGTAAAAGATGACCCTAAAATATTAGAATAAATGTGAAATGTGGGTTATAAAAGAAACTGTAAAGCTAACTTGGATCACCAAGGCTGAGCGTTAGCATCAGCTAGCATTTGTTTGATTTGGGTTTTAATGCTTCTCCTGCTCTCCTCCTCGTCTCTCTGTGTTATCTGCGGCAGGCAGTAGGTTCATATGTGTAATTGCAAATGTATAAAATTTAATCCGTGTCAAAGTTTGCATGAAAATCCATAGTCTTCTATTGATCGAGCCGACATGACTCCCCTCCCCCACATCGGGTATTCTCACAAAAACGACTCTAAAAGCGAAAACAATGTATACATTGGTACAATTTTATTTAGAAACTCTTCCTAGTATATTTGTCTAAATTATGTTTGCTCTAACCTGCAACAGACACTTTAAATAAACTGACTGGTATGTTACCTTCATCCTCAGGCACGTTAGAAGTCAGACTGATGGGCTGCCAGGACCTTCTGGAAAATGTCCCCGGCCGTTCCAAAGCGGCCCCCAGCCCGCTGCCTGGCTGGAGCCCCAGCGAGACACGCGCATCCTTCATTAGTCGAGCAAACAGAAACCGAGGTGTGAGCTCCAGGAACCTAACAAAGAGTGAAGAGGTGTCCAGTAAGTACATCTGACCTCCCTCTGACACTGTTGGGGGAGAAACTAAAGGCACATTTTCACTACAGGAATTTCTGGGGTCATTCTTTCCCTTCTATCACAGTTACCAGGATTAAACGAATGACAGCTTCCTTACCTTCCTGATATCTTTTTATCTACTAGTCCTTTTTTGTGTGTGCACATCTAGCAAGGGTCTGGCAGGAGTGCCGCATCAGTCTGGGAACTCCTATCTCCGCCTGCCGCAACAGTAAAACTAAGAATGCCACAAAAACAATAAAAGCAGACCAATATATCACCTATCTACGATTTATTTCATAGTGCTCGTTTTTTAAAAGTCAAGCACTGCAAAACTCTGTACAGGATGTTGCTTCCATTCATAATTTTTAACCTTCATTAAAAAAAAGTAATCATCTTTAGGGAAGTGAGATGGCAGTCTAGTAGAAGATAAATGACTATAAATGGCTTTTCATATAAAAACATTTATTTTTACTATGTATAGAAATTTAAGGGACACCGTGTGGAAATGTGTAGACAGATTGACAGGTTGATTTCCAAGATCCATTCTCCTGGAAAGTTATTAATGAGCAGGCGATATAATAATAATAAGCAGTTGCGAGATGTGTCTTGTAGAAGCAGTAACCACCAAGCCTAGATACACGCTGCATCTGAGTTTCTTCTTCTGCAATGCTGGACAGTTATGACCATTTTAATGTGTCTCTGAACAAAAACACTAAATATTAATCAGTAACTTTGTTAGTTGAAGGCTTCAAAGACAGCAGTACATGTTTTGAACAATATTTAACACTGAGATCACTATATGAGCTGTAGAGGAAGATAAAGTAAGAGAAAACAATTTAGAGAATCTGAATTATCCAATGAGAATGGTTAGCGTCCCTTTTAGTTGAGGAACTGTGATTAAAATTTTTTAAAATGGGTGGAAAAAGCCCCAGGTTGGGTTGTAGTACTGCTTTGTGTACCAGGAACTGATGGATGGAGTTTTAAGGAGGGAGACTACTAAATGGCTCTCTTCTTTCAGGATTATAATTCAGTCATACCATCTGAATCTCATTTATAGCTTCTAATTTCCATTTACTTTGACCATTATAGATTTTAAATCATCGGCATCTCTTTGTCTGTCTTGTCTCTTTGTCAAAATCGCTTACAAACGTCACTTTGCTGTGATTCTGCATAGGTTTCAAAGTGTAGTCAGTGAGACCAAAGCATTGATCGGCTGAAAATCCCATCTTTTATTTCCGACACACACACTGAAGTAATGGAAAGCAAGAAATAGGAAAAAACCTTTTGTGTGTCAGTTAAATATGTATTAACTATTCTAAAAAGTGTCAACATTTTCAAGTATATTTGTGAAAGAAAAATGAACAGTTTCTATGATATGGTAAAAATTAAAACAAATTGCAGCTGTAATTTTAATGTAAATAAACTATGGTAACAGTCACACTTGAGGTCTAAATGCACAATTTCAAATTTTTTGATTAACTCCAAATTTTTTGTGTGGTTTTTCACACTATGACTGAAATATGGGAGCAAACACACTCCATTGAGAACGGTTCATGGCCTCAAAGCGGCCTGCGTGTGCAGAAGACGTCACATACAACAGGCTCTGTTAAAAAGCAAGGGAAAATGGTGACTAATCAAGCCCAAAACCACTTTTCCTGTCCATCGACTAGGTCTATCTCCAGTATCCGCCATGCTTGTTCGAGCGTTTGCCTCATCAGGTGTGGATTGGAGACGTATGTGTCATGTCAGTTATGTACAAGACAGATTAAATGCGACATGACCTTCAGGGTAAAGTTGCTTTCAGAAACATCAGATATGTATCGGATTCAGTATCACATCTGAAAGTGGTTTGGGTTGGAATTGTGCTGTTCAGACGGTCATAAAACGACCAGATATGGGTTGTATAGGAGCAAAAAAGTGGTATTTGCCTGTGCTTTTGCCTGTAGTGTGAATATAGTCTGACTTAACACCTAGTTCCTGTGGAGAACCCCGATAACAGCGCTGTGTGTTTTGTTTCTTTTTTTTCTTTCTTTTTTTTAACAGATGAGATCAGCGCTGTCCTCAAGCTGGACAACACCGTGGTCGACCAGACAAGCTGGAGGCCCATCAGCAACCAAGCCTGGGACCAGAAGTTTACACTGGAGCTGGATCGGGTAACACACGTCTGCTTTTGATCTCCACCTGTGCTAACAACTGCTGCTCTGTTCCAAGGGAATGTTTGCTGCCACTGTTGACCTGGCTCTGTTCCGTAGTCTCGGGAGCTGGAGATCTCAGTGTACTGGCGTGACTGGCGTTCCCTCTGTGCTGTCAAGTTCCTGAGGCTGGAGGACTTCCTGGACAACCAACGTCATGGAATGTGTCTGTACCTAGAACCACAGGGGATGCTGTTTGCTGAGGTAAATACACGCCAACACTCACCAAGCACTCGCAGTCCATAAAAGGATGTTCAGTCATTTTTGTTAACATAGAATGTATGTGTGGTTAATATATAAACATAACTTGATAATCTCACTTACTTCAAAAACAAAGAATTTCCCTCTTTTCAAAAGAAACCCAAAACAAAAATATTTATATACACAAATAAATATCTGAATAATTGGAATGTTCCTTCTCTTGACGCAAAAGTCCATTGTCCCCCATTCAGTGCTTTTGATTAGCTAAGAGGCAGACGGTCTGAAAGGTGTGCCTTAGTATTGTACAACACTTCTCGCTCAATTTATTGTGCTTGGATAAGTTCCTTGATGCCAATCATCTCAAGGCAAAGTAGTTTTTCAGAAACAAACCTTGTTGACTGGAGTGCATCCACAAGGGAATGGTTATTTATTACACAGACTATTGGGGCAGCGTTTTCTAAGTCTCATCTTGTCAACTCTAAAAGCGGTGTAGGCAGAAAAGGTGCATTATCAATCCCATCAGACATTGCCAGTGTTTCTCCTCTAAGCGTGCTCCATACAAACCCTTTAATCCCACAAGCTGCAGGGATTCCTTACATAGAAATTTAACTGACTGGAATGTTTGTATAATTGTATTGAAATGACTTTTGTTAAGTGCCTTGAGATAATATTCAGGGTTTTTCCTGATTCAAACTGAGGCAGAGGTGGTACCATCTTGACCATTCGCCAACATGCATGAATTCTCTGCTTTCAACTGACTCACTTTTTATAAAGGCAACATATTTTTTGTTAAGCGTTATAATAAGAATATGATAATTTATCATGTTAAACCATTCTTTTATTAAAACAATATACATACAAAAATAAGGAGCCAACTTTAAACTGAAAGTTCATTAAGTTGTAGGGATTTATCCACACATCTGGCAGCCAGACATTAACTATTATTATTAGCTTTAATTATGAACTATTCATAGCCTGTTATTATTATGTTCCACGTTTCATCACAATAAGCACTGAAGGTGTAAACGGCTGTTGAAAAAGGCATCTTTGTTCAAATAAAAAGCAGTTGAAAGCCAAAGGATTACGCGTTTTGTTTCTCAAATGGCAGACATTAAAAATCCACATAAACCACAAGGATGCCAAATTTATACGGATCTGCCCCAGAAAAATATGTGCAACAATAAAACATGTTACCTTTGCAACCTTTGCTGTTTTTGTCTGTTCTGTGCAGAGAAACTTCAACTATAATTTACAGATCAGAGTCCTGCAATGGAACAGGTACATGTGGCTAATCTGCTGTTTCAGGTGGATAAATCAAATCTCTCTCTGGGAGCGCTGGATGCTGAGATGGTGAGAATAATCGGCATTCAGCGCAAAGATGGAGACATTTTCAGAAAGTGGGAGTTAACCAAAAATATTACATTAATATTTTTCACCCATCCACAGTATAAAAATAATAATAATAATAAAAACTTCCACTAGACCCATGATATTTAGATAAGGTATTTTTTCATCTTTAAACGGTACCTGCAACATTGCAGAACGTTTTTGGAGCAGAAAGGAGTCTTTAAAAATCCTGAGAGTAGCATCTGCGCTGAAAGAAAACATGACGGTGTGCGCGGTAGTAGAGAGGAGCTTTTACTGTTGAAATACACATATTTGTTAATCTACTTCTCATATTTAATAAATATATTTTCTCTGTTTTCCAGTGAATTAGACAGGAGCAAAACTCTCTATATTATCTCTATAATATGTTTAGATCCTGGATTCCTGAATATCCTCGCGAGGTTGTTTTTTAAAGTAGTGGCTGATTTTCCCAGGTCGTATCTGTATCGCTAAAATCCATTAACGTTTCTCTGAGACGGAGGATGTTTTAAAAAATAAACATGACATGCTTGGATGCTAAAAACAAAACATTTACCTGGTTGAAAAGCCGGGGGAAAACAGAACAACGATAGCACCAACTAGCTGCTGAGACAGCGCCCCCACAGTGACGCAACGCTGCAACAGCAGTTAAAATAACATCCATATATCTGGCGGCAGAGCGATAAAAGGCTGTGGCGGCAAGCAGATTAGCTGGAGGCGGCCGCCAGGTAAATTTGAAAGCAGGAAAAACCCTGATATTTGTTGTGAATATATATAAATAAAAGTGAATTGAAAAATTGAATTGAACACTTTGACTGCCAGGTGAGTGGTGAGAATTTCCTGTCCTCCGCCCATGAGAACTATCAGAGGTCCTCCTTGTGTCCCTCCATCTAAAAGGTTTCCAAAAAAAGCATCACTGAACACCACAGTCTTGTAGCGCCGTCTCTGTCAAGCCGTTCAAAGTCCAGTGTCCCTTTCTTGGCCTTTAGTTTACACACTGTACTTGATTTCTTTGCACAGTTGCATCTTTTAGGTTTCATGCCAATATGCCAAACAGAACATCTGGTCGGGTTTGTCTTGCCACCCAAAGAATCTGACCAACCTTGGATCTGAGCTGATCTTTTTCTTCTGTATGTGTGGGCTGCAGGTGTTGAAACTAGTTTTTTCTGCTGTTTTCTCGTTTCCTGATCTTCCCGTCCAACTTGGAAGCACCGTTCTGAGCTTGTGTATCACTGTTGTAGAAAAGGTCTCGCCCCCTCTCATATGAAGTCATCCACACTAGGATTTAAAGATTTTGGAAAATAATCTACTTTTTTTTAGTACTGCAATTGTGATTTAATTTACGGTTATTTTTTATGGGGATTTTTCTTATGCATTTTTTAACTAATGCAACGGTAGCAAGAAAATCAATATGTATTATTATAAATGTCAGATTTTTTTATACGTAATTTATTTTAGTCCATTCGCCAGACCTATTTTAAGATCAAGGCAAATGAAGCATGGCTGAATATAAACAAGATTATTTATCTACTTCACCACATTTGATTTGATACCCATCGTTCTGCAAATAAGGTTTTTTTTTTCCTGTAGATCCCAGCTTTCAAGCCCCTCTCAGGCCGGCTGCAATGTTTTCCCCTGGGGTCATCTGGTGGCTGGCATTTTAGCCATGCAACTCTCATATATGGTGGTGTGATGTTTTTTTAGGTGTTGATAAAGGTTTATAGTGTACATCGTGAGGTACAAACATAATAATCTGTATAATACCTGGTGTTGTGCAGCATCGTTTTTATAGCAGCATTTGCTTCTGCCAAGCTTTAGACCATTTTATAACGGGTTAAAGCACAGCGTTTCCTTCTCTCCCTGCATTCTTTGAGCTGCTCACAAGTCATGTGACTTTCCCAGATCTAGTGCTCATGACCAGTCAAATTGCAGCCTTTGCCATTACAAAACCTGATTTTTGTCATATAGCGATATTATTGCATATGCAATTAATTGTTCAGCCCTAATCCACACAGCATGCTAGTATCCCAGGGACACTGTTGCCCTGATCCACCCAGAAGACAACAGCAGTGTCAGTTGACTTTTTTCCTCCCTGTCTCTCTTCCTACAATTACCTTTACCCCTTTATAACAGTACAGGGCTGCATCTGCTAGTCTGCACAAACTTTTGAAGTTTCCAGTGTGTCTTTGCAGTGTGCTTCTGTTCAAATGCAGATTTAATATCCATTGAATAAATCTCTATTTGCTTTGACAGATAAGTGCAGCAATTAAACGAAGGGACTCTTAAGCATATGTTGGTGAATCTTTTGTTGACCCATCTTGTAGGGATAGACTTTTGTCCCTTTTGTTTTACTTCTAATAAAACAATATTTTCTCCAACTTTTTATTTCTTATATTTTAGCTTTGTCAGAAGTTATATCTCGTATCATAAGCACATCCTCACTGCTGCATGGTACATTGACATTAGTGTCATTTTCTATGGCAGGGATATTCAAATACATTTTAAAGAGATCTAATCCAAGAATTTTTTATTTATTTAAGTTCCTTAAGGCCAAGGTCCGTATGATCATAATTTCTTGCAATTCAGTGATATATATATTTAGGTACCTGTCAAATCTGTCCAATTCAAATACTTTTTTGACATTTATTGTTCTGTGACAAAGTCCCTAACATGTGATCTCTTATAAATGTGATATTCTCTCATTAAATGAATAAAGTAGGATAATGTCAATAAGAGAATTATTAACATATGGCAACTAACTTCAGAGAACAATAAAAGAAGGAAAGGCTGCGGTCTCTTTTACTGCTGAACCAAAATCTGTTATGAGTATTGTGCTTTTTTTGTTTATTTACTGATGTTTTACTCCTCTACCTCTCATTCTTTAGCATTGGTAAAATTAACTTGCACACCCTTTTTCAGGCAGTGGAATGTGATCTGACAAACTGCACATTTTGACATGTGTTCATACCTGTCCTGGATTAGTACCAGGCAGTGGAGCCTTTTTTTTTTGTCATGTTGGATCGCTGCGTTGCACATCTGACCTTTTTGTATTATTACATTTGCAGTTACTTGACTAATCCCCACAGCAGAGCCGACTTCTCTCCGAACGTCCTTTCAAGGCTGATTTTATTGAAGCAAAAGTTAACTCATGCATGCCGTTAGGGCCAACTTTCGGTCTTCCCCTTCCAGACAGTATCCAACAGTTTGAAAGACAATACTGCAACTGGAAGCTACATCTTGTATTCTTGCATCTGGGAGTATCTCTGTCTAAAGTCAATGATCTAGTCAGTCACGGACACATTGCAGTCACTCCTAATTCTTTTAAAGGTGGTCTAGCCTTTCTTCTTTACAAAAGAAATCAAGTTTCAGAAGTGTATTAATGCCTGTATCCTTATTCCAAACATTTGATATTTCCATTGCAACATCTCTTACTGTTCCCGATTGCGCCAAAGCCACAGCGAGCCCTTGCTTCTCCAGGTCTGTAACACAGATCCAAACGACTTCATTCTTCCAGATTTCTTATGGTTTCCTTTCATTAAAGGTTTGAGGGAGTAGTTGGTAACCATCCTCTGCTACTAATGTTAAAAAGTGATACTTTTATTCAGTCGCCATACACGACATGTACCAGAACTACAAACAGCTGGGACTTTTTTATATTCACATCACAGTTAAGCTGCATGTCTTACATGTTTATCTTAGCGACAGCAGGTTGTTTTTTTAGGTCTACTAACTGTTTTTTGTTTTTGTTTTTTTTTTTAAGGTAACATTTTTCAATCCTGTTATTGAGAGAAGACCAAAGCTGCAAAGACAGAAAAAGATTTTCTCTAAACAACAAGGTGAGTCGTTGCCATACAGATGGTGCCTTCAGGTGGAAATATAGATGATCCAATATGCGATGTAGCTGTTCATTCAGAGTAGGGATGTCAAACTCATTTTCATTTTGGGCCACATCAAGATCATGAATGTCCTTAAAGGGCCAGTAGTGGTAGAAATTGATAACGGTTTTTAACAAAACGTTAAAATATCAATAAATATATATGTCTCTGCATTTGAAGAGTACTTCTTAAAATTGAATAATAAGGGACATCTTTTCTGATTTTAACTGATTAAAATGACATTTAGGTGCACATAAATAGAACTTAAAGGTTCTATTTATATAGCCTTCTAGTGCTTAGAAGGTCGTATAAAGTGTTCTTGCGGGCCAGATTTGGCCCCCGTGCCTTGAGTCTGGCTAATGTAATTTGGGGAAATGAAACCACCTTACTTAAAATGATTTTTTTCTAAATTTGCTGAGCTAACATTCTGTTCTGTAGTTTTTGTTTCACACTATCACTGCTTTCCTTCATATTTCATACTTTGTTTCCCTCATTTATTCTCATCAGGTAAGACATTCCCACGAGCCCCTCAGATGAACATCAACATCGCCACTTGGGGCCGGCTGATGAGAAGAGCCATACCTAACCTCAGTACCAACTCCTTCAGCCCCCAGGCCCCTGAGATGGGGCATGGCAGCTTGCCTGGTTCGCCTACACCCAGCAGGTAAACAAGCGTACATATGTAGTATGATCTCCTCATTAAAATTATAAGTAACGGTTGTTTTTAGCTTCTTTTTCACCAATATACCTGCTTTAGTCTGAATCTTCATTTCTTATACAGATATAAACCAATACCGCCAATCATGGGCGTCGTAACCGTGGGTGATGGGGGAGAATCACAACCAGGAATTAGAAATGCTGCACCTAGTGGTAGATTTACGAAATGAAAAAAGAGAAAACAACTTAAATTTTAGGAATGTAAGAAAATATCGAAATGCTTATGTATTGAATATGTTTTCTCTTTTTTCTTTTCTTTTTTTCATTAAAGTCTGTTAAAAAACAATAAATTGCTTTTTAAATTGGATGAAGATTTGCCCGCAGCAGAAGGGGGTAACCCTTCACCCATATGATCGAGCAAGGTGTCAACCAAAAGCCAACCAGGCACGCACAGCTTAATTTTTAAGCTTATATTAGTGGAAGTTAGGACATTGGAAGCGGAAGACAAATGAAAGAAGAAAAAAACTACAATTTTCCGTGGCGTTTTTTTTTTTAACCAGATTATGGATTCTAGACTTTTTTCGAACTAACCTTTCTATTGAAGGATATTAATTTTCATTTTGGATGTAAAAAGACCGTTTTTTTATGAGATTACTCTTTTAGTCTGTTATGAGGCTACAAGTAGTGGGTCCGACTTTTTTCTTTTGGAGGTTGATTTGTCAACAGCAATGATTCTGTCATTGATTGGCCTGCACCATTTGAATCACAATACTGTTAGCCTTCCAATATTTTTATGTACAT
This sequence comes from Apricaphanius iberus, assembly GCA_028564705.1. Classification (NCBI taxonomy): domain Eukaryota; kingdom Metazoa; phylum Chordata; class Actinopteri; order Cyprinodontiformes; family Aphaniidae; genus Apricaphanius; species Apricaphanius iberus. Next base: position 310,406 of record JAPXFQ010001556.1, read on the forward strand.
AGAAGTTGGTTGAAGATGTGAAGATGTAAACCCAGAGGTGGGTCTTAGAAACATTAACCCTTAATGAAAAGAGACATTTTTAATTGCATCATTAACAGCCCAATGTGCTTTTGATGCTCATGCTGACTGGATGCAAACATTTAAACAGGACTAGCTTTCTCAGGGAAATAAAGAAGAGATTGGTGTCTCTTATGGAAAATGTAAAATAAAAAACTCTTATGCTTTTTCTAAATGAGGCTTTTTTGTTTGCTCATTTAATCCCAGTGATCCATTGGTGACAAAGCTGGATTTTGATAAAGAACCTACACCTGGGCCGAAACATTATGCAGCCCCTGATGATGTTAGAGAACCACCTGTACAGAATAAGATGCCCAACAAGGAGGAAGTGGAGGTATGAGTCCGTCGCAGGAATAACAATTATCTGTAGTATTACTCCACCTAACCGGTATCATTAATTATGTGTTCCCAGGATGCATTAAGTAATTTTAACTTCCTCAATAAGAGAATCAGCACGGTCCTGGAACCAGACTCTGATGGGGGACTGGAGACAGAGTTCCAGCATCCAAACCTGGAGCTCACGTCCCTCCAGAAGGACACAGAGATAAGGTAAGACAGCCTCGTCCAAATTCTCACTGCTCCTTTTCCTCATGTTGATTCCAATTCTGTAACATCTTAGTTACCATATCCAGTAGTTTTCATGTGTGTAAATGCTGCCCTCTGGCATCAATAGTCAACATTGCATATATCCATTTTTTTTAAGGGAAGAAGAGCAGTTCCACTTCAGTCTCAAGGATTTTAAATGTGTGGCGGTTCTTGGACGCGGTCACTTTGGAAAGGTATGTTTTCCTGGTTGTTTTCTCACAAGCTAGAGCATCAGCAATATTCTCTTATAAATGGATGCTGGATATATATTAAATAAAAACTGTCATTGACTTTTTTTTTTTGCTCTTCACTAAAAATTCTGTTTTGTTCTTTTTGTCTACAGGTGCTGTTATCGGAATATAAAAGCACTGGTGAGATGTTTGCTATTAAAGCTTTAAAGAAAGGCGACATTGTAGCCCGTGATGAGGTCGACAGGTAAGCCTGTACAGTTCTGTTCACACACTAAAACCAGGGCTACTTAAATACATTTTAGAGAGGTCCTCCCTTGGCCTCAAGAGAAACACTCTCTTGAGGCCAAGGTCTGAAAGATCGTAATTTTTTTTTAAATTCAAGGAGATATATATATTTCAGTAGTTTCTTTCTTTTGCTCATTGGTTTACCTGTCAAATCATTTAAATTCTGTCTAATTCAACTACTTTTCTTACATTTTTGTCATATAACAAAGTGCTGAACATATGATTTCTTATGCATATAATATTCTCTCATTTAATGAATAAAAGTAGCATAACGTCAATGGGAAAATAAATAACACATGGAAACTGTCCATATTTGAAAATTATTAAATTCAGAAAACCATAAAAGGAGGAAAGGCTTGATTTTCTTTGTTCACTTGTGCACTCTACCGTCTGAAATTAATTCAAAGAATTTATATCTCAGCACATCTAAAAATTGAACATATTTAGGGTTTTTCTTTTGGGTTTTTTGCTCGGTTAGAAAAAGTTCCTTATTCTCCCACAACATTAAACCCAGGGTTAGATGGAGTCAGAGCCGTTCTGATTCATTTGTGGAGGAGCTCAATGGTCAGCATGGAATGGTATTTTGTTTTAAATGCCCAGTGTGTAACAAATTCGGCTTTTTATTAATAAAAATCAAGTACTGCTTTCATAAATATGTATCTTACCGAGGTCTAAGCATAATCACATTATCATGAAAGTGTTCTCGTGTTTTAGAATACCTAGTTTACAGATACAGAGGGTCCACCGGCCCCCCATCTGAGGCTGCCATGTTGCATCGGCATCTTTGAATACGTTAGCCAAAAGGGGTTAAACTTGTTTGCTTTACGCGTTTTAGCCAGTGACGTCGGGGGGGAAGGGGAGAGGTGAAGAGAAGAAAAAAGCATATATAAACCAGTATAATGTATGCTTCTGTACCTCATCACCTGACGAGACATTCCAGCTTGTGCCAAACGTTGACATGATCACAATTATGACATACCGCGGCTTCTGTGATAGTAATGACGTGTTATAACGGCAAGAAGCCAAGCTCAGTTGCTTGCATGCACTTAGCGCACCACTAGTTGGAGGTAATTCTTACACACGGGGGCTTTAAGAACACTTATAGTTGAGAAAGCTGCTTCACTGTTTCGTGTGAATCCAAACATGGTCAAATCTGTAGGATGGAAAATGGACTAGTCATGCTGGGCTTTCAGATGACATATTTTCTGATTTTACTTCTGATTTGATTGGGTATGTTTTTTCAAAACTTATGCTTTGTCTCATATTATAATTTTACATAGCCACTTTCAATAAATGTCAGAAACGGGTTTATTGCCATCAGTGAGAGGAGAAAGAAGCAGAAGGAAAACTAGTATTGACTCGCTTTTCCATATTTAATGCTTAGTTCTGCTGTTCACTTTTAGTTTTTTTAAATGCCGTCTTCATCTCTCCGTCTTTCAGCACATAATTCCCCCTTTCTCCGTGCGTTTCTCCTCCTATCTCAAATATGAGCCCCCCTCCCCCTTTTGTCTCTCACCCCAGATTTTCCTCTTTTTGCCGCCTGTGTCTCTCCATTTATCCATCTCAACAGTCGGTATCGCTCCATTTATTTTTGCATTTATTTGTGTCGCTACATATTTTTTAACGTCTCTCACACTCCTGTCTGCGCTTCAGTGTTTCAAAGTTTTCCGAACCAGCTGGAATGCAGAAGGCTTATTGGCTTGTTGGTGTCACGTGGGAACAGCGAAACTTACAAGCGATTGGTCTGTTGGTTTCCATGGATCCTTGAACACTACCGTAAAGATTGCAAAAGCTTCACTGGTGAACCAGAAGCGCTCAGTAAGGTTTTAAATGGGGAACTCTGTTTTAGCATTAGGTCCAGGTCCGCATGAGACAGCAGTTTGGTCCGGACCTGATCTGAGGTCCGCCTATTAGTGACCTCTGGACTAAACATAAAGCCAGACTCCTTCAGAGCTAAGATAATGTAAAGACTTTCCCAGACAGGCCTGTTTGCTTCTTTTTTCTCTCACTACTGCATGAGAGTAATCCTACAGAGGTTAGCCCAGATCAAGCCTGTTCAGATTGTGTGCTCACAAGGATTTGGTCCTATTTAGGTTTTCCTCAATTTTTAAGTGACAACCAGCAACCATAGTTAAAGTTGAATGCAGGCGTTTTCTGTTTACATCCCGGTTTGTTTATCCATCTCAACTTGAGAACTCATTTCCATGATATCTAAGCCAACAACAACGTAGACTGTGTCAGACTTGGACAGCTTTGGCAGATAAGCTGGACGTCAGTCACCTTTATGTTTGCTCACTCCGATATCTTTTGTTTAAATCCCATATCTGAATGATTTAGTCTGTCTAGTGAACTTTGTACAGACCATAGGCCTGTTAGCATAAAATGTCCCGTTTACAAATGCCGAACTAGTTCTTTCATTTTGTTCCTGATTTTGTAGACGTCAAATAAAAACACCATCTTCAGCACTATCAACCACCCGTTATATAGCAATATTTTCTCACAGTACTTACACACTGTACAGTCCAGAGGGGTGCCTCCTACTCACCACTGACTGGACATGTAAATAAGCAACAGTAAAGCCATTAGGAGTATAACTAGCGCTCTCCAGCCACGGCACCCTGGGCAGAAAGACATATTGCTTCGTATTGCAGACGTTTACTTAAATATAGTGTCTGTAGGGACAGACAAGTGGAGCATTAGCCTACGTTTGGTACAAAGCTATTGAAGAAGCTGGTAGTAATGAAATGTGTGTTGGAGAAGTTCTGACCGTCTCTGCTGCTCTTTCTCTGGCAGTCTGATGTGTGAGAAGAGGATTTTTGAAGCAGTCAACAGTGTCCGCCACCCCTTCCTGGTCAACCTGTTTGCGTGCTTCCAGACGTCGGAACACGTTTGTTTTGTCATGGAGTACGCAGCTGGAGGAGACCTGATGATGCACATCCACGCCGACGTATTCTCTGAGCCTCGGGCCGTGTGAGTGACCCCAGCTGCATATTGATCATACACTCTGAACTCGGTTGTGTAACGCTTTTAGTTGGCTGGTGGATTTTCCCATCATCCTCTCAACTACAATTCATTATATGGTGTTTTGATCTGATGATCACATTAGAGGACTCATTTCTTCTGTTCCTGTCCTCATTGACGGCCGTGTCATCTGATTTTATTGCTGTTCTGTTCTCTTGCAGGTTTTATGCAGCATGTGTTGTTCTGGGCTTACAATTTTTACATGACCACAAGATTGTGTACAGGTAGGTTCTCCTGAATATTGCTCACAATAAAATGTTGCTCAGTTTTGGTGTGTCTGAATACAGTGTTGCTATACAGCGTGGAAAACAAATGCTGGGAATTTCACTTTGATTTATATTTAAATAACCAGATTTATCTAGGATTTGTCTCATCACATCCACCTGTATACTCCCTAAACCAGGGGTGCCCAAACCTTTTCTGTCTGAGGACCAAATTAAACTCCATCAAAGGGCCAAAGACCAAATTAAATATTTTACTCCAAACACAAATACCAATTGTAAAGTACATTTATTAAGTATACAGTTATTTTATTATGCCTCTCCTTGCAAACAACAACAACAAAATGACAAGACATTTATCCATTTAAAACAGCTGTGTCAAACTCATTTCCATTTTGGGCCACATCAAGCTGATGAATTTCCTTAAAGGGCCAGTTGTGGCAGAAAGTATTGATAAAACTATAACAAACTGTTAAAATCATTCCATTCCATTATTGGCGGGGAGGCTTTTTACCATCTAGCACAGGCGCTCTTTTTAACGGGGTGCGCCTGGGACGGGAGGGGGGAGGGCGTTGAGGGGGAGGGGGGGCTAAACTCAACCTGGGTGTCTAGTGACATGTGTTTTGTTAGCAGTGTGAATGTTGGGAAGGATTTAGGTATGCCCCTGGCATGGGGGCTGGTGGATTGCCGGGGCCCCCATGGGGCTCGGGGGTGCCGCTGCCGTGGGCCCCGACTTGACGTGCTGGGGCCTCCCACCCCTGGTGGATCGGCCGAACGGGGGTGCCTATTGGAGTCAGCAGGGGAGCTGGCTCCCTGGGGTTGGCAATGGTCACCCCAGTTATTTTCTCCCCATCCCCATGCCTCTGTCCACCTGCTCCTTCATTCTACCATTCACAAGGCCTTGGGACGTGGGCACGTCACTGGGGTGCGGGATGGAGCTTCCGTCTTCGCTACCCGGTGGCGGCCTGGGTCCCGATTTTATTGAGCAATTTAGACACTACACTTGCAACATTTACAGGGAACGCACATGTAGGGACCTGGCGGTGTGGCGCCACAGGCGAGGCCCCCCCGTTGTGGGGGCCTCGCCTGTGGTGCCGGCACCCACTGGTTAAACGCATCTAGACACTGAGGGCCCGGGGGGGGAGATGGGGGTACCCGGCAGTATTCCCATGTCCCCCCCCTCTGTTTTAAGTGCACATTAGAACAACACGCAACAACACCACATTGAGCTGGGGGAGAGAGGCTGGGGGGTCTTTCCACACCCCTGTTCGTTGGACCATCAGGGGTCGGAGCCCGGATAGAACATCACGCCGTCTGGTCGGGGTCCTGGGCTGGTGGACTGCTCTTGCCGGTGTGGGGGCCTTGGCGGTCTGCTTGTCCCCGTCCTGGTGGGCAAAGGGGTCTGTCTCCTGGGTGCAGGGGCAGGGCTCTCTAATGGGGCGTCTGTCCCTGGGCCTGGGAGTATGGAGTATAGTGTACGTATGGGGGGTATGAATGAGTGTATAGCGTCCTTTTTTCGTATGTCCTGTATTTGTAAGAATGTGTACACATGAGAGGGAGGGTACGTATGAGTGTCTCTGTCTGTCTATGTCTACCTGTCAGGTTGGGTGTTTGGCTGCTCTCTGGCCTGATGCATCTTCTTCCCTCCCCGTCACTCCCCGTCGGTGATGGTTGCTCCTGCCCGCTGGTTGATGATGGCTCTCGATGCCTGGGGCCGGGGGTCCCGGTTGCGGCCCGGCTCGGTCCTGGTGCATGTCGGGCGGGTCCTGGGTGGTCCGGTGTGTCGGGCGGCCGCTGTTTCGGGCCGACGTCCTCCTTGGATTGACTGGGGCACCTCTTCTGGGGGTGCCGAGGTTGTAGAACAGGTTGGTGCCGTCCGGTGGATCGGTGGGGACCGTGCCTGGCGCCCAGTCCTCCTGCCGGTTCCAGGACTTCTGCTGGCTGGTCTGTTCGCCTGGTGGGGCTGTCCGGCATTGGCTGGGCCCCTGATCTTGGCGCCCCACGTGGGGCGGGATCTGGACCCGGGAGCTGGAAGATCTGGATGTCCAGGTGCCGGCTGGGCGCGGCCTGGGGAGGGCGTACACCCGCTGTGGCTCTTGCTGTGGCTCCCTGGCGTGTGGCTGTGTGGAGGCGGGCCGGGTTGTTGGCGGTGGGTATTGGTCCGGGGTGGCGGCGGCGTGTGTTGTCCGTCGGTTTGCTGCGGGCCCTCCTTGCCTGCGGCGGGGGGCCCTTGTCGGCTGGTCCCTGGTTGGGGCCCCGCTGGGGGGCGGGGTGCCCCTGATCCCCGTGGCCTCCGGTTCCTGATCCGGGCCCGCCCTGGCGTAGCAGGTTACCGGCGGAGCCCGTGGGCTCGTCACTGCGATCTCTCGGGCCCCAGCATTGCGGCTGGTGGGTGTTCCCCTGGGGCTTCCATCTGTTCCCCTCTTGGCGGGTGATCGACCTTGCGCTGATCCGCCTGTGGCCTCTGTACTCTGTGGGACCCTGGATGCATACATCTCTTGCCTCCTCCATGTCTGTGCCGATTCCTGTAGGACGGATTGACGGTTCCTTACACCAGCTATCAATCACTTGCGTGGGGAAACCTTATTCAGACCTGCATGCTCGCACACACATAGGTGTGGGGACATTGGTGAGGACGGACATATCTTAAGCTGAGGTTATCATCATTAGTTAGTTGTTCACAGGAGCTTACCAGAAACATTTGTATTATGTTCATTAATCAATGCTTGTGTGTAGTGAATGTATAATTCTTTGTTTATTCTACTAGATCCGAACTATTGGTTTGGTTCTGTACAGTTTGTCGTTTTTGTTTTGTATTACTGTTTCTCTGCCGTCCGGCAGAGGTGGAGGACTGGGATGTTTTCTTGTGTTCTTTGTTTGCCTCCCTGTCTTGTGTCGTCGGTTCGCACTCTGCTGGTCCGGTTTCTTTTCTTCACCTTCTTCCTTTCTCCCTTCTTGTCTCAGTTTAATGTCCATGACGTCAGGAAATTGAACCCACAGTAATCACTAATAAAGATTTTTCATACATATACATCAAGTGGCGTACTACAGCGAAGCTGTAATACTCTGCTTGGGAAAGTAAAACTGTTGGGCTTGTACTTGGTACTCAGACACCAATTCTGAGTAGCATACTGCTGGACAGGACACGTTAAAAAAAAAAAAAAAAAAAAAATCATTCCAAAAGTACATCTTAAAATGTAATAATACTGAACATCTTTACATAATGATGTGATTTAAAACTGTTCAAATAAACACTGATTTTATTTTACTGATAAAACTGTGTTGGGGTGCACAAAAATAGACCTTAATTTTTCTATCTATAGGGTCCTCTAGTGTTTAGAGGGCCACATAAATGGCCATGGAGGGCCGGATTTGGCCCCCGGGCCTTGAGTTTGACACGTGTGATTTAAAACATATCTAAACATCCTTATCTGATTGATTTTAACATTGATGTCAGTTAAGAAATATTCTTCCTCCCCTGTTTGTTTGTTTTTTTGTCTGTACCACTGATGATACCTCTCCATGTTGATAATAGCTGCTTAAGCTAGCAGCCAGCATGGTAACCTGCAAATTATGGAAGTAGTTTGATCCAGTCCGGTGCAGCAGCAAAGGCTCATGGGAAATGTATCAAATATGACTATTTGTGATCTTAATCAAATGAGGAAATATAAATATGTGCACAGATCTACATGCCCTGTGTAGTTCCTTGTAGTTAAATTTTAAACCTAATTTGACATTTTTCAATTATAATGTAATCACCAAACATGAGGGCTCTATGCAGCCCAATAAATACTCATTAGGCCAATTAATCACAAACAGTATCAGCTGTAGAAGAATAATTATATTCCACATTTAATTGACTGAACAATATGGACTATTATTTTATACCCGTAGCAACCACCTGGTCGGCCAAATTGAATGACTTGGGGGGGCTAACTTTGGCCCGCCGGCCCCAATTTGGGCATCCCTGACCTAAAGAGATCAAAAAGAGAACATTTCACTATTTTTGTGACGTTAGACAACTTTAAATTGAGCTTAACCTGAACTTCTGATTAAAACGGCATCAAATTATTTATTTTATTTTTTTTTTACACATTTCATTTGTCACGGTTCCTGCTCTGTCTGGAAAAGTGTGACATTTGATTTTAGAAATTTCTGCATGTTTTATTCTTCCTTCTTTGTATCTTGTTCCATTCCTTCCTTATATCCTTCCTTGTGTTTTCCTACGCTGTAGAGTTCCATCTATATTAAGTTCCATATTTCTCCCTTCCTCATGATCTGTTTATTTTTGTGTTCTTTTCTTTCCATGTTTGTCTTTTCTATTTTGTGTCATTCTTGTTGGTCTCTTTCTTTTGTTACTTTCTTGTCTTTTCTCTTGTATATTTCTTTTTTTAATTGTCTTTTGGTCTGGTTTTGCTTTCATCTTTTTTATTCTTTGTCATTTTTAATTTTTTTCCATTGTATCTTGGTCTTTTTGTGTGATTTTCTTTTGTTGTTTTCTTTTGACTTTTGTTTTTCTGTCATTTTTGATTTTTTTGGTCTTTTGTGTCATTTCCTTTGTGTTTTTCTTTTCCATTTAGTTTATTTTTCTTTCATTTTTGTCTTTGTTTTTGTGATTTCATTTTTGTCTTCATTTTATGTCTTTCATTTATTTTCCATTTTCTTTTTTGTCTTTCATTTTTCCTTCTGTTAGGGTTAGGGTATTTCTTTGTGTCTTTCGTTCCATCCTTCGTCTGGTTTCATATAAAACGCTTTCTCATTGTAGAAAGTAGACACTGGAAAAGTAGAGCTGTGTTGAAATAATCGAAAAATCTTATAGAAATCGAATTGAATCGATTCACAAGTTCAAAAATGGATTTTATTTTTTTGGAATAGTTTGCCCTTTTTAAGCTGAAATAGGAAGGAACAGTCCAGATGGCCATTTTAAGTTTTGTGTCTGACAGGGTTAATACAGTATTCCATGGTGAACTGTTACTCACCCACTGTTGAGTCATTGAATTTCTGGCATATAATTAAGATAACATAAAAAAAAAAAAAAAGAAGCTTTTAATAGCACTGACCAATATCAATATTGAATTGGATCAGATTGAATCCAATCGATTCCAACTCTTGAGAATCGAATCGATTCTTGAAATTTGAATCGATACCCAGCCCTATGGAAAAGTATGGACTTTTTAAATGTAGAATGTGTCCGAACACTGCAATGTTCAAATTGTGCTTTAAAGACTCTACCCTTAGCGTAGACATATGTAATTATGTACAGATTCCAAGAAAGCAGTGAGCACAACTCTGAAAATCAGAAGCCAACTTCAGCATTGCTTTATTTCATGATTATTTGGACGTACAGATACTAAGACCTACTTAATTACTATTCAAGCAGTTAAAGGATCTTTTTTTTATTTTCTAAAATGTTCAGAATCTTATAAAAGCTACAGAAAAATATATCAAAATACGAATATGTAAAACTTAGAATCTTTAACCGGAAATGTGTGTCAATATTAACGGTCTCTATGTGATCATCAGAGACCTGAAGCTGGATAATTTGCTCCTGGACACAGAAGGATACGTGAAGATTGCTGACTTTGGGCTTTGCAAAGAAGGTAAAGTGGAAGAATTGGCTAAAAGTTTCAGAAAAGCTTTGGTAACATGTCTTTTTTCTTTCTTGCATATTTTACTGTTCATTACTAACCTGTGAGCTTCAGCCTAAAACAGGCTGAGAAAGCATGTTTGTGGTCCATTTTAATGAACGGTGTCTCCTGCTTTTAGGAATGGGGTTCAGGGACCGTACCAGCACGTTTTGTGGGACGCCTGAGTTTTTGGCCCCTGAGGTTTTAACAGAGACATCATACACCCGTGCTGTGGACTGGTGGGGGCTGGGTGTCCTTATCTTTGAGATGCTGGTTGGAGAGGTGAGCTGTTGTCTCTGGTAGATCAAATGACGCGTATGCAAGGCAATATTTCTGTAACCGTCCATGTTTCTGTTCAGTCGCCGTTTCCTGGTGATGATGAGGAGGAGGTGTTTGACAGCATTGTGAACGATGAAGTGCGCTACCCAAGGTTCCTTTCCACCGAGGCCATCTCCATCATGAGGAGGGTGGGTACTAGTCCACACAAAAATGAAGACATTTGCTTCTTAAATCCAGCACTCCTCCACATGAAGAACACTCACTGGTTAAAGTTGCGGTTTTGTTAGAACCAGGAGAGGGTTCATGTGTGTGTGTGTGTGTGTGTGTGTGTGAGAGTGCCTCTTGGATGTTTGGTTCACAGTTTCCTTCACAATCTGTCAGCATTCTGCAGCAGCACCATCTTTACCCTCTTCTTTTTCCCACCAGTTGTTGGTGTGATCTGCTCCAGTATCAAACAGGCCACACTGCCAGGTGTTAGCTATGCACCACTCACTAAAAGTACAGGATATTTGGCTTTTTGTTTAAATTCATAATATATATATATATATATTAATAAAGGAAATGTTCACACTACAATGATATCATTAAGGCAGAGCACTGAAGTATTAGCATGGACGGCTGATTTCCTCATCTTAAACATCTTATTGAAGCAAACGGGTGTGTCACATTAAGTCCTCAGGTCATTAACTCCACAATGAGTGGCTGATCCCAGAGGTTCTATGAGAGTTTCTACTCCAATCCAGGTCTGTAGCAGCCTTTCCCAAATGATCTGACCTCATTGAGCTGGAGCATCGTCATCAATGAAGATAAAAGTAGGACTGTGTTGTTCAGGGCCAGGGATACAAGCAATCGATCAAACTTTATTTATAACGTCCATTTCATACCAAGATTGCAACTCAAAGTGCTTTACAGATTAAAAAAATCCCACATACACCACATTCCCACCCTTCTCTCCCAGATTTAAAAGCATGATGTAATTTAGCACTCTCCCTGGCGTCTCTAACCTCGTTGGCGGCCATTTGTGCTCAACGTGAATCGACTTTCATCCCGGAACATCACGGATGCCCGCTGGTCTCTTGTCCAGTGTAAATTCTCTCTGGCCAGTGGAAGAGGGTGACCCAGTTTCTTACCTCCCTTAAATGTGGGGGAGGTTGAGTGGCCTTCGTCGTGTGGTTCAACAGGGTATTGTCATCAGTTTGGCATGTGGCCACTGTGACTCTTCCAGTCTCTCCATACCTCTGCAGATGACACTCTGTGACTCTCTAAGTTCACTGGCCACTTCCTTCTGAGAGCATCCTGTCTGCCGCTTCATAACTGTGAAGTACCGCTGGTCAGTTGTTAGGGTTTCGTATTTATCCTCATGATGTCGGAATGCGAACAGGTTGATGAGGAGGGTTGTTTCAGTCCTTATTCCAACTGAACCACGAAATCTATCGATAAAGTGATCAAAGAACTATTGGGAATTCTGTTGTTGAGCTCCATGTTGGAGAACAGCAAGTTTTCCATAAAGCAAGACAATATTATTTTTATAGCACACTCAACATAAGGTAGTTCTAGGTGCTTTACATGCGTTAGTGGTAAAGAAACAGAAAATAGCATTTGATTAAAAACATCAATTTAGCAAAAGGATGAAAAAAAAATGTATGTAAAAGTAGGAGAATTAAAAACTGATACAAAACTAGAATCAATAAGACATTTAGCATTTGATTAAAAACAATTTAAGAAAAGCATAAAAATAATATTCAAAAATTTATATCACTTAAAAGTCTCTCTAAACGGTAAAGTTTTAATCTTTGATTTGAAAGAATCTAACGATTCAGCAGCTTTGCAGTCAGGAAGTTTGTTTCAGATTTGTGGAGCATAGAAGCTGCTTCTCCAAGTTTGGTTCTGATTCTAGCGATGTTTAGTAAACTGGAGTACCTGAGGGGTCTGCTGGGTTGGTATAGTTACAGCACGTTTTCAACATACTTTGGTGCTAAACCATTCAATGATTTATAAACTAGTAGGAGTGTTTTGAAGTCCATTCTTTGAGCTACAGGGAGCCAGAGGAAGGACTTTAGAACTGGGGTGATGTGTTCTACTTTCCTGGTTTTAGGGAGGATGTGAGCAGCAGCGTTCTGGATCAGCTGCAGCTGTCTGATAGACTTTTTAGGTAGACCTGTGAGGACACTGTTGCAGTAATCAATCCAACTAAAGATGAACGCATGGATGAGTTTTTCATGGTCTTTTTGTGACATCAGTCCGTTATCCTAGAAATGTTCTTCAGGTAATAGAAGGCTGACCTTGTCATTACTTGCCTGGAGGTTGAGGTCTGAGTCCTTTATTACACCTAGATTACACACCTGATTACTAGTTTTTAGTTCTATCAACTGAAGCTGTGTGATGAATCTTTATTGTTCCTCTTTAGCTTCAAAAATAACTACTTCAGTTCTGTTTCTCTTCAGCTGGAGAAAGTTATGAGACATCCAGCTATTTGCTCTATGAATTTATTTAGTCCTTGGATTGGTATGTAGTCACCTGACTGGTATTGTGATGTACACCTTAGTATCATCTGTACAGTTATGGTAATTAATCTTATGGGTTGTTATAATCTGGACCAGTGGAAGCATTTCGATATCGAATAGAAGAGGCCCTAGGATGGAGCCTTGGGGAACCCCACATGTGATAAAATCCTGAAACACTGAACAGTTGGACATGTACATCCAAAGGTTAGTATCACCTATAAAGGTCATACTCACGTTTTCTGAGTAGATTAAATTCTAGATAGACTATTGATGACAACCTCACGTCAATGACTCATCGCAATCTATTGGGATTCCCTTACATAGAAAACGTTTAACTGATTGCAATGTTTGTGTAATTGTATTGAAACGACGTTTGTTGTAAAGTGCCTTGAGATGACATTTGTTGTGAATTGGCGCTATATAAATAAACTGAATTGAATTTGAATTGAATATGACTGCTGGAGCAGATTGATTCCTCTGGGTTTTAGTCAGAAACATCTGAGGTAGAATACAGATGGGCACTACACATAACTGCCATTTTCCATCCTCTTACCAGTCGTGTGCAACTTTGTGTTGGTGTTTCACATAAAATCTGTATCCTGATATAACACAGTGAGGTTTGTGGTTGGGACCTAACATGACGTCAAAAGGTTTAGGAAGGAAACAGAGTTGTTTTTTTTTTTATAAAAACATCAAGTTTGGCTCTAATAAAAATGCAAACTATTCTTCAAATTGAAGATCCAAATAAAGGTCATTGTGTCCATTTCTATTGAGGTATTTTAAAGTAAAGCCAGTGTTTCACTGGGGTGTTTTCTTTGTGCGCAGCTTTTGAGGAGGAGCCCAGAGCGACGTCTGGGAGCAGGAGAAAGGGATGCAGAGGAAGTTAAGAAACATCTATTCTTCAGGGTACGAGAAAAACAAACCCTTCTTTATTACAATAGTACATGATCAGAACACTAACTGTACTTTCTTTCCACTGGTAGAACCTGGATTGGGACGGGTTGTTGGCCAAGAAGGTGAAGCCGCCGTTTGTGCCGACCATCCAGGGCACCAACGACGTCAGCAACTTTGACGAGGAATTTACCTCAGAGGCTCCGATCTTAACCCCTCCCAGAGAACCCCGAATTCTGAGCTCAGAAGAGCAGAACCTGTTTTCTGACTTTGATTACATCGCCGACTGGTGTTAGCTTCATCATCAGAGACGCACAGAAACACACACTGTGAACTAAGCAGCTCAGCAATGACTGATTGCTCACGTTTTTTAAAACAGTCGGTCGTCCTCCCTGCCCACAACGTTGATGGAACAACACTTCTGGGCCTCCGAGCGGAAACTGTGCCATTGAGAAGAAAATCTAGATGACCTCTACAAGGACCTCAGTTTTTTTTAAATCTACATGAGATCTTTTTTTAAAAATTACAAATGAATGGAATTGTGTTGGATCAAAGGTGGAGGGATATCCTGCATAAATCGCCGTCGTGTCTGTTGACTGACCACTGAGAATGTTTTACATACGGACTGAGAAGACGGCATCATTACAATAACATCGTTCAGTGTTGCTGTCTTCAGATATTTTTTTTTAAACATGTACAGATTATATTCAGTCACATGTTTTATTTGCTGTTTTTATGTGCTCTTGTAAAACCCTCAGCATATATGGAACTGGTATTCAGTGTAGGCTTGGTCACTGAACGGTCAGCTATAGCCAACACCTTGACTACTACAGCTACTTCCTGACTTGAAAGACCACACGAGCTCGTTCAACAAATTTCCCCTCTGGCTTCCACACCAACCAGTCACTTGGAAACCAATTCAATATCTCATGACTTTAAATGCTTTAATTAGAAGAAATATTAGGTAGGATCAAATTTAAATCCCTTCTAGGAGCTCTGTAGTCTCTAGGGGGCACTGCAGTTTATACAGCTCAACTTTTTGTTATTCCCAGCCAGTTGTGGAAAGGACTTTAAAAAAATACCTCAGTAAAAATCAGCACACCAAAACTAACTAGTTTTTCCTGTTCTTAGGGTAAATGGTAACACTACATCCAGGCTTTGGTGTCAAGACGCGCTTCCTACAATCTGACTGGATGTTTCCAGCCAACATCCTGTGTGCATGTTAAATATGACTGATTCAATGTTTCACACCTGTTTATGAATCACTACAGAGGGGGGCAGGGAGAATATATGCATACTGTATGTACACAGGTAAGCTGAAAGCACTAATTTTATCATTAGTTTATCTACATTTCTTAATTATGGAAATGGTTTGTACAAAGTGTTTATGTGCTTGTGCATGTTTCCAGAACAGGTATAAACTGTATGGATGGTACAAATAACCCAAATCATGATTGTTCTCATTCATCTTGGTATATAATGTAAAAAGAAAAAAAAGGCATCTTTGCAGTCACTGTTGCCTATCATGAATGCACAGATTAAACATTTGTAATACTGATTTGTTTGTTCTGCTGAAACAGCCTGACAAAATTATAAAAAGTTTTGTAGAAAATCTGTAATAGAACTTTGATTTGTTTTTCCCATCCCTGGTCATCAAAGCACACTGCCCTGCATGTTTTAGATGTCTCCCTTGCTCAGCACACCTGTCTAGTAGGGCAACATCTAAAATATACAGGGTAGTGTGCTTTGAGGACCAGAGCTGGGAAACGCCATTTACTACAGCTGGCCTGTTTTATTAGTGAATAGGATGGCTACTTCTGAAGTAATTTAATCATCTTTAAATTTCCTTTTCTAGACCAACTAAAAGTTATTGTAAACATTTCAAACCTGGATTTAGTTCTTCCAAAGTAAAATCTGCTAATTATCCCATTACCAGTGATGTGCCGTGAGATGCATGATTAGTGAGGCATTGAAAGAATAAAATCATTTCAATTTTGACCTTAAAAGAAAAATGTTTTAAAAGTAAATTACACTTTAATGAATGTCATATTGCGATGGTGAGAAAAAAGTGGTTAAAGTCAAATTAGATTTGTTTTTAATGGAGAGGCTAATCTATTAAAACAGGTTAAAAACACTGATTTCACATTTATTTGTAGAAAGTATCAATTATTCTTTGAAAAGAACAAAGTACCTTCCTACAGGAAGCTGAGCAACAGTTAAACCCTGAGGCTTTAATTCAAACCATGAACCCATTAATTGAAAGTCCTTTAATTTTAAAATTACTTGAAACTCAAAATAGATCCTGGCAATTTGACTTAAAAAAAACCAAGTGCTGTGTGTTTACAGTATGAAAACAGCCTACATTTGCAATCATTAAGTTACATTTTCCCACTTGGACATATATACATGGTAAAGTATATACAGTCAAATCGAATACTGCAAGAACAGTCTGCAAGCCGTTTATTCAAGCTCCGGAATGTGTGTCTGCTGTAATTCTTTCATAGTGCCTTGATAAAGGCTGCTTGTTTTGGGCACCACCAAAGAAACTATTCAAAACCTTAACCAACAAGGGTACAGCAGAGGAACTTCAGCAATAAGTAGGCGGAGTCTAGTTCACAGTTGAGGCAGTTTATCAACAGGTGTGTCGAACTTAAAGTCTGGAGGGAAAAGTTCTGCTGCCCGTGGATAGATGAGTCGGTAGGACTGTCTTATGGTGACGTCGGCGACGCCCGCGATGTCTCCGATTTCTGGGAAACAAGCACAGAGTTAAGGGAGGATCATCTAGTACAGACTCTGCAGAACACAAAAGCTGCTCATTTATAAAAACTGAGCTGAGCATCAGTAATACAACCTTTACATCTTTACTATTCTAACAGGAACTTTGTGGTAGATCACCAAAGCAGAATGAGCAAAGTAAGAAATCAGTTAATTTGTACGTTTCTGCTCTGCTAAAAATAAAACCAAATGGAGCTGAAGAAGGTTTCAGTGAGAAGAGGAGCATCCATGGATTCAGGCCCCGTCTACATGTAGAATACACCAGGTGTATCAGCTAAGATATTTCATCCACAAGGAGGTAGTGTTTCTGGAGAAGCTCTCACCTTTCTGGGTCTTTTTCTCAGCAGAGGCCTGGGAGGCCATATAAATGGCTGCGGCGGCCACAGAGATGGGGCTCCTGCCCGGCACCAGGTCCAGCTCCACAGCTTTCCTGGCGATGAACGTCGCCGCCATTTGCACCTGTTTGGGCAGGCCGAGGTTTGAGCAGAAGCGGGACATGAAGTCACCCGTGGTGATGAGGTCCACACTGGTCTCCAGCGCTTTCAGGATCAGTTTGAAGCACCTACCGATCTCTTTCTTTGAGATCCTAGAGACGGCACAGATCTCTGGAAGAGTCAGAAACGACCATTTCAAAACAAAGCCTTTTCACACAACTTTTCGTCTTCCTGTAAACATCTCCTTTTTCTTCTTTTTATTCTAGGTAATAAAGTTAACTTCATATTAGGGCTGGGCAATATGAGCTAAAATTAAATCACGGTATATTGAGTATTTTACCTCGATAACGATAAGTAGACGATAAAGACCACATCTCCCATCACCCGTCCTTTTCTCTAGTCTGTATTTCAATTCAGATGTGATCACACAGACCAGATGAGGTGAGGAAGTGACGAGCTGAGAGTAATAGGTGATTTTAGTGTGCAGTCGTTTATTTTAGACGGAAAATATCAGAGCAAAGGTGGCAACAGGTGGCAGCTTCAAGAAGCAACTCGGTGGGGTTAATATCTGCTCCGCCTGAGCAGGACCTGGGCGGGCGTGGCTGTTAAGCTAGAAACGCTTCGCAGCTCCGTTGCAGCGGTAACAAACATACAGGCTCCAGGTTAGAGCACAAGTATCCAATAACACCATAAAAAGTCACTTCATTTGTCGCTAGTCGCATTTTTCTGAAAAACAGTCATTAGTCTAAACTCTGCTAAAAGCGCTACAGTTGCTGAGTTAACAGCCCTCTCCCATCAGTTGGGTACTATTGCCTCTGTGTGTCGCATGACTGTGCGTAGTCACATGACACAAGGCAACGCTGATTTCTTAAAGGGGTAGAAGCACTGCAAAACAAAATGTTTTGTTTTTTTTAAACACCAAATTTACCGGCACGGGCAAAACGACGTCGGTAACAGTCATAAATTTCAGTATGGGTAATTTTTCGGTATACGCCCAGCCCTACTTCATATGATACTTTCCTGGTTTAAAATGCAGCAGCTTTCATTTATACAAGATGACAAACTAGAAGTGTTTGTTATGACCTTTAAAGGTTCTTGGTACTCCCTCCTGTCTGCAGGCGATGTAGAGACAGGCTGAGGCGATGGCGTCATTGGCTCGTCCCTTCAGACTCTTTTGTTCATAAACCTGCTTGAAGAGGTTGTTTGTTCTGTCCTGAGAAACAAACAGAAACAGTTAAAGTGTTTAACGTCTAAACTGGAAATGTGAAAAACTGAGGTCAGTAAAGCCCCGTGGACAGCTGCAGCTCTGCTCCCCCGTGTCCGTTTCAGGACATTCTAGGGCGGTTTAAGCTGTGAACTTACTACAATGTTCCTTGGCAGATTGATCCGATCTGCCATGGTGCTGATCTCTTTGAAGGCGTTCAGCATGGCCCGGTCAGAACTGCTCATGGTCCTTCGGTTCTGATACTTTGAGTTGCCGAACTCATCAAAGCTGGCTGCACCCGTTCCCTGCAGAGGAAACGCTGGACGTCAGGAGGAGAGAACGACTGCATCTCAACAGAAGCACAGGTCAATGTGCTCAGACTGCAGCAAAGAGGTGATCGCTGCTCGTTTCATGTAGTCAGATATGGAAACGGGTCAGGGGTGGATGGAGGTTGTAAAAAACAAGCGAGCAAAAAGCGCTTGGACAATCAGTAATCCCAACACAGTTCTCAGGGAATAAATGCTGTTTCTGAGTGGAACAGGTCGCACAAGTGATATTTGGGCATTTCTTGTTGCGGACAGTGATGTTGCGATATTAAAAAGGGCAGTTACATCTGTCCGCATGCAGACGCTGAAAACGGAAAAAACGCAGATCTTCAGTTTGGCCCGACTTTTTAGAAAGAATCATTTTTGTTGCCATTTACGTGTGGATGACAGGCCATCTCCATTTTGTGAAACACTGGGCTACATGTGGACAGGGTATAAATGTAAACTGCTACCTTTACAAACCAAATGTAATGCAGTTTTAACACATTTAAACAATAAAAATTAAACTAAAGCATAAAGAATGAATGTATGGAATTACATATTCTCAAAAGCTTACTTTCTAATCACAGCAAAAACTACATGTGTATATAAGTGGTGTTTATATTTGTGTTTTCAGTAAATCTATTTTCATAAATATAAATATGCAACTATGTGTAGTCTTACATGTTTGTTAATACTGAACACGTGGCTCTTGAGATTTTTTCCATTAGATTTAATACATGAATCCAAACAATTGTAGCTATACATTACATTTACATTATGGAGCAGCAACATTTTTTAGAATATATATATATAATATTACTTTGGTACTCAATAAATCAGTCATGATGTAACATATTGAGCAGTGTTAAGAGGCTACACTGTCACATAAACCTTAGCAAAACATCACATGACTTTTAAAATGTAACTTTAAAAATTGAAAACTCAGATTGGGTCAACACTACAAAATCATCTCTGGGATTTAGTTGGGACAGTCCAAGACCAACACTGGCTCCTTTCACCCCCTATTTATTAACCTCCCTGCTCATTCATTAAACATTCTAAAAATTTAGAGGAGTCTTGTCACGAGTGAGTGAGAAAGTATTTTACCTCCCTTTAGTCACAGGACAGCATCGAGTCGGTTGATTTTGATCCTGTAACTTTGATTTTTTTTTGCCAGACCAAAAGCACGACCAGCTGGGTTCTGGAACTCAAAAAGCTGCTGTACGGATCGCGTTTTACAAAAAGTGCTTTGCTCCACTGCCAAAGCTACCATTGTGCAGCCGAAATAAAAAGGAAACTAGAAAGTCAAACAGATTGTAGTCCTAAATAACTCAGCAGGGCGTAGAAAGTAATTAAAACTCCTGTTCCTGTCAACCGCATAACGACTGTTCTCCAAGACTTGCTGCAAACTGTTCTGTCCCTGCAGGTTGTGTGTTACATTCATGGGGGATTTTTCTCTCCTTTTAGAAACTTTTGGTGGTGTTTGGGAAGTCTCTGTAATATTTCACCTGGTGGTTAATAGTCAAACTTGGTAATCGGTGAAACCTTCACTCATGTATAAAGCCATCCACCATCAAAATATTTTCTCATCAGATCTACATGTGGCCATTTATGGATTCAAAACTTTGCCAAAACTAAAGGGATTTTCATGAGTGTGTAATAGAAGTGCAAATGTTTCCTGTTGGGGATGCAGGTCACCTTGCTGATCATGGTGCTTAGATCTCCTCCATTAAGCAGTGGGTTCTGGGCGTCTCCCACTCTGGATGGATCTTTGAGAGCTTTCTCATTAGAAAACGTCCTCCACTCTGAGCCAACATCGATCACACGGTCACCTGAATAGAAGTCATTTGGACTGATGAATCAACTGAACAAGAAATGTTCCTTGCAACAGGCATGTAAAACAAGAGCTCGACAACAACATTCCACGATTAGGATGCTTAATTGCCCTTTACTTTATTCAGTGTTTTTTATGATTTTCACGTTTTATGCTTAATTGCAGCTTTTAATTTCCATGGTTTTACGATTAATTGCTGTTTTTTACTTTTATTAATGTCTTGTTTATACTTTTCATGTTTTATTCTTAATTTGTATGTGTGGCTTCTTTACCACTGAATCATGTAACACACCTTGAATTACCTTGTTGAAAGAGTGCTAAATAAAACTGCCTTGTCTTGCGTAAACAGATCATTCTGGGTTTTCACACAAACCTCGCTACAAGGAACTTTAATAGAAGAAAAGGGCTCAAAGGTCAAAACAACAATGTGGCTCAGAAGACTGTTTTTTTAACTCCAAAAACCGATTCTGCCCAACCCAGCAGAGAGGACTTAAGAAAAGATACAGCAGGGGGTGGTAACTACACAAAAAATAACACTCATACTTATATATTATACATATTCAGAATGTTAGATGATCCAAGTTCTTCTTTACAGAGTTGAGTAAAGTACCTAAAAATTTGACTCAAGTAAAAGTAGCACTACTTCAATATATTTTAATTAGTAAAAGGCAGGCATCCCAGAAAATACTTGAGAAAAAAACTTTTTGATAAAAACGAAACTAAAGTGCTGAGTAGCAGATCAGAAAATCTGATTAAATTTTTGAAATTGTGCCAGACAAAAATATATTAAAAATAACAAAAAAAACCTGTGTACGAACAAGAAGTCTGACCTGACCTCGTCTGGTGTTTTTTGGGTTTTAATATGTAACTCACCATCGTTCCACGAAAACTAATAAAAGGTTCAAAAATTTTGCAAATCATAGCAAAATCTTCAATAACATTTACTGTTTTTTTTTTTTTTATCATAGCTTTTGAGCAGATTTTACATCATGATCCTAATCTTGAGGAAAACCGAATCTAACAATACTAAGAAAGATAATGGGAAAGGAGGCGGGGCTGAGAAGGCAGCAATTGACAGCTAAGGTTAAGGCCTTAAAAAGAAATGCCAGAAAAGGTTTTTATTTTAATTCTCATCAATTTTTGTTGTTTATTTTTAGTACAAATATACAACCACATATTGTATTTTCTAAATTAACCTACTCAGTTCAACATTTCTTTCAGAGTATAGAGAATAAAATGAATAGATTTTTTTTATTATACCATTTTAAATTAACAGGAATTTTAGATGAATAGATTTAGAGCTCGACTAAAAGGTTTATATTTTGTGTTGAAGAATTGTTCTGTTTGCAGGCATCTCATTATTATGGCTTTAGACAAATCAAACTGAAGTGAGACAGCATGTGTACAATTTCTTTCCAATGTATCTAAGAATGAGGTTGATGAACCAACATGCCCCCCCGGTCATATTACATCCCGCTGGGATAATTAAGGCGAGGATGGTGCAATATCCTATATACCATTGCCCCATGCGTTTGCAACTTAAACTCTAACTTAGTCAGAACAGAGCTTTGATACTGTGGTGGTTTAATTCTTCCCTCACTTTTGATTTTCATCTTCTCCTCCTATTTTCAGGATTACAATGTAGCAGCGAACTATTAGACGATCTAACGACGTCAGAATGCATCAGATCAGAAATGAAAAGGGTGTAACCCATCCGATTAAACAGCCCTAACGAGGCCATTTGTTTCTCTTCGCATGATCTTCTGCTGCCAGAAATTAAAGTCAAGTAAATCCAGTTTAGGTCTGAGGTGAAGAATGGTAGTGGCAGTCATCTCCTTAGAGACCTGCAGAACATACGCAAACAAGAAACTGGGCTTTCATCAGAAAGCAGCCAACGCCTGTCTTCTCCCCGCTGACCTGCCCAGCGCTGAGGGGGCTCATTACAGGAGAACTCTGGGAGAATTCCCAGTGGCTCAGTCTTACAGTCTGGGAGATCTTATCTGGATAGCCTAGAGTTTATGCCTGAGCTTAAACCGAAAACATTTCTACTTTGAGTACAACCAGCAGCTACAGAAAATGGCAACAAAAACATTCTTTACTTTGAGGAAAAACACTAACTACTGTATTTATTTTTAAAAAGTGAAACGTTTTAAGAAGGACCACAACAAACTGATACTAGTGAAAATGAAGATGATAAACAAATGTTGGAAGAACAATAGTTTTTTGGGCATCAAGGGTTGTGATCTAGAGATAATAATTCTTACAACTGGCTAAATGCTAATAGGTATCTGAAGGTAATCTCTAAAATAACAATAAAACTCACTTTTACATTTTACACACAGATTTTTACCTTTAAAGGCTTCATCTGTGAACAAATTAAAAATATATCATCCCAATGTCAGTGTGTGCAATTTTAACAAATTACTTTAAAGCAATATTTGTGACTATCAAATCCCAAATATAATGCATTTTAAGTTTGCATGTCGATAAGATATTCTGCAAGTGCTTAACCCGTATATATATATATATATATATATATATATATATATATATATATTTATTCATCACAGGTGCACTTCAACTGTAGAATGTAAAAAGAAATCCAGGAAGCCACATTGTATTAATTTTTTTTTTAACATTTATTTGAATAATAGTGCAGAAAATACGTATTTAGCACCTACAGAAAATTTTTCTCTCGCTGACACGTTACTACTTTAAGAAGCTCTTTTCTCCTCCACTTGTTACATGTATTAACGGCACCTGTTTCCACATGTTATCTGTATTGTATAAAAGACATTGTTCCACAGCTTCAGTCGATCAGACTCCAACCTTCATCAGAGAACTGCCCAAGGACACCAGGGACAAGATTGTACACCTGCACAAGAGTGGAATGAGCCAATCTACAATAGGTAAGCAGCTTGGTGTGAAGCAAAGAGGAGATGTGCTGCGCTCCATTCATTGATGCACACACAAATGCCCTTTGAGCAGCGAGCACACGAAGAATATTTATTCGCCACCTGTGTCAGTGTGGTCAGATGCGCTCTCGTTTAAAGAACCGGTAAAATACAGAAAACATTCTGGTACTGCGGCCCTGTGTGTGAACCATAATCCCAGAGAGACATACAGCTCGTTTATGTTGTATTCTCACGGCTTTCACCCGCCCACAGTTCCAGGTGTTAAGTTAACTGTGACATTCGGTTATTTTGTTCCCGAAAAAATTTAATATATGTTTTGGGATTAAAAAAAAGCAGTCTCTTTCTGCACAAAACATGTACCGAACTGTACCGTGGACCGTGGCCCAGGTACCGAGGTACCGAGGTACGGATCTTACCATGGGCTACCTGTACCGTTGCACCCATACCTTGTGGGGTACATATGATCTTAAGAAATGTGAGGAAACAGCCCAAAACTACATTGGAAGAACTGGTCAATGAACTGAAGAGAGCTGGGACCACAGTAACAAATATTACTATTAGTAACAGACTACGTTGTCATGGAATATAAATCCTGCAGCACTCGAAAGGTCCTCCTGCCTCAGCTACCACATGTCCAGGCCCATCTTAAGATTGCCATAGACCATCTGGATGATCCAATGGAGGATTTGGATTAAGTCATGTGGTCAGATGAGGCCAAAATAGAACTCTTTGGTATTAATTCCACTCATCGTGTTTGGAGGGGGAAGAATGCAGAGTGGCATCCCAAGAACACCATACCCTCTGGGAAGCATGGGGGTGGGAATATTATGCTTTGGAGCTTCTTTTCTGCAAAAAAGTATGTGACAACTTATCCATATTAAGGAAGGGATGAATGGGGCCATGAATCAAGAGATTTTGACTTCCAGAGAAGATCTGCATCGTCGAATAGGCCAAAATAGCAGTTACATCCTGTTCAAACCTGGTTAAGACCCACACAAAACGTTTGATCTCTATTATTGCCGACCAAGGTTACTTTACAAAGTATAACATTACAACATATTGAGATGAATTTTTGTTATTGACCAAACACTTTATTTTCTGCACCATTATACAAATATATGCTTTAAAAATCATACAATCTGATTTCCTGGATAATTATTTTTTACATTCCGTCTATCACAGTTGAAGTGTACCTATGATGAAAATTATAGACCTCTCTCATGTTTTTAAGTGGGACAACTTGCACGATTAGTGGCTTCCAAATACCTTTTTTTGCCCCAAGTATCTCAGGAACTACAACGTTTATCTGAATGGTTCTGGTATCAAAAAAGTAAAACTCCAGAGAATACTGTAAAGATCTGAAAACCAACACTCACATTACTAAATAGGATTAAATAAAAATTACACAGTGAAAAGTTAATGGGAGAAAAAAAATGTCTACCTAAAAAAAATTACTGTGATGTGAATAGTCTTTTGAAAGTATTCAGTTGCAATCCAGAACCTCTAGCAAACCACAGGTCAGCCTCTGACTATTTGCTGTACCACATTTCATGCAGAAAAAGTGAAGTGTGGAAGCTATAGAGGATTATTAATTGATATATGACCATGGAAACCTTTCCAATGAGTCGTTTTGGCACAATTTTGCACAATGTTTACCATTTGAGGTACTCCGGTTTGGGGGATTTTTCCCCGAGACCTTAAATATCAATGTAGGTGGTCATTCCATTTGATGATTTATGCACCAACAAAAAAAAGTGTAAATACTTCTTAAAAGTGTGTATCAAGGCTTTCAGTTCTCTAGTCAGACATTGCAAACGACAAAGGCCAGTTACTCCGGAGCCCATTGGGCGATTTGTATGATTGACACAGACCAATATTACTACAGTTAGGATCCTTCTGGTTTGTTTAATATATAATCTGCATTCAGAGTATGCATCACAATTCTTTAAAATTTTGTGATCTCACAAATTCAAGAGTTTCAGTAGTGTTGCTGTACGGTATATGGTCTGATCAGTCACATAAACTAGTGCAAATTCACAAACAGAATTTAGTCTTAAATCCTATTCAGATTCACATCTATAAAAAAAAATAGCTACCTATTTGTCATTTCAAATAAGGTTTTATGACTTTCGATAGCTTTTAACATCCATCATACCAAAACATTTCAAAAAGGGGAGTCAAAATGGGTTAAAAAAAAAAACCACCAACAAATATGTCAGGATTTAACGAACATGCGAGATGGAAGAAACTTTGTGAAAATATATTTTCAACATTCATCGTATAAACACTCACCAACAACAAGGCCACATTCAGGACAAATCATGTCCCCTGCTCTGTAGTCCTCCACCAGTATAGCATCAGGATGGTTGGGACACTGAACTTTGGGTAAGGTCAGACCTTCTCCACTGCAAAAGCAAAAAGTAACACGGTTGACAAACACAGATAAACGAATCATCGGATTAATTAGCATCACCTAGCTGCATAAATCCTCTCAACTCTTGCAGAAGCTGTCAAGTTTGAATTATATAATGTGCTGATCAGTTCCTTGGCACAATTTTATAATCCTAAAAAGGACCAAATACGGGTTTGTCACCATATAAAACCTGTTAAATCAATCATCACTGTGACTATTATCTACAAATAGAAGCTTTCCGTTCTCTTTCTGCATTTTACATTCTCACTCTCACTTCCCGTTTATACCGACACCTTGAGATTTGTTTAAGGGGCCCCTCCTGCAAAAGGAGTGAAGAGATCCACAGAGACAAACTTCAAAAGTGCATTCATGTGTAGATTCCAACAGGAGCAGCAAACATCATGATTGGTTGTGATCATAAACATGTAGAAGTGCTTCCCTTTGTTGTTTTTAAACAAAATCAGAATCACATTTAATGGCCAAGTATGACACATACAAGGAATTTGACTCCGGCAACTTTTCTCTCCACTTATTTAAGTTCTGTACTGGAGAGAAAAGTTGCCGGAGTCAAATTCCTTTTATGTGTCATACTTGGCCATTAAAGGTGATTCTGATTCTGTTTATTATTTACGGAAACTACAACTTAATTAATGTCACTGTCACCAGATATAAGCTAGAATTGGGCCGAACGACTTTTAAGAAGCATTGAGTTTTAAGCAGTGTTGTCAATATGCTGCCTGTTTACGCTGCCTGGTTACTATAGTTAAGACACTACTTGGACAGACTAAACTTTTACTTTCATATTACTCTAATTTAATAGAACACCTTAAAACAGGGGGAAAACGGATGTAAAAGCAGCTTAATTTGAGGGAAGCGGCGACACAACAACGACTTCTGGCAGCATCTAATGACGACCCCGTGAGCTAACTAGCACAATAGACCGACAAATCTAATGATAGAGAAAAGAAGCGCTTTATTCGTCGAACCAGCACGATGCTTTCCTCTTAAACAAAACCTAACAATGTATGCGTTCGCAATATAGCATCTTAGAAGCGTTTAATAACAAAAAGAAACGGCTACATAGTTCGAAAAAGTGGTTACGCACCGACTAGTAGACGCCATATTTCTCTTCACGATTCCCTTCAGTCAAAGAAAACAAACGGCTGCGGCACCTGTATTTATAAGCTGCCCTCGTCACGTGGCTGTCAAACTACGGAGAGTCAAAGGGAACAAACTAGTTTACATGACAGCGAACTCTCAAAACCTGCCCGCTGCAACAAACTATGCTGTGATTTTAGATTCCGCTTCTCAAATTTGATCATGAAAATTAATTGAGCATTTTGCTGTTAATTTAAACCTTCTCCCTTTTTACTAACCACTCTGAACTAACACTGACTTTTATGAATTGTTCAAGATTTTTACTTTTCCGTGTCAATATCTTGGTATGTTCTATAATAAGGTTTTTCAACAATAATATAGAAAATTGTGTAACACCTTCGGTTTCTATTAAATCTATAATAACTTCAAAATCACTTTTCTTATAACTCAGATGGTCTTTTGTTTCAGAAATGCACGGAAATATTATTTATATTAACAACTCTGAGTGGGAATTCGACAATTGATTTAAATATATTTTTTATGTATTTATTTCGAACCGATACAAAATATTTAAATACACTGCTTAAAAACAAATTAATTTAAGGAATATGACGGGTTTCCTTAAATAGAATACTTTTACATTCTTAAACTCATTGTACTGAACTGATTTTACTGTTGTGAAGTGCCTTTGTCTGTTGGTAATCAACGTTACATATATAGACTGAATTGAAATGGATTGAAAGGTATTCATTATTATCATCAAACAGTTTTTTTTTGCTAAATCTAGACTAAAAAAACAGGAATTCATGAATGCACTGACACATTTTTTTTAGAATACTTAACTTTTAATCTTTATTTCAATATTTTAAATAATTATCTTTTGTGCTGTAGGAAGTTTGTTGGTTAGAGGGAAGTTGTTCCTCATTTCTGTCATGGTGTCAGAATAGAGGTTTACATGAAAAATGTGCAACAATCTACTGGTTTCCTTAGACTAATCTTTAATAAATTCAGTTTGAACAAACTACTGAGTTAGAAGACTGCATTGTATCACAGTTGCACAGAATTATTGTTCACTTTTTTATCCAATGGCTTTTTCTTTACATCCAGAGAAAGTTAATTCCTCTCTACTGTGTGCTACATGCTGCAGGTTTCAGTAAGTATTTCAATTAAGTTTTCTTAAAACTTGACATGTCATAAGAATGAAATTTTCTAACGTGCGCTTGGACAGGCTTTTCTGAAAATGTGTAAAACTTATTTAGTTTTGGAGAAATGAGATGCCCAAATAAGAAATTCTTTAAACTTTGAATTTATTTTATTGTAGGCTTCAAGTAAAACAAAAATAGAATGGCCATGCTGTGGCCGTCTGTACGCATGACTCAGTGCCAGCCTGTGACTCCTATGTTCCTTCATTCTTTAGAAACCACAAGTCAACCATTTGCTGATTTGTTCACATCATTTTTCTGTTAAAAAAAGTATTTTAACTGATTTGTCAACAAGAAATGCACGATATGTGCCTGTGTGCAAAAGGTCGACATCAGGTGGCGCTATAAATAAACAGATTGTTGCTCCTGCACGCTTGCTTTGGCCCTGCCCTAAGGCAAATTCTTTGGTTTTGAAAAGGACTCATGTTACACAGTGCTCTACAAGTGTTTACCCTTTGAGAGTTTTTCTGGAGTTTTTTTGACATTTAGTCACATTACAACTGCAGATAGGGTTAGGGTGTATTTTGTTGTAATTTTATGTGACTGACAACAGAAAGTATGTGTGACTTTGTGGGGGAAAAATATGGGTTTCTTTCACCAGAGAAATCTGAAAACTGGCATATGTTTGTATGGCAGCTGGAGATAGGCACCAATCCCCCCCCCCCCCCCCCACACGACCCCCTGAGGATTAAGCGGTTCAGAAAATGGATGGATGGATGGATGTTTGTATTCAGCCCTTTGAGCCAATATTGACTCCATGAAACCTGATTTATCCAATCAGTTAGGTTGATTACAAGCATGTCTCGAAGACAGAAAAAACCTGGATGACTCGAAACCTTCTGCTTTTAAATTCAGACAAGACAGAAGTTGCTGTCTTTGGACCAGAAGCTTTAAAAAGGAAACTGCTAAGTCAATCACTTCATCTGGAAGGCATTAAATTGTAAATGTAAAGAACCTCACATCAATTTTTGGACAAGATTTGACATTTAAATCCTATCAAGGATTGATGCAGAGAAACTAGTCCACGCATTTGTTAGTTCAAGGCTGGACTACTGTAATTCCTTATAATCAGGAAGTCGACAAAATGCAATTAAAAGCCTTCAGTTGATCCAAAATGCAGCAGCAAGAGTTCTGATGAATATTAAAAAGTGAGATCACATTTCTCCTGTTACAGCTTCATTGGCTCCCTGTTAAATCCAGAATAGAGTTTAAGATCCTCCTCCTTACGTATAAACCCCTAATAATCGAGCTCCATCGTACATCAGAGATCTGATTACTCCATATGTTCCTAACAGAGCAATTTGTTCTCAGACTGTGGGTTTATAGTTCCTAGGATTTCTAAAAAATGGAATGGGAGGCAGATCTTTTAGTTATCAAGCTCCTTTCCTGTGGAACCAGCTCCCAGTTTCAGTCTGTAAGGCAGATACTCTGTCTATAGGCTTAAAACCTTCCTTTTTCATAAAGCTTATAGTTAGAATGGTTTAAGTTATCCTGAGTCATCTCTGTAGTTATGCTGCTATAGGCTGGATGGTGAACATCAGTCCAGATGGTGCTCTAAGTGACTGAGCATCCTCACACCCCCAGACGGTCGTGGCAGATGACCGCTTGTACTGAACCAGGTTCTGCCAGAGGTTTCTTCCTGTTAAAGGGGAGTTTTTCCTCTCCACTGTCACATGCTTGCTCAGTATGAGGGATTGCTGAACGGATTGCTGTGGTTGCAGGCCTGTGTCAAAGGGGCCCAACCACATGTCAACGACCACATGCAATCTACTGGGATTCCTGACATAGAAAACTCTCAATAGATTGGAATGTTTGTATAATTGTATTAAAATGACTTTTGTTGCAAGGTGCCCTGAGATGACATTTGTTGTGAACTGGCGCTATATAAATAAATGTGAGTTGATTAATGTAGAATAATGTTTGCTGCTGTTATAGCTGAAAGTCTCTTGAGATGTTCCTTTATCAACTTGACATATCTGACTGAAAGTTTAGCCAATTCTCTTCTGAAATTAGATTTGATGGAGAACAGTACATAAAATTTTTGCAACAGAAGTTGGATTTAATTTTGGACTTTGACTAGGCCACGTAACTGTGAAATGCTTAGATCCAATTGTTTTTTTGAAACTCCAGCTGTATGTTTAATGTCATTGTCTGCTGGAAGGTAAAACTCCTCCACATTGTCTTCATTTTTTTTTACCATCAACCCTGCCCTGCTTCATTGCCCCCCCCTGAAGCCAAGTATCTCCACACCATGACGGTGCCACAGCCATGTCTACATGGGGCCCCAAACAGTAGCTGACCACACCAGATCTGACTCCAGACTCTTACATCCGTGTTTCATCCACAGCGATTTTATGACTCCCACATGGATATGGCCAGTAGGAGGGAACATGTCAGTTTTTTTCAGATTTGGGCCAGTGCTGGGCCGGATCACAGCTTAAGAATCTGCATCTGGCCCAGAGCTAGTCCAGTTTTGGCCCTCATTAAGGAAAAACCAATCCACACCAGTTTGCCTTTTGTGCTAAATGACCTTGGCCTGGATTCGTTATGTGGAGCTGGGTCAGAACTTTTGTGGATTCCATTCCAAATTATTTTTGCTATCGGGGGATTTAATGTTCTGGTTAATGTCCAGTTAGGTTTCATCCACTCATAGTGTTTTACACGCACACCCTGACCCAAATCTACCATATAGGCAACTTGAAAAATTATACTGCCAGCAGTATAATTTTTTTTTCCACAACATAAAAAAATCCCACATAAGACTTTAGTCTCAATTTTTATAACTGTCTAATCAGAATAAAATAACGGTTGTTTAAAAAAAATGACTCGTGATTGTCTCCCTTAAATGACATTTTGTTGAATTGACAGGTAGTGATTATTGACTGTGTAGATTGGCTAATGATAATGATGGGTGGGGCTCAGCAGGTGGTTTCCATGTATTGTATATGTAGTGGAACTGCGGGCAGAAAATGGACCTCAGTAGTATCAACAGAAAGCCAAGAGGGGCTGCAAAGTAAACGAAGAAAAAGCAGAAGGATGAAAAAGAAGCGGCCGTTATACAAAATGTTCTGCCAATTAGTAGCTTTTTCAAAAAACCTAGAAATGAAGAAGAGAATTTTGAGCTAGGCAGAAGCAACGTTATCTTGGAAGCATCGCCTTCTACTAGTGATGCCCAGCCTTAGACTAACAGTGGCATCTAACCTTACCGGAGTAAATAAAACGGCTATAAATGAAGAGCAGCATCGTGGAGGGGGAGCGACATAGATGGAAAGACGTGCTCTCTCACTAATGACGCTGTGACGCCTTCACAATGGGGAAGCTACGAGAATGGATTGTATAAGGCAGAAGAGAAGAGAGAAAGAAAAGGACGAGTACAGGTATCTTCATCTCGTACTATACATGAAACACAGCATGACAGGAAAATCATCAAGTATGAGTTTGTTTGTGATTAGATTATGAAACAATCCTGGCCTAGAGTTAATTGCTTATGTATTGACATAAGTAGGTAAATTTGTTATTGACAATTTTGTGAAATGTCTAAAAGGTGCTACTGGGGGGTAGTGACATGGGGGTAGAGCAGCGGTGGGTGGGGGCCCTTAAACACATTTTGCCCAGGGGCCCCTGCAATGATAATCTGGCCCTGCGCACACCAAAATGTTTAGTTACATCTCATCTCCCCAGAGAACATTTTATGACATATTTCTAGGTTTCCAAAATGTTTTATGCTAAACTTTAAATATGACATCTTGTGAATTTGTTTAAATAGTGGTTTTCTTCTTGTGAGTTTTTCCTGAACCAGTAGTTGTCATGGCTTCAGATCCAGCCACCTGAGCTCTGCAGCTTCTCCAGAGTTCCCACAGGCCTCTTGACTGCTTTTCTGATTAATGCTCTCCTTGCTTGGCTAGACTGTTTAAATGAATGGCCATCTCTATATAAGTTTGCATCTGCGTCAAAGTTCAGGGAATTGCTTTATAACCTAACTCTTAAACGTTGTCCCTGTCCTGTCTCCTGTGTTCCTTGGTCTTTATGATTCAATGTGTTCTCTAATGTTCTCTAACAAACCTCTGACGCAGCCACAGAGTAGTTTCATAAATATGTTAAATTGAACACAAGTGGACTCTGTTTAGTTATTATGGGACTTCTGGAT
The DNA here is from genome assembly GCA_028564705.1 of Apricaphanius iberus. Lineage (NCBI taxonomy): Eukaryota > Metazoa > Chordata > Actinopteri > Cyprinodontiformes > Aphaniidae > Apricaphanius > Apricaphanius iberus. Next base: position 342,397 of record JAPXFQ010001556.1, read on the forward strand.
TTTACTCCAGTGCATCAGATGAAAATAAATTATGCTTATAAATGCCCAATACACTTTTTATTTGTGAACATTTTGTATTATTTCCCTTCTACTTTACAGTCATGAGTAATCTGGTCCACATAAAACTAACCCAGAATATGTTTAAGTTTGTGCTTGTAAAGTAACACCACAATAGATACACGGTTGGGATTTGCGTAGCCATGTTATTACCCTACTGGTAGAGTACGCACAAAAAGGAAACTACCCATTTGTTCAAATTACGTTACTCAATTTAGTTTCTATGTAAATAAAATACTTTTTGTAGATGTACATAACTTCAAACTTTCGTGCCTTCATGAACAATCCACTGTCAAATAAATGCTATTGTGGCCATGGCCATGTTAGATAACTAACCTAATTCAATTTTGTGGAACCTGTGTACAAAAGAAATTTCATTTAATTTAATTAATTCAGTTTTTTTAGGGTTACTAAAAATTGGACTTAAATAAGAGTAGCACTACTTCAACATGTTTCTACTTGAGTAAAAGTAAAAAGTAGCTGCCCAAGACATTCCTCAGGTAAGAATAAAAAAGTATTTGAATAAATTGCTACTTGAGTACTGAGTATTTGATCATAATATTTGTATATTTACTCTAACGCAACAGGCTCAGCAGATGGAAAATAAGATCATAACCACAAAGCTTGTGCACAAACAAGAAGTCTCACTTTCATGTGAGCTGTAAGTGTATGTGTCTGTCTCATGCATTTCTTTTAAAATCTCCTTTTTTTCATTCACTAAAGTAACTCGTGTTTGGTAGAGTATCCAACATTTTTACTCAGGTAACAGCAGTGATACTACATCATACTATACTTACTATACTTTACTCACGTAAAAGTAAAAGTAGGGTGTAGTAAAACTACTTATACAAGCACATGTTTTCTAAAAGGCTACTCCAGTCATTGTACCTGAGTGAATATAACTAATTACCCACCTCTGAAAGTAACAAAATATGAATAGATTGAAGGGATATGAAAATACCTCAACTTTTGTAAGGCCTTTATATCAAATATGCTTTTATTAGGTCAGAACTGTGAGTGGATTTTCGAAAAAAAGCATAAAGAGATCATGAGATACCAGACTTTCTAGTAACACTACCAGGGCAAAACAGTCGCCACATGTCTGTGCAGATACCACAAGTGATAACACTCCCTAAACACAACAAGAACAAATGGAACCTCCCAGCTAAGCATACCATTATCCTGATATGTGGAACCTCTTCTTACATGTCTCTAAAAAACATCCAAATTTACACAAAGAGTTAAGCTAAATTATTATCCGATTAGTACTTTTTAGAATACTCTAAAGGCAGCTTATCACTGTTCCGTATTACACTTGACATACAATCCAACTCTTACTTAACCCGAGTACCTCACTGTGAGACAGTGGGATCTATGGGTTTACTGTGCAAACAGGAAATTATAGTAGCTCCCATAGAAACATGTATGTTTGTTTGGGGCTGTTGTTGGTTTGTGGTTTTTCTGTCAGGCAGCTAATGCACTGCATGTGTCTGAATCGTGTGTGAATGTCTATGGGTTTATTCCTGTTTATTTTTCCTTTTTGTTTAGAGGGAGGTTGATGAACTGCTTCTTCCTTGGTGGTCTGAGTCCCAACAAGCCCATCTGATTTCCAGCAGCACTGGGGCTTTGAAAGCTACAAAAAAAATGGTTTAACCTCTACCTCATTCTTTGAGGTAAAAAAAAAACCCCAAACAATTACATGTTTTACCTCCTCATCTGGTTCACCCCACCAACTGTATGTCTCGCCACAACCCATAAAGCAGTTGTGTCCCAGCCCTGGTCTTTACTGCATTGCATGTTCTAGCTGTTTCCCTGCCAACACACACCACAACCGGAATGAATGGGTGATTAACAGGCTTCAGCAGCACTTGATAACTTGCTAATGCAATCATTTGAATCAGTATTACAAGAGGCCCATATCTGAAGGATGCTGACTCTGAGGACCAGGATAGGGCTGAATGTTTGAAGATTTGTGAATACACCGCAAGAAAATAAATGTATTTTATCATTGGATGTAGCGAGACCAGTCCATTTCATATTTCCCCATAACTGAAGCACAGAACTCTTGGGAAGTCCTCATAGTTCTCTCCATAGGTCTCCTGTGTTCAAAAGATGAACATGTTTGGTGCAAAATGTGTTTCGCAAACCCCAGAACCAAAGCAAAAAAGGAGAAAATCCATGTTACAAAGAAATGTAATCTTTGGAAACATGTGGAAGTATTTGGTAATAATCTTTTGGAGGGAAAAAGGAAAAGACTGCAACAGAGAACACCATCTGAACAGTGGCGTACAGGGAAAGCAGCATAATTTTGTTTGGGCGCTTTGATGCAGGAGGGTATTTCACACAACAGATAGCATCAACAGGAAAGAACAGGATGTTGTTGAAATACTATTGCAACATCTTAAGACATCAGCCAGGGAGTTATGGTTCTTTCAAATCGTCATTTATCTGAAGCATATTGCAATATTAACTGCCAAGCAACGTAAGTACAATAAAATTGGTGTTTTGCAGTGGCTTTCACATAGTCCTTATCTCAGCTCCACAGAAACTTGATGGGCGGAGCTAAAAAGGAACTTGTGAGCAAAGTGGCCCACAAACCTGAGTAACACTAGTTATGTTGAGAGGAGTGGGTCAAATTCCAGCAAATTGTCGTGAGAAGGTGTTGGAGGATACCCAAAACGTTTCATCAAGGTTCAGCATTTTAACTCGCAGTGCTACCAATTACTGAATGTGTGATACATTCTGACTTCGAAGAAAAATGCTCTATAAAATTCTTTACCTTACCATTCTTAGCAAATAGAAATAATGTTGATATGACCCTAAAAAAGGAGAGAGTCTAGTATAGCCTAATTCTTTGCTAGACAGAGAGAGACAATGAGTCTATTTATATAGAGTAGTATGTAAATATCTGTAATCTTGTAGTTGTAGTCTATTTGGGTCGTTTTAAGTGTTGCACTTCCATTGCAGTGAATTTGTGGATTTTTTTTTTTTTTTTCTACCCTGCTATGGAATTTGATCAGCTTCTGCTCTTGCACTGTGCTATATGGGTAAAGTTGGCTTGGCTATCTGGTTTCAACTCGTGCTGTCTTTAGAGTTTTTTTGCTCACCCAGAAGGCACATCGACCATCTCAGTGTGTGAGCTCACATGCTGCGTCTAAGCTTCTACTTTTCCACCCTTCTTTACTCATTCTTTTCTTCCTCTTCTCAGTTCACTCAGTGTAGCCTACAGGGGCAGAGTGAGAGAAAGCAGACTGGCAGCAGGCAAGCAGCCCGGTACCGGTTAAAACCTGTTTGGCTTGCAACTGAGAGGACACTTACTCCGCCCAGTGCATCATCAACCAAAACCAGAAAAAGCTGGAAGTTGTGCTTGGATTCTGCTGCACTACAGAAATCAAAGAAAGAAAGAAACCAAAACTGAACTCTTTTTATATTCCTGAGTAGGGCGATTTTAAACCAAAGTATTAAAAAAAGAGAAATGTTATGGTGTGTTCAGGTCCTAATAGGAAAGACTTGCGAGTTACACGTACAGGTTTAGTGTTTATCAGTAGGTAGACTATTCATCTATTGTTTTGTACTTAGGTCGACAATGAAGGTTAGCTCATTTTCACAAGATTACCAGATAATTTAAAATAAAACCATGACATATATGTTTCTCAGAAAATAAAAAAGTGCTAGACCTATTAGTTACACTTGTTTATGTATCGTTCCCAAACCCAATTTCTGGATCCTATCTGTTATCACATTTATTTGAGAAATCTTCATTTTAATGTATATACATTTTCCTAGGCTAAATGTAAAACTGAGATTTTATAATCGTACTCCTTAGATCTTGTACAATAGTTTTTATTTCGTGGTAGATAAAATCAACACAAAAATGTGGTGTGGCACAATGGTTGCTTAGAAATGGTTTGCCTTTACCCCCACGCTCAGTAAACGCAGCATTTGATAAGTAGGCGGCGTCTGCGAGAACTTGGTGTTATCTGGCCGACCAATAGGAGACGCAAGTTAAACCCACAAACAGCGCTGAGCGCGGCTCCATATTGGATCTGACTCTTCTGAGGAAAACATTCTTCGGGTGGTTTACCTGCTCATGTTATGTGACAACCGGATGAGAAGCTCCCTGCGCGCCTAGGGATGAGGGCCAGCAGTCGGCAAACAGCGCTGTCAGGAACAAACCTTCCCCAGACTCCGCTTCTCTGAGCGGCGCCACTGCTGCTGCAAACGCTGTTCATAACGGAGCTCAGAAATTGGGTTAACGACGCACCTGAGGAGCGGCTGGAAAAGTGGCATGCAGAGTGAGAAAGAAACACTTGGGATAAGATAGGGCTGGCAGTAAGTATAATTTCCTCTACAAATCACAGAGAATAAAAAAAAGTCTGTTTCTGTGATATAATTGATTTATGAAACCCGCAAAAAACACAGTGACGCTTCAGTTTTAACATGTCTAATCAAGTCACCTGACCCTGGGAGGCAGCATATTAGGGGGGGACTGCGGTGTTAAAAACTGAGTGGAAAGGTCAAGTTTTCATCAACCAAGCATGTGAAAAAATAAGATATTCTAATGGGAAATAATAAGGTTGTACAGAGAACTGTCTCGTGATGTCAAACATCATACAGTCAATGGGAGCCATCTTAGAAGTTTATCTCTCTGAACTTGGCTCGCTGTCCCGCTACTGTCACAGGGAGGCTTCACTTTCGCACATTGTGCCTCTTTTCTTCAAAGGTTAACCTAGGAGACTTCTTCCGCCTTTTTTCTAGACACACACACACATACACACACACGACTTAAGTTACAAGAAAGTTGATCATTACGTGAAGCACGTCTAAAGTGTTTAGATACTTGAAACTTGCACCGTAATATGAACAAAATTATTCTAGCGCTAAAAGAAGAAACTTCTCTGTTTCAGATATTTGAAAGAATTTTTTTTCTTTCTTTTTTTCTTTTCAGACGTGTCCTGTCTAGCAGTTTGATTCTCAGAATTTGTGTCTGAGTACCAAGTACAAGCCCAACAGATATACTTGTCCAAGCAGAGCATTACAGCTTTACTATAGTACTCCACTTGATACATATGATACATCTTTATTAGTGATTACTGTGGGTTTAGTTTCTTGAAGTTATGGACACAAAATTGATCATCTTTCTATTCAACTCCATTGTGAATAAATCAGGAAAAATAATTCCACCACCTGGCAGTCAGAGATAGGTCTTTGATCAACCTAAACTGGTAGCAGTTTAGATTGCATGCATTGTCACTTTTCTAGCAAATCATTTAACTATTTTAAGGAAATACAGGTACAAGAATATTACTCAGAAGGAAAAATTCCAATGCAAAGCTGAACAGATTGATATTTAGAAATTTTAAAAATGATAATAGTCCATTTTTGCTGGGCAGTGTTCATTAATGGACCAGCTGATCCATTAGATTTTATGCTTCATGTGATTCACATAAAGCAGGATTAGAATGTTTCTGTTAAATGCTTCTTAAAAAGTTCCAGTGAAATACCATTGGGGAAATTTATATAATTTTACTGTGTTTTATGATCAGCGTTTTATAAAACTTGCAACACTGTATAAAATCTCTGAATCTGCTGAAACAAACTAGAGGCCTAGTTAGAGTATATACGGACCATCAATATCCAGGCCTGATAATATGTAGCCTGAGGAAGAACAATCCCTGGACTTCACCTCTCTGTAAATCTAATTTCCCACTTTTTTCCACATCAGGTGTTTCAACAGGTCATCATCAGTGGCGTCTTTGGCCTGATAAGTTAGGTGGGGCAAAACAATTCAACAGCTATTTGCAGCAACTAATCCTTCTGTGATGCATACAGTCTGAGTGATCAATATTCAATGAACTAGCTAAAATAGCACAAACCTATGCATTGATATTGAAGAATGAAACGAACTGCATCCTATAATCCTTCAAGTAATCCCCTTTAAATCTGTAATAAACTTTGAAAGGACTTTGTCCTTGAAAGATTTTAACATTTACTGTCTGGTGACATTCCAGATGTTAAATCTCTACTTTTTGTTGAAGAGGAAAGGTGCTAATTTGACACTTTACCAAATAAATATCTAGTTTCCTTTTTCGTTTTGTTTCGACAGCTAGCATGGATCAACAACATTAGATGGCAGCACACTTCTATAAGAAATAACGTGATTTGTGCTATTCCAATAATTTGATATAAGTTATGCAGAGCTAAATTTTGTGTTTAGTAAAACGGGGAGCATCAGTTCCTGACGGTTTGGAGACCCTTGGTTTGATAACTGGATCACTTTTTTGGAGCTGTGGCATTTGTGCCCGAAGGCGGTCTACTGAGCCCACTATGAGTTCAGATGATCATCAGTTTAAAAAAAGGATGGTTCGGTGTTGGGGCCCCAATCTCCTGTACCTCAAGTGGATTTAGCCTACTGAATTTGTTGATATTCTTGCAAAGAGGTAGATGTTTATACAGAATTTGTTATAGCAAAATGTTCTTTGTAACAGAATCAGTCTTTATATAATATTAATCTATAAAGGACGATGCTGTTCTACTTATTAATTTAAGCATGCATAGAGCTCCTCAGCCACATCTGGTGGGGCCCGACCATTTGAGTCAGCTACCACAGTTCTAAAGGATCAATGAATGAAAACACTGCATTATATGCCTCTGTCTTGCATAGAGATTTTGCACTCATTTGATTGTTATAACTATATTATAATTGATTATAATCACAAAAACATTCACCAGTTCTGGGCTGTACACTGCCCCCTCCTGGCTGACCCTGAGGGATTGGGGAGGATCTGGCTGGAATAACGTGATCCTTCCACGTGCTATGTCCAGCTGGGGAATCCCCGACCCCTCATGTGGAAAAAAAGGGCCTGCTCACTCCTCAAAGCATGAAGGAGCCCAGTGTAGGGCCCTCCTGGGGTTGGCGGAGGGAGAGCAATGCCTGGACACTGGGTGATAAATAATGGGGGGGAAATCCGTGGAGAAAAAAAAAATGAAGCTGCTGACTAAAATCCATTTACCTCAGTCCCAGGGGAAGTTATATCTTTGCTTAAAGAAGGAAATTTAGTAATTGTACATATAATCCTAAATAGCCATTGCTCTTTCATTATTACACTGCTAAATTAATTAGCTACACTGTCAGAGGATTCTGTCCAGCTTTTTTTGTCATTAAGAAATCAGTGTTAAAAATTGAACTTCAGCACATGCTTTTAAACAACCATTGCTTTTTAAAATAAAGCTCAATATATACGGTGGGCGAGAGAGAATTTTAAATGTATTTATATATATATTATGGGTGTCACGATTTGATTCTCTATTCCTTTTACAGTACATAGCCCTATGTCATTTTTAGACTAGTGTACAATCATTTGTTTTATTCATTAAGTTTTGTACAGTAAATCTTACTTTAAAAGACAAAATTGCTGCAATTTTTATTCTTCTGTAATGTAACACATTACAGAAATTGAAAAAATTTATTTACAATAAAAGTGTAACATTATTGTTTAAAGTTCTCCTTCACTTGTGTTTTTATGATTTATTTTTTTCAGTGTTCCCTGGTGTGAAAGAATGTAGTCTGATGTGGTTTCTGTTAAAAGAAAAAAAAATCCCAGTCTATTTAAGTTTATGGAAGTTTAGTTTGGGAGAGGACGTGGAGACTCAACAAGATTAGGGTGGCTTGCTCAGTAAGATTATTGATATGCAAGTTTATGTCCTCTGGTTGGCTAACTGCAACACTACTCTTACACTGGCTCTGTTTACCAAAATCAGTAACCTGTGACAAAATGGTGCCGGTATTTAGGCTTAGATAGAGTTTACCACCCAGTTTAGGCAGCATTACCAAACAAGAATCGGACTCCGACGTGCTACTGGCCACAGCAGCACTCCACACTGGGGCTAGAGTCTTCTGGACGACACACACCGCAGGCAGACGGGTATTCTGCGCCATAGTCTCCCACTTTGCTACTGAGTTACTCCTTGATAATTTATTGTCCTCTGTTTATCAATATGCTTAAATCCAGTGAGTTGTCTCATCTGATTTGAGCTTATAGTCTGATCGAAAAAGATCTGCAATGTTCCGGCGCCCCATCCCCATTCGATGTGCAAGGTTGTAATGTAATTTCGACGAATTTCGATACAAAACCGAGATTGTGACACCCATAATATATATATTGGGGCTTGCATTACCATATCATATTACCATTACCATATCATATACCATTATCATTAAATAATAATGCATCAAATTTATATAGCGCTTTTCTGGACACTCAAAGACTCTTTACAAATTCCATTATTCATTCACTCTCACATTCACACACTGGTGGAAGCAAGCTACAATTGCAGCCACAGCTGCCCTGGGGCAGACTGACAGAAGCGAGGCTGCCATATCGCGCCATCGGCCCCTCTGGCCGACACCAGTAGGCGGTAGGTGAAGTGTCTTGCCCAAGGACACAACGACTGAGACATATGGATCTGGGGGCTCGAACCAGCAACCCTCCGATTGCAAGGCAACATTCTGAACCCCCTGAGCCACAGTCTCCCTAAATGTATTGCTGTATTTAATAATGCAATTATTAATAACCTAAAGTATTTTATTTAATGTTGCAGTGGAAGTATGTGCATATAATTTACAATTTCAACAACTGTACTCCATTTCTATAAATACTGTATAATTAAAAAGAAAATAATAATCTTACTCATTTGGAATCCCAAATTGGCCAGTATCCCAAAAAAGCTTCAAAACTAAAATCAGAACTTTTAGAATCTTTGTCATATCTTGCCTGTTCTGTTTATCAATAAGCTAGTATAGATCTTGTTTTATTGCACAACCCACAGATCCAGACAACTTGCTGAATTTATCAGCTAAATTCTATTTGGTCTGCTCTGTGGGCACTTCTCCACCTTAAATCAGACATAATTCACAGTATGACCACTATGAGTTGCAAAACACCTCTAATTGAAGTCTCTGTATGAGATGTATATGTATGAACCAGCATGTGTGGTATACACAGCATGTGTGGTATACAGTAGGCTACATACGGCACCAGGGCCGTCTTCAGAGCAGAAAAGGAATCATTCTAGTTTGCAACGCTCGTTAAGAAGGAATTGTAAGTTCTTTGATATTACACTGTTTAAACTATAGATAGTTTAATATATGTAGTGTATTTGCCAAGCTCGAGTCAGTTATATACAATTAAAGCTATTTGAGTATAAAGTTACGGAAAATGTTAAGTTTGACTCATCTGACTTAAAATAACTCACAAACGTCTGTTATGGTGAGACGTATATGTCTGGATCTAGGACAATCATAGTATGACACTTAAACATTGTGACGAACAACTGAAGAAAAAAAAAATGGTGACAGGAAGTGAAAGTTCAGTGCAGCAGAACATGGTGTAATTATGGTACAGACTCCTTTTCAGCAGTGCCCTCAGTTACTCATTTACAGTTTGTCTTGCTCAAGTGAAATAAGACTCCAGCAGTAAGGGCAAGGAGCAACAATGTGGCGCTCCTAGTTTCTCGCTCTGCTGTCGAGTTGACCAGAGTCTTAAGTTTAATTTACCGGAAAACTCAAAATAAGTCTCATTTTAAAAGCTTCCTTTTTTGTTTCTAAAAGATTACTATTGTAGGTCTAAGTTTTGAGAAGGGTGGTTATGTTGATCTGACATTTTATGAATACCTACATGGGATTTGAAAATGGGTGAGTTTTTTTGTTTTGTTGTTTTTAGTAGAAACATTGAGAAACCCTTTCTTCATGTTTTACGCTGTGCTTCCCATTTGCCAGTGATCACCAACTATCAAGGTTCAAACAGCTTTTCAGTTTTCTTGTAAGCATTTTGTGATTTGTGGTTTTATCCCATACATCGCTGGCTTTTTAGAAGCTCTTATATGCGAATGTTGTTAGAAGTTGTAATAGCCTTAGTGACAACAAAAATCCTTCCAGGTTTGCATTATCCAAAATACTACATACTGTTTTTATGGGAAAAAAAGCCATGGAGAATTTAAGAAGGAACACGATAAAGATACGGATGAGCCAGAGCTGCTGAATCCATCTGACTCTATTTTGAGGTGTAACCAGGCCACTGTAAAGACAGGGCCTAGTCTGATGGGTTCATCTTTTAGGTTATGGGGGTTGATGTGTTTGTGTTCCTTGGTTACCTAGGGTTAGTGGTAAACTTTTAAATTGTATGGATTTACACAACATTTACTAATTTGGGTATATTTAAACTCTGGAAGATGTTATTGATTTTTTTCCCCCCACCTAGATTTATCTATTATATTCAGATCTAAAAGCATTAGCATTGATTTTAAACGAAAGAAACCAACAAAAATCCACATTTCATAATCTAAATTAGTAATTCTGAAAGTTTACATTTTAACCAAAACAGAGGAAGAAAAATATTTAATGACCTAAAAAAAGATTGCTTTCTTTTTTTCTTCTTTTTTGCAGTGATGTTTACACTCACTGAGATTGCATCCCTGAACGACATCCAGCCAACGTACCGCATTTTAAAGCCATGGTGGGACGTCTTTATGGACTACCTGGGCCTAGTCATGCTCATGCTGGCCATATTTGCAATGACCATGCAGATCACCAAGGACCATGTCGCTTGCCTTCCTTATCCCGAAGAAACACACGGGGTTGAAGACAAACTGTGCGCCCCCAAAAACAAATCCTCTACAGGATCGTCTACAACCGCTGGATCCCCTGTTACATCTACCATCTCCTCTGTCACTACAGAGCAGTTGAACAAAGCCGTTACTGGTATTTTACCAACGCATCGGCCTGGAGTGGCAGCACAGAAAGCTGTCCCTGGGCCTGAACCTAAAGGGGTTAAAACCAACTTAGACTTTCAACAGTATGTCTTTATTAACCAAATGTGTTACCATGATGCCTTACCCTGGTATTCCAAGTACTTTCCATACCTTACACTTATCCACACCATCGTTCTCATGGTCAGTAGCAATTTCTGGTTCAAATACCCCAAGACAAGTTCAAAGATCGAGCATTTTGTATCTATTTTGGGTCGCTGTTTTGAGTCTCCGTGGACAACAAAGGCTTTGTCTGAAACAGCCTGTGAGGACTCTGAGGAGAACAAACAGAGGTTGACAGGCAATTCCTCAGGACCAAAGCAGGTGTCTTTAGAGGGGAAGGAAGAAGGCGGCGATGCCAACCAATCCACACCCATGCTTGGGGTCAAGTTCGATGCAGATAAGCCTATAGCAGAGGTCCCAAGCAGCATGACAATCTTGGATAAAAAGGATGGAGAGCAGGCCAAAGCTCTGTTTGAGAAGGTCAGAAAGTTCAGAGCTCACGTAGAGGACAGTGATTTCATTTACAAGCTCTATGTAGCGCAAACATCTGTCAAAACTGTTAAGTTTATTTTGATCTTGTCCTACACTTCCACCTTCTTGGCTGAAATACAATTTAGGCATTGTTGTGAACCAGATATAGAAAAGCTGACAGGCTATAAAAGATTCTACTGTACACACAACATGGCTTTCATGCTGAGGAAACTGCTCATCACCTACATGGCTTTGATCTTGATCTATGGGATCACATGCCTCTACTCCCTGTTTTGGGTGTTCCGACGACCTCTAAAAGAGTATTCCTTTGAGAAGGTCAGGGAAGAGAGCAGCTTTAGCGACATTCCAGATGTCAAAAATGACTTTGCATTTCTCTTACACATGGTCGACCAATATGATCAGCTTTACTCCAAACGCTTTGGTGTGTTCTTATCTGAGGTCAGTGAGAACAAGTTGAGGGAGATTAGCCTCAATCATGAGTGGACCTTTGAGAAATTAAAGCAGCACGTCACGCGCAACGCACATGATCAGCAGGAGCTTCACCTCTTCATGCTGTCTGGTCTCCCAAATGCTGTGTTTGACCTGACCGACTTGGAAGTGTTGAAACTGGAACTGATTCCTGAGGTGAGACTTTCTGCAAAGGTTTCCCAAATGACCAGCATGCAGGAGCTGCATTTGTGCCACTGTCCAGCCAAAGTAGAGCAGACAGCTTTTGCTTTCCTGCGTGATCACCTGCGCCGCTTGCATGTTAAATTCACAGATGTCGCCGAGATCCCACCTTGGGTCTACCTGCTCAGAAGCCTGAGGGAGCTTTACCTGATTGGGAACTTGAACTCAGAAAGCAACAAAATGATTGGTCTGGATTCAATGAGGGACTTGAGGCATCTAAAAACATTGTGCCTGAAAAGCAACCTCACAAAAATGCCAACCAACATCACAGAGCTCTCCCCACATCTTCTTCGTCTCGTGGTGCACAACGACGGGACAAAGCTGCTGGTGCTGAACAGCCTGAAAAAAATGACAAGCCTCATTGAGCTGGAGCTGCACAACTGTGAACTGGAGAGGATTCCTCATGCTATCTTTAGCTTGACTAACCTGCAGGAACTTGACTTGAAGTTGAACAACATCAGAACTATAGAAGAGATCATCAGCTTCCAGCACCTCAAGAGGCTGACTTGCCTAAAGCTATGGCACAACAAAATCATCACTATCCCATCATCCATCGGTCATGTCAAGTCTCTGGAGTCTCTCCACCTTTCTCACAATAAACTGGAGTCCCTTCCTTCAGCCTTGTTTAACCTACCTAAACTGCGACACTTGGATGTGGCCCATAACTCCATAACAGTGCTTCCACCAGATGTGGGCCTCCTCAACAACCTCCAGCATCTGGCCATCAACTCCAACAAGCTGGAAGGCCTGCCCAAACCCCTCTTCAGATGCACCAAGCTGAAGGTGCTGTGTCTAGGCCACAATGCGCTCACCACTCTGCCAGAGATGGTGGGTCACCTGGTGCAGCTCACACAGCTGGAGCTCAGAGGAAACTGCCTGGACAGACTGCCCGCCCAGTTAGGAAACTGCCGGCTGTTACACAAAAATGGCCTTATCGTGGAAGACCATCTTTTTGACACCCTGCCTGTGGAAGTTAAAGAGAGTATCAGCAGAGAAACAAATGTTTCCTTTAGTGGCTTATAGAACAAGAACCAACTGAAATAATCAGAAATGAACAAAGTTAATTATGGTGTTATTTACAAAATGTATTAATTTTCCTGATCATTTCAGAGGATGTCATTGGTTGCTAACATTGATATAGGTTCACTAGTTAGTATAGTGATTTGCAAAAGTATTCTCTCTTCTAAATGGTTTATTATTTATACACTTAAAGTTACTTTAGGATTTTATGTGGTTGACCAATACCGAGTAGTGTATAACTGTTAAGTGAAAGAAAAGGAAATTGAATGAACAGTTTTCTCTTAAGCCAATCCCTGCAGACTGAATTCTTTGGCCATTCTTTTTAGCAAAGAAACTTGAGTTTAACCAGATTAAATAGAGCGTGAACGTCGGCATCCAAGTTTTGCCAGTTGTCTCCAACAGGATTTCCTCCAGGATTATTTAGCTTCATCAATCTTCCAATGCATTCATCCCATACTCTATCTTATGATTTGATTAGAGGTATTCAAAGTTTGGGTTATTGTTGTAGAACTGCCTTAAACTTCACCCCGTAATACTTCATGTATTGTTTAGTCTCCATGCTGCAGTTTGTTCACTAATATTCTCCAACAAACCTCAAGACCAGAAACCGCACCACCTGGATTTAACTGAGGTCATATTACACACACAGGTTAAGTCTTTTTTTGTTGTTAAATTTGGTGGCATCAGAAAGCAGTTTCTTACATTTATTTTTAAGTAAGGGCATTAGAAAAAAGGGAGCTGAGTACAAAGCCTGCCAGACTTTTTATTTTATTTTAACAGATTTTTAAGATGAAAGTTATGGAAAAACGTTTAGTGTTCTGTCTCATGGACAGTTTTAGTCTGGGGCCTGTTATGACCCCCTTTGCTGAAGAGCTAATACTCAATTTTTTTAGACTACTTGCTTTGGCAAAGAGACCATAACTATTGGCCCCCTTGGACAAATTTCATTTTCTTCCTTCAGTTTTACTTAAACAATGAATTAAAACTGAAGGTGTTGCAGTTTTACCTTCAGTCGTATTAAAGAAGGAATACAGTTCTCATCTGCAACCTGCAGTGCCTCTGTAGCTCCCTTAAATTAAATGAAGTATTGTCCTTTTATCTTTCATTATTTTTTTGTGCAGAATGAAAAAACACTGGCCCTCTGCTGGTAAATTTCCTTTAGAACTACCACTGTTTTGTATCATAACACATGTACCATGATTTAACCCTCGTTTCCACCAGATGCATTAGCAGCACATTATAGGAGCAGCACGTCATACGGAGCTGATAGCCACCACTGTAGTCAACAGAACCCCCTTCACCCAATGCGTTAGCAGCGCGTCTCAGGAGCGCCATGTCGCAGCACTTTTCCAAATCTATGTGGCGGACCTATTTTCTACGTGGTACACCTGAAACGCGTAAAATTCTCCATTTTGGATAGGGGAAGAGATTTTTTCAAAATTAATGTGCGGCTTTCCGTTGGCTTTACTTAAAAGGTCACTACCTGTGCGCCCGGTGAGACGTCGGTACTTTGCAGGAGGGTCTCATTTGTGTTTCATCATGGACAACAAACGGTTGACCATTGAAGTGGAGAAGCACTCAATCCTGTATGACCCCAGTCACACTTTTTATAAAGTCAACGTCAAGAAGGATAAAGTATGGAGTGACGTCTCTGCTGTTTTGGGGCAAGATGGTGAGTTTAAGCTTTAAGCTACTTATTAACGTAAAAAAAAACATGTTTGCCCCATTCTTTTAAGTTATGCAACCTAACATAACTGGGCCTTGAAGTTTTAATAATTAAACTACAAGAACATACCAAAATAAATACTGTTTTTTCATTTCGTGATCTCTCGGTGACAGCTGCTTCCCTGCTGCTACGTGCCTCATACGACCCCAGTGGAAAGGGCCGAGTAACAGAATATGCGAGTGAAACGTGCTCCTCTGGTAACATGCTGCTAATGGTGGAAAGGCCTGGTTAAAAAAAAAAGGAGATATTTTCTTTGATATTTTAAAACAATATTTTGTGGCATATAATGATATAAGTGATGACAGTTAATTGTAGTATTATAATTTGTAGCAGATTTAAGAGCTCTAACTCATTATTTAGATGGTTGGCACCGTAAAAAGATAAATGGTACACCTAAAAATAAAACTTGCCTATCAGATAGATTAATCCACTACATCAGTTAGTGTAGTTTTACCACTAAACAGGTCATATTACGTCTTATTTTAAATTTGCTGTTATGTCTTAAAGCTCCCATGGAATAAATAGTGTGGGAAAAAAGTCAAAGCTTGTCATGTTTCCAAAAACCTAGATTTTATTTCTTTTCATGATTCTCTAATAAGTTATTGTTTTCATCTCTATCATGTGTCATATTAATGCACTACTATGTAATGGTCCAACACATAAAATCCTATTTGAACAGACTGAAGTTAGTGGTAATAACATGACTGAATGTGAAACCGTTCAAAGGGCGGGAATAGTTTTGCAAGATTCTCTCATTCAGATTTTTTTACTTTTTAAATGGTCAAAGCTTTCAGTCATTGGAAAAAAAACTGTAACTATGTTATTCTCTTTTAACTACAACTGTTTGCTCCAGTGATAAATGTAGATTTATTTTTCCTAGTGTTTTTAGATGCTCAGGTATACTGGTAACCATCGGGAATAATCATTTTGCCTTAACTACTGCAGTTTTGTTTTGTTTTTCACAAACAGAAGACCAAAAATTATGCGGAATGTTTTCTTGTCTGTCTTGTCCTTAGATTGCTTTCTCAGAGCATTTATAAAAATATAAATCTCTTCTAGATGGGAAAATAAAGCAAAATACAGCGCTCCCTTCTTGGTAGTTTTTACCTACTCATATTTTTCATGTGAAGTCCCGTAGCGAACTGAACAACCTTAGAGATGTAAAACTCAGCACCAGAAATATATCTTTACCTCACTGTTGTCGATTGTACACTAAGGCCTCTGTCATTTGTACCTAAAAGCTTTATAATGTAAAAAGAACAGTGAATGTTACTTATCAATTACCTTTGTGGAGACCGAGTTAATAAAAGGGAAATGTGTCTGCTTGAACTTTTTAAATCATGTCTTAATATTTTAACAGGTGATTAAACGTGATCAGTAGCTCGGTCACCTTCTGTTATTGTCTGCCTTCATTCTTTAAGTGAACCTCTGTAACCCTTTAAGTGTTCTTCAGAGCTCATGTATCATGTTGGCCATCTCATGTTGAAAGTTTGCAGTTTTATTTGGCAATAAAAGCAAATTCAGATCACTGCTTAGCCATTCTTGATCTCCCTCAGATGAGTTGTGCCCAGTACTGGATTGGTAACAAAATGTACCATTGAGATTTACTCTTTACTGTTCTGTAATTGTGCATGCTAGCCATTTTAGCCCCTAAACATATCTTCTGTTTCATTCAACATTGATATTAAGAATTTGTTGCTGCTTGTTAAGCTAGTTAGACATATCAGCAAATTCACTCTTTATTAATGGGTCATAACTCAAAATATAACTTAGTGACCCAGTATTCTCTACTTGTGTTGCTTAGAGACAGAGTGAAAAACGCTGGTGACATCTGCACCTGAGAAACATAATCGACCACTGTGAAGCAGTGAGAAGTTAACTGATTTGTTAAAAACAAATTGCTTTCCTGGCCCCCAGTTTGAAATCAAATCAAACTTTATTTATATAGTGCTTTTCATACAAAATAGCATTTCACAGTGCTTTACAGATTAAAATGACCACACAAACCCCCTCCGCTCCCCCAACCCAGAATGAAAACATATGAGCCATAGGAAACTCCACAATGGGAGCCATCTGCGTCAGCAGCAGCAGATCAACAGCAGCAGCCAAGGCAGTGACCCAGGGCGCCTGGTGGAGGTAAGGCTGAGACCCCCACCTCCACCAAGGCACTACCTGGAAAGCACCCAGGCAGCCACAGCCGAGCACCGCTCCTGAGTCAGAGAGCTCCCTCAGAGGAAACTGGAGGGAAGATTAAAATAAGAAGTTTAAAATATAAGAATAAACAGTAGAAAATGAGATTAAGTATTAAATTACTGATAAAAATTTTAAGACCAAACAAAAATCACGCCCAGGTTCTTCACTTGTGGAGAAGGATTAAAAGACAGTGACCGTAGTTTTGGTAAAGGTTTCTCTCTCTGAGCCCAAGGATCGATGACTAAAACTTCAATTTGTCCTGGTTGAGCTGGAGAAAGTTTTCTGCCATCCAGGATTTGATGTCTTAGAGGAAAAGGTATCTAAATTCACCATAAAAGTCCTGTCTGTGAGATAAGATGTGAACCATTTATTAACAGCACCACAGACTTGTTTTAAACAAAGTTAAAAGAATAGTGTGGTATACTGTATCAAAGGCCATGCTTAGATCCAGTAGAAACAACACTGTCACCTTCTGAGCATCGTTATTTCATCTAACATTTAAAATCTTCAGGGTGTGGTTCATCCTAAAACCAGACTGAAATTTCTCTTAGACATTGAGTGTTAACAAAATCATTAAGTTGAATTAAAACAAGCTTTTCTAAAACTTTGCTTTAAAATGTTAAGTTAGATACCGGTCGGAAGTTGTTAAAATCATTAAAATCTAAATGCTCTTCTTCAGCAGGGGCCTCACTACCGCCCCTTTAAAGGCAGCAGGGGAAAAAAACCCATCTGAA
Organism: Apricaphanius iberus; assembly: GCA_028564705.1. Taxonomy (NCBI): domain Eukaryota; kingdom Metazoa; phylum Chordata; class Actinopteri; order Cyprinodontiformes; family Aphaniidae; genus Apricaphanius; species Apricaphanius iberus. The sequence continues at coordinate 360,097 of JAPXFQ010001556.1, forward strand.
GGGAGCAATTCATCAGGGTTAAAATCTCGTGTCTTAAAGATTCACAACATTGTTTAAAAAGAAAACTGGGGATTGGGTCGAGAACACGTGGTGGGGCTCACCGAGGAGAAAACTTTATCAAGAGTCCTAGCTTCCACAAGGACAACTGTCCAGTGTTTCCCCTGGTAAAGACAGACACTCAGATATGTCTAAAAGCATGTTAGTTTGAGAAGATAAAATATTACATCTGATGGTGTATACCTTCCCTCTGAAGTGGTCTGCAAATTCATCACAGTGTTTGACGGGGTTTTCTGAAATGCATTAGAGGTATGGTTAAGAATGTTGTCTATGGTGAAAAACCGATTTTTTTATTTTCTGAGATGATTCTGGGAAAGTATGCATTTCTGGAATTTCTTACAGTGTTATTGTATGATCTGATGCAATCTTTAGTATCCTGAATCCACACTTACACATTCATTGTTGTACCCTAGCCTTTAACAACAAATTCACCCCTTCATATTATCTTATAGACTTAATTCATCAGGATGAGTCTAACCAGTGTGGATGGTTCCAGACTGACCTTGCTATGATTTCTACAGGAATGAACAGATCAGCTGTGTAGTGGATCTTGTGAGTCCTGTTACGGTGGAGCAGCAGCATCAGTGTGCCTACGCAGACATTTCAAGTAACCTTTTTGTCAAGGAAGTCATTGTTTACCTGTCCTTGAGACACCCCAGCCTGGAATTGGAGATATCAGTTTATTATGCCTTTGTGCACAAAGAATGTATAGCCAAATTGTACTGTTTAGGATTTAATACAAATATTTAGATGAAACCACTTAACTGTTCTGTTTACAGTTAAGCAGAAGCCTTGTTGGTATATGAAGTTTAGGTATTTTGAAGAGTTTAAACTATTCTTTTTTTAAGTGGAATAATAGATTATGTCCTTAGGTTTTTACATGCCATCGATTTCCCATAATCCACTAAATAATGAAAACAGCCCCCCACTAGTATTTGGATAAAGGTCAGACAAACCACACCCCTTATACAGGCCTCAACAAGCTTTTTGCACATATTTAGATGGTTGAATCCTCCTTCCTAATAGAATGAGAACATTTATTTAAATTGGTTTCTTTCCTATAGACTCAGCTTTTAAAATAACAAATGTTTTAAATAAATTGAAATCAAAGCCATTTCAAAAGCTTAAGTTAGCCTTACCATTCTAAACTGCCAACTGGAAGTCTTCTCCTAGGCTCCTCCAAACATTCTTTCAGCTACTGTGGTCTCAGTCTTAAAAGCAGATTTAATCTTGTCAGAGCAGAAAACCTTTCCACTGAAGGACATTAACTTTCCAATGATTGCTGTAAATTTCCATTCAAGCTTCAAATCGTTGGGTTGTGGTCAGCGTCCTGATCCTATGTTGCCTTAAGCTCTTCTTTCCTGTGGAGATTACCCTGGTGTCTTGATGTTTAAGATCAGCTGGAGGTTTGGTGGTTGTGAGTTGTTTTTGAACATCATGAGCAGTTTATTTTCCCTCATGGAAGGTTAGATAGATGAACTTGGACACAGTTGGGTGCTGCAACTAGGTAGTGATTCCAAACAGACATTGGAATTGGTTTGGATAGGCTTCCTACTCTGCCTCTGCAAATCCCCCAAACCCCAGACAATTGAAAAATTTGGGATTGGGCAAATTTATCAATTCTGATCAAAAAAAGCAGGCAGGTATCTAGCCAGAATTCTGTCAGAACTTTGCTAATGGCTACAAGAAGTGTTTGGTCTCTGCAATTTTCAACTGAACATTCTCATGCGCTCAAGTCTAGCTTTTTTCCATTCATTGGTGTGTGTTGCATCACCAACACCCACCAGCCCCAGGGGAAAAACAGTTAGAAATGCTTTATTAAAAGCCCCAAATTACTATGACAGTTGTGCTCATGTTGAGTGGTTGGAAGTGTTCAACCAAACCTATGCTGTATTAAATCAAGTTCTAGAGTGTTGCTATTAATCTCTGAGTTAGTAGCTTGTTGCATGCTCATCCAAACCTCTTATCCTGAAACTGCAGGGTTGCGGGGGCTGGTACCTATCTCCAGCAGTCATCGGGCGAGAGGTGGGTTACACCCTGGACAGGTCATCAGTCCATTGCAGGGCAACACAGTGACACACAGGACAAACAACCATGAACACACACACGTATCCGTAACCACAGTTTTGAAGAGATTATGGCAACAGTGCGAAGCACACCATTGTGTAACTCACTGTTATTCTTGGTGTATTTATTGATATCTAGGTTGGTATAAATCAACAATCTTTAAACAAATACACAAATTCCATCATCTTAAGAAAAATATTTAAAACCACACAACAAAGGATTTGTACACAAAGTGTCCTGATTGACCTGTCCACATTCTGGATCTGTATCATGTAGACAGTGTTAAGAGGACACCCACAGAGTAGGCTACTCAACAGCAGTTAAATCAGTTATTGAGCAAAAGCTGAATTAGCAATGTTTATAATTTTAGCAATTATGAATGAAATCAAGCCATTGATGGTTTAACATGTCAGTAGTGTAAGAAGTTATGTTAGTTGCAAGGCATAAAGAAAATTATTGAAAAATAATAGATTAAGAGGGAGTAACTGTTGCAGGTGTAGGTCACATGACCACTGTTCTCTTCCTTGATTCCAACACAGGTATTCTACCTGCTACCATTTACAGTAATTAATTAGATATGCCTCCATACATTAAATGTACACTAAGATTCTAAATAAAATAATGCCATAAACAAATATTTGAATAACAGATGATTCTCAAATTGGCTGTTGAAACCATAATGACTGAAAATCTTTTATTTCTAAAGAATGCCATTCTATTTATTTACTGTACAGTTACCAACTGCTGTTACTACAATTTAAAAAGAATTTGCTTAATACTTTGCCAGCAATGCAATATTTTGTTTATATTGTTTTCTCTATTGAATTTAAAATGTAAAAATTGTATTATTGGTTGGTGTTAAGTGAGCAGGCATTACTACACTGTTGGTGGCTATTATGGCAATATTTCTCTGTATAATTCTAACAATGATATTCTCTGTTTGAAAATAAATTAATTAAAAAGGGATAATGTCAAAAAATGGCAGCCATTTCATCCAATTTTTGAAGCCTTCTTTAAAAGTTGTTTATACTGTCAAAATAAAGAAAGTCAGAAAGTAATGTGCTTCTGCAACTTGGTTCAAACTATAATTAACATGATACAGGTTTAGACGAGTCTTAACTTCCGTTGAAGCTGAGTTCAGTAAATACAGTTGTCACCCTGGATTTACAACTAGAACTACAATAGAGTCTACCTGAACTCACATAACACGTGTCAGTTCACAAACAGGTTTAATGCCCTTTTCTTTGAAAATCCTCTCAACTATAAATACAAAAAATACAGACAGGAGAAGACCACAGAGAATGGTTGAAGCTGTCACCACCCTTCTGGTTTCTGAGCTGATGTCTCCTGGACACAACACCAAGAGTAAGGAGAAGAAGGTCCAGCAGGAAACCTTACTGTCTGCATGTCCTTAGGACGACACAAAGAAGCTTCTATCACCCCATATGGAGAGTGTGATGACACACTATCTAGGTGTGTGTTACACAAGCTCCCCAGCTGAGACAGGAAGGCAGTGCAGAGGGTAATCAACACTGGATTTATATTTAATCAGCTGCCCTCCTCCCTCTGTTGGTGGCATATCCAGATCCTACTGCCTCAGAAAAGCTAAGGCCATCACTGCAAACCACTCCCATTCTCTGAATAGAGCTTCAGATCAGTCTCACACCACTAGTTTTAACAACAGCTTTTTCCTCTGGGACAAGGCTCTGAAAACTGCAGCTCTTCAAACCCATTATATTAAATATATTCTTCTAAACAGTCTTTTCATTGTTCCAAAAACCTTTAATTTAGCTGTAAAAAAATCTGTATGTGCTTGTGAGTATTTTGGCTGTTAACAAATAGGATGTTGTAGGAGAACAATGGAAACTGGCTTTATCGAGGTTTATTTCCTGCTTGTACTTCCTGCAAACATACAAATCAACACACACTTCTAAGCATGTGATACAGAAAGATAAAAGTAAATGGGATAAACAGGTCTGTCTGTCTGTCTGTCTGTCTGTCTGTCTGTCTGTCTTTCTTTCTTTCTTTCTTTTAACTGCAGATCTACCAGGATTGTCACACACCATCTCTACGGTTTACATACAATGATAAGAAAAAGGGAAAATATCCAATGAGTGGCAGTTCTGTGGCCGAACATGCTTTGGTGATGTCAGAGGACAATGATCAGACTGGTTTGAGCTGATAGAAAGGCAACAGTAACTCCACTAACTGCTCGTTACAACCAAGGTATACAGAAGAACATCTCTGAATGTACAAAATGTCGAACCTTGAGGCAGATGGGCTAAAGCAGCAGAAGACCACACCGGGTGCCACTTCTGTCAGCTAAGAACAGTAAACTGAGGCTACAATTCGCACAGGCTCACCAAAATTGGACAATAGAAAATTGTAAAAAATGTTGCCTGGTCTGATTGAGTCACGGTTTCTGCTGGATGGCAGGCTCAGAATTTGGCATCAACAACATGAAAGCATGGCTCTATCTTGCCTTGTATCAACAGTTCAGGCTGCTGGTGGTGGTGTGGGAGAAATTTTCTTGGGCCCCTTAGTACCAATTGATCATCGTTTCAATGCCACAGCCTACCTGAATGTTGTTGCTGGCCATGTCCATCCCTTTTATGACCACAGTGTACCCATCTTTTATTTGCTACTTCCAGCAGGATAATGTGTGTACAGACCAAAAGTTTGGACACACCTCCTAATTCAATGCATTTTCTTTATTTTCATGACTACATTGTAGATTCTCAATTGAGAACATTATAACTATGAATGAACACATGATTTATGGAATTACTCAGGTCCAGTGACTTTGGAGGCCAGGTTATTTCACAATTTTTGTACTACATAATTCCATATGTCTTCATTCATAGTTGTGATGCCTTCAGTGAGAATCTACAATGTAAATAGTCATGAAAATAAAGAAAACGCACTGAATTTGGTCTGTACTGTACATAGTGCAGGTAATGGTCTTTTTAGCCAAGATCTCAGGTAATTTTGTCACCTCCTCACCTACTTAGTTTTAGCACTGTATACATCTACATCTTTCTTACATATTTTTTATTTTTGTACTGTGCACTGGAGTTTTTTCTTGTTATGTAGAACATTTGCATTTTGTTGTACCTGACAGTTCTATTCTATTCTATTTTGAAAGGTGTTGTATCCTAGCATGCAGACTGAGGTTATTCCACCACATTCAGTGACAGGTCGTTATTATTTGGACAACACAGAATCGAGCTTGATGTCTCTATATTGAGTTTTGCTGCCACCTGTCGGTGGATTTGTGGTAAAGTAGCAGCGTTAGCGCACAAACCTTACTTACCTCCGTTAGAGGCCCTTTTCAGATACAACATATCGCCAGGTTTTGCTTTAATAATGAGACGCATGTATAGATCTCGGTTTGAACCCGCGGTTAGACCTCATGTACCACCTTTGGGATTCAAACCGCCTCCTGCTCCAAGGTTAGTAAACTATTATCCTTGTGCATGTACAGTCAGCTGGGATCTGTGTAGCTAACTGGCTAATTGGAAGTGAGCTTTACTTTTCTGTAAACGTTGGCCCTTTTAAAATAAAACATGGTATTTTTTTACTTTTATTTTTTATAGCATTTTAGTGCTTCGTGTTCTTTGTAAAGCTCAAAGTAAGCAGTTATCCAAGTTCTTCCTTAGAAGCTATTACTTTCCCCATCATTGTTTTGCTCTATAGCTAACTCAAAACTAGCCCAGCTAGCTTAGCTTCCCTCCCTGAATTGTCGACTTACTGCTGTTGAAGTTGTTGTGCCGAGCAGCCTTGGGTTCAGCCAGTCTTGTGTGTTTATTGTGTGTTGTTCCAGAGTCCCCCAGCATTTTATTGAGGCTATGAAACGCATTTCAGGAACACCTGACATGGTTCCCAACACCCAGCCAAAAAAGGGGGAAGGTAAAGTATCTATCTATCGATCTATCTAATCTTTCTACTAGCTAATTCACCTATCTCACCTATCTAATTCACCATCATTTCTTGGAAGAATCAGAAAATGTTTACGAGGAGGTAGTACTCGGATCCAAGAATAAGTATCATATCAGTTTGAGAAAATTGGTATTGTTGCATCCCTATCCAAATGATACATATGTTTATATGTGGAAAAAAGTAGTATTTTACCTGTGGAACATTATTTATGACATGTTTTCTTTTCGGGGATTGTTTTGTATTTTTGCAGTGGAAGATTCAATTGATAAATGGAAATCATCCTTCCAGCCGATTGATAAAAAGGGTCAGAAGTCTGAGGACACAGGTAAAGGGAATGAAAGGTGAGGTAAGAACTTTCTGTGTCTCACTAGGAGTATGAAATGTTTGGGGTTTTTTGTTTAAAAAAAAAAGAGTTATCTTTTGTTTAGAAATGGGTTGTTACTTGAAGCATCTGAATCAATCTAACCCTTCTCCTCTTACTTGTAGGATTGAGCTTTACGACCCCTGCAACCCTCTGTCGCCAGATTCCGATGCCGAGACGTCAAAAGTTCAAGACTGCCAGCTCCCTCCTCCTATGCAGGATAGCAGCCTGAGAAGTCAGCGTCCGTCTCCAGACAGTGACAGCAGGCGCTGGGAGTCGTCGACAGCAAACCTTCCCTCTGAAAGGCAGGAGTTTGTGCCGAAAGCGAGACCAACAGAAAGCCGAGATCAGAGCCCAGGGCATATTATGCCTAAAAGCTGTGCTTACAGCCCAGAGAATAATCTACTTGACCGTTCAGGTTATGACTTCCCAAGTCGACACTTGGAGCCAAGAGTTCACAGTCCTGACAGACTTATTCACAGCTCTTCCACCCAGGGTATTCCTGAATCCTTCAGAGGACCAAGGACCAATGAAGGGGAGAGAAAACCACTTCTTGATTATCAAAGAGAGGTAGCGCTAAAAGCTTGGTTTGAAACACATAGACATATTCCTATCCAAAACCCTTTTCTGATATGATAACAGGTTGCTGCTTGGTTCTTTCTCTCTTTGTAGATGGCCGCTACTCTCCGGGTATCTCCACCTAGGTTAAAGCGAGATCATCAACAGCTGGGATATGTAGAAAGAGGTAAATCAACCTTCTTAAGAAGTCATTGTAGTGTTGGATCTGTGAACCTTACTCCAAGCTATTGTGTGGGAAATGCTATTGCTTTAAATAACTTTATTTAATTGTTCTTTTTTCTGTAATGTTGTTCAACAGGACTGGATCAGCAGCCACCTTCTCCGAAGCTGACAAGAACTAAAGGGGAAAATTCAAAACTGGACAAGTAAGCGGTTTGTGCTTGTATGTCATGCATCCCTAGTGAATATATTTAAAGGTAAATGGGAAGAAAAGAGATTTCTTACACATTTTCATCTTTATGCACTTTTAGTCCATGTAACTAATCGATCAAAAAAAGATTCTAATGAGAGCATCTGAGATTCTTCTCAGACCTGGATATCTTACCCAATGCATCTCGGTATCTGGGAGCTGATGGCTCGTTGAAGAGTCACACAGGCTTTGGACTAAATCTGTTAATGCACCGGACACAGAGTGTTGGTGACAAATCGCTGCAGTTTAACCACTGATGCAGAAAGAGCGTATTCTGTGGGGTTACCTCCCACTGAAGTGATCTAACAAGCCCTCGTTCAGAGGGTGCTGCCGAATTCTGACCACTTTAATGAAAGAAATATTCCCTGATTTCAAAACTTTGGCTGAATTTGTGTTTGTAATTCCAGTCTCTAGTGTGGCAACAGAGTGGGAGCGCAGTTCAATTGCTTGCAGTGCGTTCAGCCACAGCAGGTGTAATGTTCACGCCATATTTGCCGGACTATAAAGCGCACCTGATTATAAACAACAACGGCCTATTTTAGGGGGAAAAAAAAACACAAATGTGTACATAAACAAGCCACACCCAATTAAACACTGCAACTGTTTTAACGTTTGATTACCATATGTAAGGGTTTGTGCAGAAGGGATTGTCGGGAAAGTGATTGGTGTTTGGGGAAGCTTTGGTTTTGTTAACATCTCAACACGGTGGAAACACCTCGCCGCTCCCCTCACTGTGGGTTCAGACAATCTTCAAGGAAGACTTCGAGTTTGGGCCACTTTCTTTTATTACCTCTGAAAGCTTTTTTTCATATTATTGCATTTAGAGAGCTTTTCATGCTGGCATCACCGTCTCACCATCATTGCTGTCAAGAGTGTGTGAAGCAGCTGTCGCTCTATTTCCTTCTTTAAAAGCCAGATCGACTGCCTTTAAGTTAAAAGCAGCATCATATTATTTGTATTATATTCATATTATTAACCATTATTTTCTAGTGATTTTAATACACATTTAGCCGGGAGTTTTACAGAAGATGGGTGTTTGAAACAACCTTAATATTATTTCCAGTCTACCATAAGCATGATTAAAAAAAAAGTTATATTTAACAATAATTATTTTCCACTGCTTGGTGCGCAGCTTGTTACACTTTTTTGACATCACCAAGCTGAAGTCAGCTGGTTAATTAGTCAGGCTTTCTGCTGTGGTAACCAGCCAGTAGTTTATATTTCTCCCTGTCAGGGAGTGCAGAGAAGCATCTGTTGATGCAACCGTGCCCTGCGGCAGGCCCCTAGAAGGTGATGGAGTCATCGAAAGTTACAGAGAACGCAAGCCTGTGATTGGTCACCGCGTCACTTTCTTAAATTCACCAATAGCACCACTATTTCCCCCAAAAAAACCAGAGTGCTAAAGATATGTGGTCTCCGTGGATAGATGTGCAAACTTGCTGACAGAGAAGTATAATGTTAACAAATGTTGTGCTGGTAGCTTGCCAACTGTAGTTTGCAACATCAACTCAATAATTCTGATGAGTGAACCCCTGCTATGGTTTCCACATCCCGACTGTCCAGATTTTCTGTCATTGAGATTATTTAAAAACTGATAAATCTATCTTTTTCATTCTTGATTGAAAAAATTGGGAATGGGAACGTTTAGTGAGAGGAGAGGCAGTGCTGCACTGTTCTCCATAAAACCAGAAACTCTAACTAGAACTTGAGCCTTTCCATGACATCTCATTAAAAGCAATGACTTATAGTGTCAATTCAGATGGGGAAAAACCACGCTTGTTCCTTAAACACAGCAGGTTGCCATCTTCACCCCCACCATGTTGCACCTCCCTGTTACTGGAGAACGAAGAGGTACAAATCCGACACTCATATTCAGTTGCTTTATCATCTGTCTTCTAGGTGCCCCATTAGCTGTGACCTCTGTGACGTAGAGTTGTCTAATGCTCAGGAGTTGGAGGAACATATGGACAGTAAAAGCCACTGGGATACACTGGAGCACATCCAGCGAAGCAGTAATTATGATGATATGGCAATAGCATTTCTACAGGTGAGATAATCATACAGTGGAGAGAACAAGTATTTGATACACTGCAGATTTTTTGAAGTTTTCCCACTTACAAAGCATGTAGAGGTCTGTAATTTGTATCAAAGGTACTCTTCAATTGTGAGGGTCAGAATCTTAAACAAAAATGTAGAAAATCACAGTGGATGATTTTTAAATAATTAATTTATATTTTATTGCATGACATAAGAATTTGATCGCCTATCTACCAGTAAGAACTCAGGCTCCAACAGACCTGTTACTTCTTTAGGAAGCCCTCCTGTTCTCCACTCATTACCTGTATTAATTGCTCCTGATTGAAGTTGTTACCTGTATAAAAGACACCTGTCACACACTCGAACAAACTCCAACCTCTACACAATGGCCAAGACCAGAGAGCTGTGCAAGGACATCAGGGATAAAATTGTAGAGCAGCACAAGCCTGGGATGGGCTACAGGACAATAGGCAAGCAGCTTGATGAGAAGGAAACAATTGTTGGTGCAAGAATTAGAAAATGGAGGAAGTTGAAGACGATGGTAAATCCATCTGCCAGTAGCTGTGACAAGAAAGGCTTGTCACAGCTACTTGTCTTCAGAACTCCTGGCAATGGTCCATCTGCCAGTTGAATCTTTGGCCGACTTTCCGGTAAGATCTCTCCTCGTGGGGCATCAATGATCATGAGGACAGTGAGGGATGAGCCCCGGACTAGATGGCAGGACCTGGTCAATGACCTGAATAAAGCTGGGACCAAAGTCTCAAAGAAAACCAGCAGTAACACACTCCACGGTTATGGATTAAAATACTGAAGTGCATGCAAGATCCCCCTGCTCAGGCCAGCGTATGTCAAGGCCTGTCTGAAGTTTGTCAATGACTATCTTGATGATCCAGAGGAGGAGTAGGAGAAGGTAATGTAGTCTGATGAGATAAAAGTGGAAATTTTTGGTCTAAACTTTATGCGCTGTGTTTGGAGAAAGAAGGATCGGTACAACCGCAAAAACACCATCCCAACGGTGAAGCATGGAGGTGGAATCATCATTCTTTGGGGATGATGCTTTTCTGCAAAGGGGACAGGACGACTGCATTATATTGAGGGGGGGATGGATGGGGACATGTATCGTGAGGTCTTGGCCAACAATCTCCTTCCCTCAGTAAGGGCATTGAAGATGGATCGTGGCTGAGTCTTCCAGCATGACAACGACCTGAAACACACAAACAGGGTAACTAAGGAGTGGCTCCGTATGAAGCATCTCAAGGTCCTGGAGTGGCCTAGCCAGTCTCCAGACCTGAATCCAATAGAAAATCTTTGGAGAGAGCTGAAAGTCCATGTTCACCAGCGACAGCCCCAAAACCTGAACGCTCTGGAGAAGATCTGGATGGAGCAGTGGGCCAAAATCCCTGCTGCAGTGTGTGCAAACCTGGTGAACAACTACAAAAAACGTCTGATCTCTGAAATTGCAAACAAAGTTTTCTGTACCAAATATTGAGTTCTGTTTGTCTGATGTATCAAATACTTATTTAATGCAATAAAATGGAAATTAATTATTTAAAAATCATCCACTGTGATTTTCTGCATTTTTTTTGTTAGATTCTGTCCCTTTCAGTTGAAGACCTTTGACACAAATTACAGACCCCTCTACATGCTTTGTAAGTGGGAAATCTTCAGAAACTCAGCAGTGTATCAAATACCTGTTCTCTCCACTGTACCCTATTTACTTTTTCTAATGCATATTTCAATTGTAAAGATGTAAAAATCAGATTGGAAAGTTATTTTTTTCCCTGTAACAGGAAGTCATGGTCTATAAAAGTCAGCACTGTAGCCGAGCTGTCGAAGAAAATGCTCTTCCAGGTAAATAGACTACTGAGACACTATTGGCCTGGTTTGGGTTCAAGTTGTTTTGGTTGTTCCCTCATGGTTCTATATGGCATTCCCAGGTCTGCAGGAGAACCACCACATGACGAAGGTGGAAATGTTTCAATGTGCAGCTTGTAAAATCCATATTTCCACTTCTGCAGCTGAAGTGCAGGCTCACATCTCCTCTCTGGAGCACCTGGCTAACACAAAGGTAAGCCTGTGGAATACCACCTACACATCCAGCTGCACCGGCTATTTAAATAGTCTTTTCAAAAAGATTTTCCACACCTATGTTTGTTGTGGTTGATGATTGATTTTCTTTTTTTTTTCCCATTAGGAATTTGAAGTTCAGCAGAGACATTCATGCCTCGGTAAAGCAGAAGCCATGCTAAAGAAGCTACAACCCCAGTTTGAGCTGTTCCTGAAGGTATTTCACAAGACTTTTCTAGCCTATGAAACATGATACACCGACATGGTGTGTTCCGTTTTTCTCAGGTCAAAACTCAGAGCTGGGTTTAACGTCACACCCTGTCTCGAAAGTCAGAATTCCTGACTACAAACGGAACGCACCAAAAACTCTGGGGGGGGGGGGGGGGGGGGGGGCCTGGTGCCTATCTCCAGCAGTCAACGGGCGAGAGGCAGGGTGCACCCTGGACATGTCGCCAGTTACCCAAATTCCAATCGGTTTAAATTTTTTCGTTTCTTTCTAGTTGATTGCATTGAGTCAACTAGGAATTGTGACCCATTCATGCAGATTCCGACCACAGCAATCCCTCATACTGAGCGAGCATGTAGTGTTGGTGGAGAGGAAAAACGCGCCTTTAAAGAGGAAGAAACCTCCAGCAGAACCTACACCAGAACCTGGCTCAGTATGAGTGGCCATCTGCCACGACCATCTGGGTGTTTAAGAAGACAGAGCAGAGACACAGAAAGAACAAACTGACGTTACAATTAATTTTGATTTAATGATGCAACACTTGGTGACTAACAGTTGACCGGGGAAAACTGTATTAACCCTTTCAAAATGTCTTTCTGGACTTTTCATTTGAATTTTAGCTGTGAAAAAGTGCAGTGTTTCACAACTAAGTTGATTGTTTTGACTTAAAATTGTTTTATTTATTTTTTATAAGAATCTATTTAGGAAATTTTTGTTGACTATTTTTTCAACCCAGCACTAGTATTAGCAAGCAGGACGACACAAAGAATTTCAACACCAACCACACCACCAACCATAATTAAGTCATACAAATAAAATAAAAAATATACCTTAATAGTGACATTATGTAGCACAGAGAGACCAATAGGATGCAACATTATTTACCAGTTATATTTATCGTATTGTTTTTACAACAGAAGATCACTTATTTTTCCAAAGAAAAGTATTTCCTCCTAGTTGAGGGAGTCAAAATGTACAATTATTTTTCTATCAAGTTAAAACTTCAATGCCACAAAAAACCAAGGTAATGCTGTCTAATTATTTAAATCCTGAGCTGAATGAGTTTTATGGCACTATATCGTAATATATTTTTGCTTTGAAAATGTTCATATCAAAAACATGATTGTTGATCGTCCTGATTCGGTCTGAAAATGTCCTAGTTTATAGGACATAATTAGAGCTGTACCACCTTATGGCACACATGCTGTATCTGTCTCTACTGGTTGACTTTTTCTTTTAAGTTAGACATGTCAGTCTATTGTAAGAGCTCCCACTGTCTCTGGCACGTCCAGATAAGTTTGTCCCGCACGATTGTTTGGAAAAATGCTGTTTCAGCTTGTGAACCTTCGATGCTATTGCTTTTCAGCTCTCCTAGTGTTTAGCATTTTGATGTTCAATTAATTTATATCGTGCCAATTCTCCACAGATGTCACCTCTAATCCAGTAGGTTACCAGCCTAGACAGGATAGTGGTTAGCCTCCCTAATGCTGACGTTGTGAGTAGTCTCCTTCTCATTTGCCTGCGTTGACCGCACAGTTAAAAGTGTAGGCTTATCCTTCCTCAAATCAATAGCTGGGTTTGGAATGGATATAACCCTCATGCAACAAGGATGCAGCCACCACAGGGACGGGCTGTTGTCTTAATTATGGCAATCAAGGAAAAGGCCTAGAAGGGGGACAGCATCTCATCAATAAGGAAATTGTATATAGATTTTTTTTATTATCACAATTGCGCTAATCTACAAAAAAGACCAAAAAAAAACTATGTTCACCAAAATGGATGAAAAGATCCAATTGAAACAGCTCAAAACTTTTGCCAAGAGGTCAACATGAACTGCAATTTTTTTTCTTTAAACTGGTTTTCATTTACGTGATAATGTCCCACAATTTTGTGAGCGACAGTTTTGACCTGAAAGAACATAAACTCTTGCACCCCAACTCAAAGATTTATTTAGCACATAAATCAGCAATAGAGCACAATGTGCCAGGGAAACATGGTGGTGGCAAGTATCATGCCCTGAGCTTTGCTTAATTCAGATTAAACTGGTTTTGTATAGTGTCAAGAAGCATGAATCTCCTACCTGAAGCCCAATTTATATTTCTACATGGATACATTCAACAGCATTATCCATCAACACTGGGACGCAAGGAGTAAAGCCCCGTTTTCTAACTATCCATTGAACAAAACGAGCGCATGCCTGTGATTGGTCAGCCCAGGATCTCTTCACCAGCAAAGTGCTCTATAGTCTATGTAATAATTAGTTAATGGTTTGGGGCATTACATGCCTTATATTAAAAGGCCAGTTCTCTAGTTGACCAGAAATGCTGCAATGGAAGGCAGCCCCCCCACTGTCCTGGCGAGGAATTGCTCTGCAAGACTGTAAACCCAACAGAGAAGTAAAAAAGAAAAAAACGGTCTCCATCAATATGTCTATGTCTGGGTGCAAACTTGCTGATGGAGAAGTGGACTTTAGAAGTCAATTTTGAGGTTTCAAGTGACTCTTGAAATACAAGGAATGGCATACGCAAAACCCTTAACTAAATCTGAAGTGTCACAGGAGGAAAATTTGCTTTAATTAAGTTAGTTTTAATCTTATCATATATTGCTTCTCTGTTGGAGAGGTTACCCTCTAACTGATTGGTTGGTCAATTGTACAGAATGTGTCACATTAAAGGTGGAAAATGTAAAAATTCTTATACGTCATAAAAACCTGGTATTTTTAATAAGGGGGTGGACACCTTTTTGATAGACCAGTGTGTAAAAGGTTTGGGTTTTGGCTTTAAGATATGCTTCAAAGTGAGAACTTGTTCAGAATCTGATGGCTAAACTCACCGTTTTGTTTCAGGGAGCCTGTCCATTTGAATGAAACGAAGTGTGGTCAAAGACTCTTCTGTTGAAGGACACCGAACACGACTGTACCAGAACCTCATATATATATATATATACTGTAAATATTCATGAATATTGTTTCCACATGTCAATAAAATGCTGTCTCATTTATACTTTTCTTTTTTCGTTTTGTTTTTCATAACTTGATCATAAAAATAAGAAAAAACCAGCGGCTAGTTTTCCCATTTTTTTATTTTTTATTTAGAACAACACAAATCTTTACGCATTGTATCTGTGTGATATAGTACATTTCAAATTAAATTATTTCAAAACAGTATATTGAAACATTAAATATAGGTAACATGAAAGAAGGGGATGATCGGCATGTGTTGTGTGCGTTAGGGCTTTTTTAAAATCTACTTTCAGATTTTACTGTATTTAGTTAAAAATGCAGTTACTGAAATTCTTTTATAAAACATTTTATTTGTATTACAAAAACGTTGCAGACTTTTTTTTTTCTTTTTTCACTTGAATAAAAAAAAAAATGTCGTGGCTATCCAGGCTGATAAGTGTGTTGAGTGGGTCGTGTTGCAATTTAAAGGAAACATGACCAGTGTTTTCTAAGATGGTGTTGAACTGAGGAGACTCCAGATCTGGACTAAAACGGGACTAAAACCATGAAAAATCTGAGGTATAGGTTGTCTTCTTTAGAAATGGATTCAACACTACATTACTGCATAAAATAATAAGTATCCATTTGGAATTTAATTCCTTTACAAATGGACCATGTAAAAAGAGACGAAAGGTAACAATATTCCAAAATAATATTTCCTCAACCGTCCAAATGTTCAAACAGGCACAATGTCTTAAACATCGGGCTGTGTTGTCCTTTTGGCCATGATTTCATTGACTTAAAAAAAGTAAGTGAACAAACATCCAATGTACATGTACATACAATCTAGTGAAATCTAGGAAAAAAAAAGTCCCCTTTGGCCTCATGAGGCAGCGTGTGCGACCGATAAAGAGCTGTCTTCATCGGTCTTGAGGGTTGGGGCGTTCGTGGACAGCGAGGTGACCTCTGCCATGCCGAGCCCAGTGCGAGGAACACCAGTGTTCATGATGTGTCTCTGTAAATGTTTAATCCAGTCCTCCTGGACTGACAGCGGACCCTGGAAGACTAGGTCACAGAACCTGTGAAATAAAAATCGGGTGGTCTTAGAATTTCTCTTCAACCAAAAGAAAACTGTTGAACAGCAACGAGAGCATTTCTGCTGCAATTTAAAGCACAGAAATAAGCTTGCCTGCAGGTGAGCCTGTACATTTCCTCTGGACTCTGGGCTAAGGGCAGTGTCTTCTTCTTCAAACCAGGCCTCGAACGTGTCCTAACTGCTTTACACTGAATTGCTGAAAGACAAGAATTCCAGTAAAATTTACGGACATTTGAGATTACAGCACAGTCCACGGGGTCAAAACAGGATCAGCTCAACGAGATAAAACGGTTTGGAAACTCAAAAGACAGAAATGCTATGTGGGGGAAAGAAGTAAATAAAAAAACAGAATCTGAAACCATAACTAAAGAAAACAATTACGAAAATAAGAATTGAAAAAAACAAAATTGCATTAAAATAATTTTTCCTTAGTTTATTAGTCAAAACTGCTGTTTTGTATTACTCTTTTAATTCAACCGTTTTGTTTTCAGAGTTGAACCCAAATTTAGGTGGCCTAAGAGCCCATTGGACAGTAGTTCGGTCGACTTCATTTCCATCCAACAAGGGCTTCTGTACAGAAGTGATACTCCTGCGGAAATGACGTCCTGAATTCTGTCCATTGTGTCCTAGGCAGACAAAGAGCTCTAAAATTGGGTTCAACTCTGAAAATAAATAGGCTGAGTTGAGAGTGTATGCTTAGGACTGAAAGTAAAGGGGAAAAGTAACGTAACAAAGTCAAACGATCTAAAAACACAGAACAGCAGACAACAAATAAAGAAAATATGATTACATGAATACAGCTTAGGTCGTAAGTTATATACTGAATCCTGCTCTCTGAGCATCTGCACCGCCCTCTCCTGGAAAATGGTAACGTAAAATACGTCACTATGTGAACACTAGGAAGCGCTAGAGGTGTCTGAATTTTTTTTGTTGGAATCGTGTAATATTCAAATTTTCTGATAAATTGTATCTGTGGATTATTAATAGGGAAAGAGGAAATCATCAGAGTTAACAAAAAATGAAGTCTTTAAATATATAACTGTATTTAATTAACTTTATAAAGAATTTCACACCATTTACTGATATGTTCCAAACATATACTGCTAAGTTTTAGACAGAAGCTCAGTTTCACATGAAAGATTCCATAGGTCCTATCTCATCACTTTATCCAGGCTGACTTTGCAGGCTAGTTCTCTTGCCTCAATTTTAATTCAGAGCAGTTTTTTCAGTCAATTCTTACCAAAGACCCCCACAATATAAAAGTTTGATTGTGCCAAAGTTTGAGCCTCAGATGTTGTATCAGGATCAGTTATGAGGTAGTATTAGTTATATCTAGCAGACTGATTAAATTCTGTAGTTACTTCAGATTACAACTATTCTTCAGGTCCAATACAGTAGGGTGTGCCTCAGGGTTATGTTGTGTTTTGTTATTTCGGGGGTACCCACTTCAGCACTGGTGCAGATTGATCACCTTTAAACAAATGGAGTATCTCTGCTATGAGGAGAATATTCAAATATACATTTCTTCTATGTCTTATGAGGTTTCTGAGGTGCATGTTTTACACACAGTAAGGACTGTGTGTAAAATTTATAACCAACTATAGAACATCTTGTTCCTCTAGCCTCTTGTACTCGGGTTTTAGGACTCAGGTTTTAGGTTAGATACTTATCCCAAATCTTCAGGTGGTTTCTGTTTTCGCCATTTAGGAAATATAGTCTTGCAAAGTAAAGTTGATAATAAGTGCAAACTGTCATTTATTTATTGATTAATCAAGACTTGATTCTTTTAAATCATTCTCCTCTCTGAATCAAACCACTGCTGCTAGGCTTCTGACCATGTCAAGCACGTTTTCTCAGTTGTAAGTCACAAAACTTTTAGTCAAGCTGAACTGGCTCCCTTTCACTTTGGAGAGCATTATAACATCCTAGTTTTAACTTGTAAAGGTCTACAAGAACAAGGAGAAATTTAACAGAACCTCTAAAAGTCTATGAACTATGGTTCTTACAGTATTTATTTTTTTACGTTTTTTTTTTTTGTGGCATAAAAATATGTTATTGGTTACATACTATTTATTCACAGGAAATTAACGTTTAGTATTTGCAAATAGAGGGCAGCTTAGACCACAGATTTGGATGATTTTAAAGTGTGCAGAAATGTCTTGTTCACAAGTGAGCCAATGAAAACACAACACGTCAGTAAAAAAATGAATGAAGTAATGCTTTTAACCGAACTTACTTGTCCCTTCGAGTAAGGCAATCTGTTGTCTTTTTGCAAAAGCCCGAAGGTGATTGGACAGGCTAACTCCACTGTGGAAAGTTGCGTTACAGTGGATGCACACTTTCCTATTGAATTCACCCTTTTCTGTAAAAAGATACACAAAACAAGTGAAAGATTATTTAGTATTCTTTAAAAACATTCATCTCATTGTGCTACTCTATGCCAGTGATGTGCTACTCTATGCTGATGATACCTTACCTAAAAACACTTGCAACCTGAAATGAATGACCAGTATGCAGATACTGTCTTCATAGAAACTGCCTGCATGGTAGCGTTTTAAAATATTTTTTACCTGCCAAACATCCCAAGGTCTGCAGAAAGTCTGGTTTGAAATGTGTTCAATTAACCGGTTTAGCAAAGAAAAGGCTAAATTGTATTTTTTAACACTTGGCAAAACAGACACAGTAATTTATCTTCTTAAAAACTATTTAGTAAATTTGCTGGTTCTCCTTACCTACTCAAAGGATTGAATTGAATTTATGACTAAGTGAACTTTTAGTTGAGTCAAAGGAGACGTTAAAAGTAGATATCTGACACTCAACCCAACTAAATTCCAAAATATCATATCAGTTCATGCAAACAGTATCTTCAGGACATTTAAACTGTAACTACCTTTGAATTAGATGGTTACTTGCATAACAGTGTATGTTTATTGAAAAGGAAGTGGCTTCCGGATCATTGTTTAGACACATTACGAAAACAAAACTTAACTCTCTCAAGCCCTTTTTGTGTCGCTAAAGCTGGCTTATTATCATCACTGGTAAATGTGATGTAAAGTTTGACAGCCTAACAGATATTACCCTAGCTCAGACTGAAGCCTAGAGGAAAAAAATCTTTTCTTGGTTCTCAGCAACCAACATAGCCAATATGCACCATTTTAGTGTGTTTTTTCAGTGGTTTGTGTTTCAAAGCATGAAGCCCAACTTTATTTCCAATTAGAGCAATACACAAGGTTAAACTACTTATTAGAATATATGTATGAATGAATTGAAATTACTTTTCTTGTAAAGTGCCTTGACATGACATCTGTTGTGAATCAGGGCTATACAAATAAAGTGAATGGAATTGAATGAGAATCACTAGCAAAGAAACCATAGGCTAAATAACGTTGCTTTTATTATGAAATCCATTACACAAAAACGTACTATTTCAATAGGTTTCTGTGCAGTAATAGTTTAATTCTTGGCCCGTGCCCTTTGAGGGCAGACTCTTATGATCAGTGAGATAAAATGGAAACGTCTGTTTTGGGCAATTTGTAACTTTTTTTCTTCTTTTTTTTTTTTTTTACAATTTATTGTGATAATGGATTTTCATTTTATTTTCAAGTTAAACATAAAGTCTACTTTTATAATTTACAAGCGGTGGACTTTAGCAGCCCCCCCCCCCGGCTAAGAAGGCTCATACCATACAAAGAAAACCATATCAGCAAAATTAAGGCATTGTTTTTATAGCTTTATATTTCAATTGTTAAGGATTTTCATATCTTATGAATCTTTGTACCATTTTCTGTTTAGATAATGTCATACAAGGACATGTTGATCCCAGTCTTCAACTCTATGGAGATGACACCTTACTTTAACATATCTCATGATCAGTGCTCAGAAAACGTGAACGATTACACCATTCCTTTAAGACATTTACTTAGATTACCCGCTAAAGGACAACAAATCAAAATGAACTTTTTTGCTAATTTTAATATATTTAGAATACCTGTTACTATGTTTTTTAATGTGGATGCATCTTTTAAATAAATAAATTAATAAAAGATTACATTTTCTGTTTAGTTAATGAAATACAAAGTTTTATGCTGATGACGCCTTCTTTTAATAACTACAAAACATGGTTGCTTAGATCTTTGATACATCTATTCCTGTGTGGTGGTACATTTTGAATAGAGATGTATTCACTTACTCTTTAACCTATTTCCTCTTTTTTTGCACTTCTGTTGAAGTTACTTACCACCAGGTACTGAGTTTGGCAGTGAAGATACAACTTTTGATCCTGAATTTTCCTCAGGATTTGAAGAAACTGGTAACCCGTTTCTCGACATCTGAGAGGATCCCTTTTGTCTTGCATCTTCCTGACACTTCCTCTTTTTCAGGATCCCTATCAGGGCAGTTGTGCCTGAGAGGGAGGGTTTAACATCCAACTTTTCCCCTTGCCCATTTTCAGATTTGCTTTCTGCTAAAGAAAGTGAAGACATCAGTGGTTTGGCATCAGTGCAAAGGTTTGGAACTGAATTACTTTTTGGGAATCCCATCTGAGCCGAGGTGAAACGATTGATGATGGGCAGCTTTGGCAAAGCACCATACTGGAAATTATTCCGTCTTTTTCCTAGAATCTGAAAAGCCCGCTGGCACTCCTTCTTGTCACGCATCAGCTCACGGAGTAAAATTAATGGGGATTTGGTCTTTGTGCTAAAGTTTCTTCCAAGCTTTTTCAGATGACCTCGTATGTGGTTGGACTGTCCAGTTCTGTTGTCAAATGAGTCCCCACATAATGGACAAGAGTGAATGGTCCTTATAGTTTCAGAATCTGAATCTTCCTGTAGTGCTGTAGGAAAATAAAAATAAAGTTAAAGTTAAAACTAAATTAGGTTAAGGTTTCCAGTGTACAAAAAGAAGAAAGATATCTTAGTAAATACTTATGCAAGCAGAAAAGCTTCTACAAACATTTGTGAAAGAAAAAGTTGGTTACAAGTGTCAATTTATTACATTTTCTAACTACTAAGCATTCCATATTGAACTATTCGAGGTACCATAATAAAGAAAGAATAGGGAACAACAGTAATTAACAGCAGTTATTTTCTGATCTTGTTTGAAATGCAGCATCAATCGAACATATGTCTGTGAATTATAAACACTAATTCTGATGCAGAAAAAACTTAGTTAGTTAGGGTTTAGTATAAAAACGTTTAGTGGACTACAACTGCAGAAGAAGAAGAAGAGCGAGGGTCGTAGCCTCCAGGACAAATAAAAAGAGCATTAAACACGGCGAAAACTACTATAAATCTGACCATGTGGAAAGTGGCAGCTATGTCGGTGGAGTTAGAGCCAGCATGCACAAGAAGCTCTACAAGCTCTTGGCTGAGTGCTACAGCTAGTGCTAGCTCGAGTTAGCTGTATGAAGTCATATATGCAACTTCTGACTTTTGAATTTTAGGCATTTTAATTGCAAAATTTTACAATCAAATAAATTTCAAATCACTTGAAAAACACAGTCGAAATACAGCCTTAGTTATCATTTAAACTGAGGTACAACATATGTGTGATTCAGGATGTAAGACAAAGCGGACCAGAAAATAACTTCTATCTCTCCATTGACTTCCATTTAGTATTTTTTCAGACACGGGATCCAGGAGCTGACCGGAAGGGAAGGAGACTTAAGTCCCCAAAAGGTACAAACAAAGAAAAAAGTGTCGTTTTCAGAAGACCTTAAGAACACTTCAATTCAGAACACGTAAAGAGGTTCGCTGAAGGGGGTATCCAGTTACTTATGTCAGCTAAGAGGCAAGCTATGAGGGATTCAGATTCTGCTTCCCTGAACTCAAAGAGCAAAGTAAATAAGGTTTGGGTGTCTAGTTGACGCAATACCTGTGATTGGAGATAATATCTTTCAGGGAACATGCTTTGCCACACCTCACCAGTACGCCTCTCGGCAACTTCTTGGATGAACAAAATATATCAGCTGCTTGGGGAATGCCTTGAGTTTATGAAGTTTTTGTTTCTGTTTTGCAAAGGTGCTGAGACATGCAGCGCCATAATCGGTCAATTTAAGGACTGTCAGTCACTCATGCAAGCACTGAGTGGAGCCCAATTTTTTAACAATCTCCTGACCGAAATCGAGAGCATACATCTGTGATTGGTCAGCCCAACATCAGCCCAAGATCATTTCAGACCAGACCAGAACAATGCTCTATAGTTTATGTAATCAGTAGTCAGTGCAGCTTCTGTGCACTAGATGCTTTAAACTGAAAGGCCAGTTTATCTAACCTGGTCTTTTGGCGATTTTAAACTCCAGGAGATGTAGAGAACAACAAAACATACAGCTGTGTCTGTTAACATTCGTTTTTTAGAGTATTGTATGAGCTGTACCTCTAGTAACTTTCCAGCTCAATCAAAACTCGTTTTCTGTCGGCCATTGCTCATTGAGTGGAAATACGTTTAGAAGCTGAAGTAAATAAACCGCTGTTGACCAGAGAAGTCACTGCAATGGTAGCCAGACCCACTAGAAGAGGTCTGCACCAACAGCTGTACTGGTGATGAATTACTTTGTACCACTGACACACCACTAGAGAAGTATAAAAGGAAAACGTCTCTGCCAATACGTGCATGCATACTGGCTGATAAACTAGGCGTTAGTGTTCCAGGTGGGGCTCCTCTTTAGACTGTTGTACTCCCATTAAACCTAGTACTGTATAGACTGATCAAATAGGAAATTTGGCATTCATCATTGTTTTTTTCCAAGCTGCAATAGATCTCCAACCGGCTTTATCTCTAAGCACTAATGGTGGTATAAAAAACATAGCATAACTGTCTACAATAACCATCCAAGATGTTGGCATATCAACACTAGTTCTTATTTAAGTTGAAAACAAATTCTTGAAAAATATACCATAAATTCGCAAGCCTGTGTAGAAAACGGAATAAATAACAAAGAACTTTCCTTGTACATTGAAATGCACGAGTAAACATAACAATAAAGCCTTAACTGTTATGCAGGAAATGGCCGCATGATGTCACACCACATCACATTTCACAGTTGGTAGCTCTGCTAGCTGCTACTAACAGATTTAGGCTTTGACGCAAGATGTGTAAGATTTATATTTTCTCAGGGTAAGACCCCAGAATTAACTAAAGGACAATGCCAGTTGGAGGTCAGTAATGAGCAAACATGGATGAGTTCTTATTATTCAATTTATCACGAGTTTATCATCAGCACTCACATAAAAGTACACCGCACTAGCAGTGCAGGTACCTATCAACACTGCAACTGTCTGCTGTTCTCTGATCAACTTTTTTCCTTGAGATGTTCCAAATTCCACTAAATTTGAAATCAGATAATCTTTCTTTGGCTTTTCTCAACACAGTTTCTTTCAGTCTCTCTGTCATCATGTCTCTCTAGCTGACCGCCTCCTAAAGAATGGTGTTTAGCAGCACGAACAGGTAGCCCACAAGGTCCCAGAATGTATTGTGATGAAAAATATGTGGTTATTCTCCATTTCCTTGTTAAACATGTTAGAATACAGTCTGGCTTGATATTTTTATAGAAAAAAAGGACATGTATAAAGAGTACCTTTTTTCAGTCGACGTAATGCTGAATTTTTCCGTCGCATTCGTCGTCTTTTATCTTGATAACTTCCATCCTGTGGAGGCACACCGTGCTGTGAATCGTAGCCCACTCTAACTCTGTGAAGATGTCCACGCACGTGATTGGACAGTCCAACTCCAGACTCAAAAACAGCAGGACAGTATGGACACTTCTTACGGTCCAGCTCCAGCTCTGACAAATTGTCTGAGGGCGATTCCCCCAGAGGGATTTGGTGAGACTCGAATGTTTCTTGAAATACCTCAGTTTCGATGCATTCTTCTTTGATTTCAACGTCATTCTGTTCTTCTTCTTCCGTTTTGATTTTCTCAAACAGCTTTTTCGAGGCCTGTAGAGCACCCCTCATGGACATTCTCCTACTGTATGTGTATATTATGTGTTTCTTTTCTTTTTTGATTATGTCGCTAAAATGATTACCGTTGGCTTCGGACTCTTTCATCAAATAAAGTTCCTTTTCATCACGGTCCGACATATCTTCTAAGATACCTTTCTTTGGACTAGCCAAAGGTTTTGGTAAAATGAAAAATGAGTCTTGGTCAGAGGTGTTGCGATATGGGGTCGACATTTTTCGTTTAGACTGAGACTTTTTCATGGGTGAATGATCAGAGTTCAAGTTGGGGCCATGGTGGGGCCCAACAGGATCTTCGACTTTGACTGGTGTTGTTTCTTGTGACTCATCACAACCCTCTTTGTCTTTTTTGGAATCCAAATAATTTGTACTAGAAGTATTGCTTTCCTCCTTTTCTTCCACATCTTTCTTTGTATGGTTCTGACGAGACAGTAGAACATTAATAGATTTGTCAAGCTTTGATTCAGTCAATTGAGACTTGGGATCTTTCTTAAACTTGCTATTTTTGAACAAGTCAGAAATTCCATCAGAGCCATCTGATATATCTTGTTTTTTGGAGGGAATTTCTTTTTGTACTGATATTTTTGATGTAAACTCTGCATCTTCAAGCGGAGTTTTACGAATAGATGACTTGCACTCCTTGGAATGTTGTGCATTTGTCTCATCTTTCTGTGCTCTAGTGTATTTTGCAAAAGACATTTGATGACGTAGGATTAAGTGATTCTCAAAAACCTGCTTGCCGAAGGCTTTATAGGAACAAAGGGTGCATGGGTAAGTTTCATTATCATCCAGCCGCATTCTTTTTCTAACTCTAATAAGTGTGTGATGCACAACGTTATGTTGCCTAAGCTCTTGATCAGTCACACATCTGTAACTGCATTTGTCACATTTAAATTTCCTTTTTTCTTTTTCATGAGTTTTTGCGTGTTGAACAAAAGTGTTTGGGCAGCTTGTGCCGAATGGGCACTGAGGGCAGAATAACTTTGCGTTTTTATCTTCTTTCTTCTGGTTAATTTCTTCTTCTGTGACTCCTGTTTTCTTCTGATGGGTGGACATGTGGTCAATTAGCGAATTACTTTTTTTGAAACTCTTGCCACATTCTCTGCATATAAAAGGCTTTGATGGATATCTAGGAGGGTTATTGTGACACTTCATATGCTGAAACAAGCGAACCTCCTTCTTAAAAACCAGTTTACATTTCGAACAGGGGAACGATAATGGCTTCTCCTGTGAATCAGAATTTATTTTGAGCCGTCCTTTTAGTGTTGGATATTTATCATTTACGTTATTATCATGTGAACTTCTTACAGCTGTTTTGTACAAAATTTCTTTAACGACTTTTACAGTTCCATTAGGGTACTTCGGAACTAGATCTGCTGAAGTGGACTGTGGCTTAGAGAGCTTCTGCGGTTTAGTGATGTCTCTAACAGGACTGGAGTCTATGTAGCCTTCAGCATCAGAAGATTTTTCGGATGTTTTGGGGCTTAGATCTGGGTAAAGGTCTTCTGAAGGATCCACCATTACTACCATGTCCATTTTCCTTTTCCTTTTCCTTTGACTGTTGGCAAGACCAACATCCTCTTTTGCCTCTTCTGCAGGAGAATCATTATGGTTCTCCAAAAGAAACTGCATAAACTCTTTGTGCGGATCCCAGTTGAGGTCATTGGCACTGCTGAAATTGTCCAATGAATTCTCTGTGGATTCCGTGTCAAATCCCCAAATTCCAGGACTGTCTATTTCCTGCACAGTCTTTAGCTGGGTGATGCTCTTTTCCTCCTCTTTCTCAGAGGTAACGCAGTGAAGTTCATGAGCATGCGTTGCCTGATGCAAGGAGGGTCCATTTGCCAAACCGATTGGAGACAACATGTCTGTGCTGGACAGGACATCTAGGACACTGTTTTGATGTAGAGATGTTGTCTCAAAAGAATCAGTGCAAGAAACTGATTCTTGCGCCATTTTCACAGGTTGTAGCAGCATGAAAGTGTGGATGTCAGAATCAGCATCTTTTTCATCTTCATCAACACCTGTCAGACATGACACCTCCATGGCCACGACCTGGAAGACAAAAGTAAAGCCTAATCAAGTTACAATAAATACCGCAAAATAATATACATTTTTACATTTCAGGTGACATCACCAATCGTTGCACACATAATACAAACAAAAAACAAATCTGTCAGGATTTCTTGATGAACAGAGATTCACAGTAAAGTAAACCAACACCTGTTCAGGGTTCACCTATCAGTGAATTTCTTTATGGAACATAACTCCAAATTATTAGCAGAAAACTTTGCTATTAACATATTTTGTCATAGAACATATATCTGAAGTATTTGAACAAACCTGCAGCCTGGAAAGCTGATATACCTAATCATAGAGCTACTTGAGACGCTATTTCCTGATGTTAGGAAAGCAGCTAATCCTGGGGTTGCTATTCATTTTCTTAAATGGTGCATATTAATGCGTACTAAAGTATTATTTATGTTTGAAATATTAAAATAGGCATTTATAAGCATTCCAAAAACTGGTCTTTGTTTGCAGACTACAGCTATTCATGGGTGGTAGAGGCCAACCGATGTAGGTTTTTGAAAGGCCGATGCCAATACTGATTAAAAAGAAAAGAAAAATTGGCCACCGATGGTCGAAATCTAAAGCTGGTTATTCTGGCTGATATCTAAGGCAAAAATATATACTTTTTAGCAGCACATTGATTGTTAAAGACAACTGAACTCATTGAGTGCAAAATAAATTAAAAAAGTCAATATAACTCTTTACATATTTATTCAACTTCAAATATAAGACATTATAAAAAACAAACTCAAATAGTAGCCTAAGTGCAAATGGTTACAGAACACTGAAAATAAAACTGATGCAAGTTTCTTAAGTATACTAAATAAAATAAATTCAAACAGTAACTGGAATGATGGTGCAAATCGCTGGTTTAGGTAAATCTGAACTTACAGTATCAAATAAAAATAACCGCAAAGTAAAGCCCACTACCACATGGTAGTAAATAATAAAATCGAAAATATTTATAAAAATACTGCAGTTAAACATTAAGGGGTCCTTCTTTCAGTTAAGTAGGGGCTGCAGCTGGCCACACAGGTGCCTAATCGTTTTTTTAATACTGGCTTTTTAAAACAAATTTCAGCTGATGGTCGATATAGAAAAAAAATCAAATATATCGGCCAGATATATTGGCCTCTAATAGGTGGTTTTAACCTCATACCCATGAACACCGAGTTTCCACTTTACCAACATTTTCTGGCTTATGGCTTCATCCAGTCATCCAAGATGAAGACTTGACCAAAACAACCCCTTAATCTATAATAAAAAGATACACCATGGTGGAGCTTGGTGGCTCAGTTGGTAAGGCAGATGCACCATATGTAGAGGCTTTAGTCGTTGACAAAGTTGTCTTGGGTTTGATTGCCCTTCTTGGGCTTTTTCTGCATGTATTCTCCCTTTACCCATTTTATTCTGTCAAATTAATGTTCAATAACGGCCACTAATGCCAAATAGTACTAAAACAAACGATACACTGTTATCTAAAGGCTATATGTAAAATGGAAGGATATGACCAACTACCACAACTGAAAGTATCATTGGCTACAAACACTTATGCATTCTTAGAAGGTCTGCACGATATTTGAAAATCTTAATAAATATTATGAAGACAATATATGTTGGGAAGAAGCCTATTTTCTTTTTTTCCTCCCTTTCTTATCTTTGCTTTCAACATTCTATTACCTTTTTGGGCAATGTCATCTGAGTATGTTGTGAGCATCTGTTCCTATGAGACATAGTTTCACGAAAATAAGCGTCCAGGTTGTTACCAGGTTGTTGCTCTTGTTAACCTGTTAAACCCGAATTATTTTTTTAACAGGCTTGATACAACACATCATCTGACAGAAAAAATATTAATAATGCACATCAAATTAAACAGAAGACCACGCGCTACAAGGTTATGTAACCTATTTTTACTGACCACAAACACAACTCAGATTCCACGTAAATAAGTATTTGTTAACAATCTCCTATTATCATATCTTCGTCAACCCAGCCGCCACATTCCGGCCTCTACCGCAGCAAGCCTTTGTGCTGAATGCATAATCAACCACTCAAATGAAAGCAGAGACAGACTCTACCGATCCCAAAGATACATCTGCCAAAACGCTACGCCAAAGCACCGCAGACATATATATATATAAGCCAAAGTATAACACACAAAAAAAATCGCTTTTCAGAATCACAGTTGAAAATATAGCCTTACCTTTGCTGTTTTGCCGTGTGAAAAATATTTATTTGAAAAATAAACGCTATTTTCTGATAATTCCATCACTTGTGCACCATTTAAAACCTTCCAGGTGTTTCCTGTATAATGTTTGTGTCCTAGGAAGTGTTTACAGTGAATTCACGGATGAGACTGGGTTTTCCCCTAGGCTCTGTTCTCGGCTCCCTGGTTGGCTGATTGTATTGTCAATCTTGTTTTGCAAGTTTTGGCGTTATTCTATAGGCTTCTACGATTCCAACGAGGTGTCACTCATTCAAATTGACCAATCAGCTCCGAGTGAAAGTCTTAGGCGTAAAATAAGAGCGTCAGTAGGCAAGACCGTCTTATGACACAAGATGGCGCAAGACGCTTGGACATAACTTTGATTTGCTGCTTTCACTGTTTATATCTGATAAATGTCACCAGAAAGATGCCAAAAAGTGTTTATTTTAGGTCTACTGAACACTATGTGATATTAAAATGGAAAATATAACTTTTACACAACAGAAATAGAAATGGCACTGTTTGTGCCAAACTGGACACCTCGCCTGATATGTCAGAAGAATCAGAATCAGAACTGTACTATAACCTCTCTAGTTTTGTCCTGTTTCACGTAATCAGTTTCAACTTTTGCAGAGATAATGTCCACATGTTGTATTTATATTTTATTGAGTAATCACTGCTATTTAAGCAATATCCATAGAGTTTTTCAACATAGAACTATGTTTTTTTTAGGCGGAGCAAAAAACGAAATACATTTCTGCTGTGTTCCATCTTTAATTTCTCCTAACCAGTAACAGATAACATGCATAATGACACATCTATCAATTCTACTCATAGTTACCTTTACAATGACACCAAAATGGTTCAAATACTCCTTTTGGTTGCTGAAATATACACATTTTTCATGGGCGAGCATTTTTCGAGAAATAAGCATCAAAATAAGCCTAGGGTTTAAGGGGTTAAAGCCTAAACAGTCCCTCCAGGATTTTGCAACAATTTTTTGTGATTGTTGCAGCCTAAAATGCCTGATGTTGCGGAAGGTTTTGTCAAACGTTGCAATAAAAGTTGCAATGTATTTACTTAGGATTTTATTTTATTTTTCGCCAATAACATGAAAATTGTTTGTGACCAGCTCACATTGTGTCCCCACTAAAATAACACCTCTGCTTTGATTTTAGTCTAAGACCCACACTGGCCACTTTTAGCCTCCCTTTATTAACCTGCTGGATACGCCCCTGCTTAGCAGCACTGAACATTTAGGAATAGTCAGTCATTACCAATTCTAAAACCACACAGGAGTCTCTGTGTCAGGAGAGAGTGGGAAAGTACTTTTTCTCCCTTTGGTCACAGCACAGCATTGAAACTGATTTTGATGCTGTAACTTGTTTTTGCCGGACCAAAGGCATGACCAGATCCGCTTTTGAGCTCAAAAAGCTGGAAAAACATCCTTAATCGGCTGCTGAAGCTGCCATTGCACAACCAAAATAAAAGGAAACTATACCTGAGGTTGGTCGAAACACTTTTTAATCCTAATTAACTCAGCGGATGTAAAAAGTAATTGAAACAACATCTGTCAGTTCTCCTGAAAACTTGCCAGTCATTGCTGCTGTGACCGTGGGTCGCTGGTTACAGCTGATCCATCAGACATAAACGAATCACGTAGGTGACCTATTTTGGATTCAAAATGGTGAATTTCGCCAAAGGAACAGTGATTTTCATGACTGGAATAAGGAAACTGTATCCCAAAGCAAGTTCCGCGGCAAAATGCAAATGTAACATATTTTCTTCTCACACCTCTAACATAAGAAAGGGGAAATATACATGATATGCAAAGTAGTTAGATGTAAGATAATGAAAGGGAGAGTCACATTTGGTAAAAAGGTGCTTTAATACTTTGATAATTGGATAAAATTGCAAGACGTGCAGAATTTGTGAGACTAGCTGAATTTGTGTTAATAGTTACAATCACAACTTTGCGGAATCCTGGAGGGACTGCCCAATAGGGCTGCACAATTAATCAGACTTTGATCGTGATCACGATTTTGGTGGCCACAATTAAATTAACCTGATCGTGAACGATATTTACATTCAAAACACGAGCTTCACTGCCCGCCTCTTCATCATACACTGCCTCAACCAATAGTCTGCCAACCACCAGGGGGCAAACGATTGGCTAAAGCTTCATTAAGATGTTACTGATTACTTTAATTGTTTTTTGACTGATTAAACATTTAAGTTGTTAAGTCATACCAGACAAAATAACGGCTAGAGGATGGCGGGACCACAGGCGAACGTAACGTAAACATCTGGGTCAACAGAAGTCATACAGGTCAAAGGACATGCAAAATGGTGGAGCAGTATGTCTGATTTCATGCCTATTACGCGATCGTTTGCTATGCAGTATTACATTAACTGGTGAGTAATAGTTGCTACGTGGCATATAGTAAATACTAAGGATTTGGATGCAGGGAATGTCAAAGGCCTTTTCTGTATAAGCTGTAATTGTTTCCCATAAATTGTAATTTGAGATTGCACTCTGCAATAACATATTTAGCTTGTACTTTTAAATATTTATATATATATATGAGTTTGTTTTTGTTAGTTTTTTGCATTATTAATCATCTAATCTAAAGTTTTACTTTTAACATTTTTTTTTTTACATTTTTAAAAGTTTATAATTGGTGCAATAAAAAAATATATTTTACAGGACTGGATGATTGATCGTGATTAATAATCGTGATTACAATATTGATCAAAATAATCGTGATTATTTTTTGGACATAATCGTGCATAATTGCCCTACTGCCTAAACCTCACCGCAGACCTGCCGCTGTTCCTCCTGCTGCCTCAGAGAGCAGCAAGACATGAGATGACACAAGTCAGACAACACTTTCTTCCCTCATTGCTGTGAAAGATCTTTTCTGTCAAACTGTTGCTCAGTTAAGGTCAAAGCTACTCACCCAAGTAGGATTAACTTCTAATACCCAGTATTACAACTTTTAAGTTTTATGTCTGCAACAGCTGTGAATGAGGCCTAAGACATACAACAGGATGTAATAGGGATGCTGACCCAGCAGTTTTGCTATTGGATTGGTAAGTAAAAAATGCTTGTTTTGGGGTTTATTGGGTTTGGTCAGACATGATGACGTATTATAGTGCGGGGAAAACTGTTTGATGCCTTTAGTTTGATGTTTTGCTGTACTGACTAGTGAGCTTGTAAAACCGTCAGTACACTAGGTTCTTCAGATGCGCTCCATAACGATTTATTTTTACAACAGTGACGTTACGCCACAAGCATAGACTGTAAAAAAGAATAGACGGCGCCTCCTCACTCCTCCCAGTTTACCAGTATGACACACTTTCATGGGGAAATTCATGGGGGAATTCATGGCGGATCCGGCGTCTTTAGCTCTGATGCTAAACTTGGCTGGGCCCCTCATTAATTATGCAAGATTTCAACAAATTATCTTACAAAAAACAGCCTGGTGCACATTATTTTTACAAGCCCAGCATTATCTCAGGAAGAATATGTAGCCATAGAAAGTTTAAAACAATGGAGCACCAGGCATTAAAGTTGTTTTTAACGTGTCTAAAGTCCAATTCCTTTTAATGGGGGCCTAGCGGCCAAAAGGAGGTACTACAGCAACGAAGGAGCACTGGCGGCCTCCATGGTATGCGGTCACAACGCAGAGCAGCCAGCGGCCATTGGCCACAAGTCCTGACAAGGCGAGAGAAGGCAAAAATCTCCAAGGCTACGGAGGTACGTCTTTAAAATATCACAGTTTCACACAACATAAACCTAATTAGATGGAAAACAGCTGATCTTTCCTAACGTGATCCATCTGTTTAACATTTAAGCCTTGTTTCTGCTTCTCCAACTGCAAATATGCGCTCAGATTAGGCCTGGGTGGTATACTGGTTCATACCGAAAACCGGTGTTTATTTTCGTTATGCTATGAATTTTTTTATATACCCGTATACCAGTGAACAGCTCTGACAACTTCCGGAACGTTTAATGAGGGGAAGTGTTTCACCCAGGACCGATTTTCCTGCTACACAATCTTCAACACAGTGTAGAAAATAGGGTTTTTAACTACGTGAAGCTGCTGGCACGAGTGAAGCACACAATTCCGATGAAGTAATTCCAAAAAAGAGGAGCCTTGTCTATAGTTTAAAAAATTTATCGGCTTTAAAATGTCAAACGAGAACCGAACGGCAAACCTTTTACAAACGCCAATGAGAGTAACCAGTAGGGGGAAGTGTTGAGCGCTATTTGACCGTCTGTAGGTAAACACGTTCAACGGCAGCAAAACCAGTAGAAAAGAAATCGTTAATAGCGGTAAATATGTTTTACATACCATTTACGATACTTGTGTTGTCTTTTTTTCCGTTATCTGAATATTAACCAGCTAATAATCACCTACGGTCGCAATGTTTATTTGACTTCTTTTTTGGCAAAATCCGATTTGAGTCTATACTCTGCCCACTAGCAGTGTTCTTCAGTACGACAGGCAAAGCAATTAGAAGATGCGATTTTTTGCTTACGCCAACGTGAGGTTTAAAAAAAAAAGTATACTTTCAGCCTTAGAACATCAAGAATGTCTACCAGAATCTTAATAATTTTATTATTTTCATATCATTCACCTGTGTCTGGAAAAAACATGATGCAGTCCATACGGTAGTAAAATGGGCTATTTAGAGCACATTTTTATATTCTTCATTCTTATAAGATAATGTGGATATCAACGTCTTGTATGGAAGAAAAAAATACCGTTATATACCGTGATACCGATATGTTTTTCAAAAATACCATGATATGAACATTTTGCCATACCGCCCACCCCTAGCTTAGATGCAGACGTATTGACTAGGGGTGTCACGATTCTCCAAATCCTTGATTCAATTTGATTTTCAATTTTAGGGTCACAATTCTTGATTTTTTTTTATTAATTTTTTATAGTACAGAGACCTATGTCATTTTTAGACTAGTCTATGATCATTGGTTTAATTCAATACATTTTGTACAGTAGATCTTATTTTAAAAGACAAAACTGATACAATTTTTTTATTATTCTTGTGTAATGTATCACATTAGGCATTAAAGGTCAAATTAAAATAATTTATTTGAAATAAAGTGTAACACTCTTTTTTTAAATAACAAATGATTAACAGAGAGTGACTGCCATCTATTGACTCTTTACAGTTACTGCAGAACAATTGGATACAGTGCTCCAGATAGTTGATTCCACCGAGTAAAATGCAGCTAACAGTGGTCTCCTAGTTTACAATGCGAATGTGGACTTAAATCGCCGGGAACTCAAAATTTCCTCACTGGAGATTTAAGAGTAGAAAGAGCGGCATTAGCTCTGGTCCTGCTCCTTCATTTATCCTAGCCGGGGTCGAGCCATAGCTTAGCTTTAGCTACTTGCTAGTGTCAGTTAATGTGCTCTCTAGACATGCGCTCTGATCCCGGGGTTGTGATACATGAAGTTAATGTTACCAGGTGTTGTTGTGAGTTGTATGAGAACTGGTGAGAGTTACTTGTTAGGGAAAATGCAATGTGTGGTTCTGTGTGATGAGGAAATCTGAGTATATAAATAGACGCTAGCCAGCTAACTGTTGCTACAGAGTACCGAGTGGGACGCACAGTAAACAGGAGGAGGAGGTGATTGCGATTGTCTTTTGGATTTCGATGCGCAAGGTAAACGTAATTTCGATCGATTTTGATACAAAATCCAGATCGTGACACCCCTAGTACTGACGGAGATGTTTTTAGTTTAGGGTAAGTAGCAGTCGCTTCGCGTGTGGGTGGAGTCGGAACGCATCTTGAGGGGGGAAACACATATTGACATAACACCCCTCTTTTACATAGGAGACATGCAGATGGTGAAACAAATAAAAGTGAGAGGGTTCAAGAAGAGAGAGAGAGAGAAAAAAACGCTACTGCCAAAACGTGCTGTAAAATTAAGAAAATTTGTGACAGCGCGTATCACGGCAAAATTTGGATGCTTTTCAAATAATGTGTTTAATTCAAAAGCAGGGTGTAGAGCTGAGTCGTTCTCCTAAAAGGTCACTGACATCCATAGCTCCCACAGATGGAAGGAGATCAGTACAGTACATGATGAGTCTGGGTGGTGTTGTCATCTATCATTTAAAACTGCATTTCCATGTAAATTTTTATCAACTATTTATGAAATAACAAAAAAATTGCTATATCGTGAAGTATATCGTTATCGGGATAAAAACTGAGCTATATCGGGATATAAAAATATAGCCATATCGCACAGCCCTTCCATATTGTTTGTGTTACTATTATTGTTGCTGCATTTTCCTGTGTTCTTTTTCCCTATTCCACTATCTTGTCACTTCCCATCAAAAGCCTGCCTAACGGTGCATTCACACTGAAACTTTAAAAACACACCACATGCCATTGATGGGCGCTTGAACATTTGCACCTCGACGCGTGTCCAAAGTAAATTTGACGCGTGTCAAAATATACAATTTGACCCAGTCGAGCAGCAGAGGTCAGATCCACAGACATGGCCCCTCACTACGTCGGAGAATCCGGCCTACCCGCACAGTTTGAGGTGCTGTTGTCCCACGTAGGTCCAAGCATCGCCCGCCAAGACACTACAGACGCTCAATCCAACCTGCTGAGCAGCTGTCCATCTGTCTGCGGTTACTAAAAGTAAATATTATATATATGTGAGGGGTGCTGAACCTGCTGTGATGGAGCCATTGCCAGGCCTGGGTCATGTTACCCCAACAAAGGATTACAAAGTTTGCAAGAAGCTGGGTTTTAATATTAAAGCATCAACTTTCGTCCGTTTGACCAATTTTACACCCGGACGTGCTGACCGAGGTGAACACGACATTAGTACTGGATAATTCTACTAAGAGGCAGGGACAAGAACTCAGACTGGGAAGAGTGCTGGATCTGTAGGATAGAAACAAAACAAAAGGAGACTACAGAAGCTGGTTAATTTTCAGATAAAAACAGAGAGGAGCATTATCGTAGATTGTATGTTAAGACCATATTTACTGCTATCTACTGCTTTTACTGCCTTTGACACCATGTACCTACAGCAGGTCAAATAGTGCTCTACACTCCCTCCTACTGGTTAATCGCAATAGCACTTGTAAAAGATATGCTATTTGCTTCACGTCTGACCTTTTAAAGCCGATGAAGTTCTTATTCTTTTTAAAAGCGTCCCTTCTGGCAGTGTGGCACTAATAATTGATGTCTGAGTACCAAGTTAAAGCCCAATAGTTTTACTTTCTCAAGTGGAGCATTACGGTTTTTGCTATAGTACTCCATTTGATATATATGTGAGAAATCTTTATTAGAGATTGCTGTGGGTTTTAATTTCTGATGTTGTGGAAACAAAGATGAAAAATAAAGGGGAAAAAGGAAAGAAGATAAAGAAGAGAGGTAGGGAACAAAAAGAGAGTGTGAGTTGACAAGAAGGGAAAGCGAACAAAGAGAACACAAGAAAACATCCCAGTGTTGGGTCACACACAGCCATTGGGTGGTGCTAATCTGCATTCTAGCTCCACAGGAGAAGAAGAAACCCAGCCCCACAGGGAAGGGGAATCTAGGGGGGTTTTCACATTGGACTCGAATCCGTACTCCGGTACCGTATTCGGTCAAAATCCACTTATTTCGTACCATGTGAACACAGCCTGGACCGTGCCAGGATACAGCCCAAGAGACCTGCCTTGGAGGTAGTATCGGAGGAACACAAGCCTTACTCTGGCGGTATCTAAGACAATAGAAATGTTCCACACGGACGTGACGACATCGACAGCCAAAGTTACCGAATTGCCACGCGACCAGAAAGAGATCAAAACAATGCTGTTTAAGCAACACACCAGGTTACAAAGCGGCGGCTTTACTACAACATTGGATAGCTACAGAATTATTTGTATACCGCCACCTGCTGTTTGAGTGTAGTCCGTCATGTAAAACACTGGACTCCAGCACGGGTTGATGTGAACAGAAAAATTTCGCTTTTTTCTCTGGCCGTTTCCTGGCACGGCCACATATGTAAAAACGTCCTATATAAGGACCAGCTCTGGGAAAGACCGCTCTCCTCCATTTAATCATGGCGCCGGTGTGATCGGAGAAATGTTTTCCTTCGCTGGCGAGGTACCTGCATCCCCAACAGTCACCAGGTTCACTGGTAACTAGGAACTGCAGCATACTGTTAGCCTGTTGGCTAACACCTTTTGAGCCTCTTCATCAACCACAGGAAAGCCTGGAGAACTGTAATCGTTCAATAAGGTCTGTCTGGCAAGAGCCAACATTAGTATAGGATAAATGAGATTTGGGCTGCACGGTGACGCAGTGGTTAGCACTGTTGCCTTGCAGCAAGAAGGTTGTGGGTTCATATCCCAGCCCAGGGTCTTTCTGCATGGGGTTTGCATGTTCTCCCCGTGCATGGGTGGGTTCTCTCCAGGTACTCCGGCTTCCTCCCACATTCCAAAAACATGACTGTCAGGTTAATTGATCACTGTAAATTGTCCTTAGGTGTGACTGTGTGCATGGTTGTTTGTCCTGCCCTGTGATGGACTGGCGACCTGTCCAGGGTGTACCCTGCCTCTCGCCTGTTGACAGCTGGAGATAGGCACCAGCACCCCTGTGACCCATTAAGGATTAAGCGGTTAAGAAAATGGATGGATGGATAAATGAGATTTAAGGGTTGTGTTTTTCACTGTGATTTCGTTACTGTGCTATCTGTTTGGGTAAAACCAGGCCGTTCAGCCTGAAGGTTTAACCAGTGTTCAGACCAAGAGTTGTTTAAGTGCGTCAATCTCAGGTACTCAATCCGACAGGAGTTTTATTTTTTTTGTTTAATGTGTGTTTAATAAATCAAGTGTGGCTGTATAATAATACCATGTGGGTTAGTGGCAAGCTACATGCTAAATGACACCACGTGGATTGTTGTAAGCGTGCGTTTCATAAACAAGATTGCAATTGACTGTGTTCAAAATAGAGATCGTTTTAAAATAGATTGCTTAAACACAGGAAACTAATCTTCTTAGCTGTATTTGAAACTGCCTTAATGCATCAAAATACTGGAATTGGATTGTTTACTTGCGTGATCAATCTATAAATAGAACTAATTTTCCAAAGGTTAATGACTTCTCATCCAGAAAAATTTTAAACAAAACATTACTTAATCCAAAGAATGTTTTACTTTTTCTTAGATTGTTTATTGGTTTAGAAATAAATTAATGGTGCTAATTAGTTGAAACTAATTACAATAGTAGAATAATTTAGCTCTCAATCCAGTATAGAAATAAAAGCCTTTATTTTTGGTAGGTATTCATATATTTTAATCAGTAGTGTCTGTTAATAGCTTGGGTGATTCAAATCTTTGCTTTATTTTTCTTTTGTAAATAAATTCTTAATTTTTGGAAAGTTATTTGTCATTTTATTCTGCATACATAGGTAGTGAGTGCTGTTTAAGAACTACACAACCACAACACATAAATTTGCCTAAATAAATATAACGACATTGTCAATGAAAAGCACACGGTACCGATTATTCAAGATCTAATAATGATAACCTTAGACCAAGAATAGATCTGTAACACTGGAGTCCCCATACCTGTGTGTGTTTGAGCATGCTGGTGTATGTAAGGTTTCTCCATAAGAGGGTTCGATAGCTGGTGTGAGGAGCCATTAATCCGCCTCTCGGGATTCGACACAAACATGAAGGAGATCAGAGCCGCCAACATTCATTGAACCCCAGAGCCTAGGAGCCCCAGGTGAACTAATGCATGGCTAACCGCACCCCACAAAGAGAGAAGCAGTGGAAAGTTCCGGGGGGAACATCCAGCAACTACAATACTGTTTTGACAAAACAGTATACTTTGTCAGAATAGCATACCGTAACAGGAGTTATCTAACCAATTTTAACCAACTCACAAGTTTTATGTCCTAACCCTAAGGCCACAGAAGGACAAATATACTTTATTTTAAATGCCTAAACCTAAACATAAATTATATATAGTTTAAGGTGGATTTGAACAGATTTTAAAAACCAAAGGGAAAAGTACGTTTTTTTATGGCTGCGCATGCACATTAACCAAAAGTATGTTATTCTGATGGGTAGGCTGTTTTTTAGAACACCGGCTATGCCAAGTGGGCCCAGCCAAGGACCTGGAGACCTAGCAGGGACCCGACCTGGAATCGGCCGACGGGGGCCCCCTCGCCGCCTCCAGGCCACGGAGCCACAGCCGGCCGTCATATACCGCAACTACTCCAAGCCAACACCCACACTCGACATCCCAGGACCATCCTCTGCCCCATGCCGGGACGCCACAACAATAGCTATAGCAGACAAAATACCTGGATACCAAGCTCTACCAGATCCTGCTTCCAGATTCCACACACTGCAGAGACCAAGCATCTAACCAAAGCCAAACAAACCTTCCAATGAACTGGTAGCCGATAAAAATCTAAACTGCAGACGTTGCTCATCTTTCTGGAATTACTTCCTCTGGGTCAGCATTGTGGGCTTCGCTCTGCCAGCTCCTGCCAGCTACGTACTTAGATCCAAAATATACTCCTTTTTACGCCGTAGTACTAGTGTGTAGCAGTGTGTGCACCCTATAACACTTTCCTTCATCAAATGTTCCAGTCATTGTCTGAGCTATTCACCGGAATAGCAGTGTCTTAAAGTGTAACTGAACCCCATGAAAAAGCCTTATTCCTAGAGCTGTGTTGAAATAATCAAAAAATCGATCTGAATCGATTCTTATAGAAATAAAATCGAATCAATTCACAAGTTCAAAAATCGATTTTATTTTTTAGAATAGTTTGCCCTTTTTAAGCTGAAATGGGAAGGAACAGTCCAGACATCCATTTTAAGTTTTGTGTCTGACAGGGTTAATACAGTTTTCCATGATGAACTGTTACTCACCCATTGTTAGGTCATTGAATTTCTGGCATATAATTAAGATAACAGACAGAAAAAAGAAGCTTTTAATAGCACTGAGCAATAACCATATTGAATTGGATCAGATTGAATCGAATTGATTTCAATTCTTGAGAATTGGAATCGAATCGATTCTTGAAATTTGAATCGATACCCAGCCCTACTTATTCCGCCCCCAGCCAACATTTGAAACATTCTACCAAAGTCTTAGCAAATTCCTTAAATAGCCAATTTTTAATGTAGACATAAAGGCTAAGCGGACGGGGTGAACTAAATGAGACCTGTTGTATTACCCTGATTTAAATTAATGTAAATATGTATATCAGTTAATACTAAACCTTGGTGGGTGTCCACTGTAACAAAATCCATCCATTATCCATTAATGCTTTGCAGGGTTGCTGTAGGGTGGGGGTGGAGATTGGTGGTTGGTGCCTATCTCCAGCAATCATTGGATGAGGGCCGGGGTAAACCCTGGACAAGTCGCCAGTCCATTGCAGGTAACAAAATCCTTTGGTATATTAATTTATTAATGTTTTTTTTTACTGCATGCTATACTAACTGTAAGCATAAACAGTTCACTGAATTTGACTATAATCCAAAGAATTATAATGGTCATGTTATAATACTTAGAAAATGTCTTTTTTGTTGTGCACCTTAACATCTGTCCATAGTTTGCTGAAGGCGTCATTTGATGCGTTTCAAAAGACACACAACTGTGTGTCCCACTTGAAATTCTCATAAGGCTGTCAACTGTTCCGAATTTAGCATTTCCCTGACAGAAGTGGGGAGTGTAGAAGGATAAAATGGTGTAAATCCAATTCTCCTAGCATTGTGCTGAAAGTCTTGCTTTCTCTTGTTCCTGCGCAGCCTTAATCAACCTATATATCGTATTAAATAGTTATCTTTTAGATCACTTCTTTCATTTCTGTAGGTCCATCTAGTAATGTAAACCGCTAAATAAGGACGATCTCACATGGGACTCAAGTCCGTATTTGGGTAACGTATTTGCTCAAAATCCACTTATTTGGTGCCATGTGAACAAAGCCTGGACCGTGCCAGGATACGGCCCGAGAGACTTTCCTTGGAGGTAGAATAGGAGTCCAGGTACGAGTGGCTACGGATCATGTGAACACAAGCCGTACTCTGGCCGTATCTAAAATAATAGACACGCTTCACAAATGACGACACCGTCGACCGAAGATATCAAATCGGCAAGTGACCATAAAGAGATCAAAACAATGCTGCTCAAGCATCCCACAGCAACACACCAGGTTACAAAGCGGCAGGTTTACTACGACACCCACCCTGTAGATGGCTTCAGGTAGCAGTTGACCATTACACCAATGTGTTGTCATTCTAGACTGTCACTCGTTTTATGACGTTGGTACTTCTCACTCCCTTGTTTGTTGGATAGCTACAGTATTATTTGTATACCGCCACCTACTGTTTCGGTGTTCACACATGTGAAAATGCCCTAACCCTTCTTCTCAGATATGTAAAGGCTTCCTGAATTACAAGTGCTTTTCCTGCAAACTGGAACACTTAAGGATTGTGTTTTAACTGATCTATGAAAAAGTTCAAGTTTTTTCTTAAAATCAACTTAAAGACACACTCCGTAACTTTTACACATTAAAAAGACACATTTTCACATTTTGGCGACACAACACAATTTATGTTTATTTTCAGACATGTCACCACTACATGGGAAGGATGCCGCTGCTGAACACTGCAGTAAAGAACTTTTCGGTCCGCTTGCCCAGAAGTACTGACTGAGTTTCGCTTTAGGAAAGTATGCTATGCGCTACCTAATGAAATAAACCTGCGGTTTTGAGACATGAGTCATGGCACATCCACGAAAGAAACCAAAGAAGTTTAGGTCAAAGTAGGATTAGCTTCTAAAAGCCAGTGCTACAACTTTTCAGTTTTGAGTGAATAAGGTGTTAGAGATACAACAAAATGTACTACGGATGACTACTGAACAAGGCGTGTTGCTGGTTTTGTAAGTAATAAATGCTTGCTCCTGGGTTATTTGGTCATGATGGTGTGATGTAGCGCCGGGACAACTGTTTGATGGTTTATCAAGTAGCTATCATAGTTGGAAAATGGGGCTCAACTCTGTCCTTGCGTAGGTGACGGAGAGCCCTTGCGTCGATGGATAATACGGCTGCGTCAATCCGTCTCCATCAAAACAGAGGTATAAACTAGACTTAACGGAGTGTCTCTAAAGTGACAGCGTGTAGTTTTTGCTGTACATCTTTGAAAATAGCCATTCAAATATTATGTAATAATAATTACGTAAAGCACATTCATTGCAAAATATTGTCGATATTGTAAAATATGACTTTAAAAATAAGTTTTAAAATACATAAGCGCGGGTCCTCTTTTCAGGGAAAAGCCATATAAGATGACGTCTTTACATCAACAAGAGCCCGGACGGACAAAGCGCAGGGAACACGGCCGCTGTTAAAACATTGATTTCACCTCAAAATGTAAAAAAGTTTCACCATAAATACATTTTTACCTCTTCGCTAGTTCCAAGTGACGAAAGAGAGACATATGTGCTCGTCATGTTGCTGCAAATAGATAATTCTAGTTATCTAACACTAGTTGGACCTCCGTGTTGAGTTTCTTACTCGAAGACACAGATGCCGCATGCTTATGATAGTTTAGGTATGCACTGCCCCCTACTGGCCGAAAATTACACACTGTGCCTTTAAGGTTGGGGCGGACTAAAATTAAAATCTTCAGATTTTTTAATCAAGAGGATGTCATTATCAAAGCAGACACTAGAGGTCACCACTATGACTTTAAATGTGTTATGCTAAAAGTAAATCAGGTCCTAATCGTTATTTACTATTTAAATCAAATATTTTTTACATTTAACGTTACAATAAACTTTGTGTATTTTTCTCCTATTTTCTATTTAAGATACAACACATAGAAAAAAAAAGTTAAAAATAATTCCTTTGTATCTGTTTTTATATTTATACTGTTAAACAGTGTTACTATTATTAAACATCCTCTGTATATATAATTTGGCTATATAACGAGTTAATCTAATTACCATTTACAAGATAAACGCAAATCATTATGAGTTCTATGGTTAATTGTGGCCGTTTATGAAACTACAAGGTCGAGAGACTGAGAGCTCTTGGATATGAAGGGCAATAAAAGTGTCATACCAACTGAGTAGTGTTTTAGCAGATGAAGGTGTTTGTGTCATTTCCACGGCAGTACTGAATGTTCAAACCGATGGACATGGCAAAGGGCTTTTGATGAGGCGGTGGTGGATTTTGCACAGAGCAGAAACTTTCAGTACAGGAGTTCAGTATCATGCTACCAACGACAGCTTTGATATAGGATTAAATGTATCTACTTCCAGGATCACTCGGAGCGTTAACAGCTCTTTTTCGCTGTGTTATACCAGCATTTCTTTGACAGTTGTGTCACGCTGTGTTGTTGGATGCTGCTTGCAGGAGCTGCAGACCATTCCATTAAGGCTGTTCCACACCAAAACCTATTCCTCAGGCTAAACTGTGGCTAATGACAAGCACCTCTCGCTACTTGCTAATGAAACACGAATAACACGATAATAAACAAACAATCATTACCTGTGAGCGGCTTGGATGAAAGCTGAAGACGACCAAACGGCTACATTTAATGATATCTTACTTTCGTCTTCCATCTATTTCACAGTCGCCATTTTCCGTGGTGGTCTGGTGTGGGCCGGATCATTTCTTTTGTAAGGGTATCCCCTCATCCGGCCAGATTTGCCACTACAGAACAAACAGTCCTCAAATAATTGCGGTAGATAATGGTG
This sequence comes from Apricaphanius iberus, assembly GCA_028564705.1. Lineage (NCBI taxonomy): Eukaryota > Metazoa > Chordata > Actinopteri > Cyprinodontiformes > Aphaniidae > Apricaphanius > Apricaphanius iberus. The sequence goes on from JAPXFQ010001556.1 coordinate 402,873, forward strand.
CTACTGTATAAAAACGCAAAACCTGTCAAATTCGTTGGAGTTACCGTCGTGGATCGTTTGGTCACGTATTGTGACGCGGCGGCGCCATGCTCCCCCAAAAGACAGTATAATGGTTCAGTCCAGAAAGGAGGCATAAAAGCCTGAGTTAATGACCATCTCTTTTGGGTGGCAGATTTTTTTAGGTGATGGCGGTTAAACGTTTAATTCTATCAGATAATTCCGTTGTCTATCTGGGTTGGACATTTGCGACGCAAACATGTCCTTGTTCACAGCTGCCACTGAGGCGAATGACTTGAATACTCTTCCAACAGAAGAGTTGATAGGTTACCATCTGCCCAAGGTTGTCTTCTCTTTGGCCTTTGTTGTTTTTGTGGCCGGTGATTTTCCTGTCCAGTCCCCTGTCTGATGTGCTTTCTGTGGAGCGTGTTTACGCTCTGTGAAAGTCCCCCAGTATTTCACAGTTTTCCCATGTAGCACCCAGGTAACATCAAAACACAGGCCTGCCAGAAGCAAAAACATGCAAATGGATTAGCTACTGCGTTATATATGAGCTCAGCCACCAGCTGCTGAAGAGTAACGGCCGAATACAGATAGTGTCAATGCTTGTGTTCCAGATTTACCTAAAGATATTGGAGTAGATATGGACGAATAGGTTTATTGTTACAGGTATGTATAAAAATACAGGTAAAAATTAATTACATCGTTCAACCATAAACGCACCGATAAAATGGCTTTATAGTTAACGGTTATAAGCTAACCTAAGTTAGCAATACCCTGTTACACAAAATGTAACAGCTTTAGAATTGTTTTTAATTATTAAATGTGATACCTATTAGAAATAAATATTTTGAGATGAAAGTCGTGTAATCACGCTATCCTAATACAGTGGTTCTGTTTAGTGCTGCTTTAATGAACTTTCCAAGTACCACCATCTTGCAGACTGTCTAATTTAAAAGAATGAACAGCTAAAAACATACTTTTTCTGTTTCTTAAATTATGTGTTCAAATTTGATTCAGAAGTTAAACGTCCAAATTTTTTGTAATAAATTAATACAAATAAAGGGACGGGTCCTTGACAATGAAGGTTTCAACATTTACCTCTAAATTCAAAATGGCTGCCTTGCATCTAAAAGTTTTAGTTGCTGTTAGTTAAAAAAAAATTTTGTGTGTGTCATTAAATCATTTACACAAAAAGTTATTTTTTAGTCCTTTAAGTAACATGCTGCTTCAGTGTGTTGAAGTACAACCTACAGAAAAATACACCATTAGTATTCTGTTAGCTTGATACGCTGGTTGTAGCTCATCTGGTCAAGGAGCATTATAGGCCTTCATTCCTATGAAAGTACTAGGACAACCTATGAAAGTGTTTGGGTTCAATTTGATTTATTTGGACATGGATATAAAATAGTGTTTAATAACACTGAAAGCCTGAAACAAAATTTCCAAAGAAGAAAATTATTTTGAGAACCTTTTGTAAAAAGGAATTAATTATTCAAACTTAAAATGGCAAAGATTTCACACTCTGTGTAGTCTGAGAAACACCATTACTCAGCATTTTTATGGATGTTTGCTTTGTTTACACTTCAAACGTTGATGCTTCTGAATATTGATGTCACTTTGAACACTTTGTTTAAACTCAAAGAGCTGCCTGAGGCTCTTCTGTTGACGTGAAAGTTGATGCCTATAGAATGCTCAAATTAAATAAAAGATTATTTAATTACTTTGATGTTATACACATCAGGAACATTAAGGACAGCACATTTCCTATTATTCTTATGACAACAATATGTACAAAATATATTTTTTGATTTGATTTTGAAGCATGCTCATAGAATTTTTTTTACTTTGAATGCTGATCGCAGTGAATATTATACCCTTTATTACACTTTTATTCCTCTGTCCTTCTTGTTATACAGTAGCACAGGTATAACAGGCTGATATTAGCTGATTAATTAGTTCTACTCTAATAGAAAGCCTGTTTTTGGCTGCTTTACAGATATTGCACTGGTAGCTTCCCACCTGTAGTTTCAGAACAGCGTTACCATGGGAAGGTACACTCACTTAATATCCACACCATGTTTGTCAAAGGAATACTTGCAATTGATGAAATAGAATAGGAACCTTCTTTTGGTCAGCTCAGTTTGGTCAGTATGACTAAAAAAGTGCTATATAGTACGCTCACTCTGTTTATTATTTACTCTCTTGCTCATATAGCTAGAGAAAATTACTGTCACCCAGGTACTTTGGCATCTCATCCACAGATTGAAGAATTTTTGCAATGTTGAAACCTTAATTTTAAAATTCTAAAACATTGATTCCACTAAATATAATATAAATATAGATTTACATGTACTGATCTAAATCTGATTGTTTTTGATTGAAATTTCCTTTTCACCAGCATCAGTTTGAGCTTTTTGGATTAAATATTAAAAATACTTTTGTGAATGAGAGAAACTAATTAAACTTGATTTTATTTTCGCTTGGTTGTTTGTTTTTATGGAGATCACTAATATGACTTTTGGTTATAAATTGGTCCTAATTTTAAGCTTAATATTGAAGTCATAATACCAGTGGAAATATGCAAAATGTTCAGCAATCAGCAATTATAAGTTTTTGTTGTTCAATACAAACAAAGATTTTCCCCTTGATTAATGACAAGGATATAAATAATCTAATACACATCATTTTTAAATAATTTGTTGATATCCTATCCTTAACTGGAATAAATTAGTTTTTTATCTGAATCTGTTAGCAGTATGACTAATTTTGTGTATAAATGTGTATAAGTTAAATGATAATTAAATGATTTGATTTAAAAAAAAAACATTGGCTGCAGTTATAATGTAAAACATTTCATATACATTGTTTATTTTATTAGTTACATTAGGGTATATTTGTTTTATATTAATAGATATTTAAAAAAAACAAATTGGGTCTTTTATGTGACAACACAATGGCCACTTATTGTTTGATTCTTGGACCTCAGTGTGCCTTTATAAATAATTACAGAACCATTTCTCTGTCTGTGTCATGTAAACTTTGTCTGTTCTTTGTTATACACTTGTCACCAATACTCAGGCTGACTGATTAACTTGCAGCGGTTCACATTTAAAAGAGTGTCCGCTTTATCTGGAGTGATGTTTGATGCCGACGACTGCTCGCTGTCCTTGGACAGTCTGTTTTTTGAGAAGCCCATTGTACACAAGGTGTAAGTATTTAGAGCTCCACCACACAATCCTAGTTTTGTGGTCCTCTCTCTAAGAAATTATCCTGTTTTTCTTCTGAATTGTGTTTGACAGAAAACCATTGCCTCAGGAAACTAATCAATGGCAGTTAGATGTGCCTCCACCTCTTGCGCATATTCCAGCCACTCAGGATATGCAGAAGGAGGCCACATCTCTCTCTGCCTTATACAGTATGTAATAAATAAAAATATTTTATCTAACTTGAATAAACTTCTTTGTTTTCATGGCATGTACAACCCTAAAAGTTGATACATACATTTAAATAGATTTGAAAGTTCTCCAGTTTCGTGCATTTCATATTTATATACATTTGTATTCATTTTACTCATCAGTATAAGTTCAATAGAATAGTTCCCAGTGAAATTTTCAGATCATAAATGCAATAACGCACTGCAAAAAGCCCGTGTTAAAAGTTCATGTAGCTTTCCTTTCCTCCTGATTTGTCCCAGGTTTTACACAGGCACCCAAGAAATCCCAGCCTCCTTTAAAAGAACTCCAGAGCTTATCTTCAAAAGTCAACAGTTTTTTCAGTTTTGATGATGCAGAGACAAATTTAGAAGAGACTGAAGCTGATTGCTCCAGTAACACCGGCGGATATGATGTTTGGTCGGGTAATGAAGGGTTCAAGGAGTACTCCGAGGGTAGTTTCCTGAGTGGCAGAAGGGGAGATGAAACCCTGCTGGACTCTCACCTATCGGCCATTGGCAGATGTGTGCCTGGTCCATCTTTACGAAAAAAGTAAGTTTCACTCATTTAATAGAATTCCATGCATTAAACTGGGCAAAAGGAAATATGCTCTTTGTTTTTGGGTATCAGCAATAGTCCCATGTTTTGAACACTAACTTGAAATTTGTATTTGATTGCAGTAATGGTTGCCTGAAATGTTTAAGTACAACATAACTATGTTATTAGAAAGCAGATCAACAGAGTTGGTCTTTCCAGCTGGTAGATACAGACCATTGCTTAGGCATGCCTTACCTAACAGGATTACTGTAACTACAGTGTGTAGTGCTTTTTCTTGTTCTTTTTCACACGTTGTCATGTTTACAACCAAAAATTTAAATTCAATGGGACCAATACAAAGAACAACAATAGTATTATCAGTATTATCATTCTCTTATATTTTATAATTTGGGATGCTATCAGTCTTAAAATTTTATCAGTATTATAATACTTATTCTCATTTTCTACTGCTTATTTTAATATTTGAACTTTTTATTTTAATCATCCTTCCAGTGTTTTCTTTGTGGGAGCCCTTTGCATTGGGGAACTGTTAAAGTTCATGTTTTTGTGATGTCAATTTTTTTATGATTTTGAAACATTTTCGTATTATAATTCAATTCAGTTCACTTTATTTACGGCAGTGTTTCTTAACCCTGGTCCTCAGGGCCCACTGTCCTTTATGTTTTACCTGCATCTCTGCTGCAGCACACCTGTTTCAAATGATTGTTGTAGCTCCTGCATGCCATCAAGTTCCGCAGAACTTCAGGTCAGGTGTGTGGCAGAAGGGACCAGGGGTAAGAAACACTAATTTATGGTATACACTATAGCGCCAATTCATAACAGATGTCTCAAGCTATTGTGCAAGAACAGTCACTTCAATTCAGTTCAGTTTAAAATGTTATTTAAGGAATCCCAGCAGATTACATCGAGTAATTGACTTATAGCAAGCACTCCTCCTGGAAAAACATGTAGCGACAATAGACAGTCACCTGCATCGTTGTTAACTTCACAGGAATCCCTCATACTGAGCAAGCATGTAGCAATAGTGAAGAGGAAAAAAATCCCCTTTAAGAGAAAGAAACCTCCAGCAGAAACAGAACCTGGCTCAGTACCAGCGTCCATCTGCCACAACTGTCTAGGGGTTCGAGAAGACAGAGCAGAGGCATAGAAAGAAAAAAAATACTGATGTTAGAGTACTTTCTATATTAAATAAAGTAAAACGTTAGTGACAGGACACAGAGGACGTTCAGTTCCTGGGAGCATCGTCCCATCCCATATTCCAACCTCAATCAAAAGGTCAACTTGAGTCTCAAAGAAATACACACTCCCAATTGGCCTAGTTGTGCTATACGGGGGGGCAAAAAAGTTTTTAGTCAGCCACCAAATGTGCAAGTTCTCCCACTTATAAAGACGAGAGAGTCCTGTACTTCTGTAATAATGACTTCCTGATACTTATGAATTAGAGTAGTCCAGCCTTGCCGTAACAAATGGACTAATTTTTCAGCATACTTCATGGACAGGATATTTATATATATTTTTATATTAGGGAGGTAAAAGAAGGAAATCCTAGAAATCTGTTTAATATGGGATTTGAATGTCATGTCTTGGTCAAAAATAAAACAGAGGTTCTTCCTTTCTAAGTGAATATTGTGATTGACTGTTTCAAAAGCAGCACTGATATCTAACAAGATCAGAAGAGTCACAAGTCCATTATCTGAGGACAAGAGAATATCATTAGTAACTATCACTAGAACTCTGTCAGTGCTATGATGAACTCTAAAACCTGACTGAAATTCTTCAAACAGATTGTTACTATTTAGACGCTCCCATACTTGATTAGCAACTATTTTCTCAAGATTTAGATAAGAGGGGAAGATTAGAAAAACGGCTATAATTTATCAAGTCATTATGATCAAGAGAGGGTTACTCATAAGTAAAGGTTTCGTTACAGCAACCCTAAATTTCTGTGGTATATGATTCCTGTGATATGATCTATATCATGTGTAATTCAAGTAAGAAAACAAATAGAGAAAGAAGAAAAACAAACATGCACAAAACAGTTGCATGATCAAGTGTGCATTTCTTTAGATTAACACTTTTGTTGAAGCACCTTCTAATTGCATTTCCGGATTCAGTCTTATTTGGTAGGCATCTATTAGCACACCACATCTTGATTTTATATTATGTGCCCCTTTTACCCTGCTCCAACACCCTAAAACTGTCAGATTCTTAGAACGTCTTCTGCCCACAGCCCTATTCCGAAGCAGCCCAGCCCACACTTTTAAGACTTTGCTTATTTATTTTGAAAACCATTAACAATTTTATGCACTTATTTCTAGTCTATCAAAAAACAACAACAACAACAATATGCAATGCAGATTGTGGTTGTAACATTACAGTCTAGTTAAGTTAAAAAAGTATGAATACTTTTACATGGCATTTATTAAACCTGTTGTCGTGTTCAGATCTGCAATGGTATGCTTATTACTCAGTATGTACCTGGATGATGAAAATATATTGCTCATTCCTCAAAGTTTTATTGTAAAGATTCTCATAGAGTTTTGTCAAAGAACGTGAAATGATGCTGAACCATCGAGAGGGACCCAACTGCACTTAAAATTCCCGACAAGGGTTCCGCCATATATCCAATCCACTTCAGATGTCCCAAACAGGAACTGTGTAAAAAAACACCTTTTTCGTCTTTGAATTGGGAGCCTAGTTGATATATTACAAATCCTAACATTCGAGCACTATCTAAACTTTACTACTTTTCTAATCCTATTACTCGAGGACTCGTCCCTAAACCCTAATGTGTTTCGTGTATTTATTTCAAGATTTAGGAGCAGTTATATCTATAAAAAGTTAACATTGCAACTTAGTGATTAGTGAAGGATCTAGCTTCTGAGTTTAACAGTAGTTTACAAACTTGCAGAATTAATTAACCAGTCAGTTGTACCGTTAAAAATCCATAGAACTCTATAAATCTATATTTTTTTGTTTTTTGGTTGGAGCGCATTTTAACTAACTTCTGCTTGAGACTTCCAGTATGGACTGGATATATGGCGGCGCCCTTGTCGGCCATTGTAACAGCAGGTACTCCTGGAACCATTCTCCATATTTGTCTCAATGCCAGACACCAGAACACAGTCCCTTCTCAGTTACAGCTCAGCAATTGTTGTCCTTCTCCGTCCTGCAGTTGTTTTAGATCCTCTTTCTCTCTTTTCTCCTACAACAGCCTGTTCAGGAGTCCGGTGCCGAGAAGCAGCGGCGGCCTGTCAACCAACATTGACCTCAAGTCTACGAGCTGCAAGAGCAGCAGTAGCGAGAAAACGTTCAGACGTCAAACTTTTCTCAGTTCGGTTGCCATGGCGACTGTGCCTCCTGCTATCCAACCGCCACAGGCTGCAGTTGGCAAAGCAGTTCCTCCTTTCCCCTGCTCACCCCCTCCTTTGGGCTCATCTGCAGCGAGCGTCCGACCCCTGCAGCAGGCGCCGCATGCAGAAATGCTGGACAAGGGCACAAAGAGAGCCTTCGTTCCACCCATGACGCCTCAGCCACTGCACATACAAGGTCCTGCTCCACGCTGACGTAGACATAGAGCTATAGTCACGTGGTTTATCAAATACCAGTCATTTTTCTGCAAAGATTTGCAGCTGATGAGTTTTCCCATGACTAACCGTGGCAGTAGCTGCCATCGTGTGTTTGGGTGTGATGAGTTGACATATGGTAAGCTCCCCCCATTGACTGCTCTACTGTAATGCAACAAACTGGTCACTAGGTGGTAACCACTTGAAGCTGTAGAGGAGGGTTCTTCATCTCCAGTCCTCAAGTGCTGCTTTCCTGCAGCTTTTAAATATGTCCCGCTCCAACACGCCTGAATCTAAAAGCTCAAATTAACGCCATCATATAGCAATCCTATTTGTTGATGCATTAATTGTGGTAATGTATGTAGCAACAGGTGTGATTAGTGAGTATAAAAATAAATATCTCTGTGATAGTCCTGCATAATGCTACATAGTGGATGCAATGGTGCTCACTGAAGATTACGCCACAGGCAACATCTGGCTGATCAGCCAATTAAGATTCCCTAAAGCGGTCCTTTTAGATCTATGTTGTGAAATGGGCCCTGTGTTAAATTTACAGACCACTGGAACCCTGGGCCCGCATCCCTAAAGAGTCTGAGAATCCTCTCAGAGAGCTCCTAACTTAACCTAAAATTCATTGCCAGGAGTTTTAGCTTAGAAGTGATTCCAGATCATTTTCAGTGAACTCTGAGCAAGGAATGGATGGGAAATCCTATCTTAGTGAGGAGGTGTGGTTGACCCCGTTGCTAGGTATGAGTCATCATTTCAAAAGCCGTGATTGGTGGATCCTACAAGTTTGATGAAAATGAACTTTTGGTGATACTGAGCAAAGGATGAAACCTCGACTCAATAAACATAATTATACACTCTAATCTTATGCAGACTGTAATTGTAAATAATATTTCACATTCAAGAAAATATCTGGAAAATGAATAGTAAGCTGTAGGGGTTATAGCCTAACATTAGAATCTAAAATATGTGAAAACTTAAGCTCATTACACCCTGTTCAAATAATGATCCTTTATCAATGTCTGTGATTGCTGGCTGGTCTATTTATGGAGGCTTGTTAACAAATATCTAACAAACAGCTGCTTAGGGGAACTCCTAAGCCACTAAAAGTCCTCTTCCCTGCTCTTAGCAGATCTCGCCTTAGGAGCCCTTTTAAGCGCTAGGAATCTTGAGGAATAGTTTTTATATTAACTGGGATTTTCGTATCACTTTTAGTGGAAATTCTAAGAAAACATGACTCTGAGAATTTTCTTAGAATTTGGCCGCTAGGAGCCACATTTTCTTTAGGGATAGGGGCCCTGATCTATATGAATTTTAGTACTCAAAGATCTCCCTAGAGCAGGGGTCTGCATCTCCAGTCCTCGAGGTACGGTGTCCAGGAACTGTTATAAGTGTTCCAGGTCCAATACACCTGAATCAAACTGTTTATTTACCTCCTCAGTATGCATTCAACTTCTCCAGAGTCCAGAAAGTTTGGAGCTCATGAACTCAAACAAATAGTTTCATTCTGTAAATTAAAATATTTTAATTGTTGTAAAAACAACAATTTGACTTGCTTCCATTCTAGGATCATCTGGCTCTGAAGTTCTGCGCCCAGTTTCAGAAATTCGTATCCTTTACTGTTAGTTTCATGAATGTAAAGACCTTTCCAACTTGCTTGTCTGCCTCTGAATTATGCTGAAAAATAAGTGGAACAATTTCCTGAAACATGCACCACAGCAGTTAGGTTCAGATCCATCTTTAGCGAGTTCCCCTTTTTCAATTACGTCCAGTCCAAAGCTCTGGATGATGTAAGCAGTAAAAAGACACACAGACATATTAATTAATAATTTAAATTACTTAAGATTGTTACCATTATTATTCTTTTTGCTTCATTTACAGGTTCTTTACACAAACAAGAATTTTGTAGCCTGCGCTCCCACTGGATCGGGTAAAACAGTTCTGTTTGAGCTCGCCATCATTCGTCTATTAATGCAGACACAGGAGCCATGGAGAGACGTCAAAGCTGTATATAGTGAGACTTAGAGATGCACCAGTATATCAGCCAGAAACTTAACTAAGTTTCTGATTAACAGCACATCAAATACTGAAACTCTGGAGTTCATTTTTCACAAAGTCCCACTATTTCTGATCTATTAATGCATAGGCCAACAATATCTACTTTGATGCACTTTTTTAAGTTTAGTGACAATCAAGGAAATAATATAATACTTTCATGTGCTTAATAAATAAAGTTTGATATGATTTGATGTATAAATTAGAATAATCACGCTTCTTTATTTTGTATTGGGTTTAGATTCACCTATCAGAGAACCTCTAGTAAGAGAGCACATTTTTTTCCAATGTGTATTAGTCTTTTAAAAAAACGGATCATTGGAATCAGCGTGTCAGACGTAAAAAAAAAAGGAAAAGAAAACTAAATAAAAAATCCCCCCAAAAAACAGGCAATGATCTATAAAGTTTGATCTATGGTATGCACACAGAATCATTTTGTTTATGCTTTCTCATTGTATTCAATTTACTAATACGTTGCCTCAAAATAATATTTATTATTGACATCCAGGTCTACTGTTATGATTTAAAGTAAACGTGCAAATAAAATTAGAGGTTCAGTTTGTGTCTTGTCAGCAGACTTTCTTTTTGTTGTCACCAGTGGCTCCAATCAAAGCTCTCTGTAGCCAGTGTTATGAGAGTTGGAGCAGGAAGTTTGGTCCTCTGGGGCTGACCTGCAAGGAGCTGACCGGTGACACAGAGATCGATGACTTGTTCGAGATTCATGACTCCCACATCATCCTGACCACGCCTGTGTGTTATCTTACTCTGCATCTAAATCAAACAAGAAAACCTTTCGTTTGTAATACCATTGTCTCGATACAGTTTTACATATATAGTCATTTGGATTTCTGTGTTTATTTATTAGGAAAAGTGGGACAGCATGACAAGGAAATGGAAGGATAACTGTTTACTGCAGCTTGTAAGACTCTTCCTTATCGATGAGGTCAGTTCAGTGATCAGTTATTTTGCACAGTGCATCACCTTAAAATGTTATAAGTGCCTTATTATCTGCTAGTTGGTAGATGACCAATCACACTTATATTATAATATTTTGCATTGCAAGAATTTATTCAGTACGAAACCAGATATTTTTTTCATTAAAAACCACAAAAAAATATATTTTCTGTCAAATATCAAATCAGAGTAAACTTTTTTGTTTTAGCTCAATAAATATTAGCATATTTTTGCATTTGTGAAATATCAGAAAATAGAGAATTTTTATGTATGTTTATGTATTAGTTTATTTAAAGTCAGAGATATTCAAGTTTATTGTGTCTTTAAATAAAATGAAAACTCCAGATGATTCCATTATGAGCTTAAGAAGCTGCTTATAGGTTCATTTATCCCATCTGAGTTCGTTGTGGGCTCCTCTTTGGATGCATCTAAAGGCTGACCCCGAAAAAAAAGTGCCTTTTTCTTTAAAAATCAAATCAAAAGAAAGCAACTAAGACATCAGGAAGAACTGTGTACCTCCACTAACCATGAAACAAAAGTTTCCTTTGGTAAAGTAAAGGCGCTTTTGTGTAAGTTGTTTTTCTGAAAATGTATTTAAATATCTGGTTTCGGGTGTAAATAATGAAAATAATTCTTTTTGGTATGTATTGCCCCCAGAAATATTTTTTCAAGATTTTGTTTTATGTTGTAGATGTTTCCCATTGTAGAAAAATGTAAATTTATTAATTGACAAGAGTTTCTTAATGCAGTCTTTCATTTGGATTCACATGAATGGCTAAATCTAAATATTTTCTGGAGCATTTATAACCTTACTTCTTCTTAGTAGGGATGCACGATATGTCTGCGTTAACATCGCTATCTCTCAGTTTTTAACATATCGGCATCGGCCCCATCAGTAAAACTTGGCTGATATTAACAAAACATCTTTGCTGATCTTTCTGTAGTAGTTGCAAGGGTAAGTAAAGTAAAAAAAAAAATTGCTAAATGTCGCCCATAACAGCAATATTAATAGGATATAATTATCGGCCCAAATTTTCACATAGGTGCATCCCTACTTCTTGGGTCTCTACAAGTGCAACTGACCTGTTTTGGATATTTTTGTCTCCCATTCTTCTCTCCACGTCGAGGTCTTTCAATTGTATTGATGTCCTGACTCTTAACTGGCCACTCAATGGTCAGACTGCTTCTGACCATTGGGCACTTGGTCACTTCTCTGAATTTCCAGCTTAGATATAAATAGTGGAAAAAAATAGGAAGGATTTGAATTCTTTCTCTTAGCACTGTATCTCTCAAAAATGTTGCATCCGTCGTTAATGAAATACATGCAATAAAAAAAGTTTTGGTCAACTTTATACTATCCGCTCACTTCCTGTTAAATCCCAGACTTGTTTCTAAATTTAACTGTCATAAAAAAATGTCTTTCCAGGTTCACGTGGTGAAGGACACTACCCGTGGTGCCACTTTGGAGGTGGTGGTGAGCAGAATGAAGGCAGTGAATTCCTACAGAGCATCTCAAAATCCAGATGCCAGCGTCACAATGAGATTAGTGGCTGTGTCAGCCACGATCCCCAACATATCTGACGTAGGTGTCTGTGAAACACCATCTGCTATAGATCTGTTAGCACTGTCTCTGTAGTTTTAAATGAGTAATGTGTGACTCACTTTAGAACTGCCTGTTTTTTATTAGATAGCCGACTGGCTATCCAATGGGAAGGAGCCAGCCACATATATGAGTATGGATGAGAGCCACCGTCCAGTAAAGCTTCGGAAGGTGGTACTTGGATTCCCGTGCAGTGGAACCCAAACAGAGTTCAAGTTTGACTTGTCACTCAACTACAAGATGGCTAACATAATACAGACTTACTCTGATCAGAAGCCTACACTAGTTGTAAGTGGACAAGGTGACGGTTTCTCTTCCTTTGTGTGATTTTACACAGTACATGAGTAAATTATTTGCTATCACCTGTGGGATTTGCACAAAATGCACACAATTTTTCTGGCTTACATCGACAGCAATAGTTGTGAATAATAACTTAATATTAATACAACTATTGATGAGATTCAATAACTTGATTGATTAATTAAATCTAAGCCAGAGCACCACTCCTTTGAGGATAATGTTGATATAATCCATAGAAATTCTGCCTCTTTCTAAAAGGGTATGAGCTTAGACGCCGTAAAAGTAATTTCACGCACACTGAATAAAACAGAGGATCTTCTCTTCTAAATATTAAAAGCTTTATTGACACAATCGATTAACCTTATATCCAACTCACCGTGTCAAGAGCCCATCCATTCTTCTGCAGTCTACAAACTCGCACTATAAAATAGATAATTTTCAACCAAAACAAACAACTAACACTGATGGAATTTGAGAAAACAGCTTTCAGAGCATTAATTGTGTGTGTGTGTGTGTGTGTGTGTGTGCGCGCATGCATGCATGTGTGTCTGCTTATCAGTCCATAGAAAGACAATGGCTTCCTTTGTTCACAGTCCTTTTATAAGCTTTGCCTCCCCTCACTAGCCAAAGACCGATGAGAACGCACTCAGGGCGATGCAAAAGGATGCTGGGGAATGCCGTCCATTATGGAAAATGAATCCCAACAAGGCACAAAAGATCAACAAAAATGTTTTTTCTAAGTAAAAAATAGGTCTGGACAGTCTCATCCCTAATAGCCAGCATTATCCCCTTTGGTTAAAATAACTTCAGTAAAATTCTTTGTGGAGCTGCCAACCAGTCTCTGACATCAGTGTGAGGAAAGTTTGACCCACTTCTCACTTTCAGCTGGGAGATGGTTAAGAGGTTTCTCACATGTAAGTCACCCCTCAGCATTTCAATGAGATCAAGATCTGAGCTTTGACTCACGCCAGTAATTTCCATTTCTTCATTCTCAGTCTTTCCTTGTTGGATCTACTGAAATGTTTTGGGTCATTGTCATCTTTAAACTATGTCCAGTTTGGCTTTATCTTTAAATATTATTATTAATGGCCTTTTAATTACCTCTAACACGCTGTGATACACTGTAGAATTGATGGTGGATTGCATGATGCTGAGCTCGTCAAGTCCTGCTGCAGGAAAGTTGGTGCGTATTCGTGCGTAGCAACAGTCCTATGTATTGTGTGGTATTTATCGGTTTGTACTTGAGCGTAGAACGGTTAAATGTAATTAAACTTCTAATCGTTCATACACACAGCATCTAGTGTTAAAGCAGAGGAACTGCAGCACATAGTATTTCAGCTGTTTATTACCTCCGCCAAGGAGCCCGTATGGACGTCTGTCTGTCGATTAGCAAAATTACTTAAAGTTATGGACACAGTTGCAATAAACTCTCAGAAAATGTTAGAAATTTACCAAGAAATGCATAATTTAATTGGGGGTGTGATCGTGCATTGAAATTCTGTCACTTGCATTCTGCGCTCTCCGTGCGCAGACCCCCCCCTTTTTTTATATATTTATCTCATCAAGCTCTTCAGTTTAATGTGATGTTATTTAACTTATAAATGGAAGGTTTGCAAACTGTACTGTGAAAACTAAATGGTCCTGCTTATCAGTGAAGCAGGTTGTCGCTTTTTCCTCGTGCACTGAGGGCAGCAAAAACGGTGTCTCCAATTACGCATGGCCACACAAGTATCAAATATAGTGATCAGAGCACCCTCAGTAGAAAATCTGTCCCAGCTTTGTGATAACGGACAGTTTATTGTATTCAGTTTGATATCGAACCATTTTTTCCCTTTATTTCTAACAGGAACGTCTCCACTGTCCCGATCACATTTACTGGTTGTGACACTTTCTCCCAGGTGCTATTTATTTTATTGTTTCCCCCTGAGCTGATAGAGCCAAACAGCAATGTTCAGCACTAATTTAACTTATTTAATGTGTTCAAAGAAGTGAAGGATTTCCACAGAAGTTAAAAACAACAAATTAAACGATTCTTTACCACATTTCTTTGTCTGCAGCAGAAATTTAACAGCTGCGTGCTCGGTGCCTGGAGGTGGGGGGTAGATGAAGCAGAGAAACAGCTGATAATAAAAGGCAAAAACTATGGGTGTTGAAATTAATTTATGTTAATTGAGAAACATGCTTACGAGTGGCCACCACACATTTCATAAATCAGACTTTTGACTGTTTGTACGAACATTCTAAATTCCATTTGTAGGATCGAGTATGAATAAAAGACAGTTTCTACGAATGTTTGATAAATGAGGGCACTGGTCTTTGTCTACATTTTCTAACGAACTTTAGTTCAGCCCTGTGTCAGGTGAAAAGGTTTTTGTCTTTAGACACCTCCCACAAAAGTTACATTTCATCCAGTCTTTTTCTGATTACAGAGGCAAACACATTGCGATCAACAGTAGCAACAGTCTGCGGTAGGTCCTTTGATGACATTTCCAGCTTTTTGGAGACTTCTTTTAGCGTCTTACGATCTGCTTCCAGGGTAAACTGGCTTAGACGGACACACCTTGGTATGTTGGCAGTTGTAGACAACAGTCTGGAGCATAACAAAGTTAATATCTAAAGTTCAAATAGGGAAAACCTTTTTCAAAATACAGATGTCATGAAATGTATTATTGTGTTGCTTTGACCCAAATGCAGGCACATACAGAGAAGATAATTGTAAAGTGTCTTGAAACTGAATAGAAAAGAAAGCCATGAGACAAACATGACTATGAACAAAGAGAAGAATGAATATGAGAAAGAAGAGCTTAGATACTTAGGGAGTTAATTACTGAATGACGAGCAGGTGGCTGATTGGAACAGGTTGCAGCCATGAAGACCCAGGCAGGAAGGCTGAGAGAGAACAATGGCACAGAAGGGGCAGGGGAGGAGTAAAAAACCCCAGATCCTGACAGATTTGTTATCACGAGATCCTAAAGGGATGTGTGCATGTGTGATTTTTGCCTTTTTAGAGGGAATAGACGCTCACTAAAAACTGCATGTTTAAATTACATTTTACAAATAAAACAAAATTAGGAGGGGTAAAGGTCTGTTAGAATGGGACACGAATTCGGGAACGTGTCAAGGGCTGAGGCTTCTGTACATGGGGCGCTTGCTCTAACCGCTACACCAAGTGACATCCCGTTCATCACGGTTAAAATTGGTTTCATGTATTCTTGTGGGGGGTTGTTTCATGTGTACAATATTGCGGCAGATGTTTATCCATATTTGTATTGTTCGGTGTGTTTATTTAATAATAATAATAATAATAATAATATAATTGTGATGATCCATCATGACTTCTATTTTTATGTCTGTTAGCTTTAAATATATGAACTCAAAATGAAGAATGAATGATTGAATGAATGAAGAACATGGTTTCTAAATCCTGACTGCCTCTTGTTCATCCTGTTATGAGAAAAATGTGCCTCAAAAGTTTCTCAGTCTACATCCTCAACTAAATTAGAAAACACATAGGCTTTCTGTTTGGTGTCGTAATTATTCACACAACTCTATAAAGGGTAGCAATATTTTTAGTTTAAAAATGCAACTCACCCCAAAATCAACTTTATTTGCTGATAAACTGTATAAAGTGTCTAATAATGCTGTCTACATTATTTTTGATATTTGGTACATTTTAGTAAAAATATAACATTTGTATCAAAAACTGTTAGTGGAGTGCCTTCTTCTGGTTAAAACTTTACACCGCACTTGAATTTGAATACGGCACTGCCACCGGCTCAGCCATCCTGCCACTGTGGAGTATTAAAACAGGCATAGTTTCGGCCACATTTCCATAGCGAGTTGGAGTTGGCAACTCATGAGCCAATAGCTTGAAATGAAGGCCCCTTGCACAGAACCTTCCTGCCATTCCTCTCTTTCCTCTGGTGAAGGAGGTGGAGAGAAATCTTCAACCGCATAATTCCCTCCTCTGAGGCAAAGGAGCTTGCACATGCTATTGCTATCCATCTTTCTGACTCTTTGTGTAGCGTCACAGCAGTGCTGCTGTCAACATGCTAGTCACAGCGCAGACCATGCCCAGGCCTCCCCCTCACTGGTCCACCAGGCAACGCCTAATTTTTAGGCCTTTTTAGGAAATGTGGGTGGGGTTAGACTCTGGTGAAGTGGGTCTTTAAGGATTAGTTTGCCACTTACAGTCATTAATGTTCCTTTACCTTTTCCTTTCTTACTTTTTTGTAGTTTTGCTCAACAAGGAAAGGAGCTCAGCAGTCAGCTGCAGTTCTGGCCAAGGATGCTCGATTCATAATGAGCCTCGAACACAAACAAAGGTGCACCATTCTGCTCCTTTGTGACGTCTCTATGTCTATGAATCATTTAATAATGATATTTAAAGTATTTCTTTAGAGAGTTTCTATCCTAATAGGATGTTCTGCTGGGCTCATTAAGTCTTTTATTTTGCAGGTTGATGAAATATGCTAACTCTATACTGGATTCAAAGCTAAGAGGTAATGGATCTTGGCACATTATAAACCTGTCTGTGATAAATCTAGTTTACAGTTGTTCTCAAAAGTATTGATGCCCCTTCAACTTTTCGACACTCCTTATTTAATTTCATTCATTTAATTTATTAGGATTTTTCTGATAGACTAAAATGATGTAGTGCATAACTGTGAAATAAAAGTGCAATAAAAACAATTTTTTCTTTTTACAAATCTAAAATCTAAAATGTATTTAAGTAACAAACCTCTTGAGTCTAGACATCTTTCACTGCAGTCACACCATGAAGTTTCCATTTTACTTTGCCAAATAACTGAAGCTCAGTTAGATGGTATAGAGAACCTCTGAAATATCAAGTTCCACGTCTTGTCACAAACCCTAATTTGAGTTTTGGCCTGGACTTGGCATACCCCATTTTTATATATACATTAATATGTTTTGTATTTAAACCAAACCATTATAGCTCAGGCTGAATGTTTAGGGTTGTCTTTGGAATGAATCCTGCTGGAAGATGACGCTCCGTATAAGGTCAGACTTCGGGAGCCTGGTTTTCTACCAGGATTGTCATTTGGTTAACTCCATCCATTTCTGTAACAGCTCTGACCAGATTCTCTCTTGCTGTGGAAGAAAAGCGCCCATACAGCATCGCCCATGTTTCAGTATGATGTGTTATGTTAGTCGTCAGCATCAAACAGTTGATAAATGAACGAAGCTGCGGATCTCTGAAGCTCCTTCAGAGTTAATATAGGCCTCTTGGCTGCTTCTCTGATTAATGTTCTGCTTGCCCAGCCTGTCTGTTTATTTGGATTGTTATATCCGGGTTAGTTGCGGCATGCTGTTCTATTTTCAGATGATGGACTGAACAGATCGCCTTGAGATGTTTAAAGCTAAGGATATTATAACATCTCCACATCTTGCTCCCTGACCGGTCTGCTGTGCTACCTTAGTCTTCATGCGGCTGTTTTTCCTCTAATGTTCTCCAACAAACCTCTGTGGCCTTTATAGAACAGCTGCCCTTAGACTGAGATTAACTTATATTATGTATAGCTGGAGTGTTTTCTCTGTCCTTTAAAGGGAATTGCTTTCACTGGATTTTATTTTGGAGTAAGCAGCCCTGAGCTAAACATTTCAGATATCTGTTTTTGAAAAATGTTGAAAAATACGTGTCTTTTTCCTTCCACTTGTTATGTGAAACTATGTGTTGTTCTATCTCATACATTCATAAGGTAAGGTACATCCAAGTTTGTGGTTGTAATGCCATAAAACATTCAAAAGTTTAACATATATATTAATATGCTTGCACTGTGATTGTAATGTTCGATTCGTCCTCCTATTGGCCGATTTGAAGACTAAAGTCAACTACACAAAAAAGTATCTTACTGAATAATTATCAACTATTTTGTCCTGGGGTCAATTTTTTTTTTTCAATACCTCAGCAGTGAAATATATAACTGTTAAAGTCTGGATCCTTTGAGAAAGCTCATGTTCTTTTGGCACATGTTTAAACAAAAACTTTTGTGTCTCTTTGTGTCTCTTGCTGCCCAGATCTGATGATGTTAGGAGTTGGTTACCACCATGCAGGTGTTGATTTGTCTGACAGGAAACGTTTAGAAGAGTCGTTTACCCTGGGAGACCTGCCTGTCCTATGTGAGACCAAACACAAGCAAGGGTTGTGGAAACACAATTTAAAATAATGAGTTTGAAAATGGTTACATTGTCTGTTTTGGAAGATGATTGTGACTGGGAAATACCCCCCAAAAAACACACAACTCATGAAAGGCTAGGAACTTTGCATCAAGTCACTCTTTAGTTTTTTCATTGAAGTTATACAATTAATTCACTTATCTGGGTGCAGATACGTTATTACTTAGATTGCAAACTTCGGTTATGCCTTTACAAAAACAGGAAATCTAGAATATGTTTTTAATAGCGATGTGAATCTTACAACAACTCACGATTCGATTCCCATTCGTGTAGTGATGATTCGATTCAGAATCGATTCACAGTCAATACTATTATTTAAAAAAAGGTGGTAATTTGTAGGGCTGAGACAATGTGCTCTTCTCCCGATTCAATTCTTTTATGATCTTTTTGTAAGTGCCGATTACAGATTTTTTATTCACTATAGTATTGAAAAGATACATAATTTTCTGAATGTTCGACTTCCCACATCTTAAACCTTTACAACAGAATTAATGAAAAGCAAAGACGTTCTAAAGTAAACTGCTACATACTAAAATGTACTTCATAATAAAGTGAACTTAAGCTTTTTTTCCTGGCCTTGGCCTTTGGGGCCAGGCAGGAACAACTTAATTAGCTTAACACAACCAGCACTAAAAGTGGTTTCTCAAAATGAAATACAAGCTGGCACTTTCATAGTCCACTGCTGTCTCAAAGTTATTGAACCCCTTATCGACAGGCGTCTTTACGTTTTAGTAGAATTCCATTTTGCTGTTGTGGCCTACCCCAAATATGACACAACCTTCTGGTTGTGTTCCTAAGGAATCTTAGCGCACTCCTCATGTGTAGATGCCTTCAGATATTCCTCCTTTTACTTTAAACTTGTGAACAATCCTTCTAACTCTTTCTCTGTAGGAACACAAGGTCATGGGAACTAGGGGTGCGGAGGGTGCTGCAGCACCCCCTTGTGGATGACAAATGATATGCATGTAGAATTTCATCGAATCAAATACAATTATTTTATTTTATTTAAATTTGAATGTAACTCATACACATATCCACAATGTTATATTCAAAAGATGAAATGTTAATTTTTCATAATTGAATGTATTGTAATGACACACACATGCACACAGACTTAACACATACACAGAAACAAAGACCAGTGAATAAGGAAAATGGGAAGGCAGAATCAAATACTAGATGTATTTTATACTCCACAAAAAATAAAAGCGAGAATTCAACAGAAATGCTGCAGATCAGAGGACAACCCTCTGAAGCAGTCGTAACAAAATCTGGAGCCAATGAGAAAAGTGACGAGACAGATGCTAGCGGGAGCTGCACAACAGCACAGTGCTTCACAGGAAATTCTCTTAGTGTCATCGGACTTTGACTTGAACAGGCAGCAACTTCAGCTGCAGCTGTTAGGTGGTGATGATGGTAAAGAAAACTTTTGGAGTGTGAGCATATGAGTAGGAGAGATTTTTCTACTGCTCTTTACTCACTCTGTGGTACAGTTAATGGTATATGTTGATCAAACATGTCCTTGACATATTGATCATTGCTTATAGCTAGCATGGAATTTTTGGTCAAAGATTCTTGTCATATTCTCTTTTACCAGTCAATTTTTTAAATGACACATATTCAATATTATTTAGTTTTTATTTATTTTAAATAATGTTCAATTGAATAAGCTGAACAGATTTATATATAAAAATAAAAACATTTGCAGTTAAAACAGTACACCCGCTGTGGCCTGAATGCACAGTCGCACAACTTCCTCCAGCTCTGCATGGAACTGAAATGCGTACCCATTTTTGCTTAAATTGCTGTAGAGGTAATTTTTTGGGGGATTTTTTTCCGGGATAGATGATTTCTCGTTGAGGTTTTCATGATTTTCTAGAGGCTGAATCCCTAATCACAGAAACCCCTTGGGAAGATATGTTCCCATGGCCTTGTAGGAACATGAAAATTTTTTTTACATAATGTTCCGTGTTTGTGCAAGGCATTAATCTCTGGACAATTCTCCTCACTCAGCCATATTTCTAACATACAGTGAAACATTACAACCAACTAAGAAGATATTTGAGCCCATAATATTCTTAACAGTTCTGATGTATCTAAACAAACCTTTAATTGTTTGCCTCAAGTGTGCCTGAGACTGTTTCAGGCTTTCGAATACTTTTACTTAGGGGTTTCAATAGTGTTCAGATTACACTGATTGTTAAATTAAAGATTTTGTGTTGAATTTGGATCAAATCCATTTTTTAAAAGCCTTTGTTGTCTTGTTTTAATATTTTATATAGTTTTTTTAACTTTTGTTGTACAATTTGTTTATCAAAAACTATTAATTTAGCCAATTCACCTGAATAGGAGAGGGGTGTTAATAATTGATGGTGCCGCTGTAAACTGTTTCCTGTTGTATTTGATGTCCCAGTTACAACCCGCACTCTGGCTATGGGGGTAAACCTTCCCGCTCACCTGGTTGTGATCAAGTCAACAGTGCAGTATGTTGCTGGTTCCTGT
The DNA here is from genome assembly GCA_028564705.1 of Apricaphanius iberus. NCBI lineage: Eukaryota > Metazoa > Chordata > Actinopteri > Cyprinodontiformes > Aphaniidae > Apricaphanius > Apricaphanius iberus. The sequence continues at coordinate 424,043 of JAPXFQ010001556.1, forward strand.
GAAGAATATAGTGAGGCTGACATCCTGCAGATGATTGGCCGGGCTGGACGGCCTCAGGTAGGAACAAAGTCAGGTTTTTGTCTTTTATGTTTCACTACGATTTTTTAAATATATTTTTTTAAATATAAAATATATTTAGGTTTTAGGTAACACTTTACAATAAGGCTGCCGTTAAAGTGACTAGTTTATAAATGTGTTATTAAGTAATTTATAAACACTTTATAAATAATTTTAATAGGTGTTTATTATACATTAGTTGTGGGGAAGGAAGAGACGAAACTGATTTATTTCTTCCCACATCCTGAGCTAATCTATATAATTCATGTAGTGTTGCTGAATTTACTGTTTCAGTCTAAGTTACTATAGCTTCTAAACTCATGTAAGTGTTTGTAAATATATTTTTTTTAGCATTTAGTACTGTACTTTCTCACTCCAATATATATATGCAGCATTAAAGGGAGTCTTACTGTAAAGTACTACAAGCTAGTGACTTGGTCTGAAATGTTTAAGTTATCATCTCTAGAATAAATATATAGGTGAAGAAATCCGCTTCACTATTTAAAAAGAATTGGGTCACTTTTGTCCCTTTTTGTTTTTATTTAATGCACGATAAACCCTTTTTTACTGATTTATAAAGTGTTCTCAGATGATTTAACAACATATCTATAACTATTTATTCGCCACTTATATAGGGGAGCCTTGTTGTAGTGGTACCAAGTTTTATACTTTTGTTCTCACTGCATTTCAATCCCTCAGTTTGATACATCAGCAACTGCAGTGATCATGACCAAAATTCAAACAAGAGAAAAGTACATGAAACTTATGAATGGGATAGAGATCATTGAAAGCAGGTAGGACAAAGACCAGCTTGTTTTTATTCCCTGTTTTTCCTCACTTCTGTCCTTCTTTCCTGCAGTAGCATACCAACAAGACAGATAATAGCCTACTCTAACACATGAGGTAACAAAACACTCTGCTCCCCTAGCTTACACGGTAACCTGATGGAGCACCTGAATGCTGAGATTGTTCTCCAAACCATCAGTGATGTCAACATGGCTCTAGACTGGATACGCTCCACCTTCCTCTACATCAGAGCTCTTAAGAACCCATCGCACTACGGTTAGCCCCCAAAATTTAATTCAAATGTGCACCTTCCATTCTGCCTTGCATAGAAATCCGTCATTTCATGTTGAAACTACAAAATTGAATGATGTCTATTTGGGATTTTATGTGACAGACCGACATAAAATATGGCACATGTTGAAAAAAAAAAAGAAAGAACAAAACCTCATAAAAAATACAAAACTGAGCAGACTGAGTGGGTGAATCTGTCAACATAGGAACTTGTATATCAATCCACAGTTTTGTAGAGGCACAAGATGAGAGCAATTTTTAAGAGAAGTGTATAAGAGTTTACAGTTTGAAAGCAGCCATGTTGGGGAAATGGAAAACATTAAAGGACAAGCTCTGATCAGATGCACCTACAGCTTGAACATTTTGGCCTATATGTAATATGTTATGCATGGGAGAAAACTAACAGTACAATGAAACATGGTGCTGGCAGCATTAAGCTGTGTAGACTTTATTCATTATTTTCTCCAGCTCGTCACAGTTTATTAAAGGCAACTTTAGCTCAATAAAGGACAATCCTGGAAAAAAGACTGTAAGAAAAAGTAGAATAATGAAAAAGCTGGTGCTAGATCACATCATTTGGGCCCCATTAGGATGGGCAGATAACCTCTGGTTCCAAAACCATACTGGTATTTCCAAAATAGCTGTCATCTGTATGACTTCTTATAAAAGATCACTGCAGAAGGAGAAATTGCAAATAGTACCTGGAAAATACACAATTTCCAATACATTCAACGGAATTACAGCAGTTCCAGTGACACAAACACATGTCCCTCGCTTTCCCGGAAGGAGGCTTGCTTTACAGTCTTTGGCCAAATAACAAACAGTTGGCCAAGATTCCACAAAGCATCACATTGTATGGATTTTCAAAAATCAGCATCACCTTTTGGCTACGGGAGGGGGGCTTTAAAAGACTTGAGCCTGGGGTGAAGGTTCACTGTTCAGCAGAACAATGACACTACAGACAGAGCTACAATTGAATGATTTAGATGAGCGCATATTCATGTCTTAGAATGGTCCAGCCAAAATCTTGATCTAAATCCAACTGAGAATCTGCAGTACGACTATTAGACTGTTTGGAACAGAAAATCCCTGTCCAATTGGAATGATCTTGAGCTATTTTGTGTTAAAGATAAAAATCCGTCTCTAGAGGCACAAAGCTGTTAAGAGATGTACCCTGAAAGACTTCCAACTGTTTAGAAATGCCTACCTCAGTTTGCAGTTAAAAAAAAAAAGAAAACTTTTATTCACCTTACATGCACAATGTTTTCCTGGTGAATTACATAAAATCTTAATGAAAGATGATGAAATGTATGATTGTAATGTGACAAAATGTCAAAAAGGTCACAGGTATAAAGGCTTTTAGGAGGCCTTGTCTCTGTCACCCTGAGTTTACTCCTTTATGTCCTCATGTTCTTTTCAGGTTTCTCGGCCAACTTAGACAGATTTGGTATTGAAGCAAAATTGCAAGGTGGGCAATGACTGATCATTCCTCTAAAATACATTCAAACTGTTCATAATATTACCCTAACAATTAGAAAACGTTTAACGGTATTCCTCCGCTCGAGGTAAAAGTTCTATCCTGTCTTGTTCAGAACTGTGTCTGAAGAACATAAACTCTTTGTCATCCATTGATCTGATCACTATGGATGAAGATATCAACATCAAACCCACAGGTAAAGAAACAGGAAGTGTTAATAAAGTCAGTGGTGTGAAAGGAGTTTCTGTGTTTACCTGCAGAAGTTTCTTATATTTTGACAGAAGCTGGCAGGTTGATGGCGAGGTACTGCGTTGCCTTTGAAACAATGCAGCTGTTCTGCAGAGTAACTGGCACCGAAACCCTGCCTGACCTGGTAGCCTCTCTCTGCAAAAGCAAAGTCATCTTTTGTTGCTGCAATTAAGCTCAGAGAATGTTATTTAGCAAAAAAAGGATCCAAACTAAAACCATTCGGCATTACATGTACAGGTAGAGCTGGTGTCGAAGAGCAAGGAATTCAGGGACATTCAGTTGAGAGTAAATGAGAAGAGACACCTGAATACTCTGAACAGAGACAAGAACAGGACCACCATCAGGTCAGTCACCTGCCGTATGATTATCAAGTACCGTATCAAAACATGTCTCACCAGATACAGTGATGGCAGTGTTAGAAACATGCTGTTCTGGGTGTGTTCTTTCAGATTTCCTCTTGAGGGAAAGATAAAAACCAGTGAGATGAAAGTAAACTGGTGGGTTCATTTCGTGTTCTGTAGCATAAAACAGTTCTTCTTTAGAACTTCAATGGTACTGATCAATGTTTTGTTCTCTTCTAGCTTGATTCAGGCTCAGCTGGGCTCCATCTCGATTCAAGACTTTGGTCTTACACAAGAGACGGCAAAGATCTTCCGAATCGGGATGCGCATCAGCAAGTGTGAGTCTTATAAAAGTTTTTTTTTTTTTGCTGTTGTTATTGGAGGGAGGGATACCGTTTTTATGACTTCTCTCGTGTTTTTTTTTCTCAACAGGCCTGTCAGAGTTTCTTACTCAGCGATCTGAGACTGGGTTTTGTGCTGTGCTTAACTCCCTGATTTTGGCTAAGTGCTTCAGATCTAAGCTTTGGGAAAACTCACCCTTTGTTTCCAAACAGATGGAGAAGATAGGTCAGTGCATTGCCATTTGATACATCATAAATTGTTTAATTTCGGATTACAGTACAAAAAAACATGATAACAAGAAGGCCTATAAAATAAATTTTTTACATTTCTAAATAATTAACTGAAACTTTTAATTAACTATTTTTTTCTGTTAGGTAATTTGATTATAAACACAATGTGTTTCAGGTCTGACTCTATCAACTGCAATGGTGAATGCTGGACTCACCAGTTTTAGCAAAATAGCGCAAACCAACCCCAGAGAGCTGGAGCTGGTCAGCCACTCATTTTTTTGCTGTTGGCACCCTCTAACAACCTTACACTAAAAGATTCATCAAGCTGTTTTGTGTTTAAGCACATTCTGAAATAACTTTTGTGACTGCTTATAATAGGGTTTTTTTCATTTGTTATTTTAGTGACAAAGTTTGTTTTTATATCAATATTTTGCTTTGTTTTACATGTCTGCTAATAACTTTTTCCTTCCTAAGCAGATTGTTAACAGACATCCTCCATTTGGAAACCAAATCAAAGAATCTGTCGCACATCTCCCAAAGTATGGTGTTAACCTGGAACAGGTGAGCCTCACAGCAAACAAGAATCAGAAAAGCACACACTTGTGTTTGAAATTAAGCTTAATCATTTTCTTTTCTTTTTTTAAGGATAGAGTTCTAGTTCAGCATAACTTTTCTGTTAATTTTTATTAACAAACAATAAAAGTTTATTGTACCATATTAAAATTCTCTTTATACACCTGGAAAGCCGTGGATTTTCATTATGGATCATACCACTAGCGGAACAAATCAGAGCCAGGCCGGGGGCGGAGCAAATGACCGGGCCCCTTAAACCCAAATAATACAGTATGGTGACATCATTTTACAACATACACATGCCCGCAACGGCGGAGCTTACAAGCTTCGGCACCACGGAGAGCGACTGCGGCTTGCACTTACAGTATATAGCCCTTTTCATTGCAGACATACACCCATTCACGCACAAGTTGTATGTAATTTTTGAAGTTCATCAAACGGACATGAACAATAACAAAACCAAGAGAACAAAAACATTAGGCTATGGTCACGAATAATAAAACAACACAAAGGACATTTTTAACCGAGTCGTTGAGAGCAAGGTTGAGGTTATGAGCAGCGCAATGAATGTAACATGCAAGGGGCTCCCTCTCCGTTATCCTTGCCTGTACGCCTGAAAACACACCACTCATATTCGCGGCCCCATCATAGCCCTGTCCGCGGCATTTTGACAGATGTAATCCATTTCTTTCTATAGAGCCCAGGATTTGGTTTTCAAGCTCTGACGCTGATGAGCCCACAGTCGCTTCAAAACCCAAAAACACTTCTTTAATCTGTATATCTGTTGCAATATCCATGTCATTCTTAACAACAGTTACGTAGCGGTACACTTGGCTCAGTTGGTCTATCTTTGACACATCTTGCGTTGTGTCCATGATAATGGAATAAAACGGGGCTTCGTTTATTTCTTTAATTATGTCAGCTTTCACACGTTGAGACAGGATGTATATAATCTCATCTTGAATCTGGTGACTTAGGTATTTCACTGACCCTTCTGATCGATTGATTAGCTCTCTCAAAACAGGGTCGTAGCGAGCTAATAACTCGATTATTGACAAAAAGTTGCCTGCATTTCCCTGACCTAGAACTTCCCTGTGTCCCCTGAATGCCAGGTTGCATGAAGCCAGAGTAAGCGTTACATTTACAATGCGCTCCAGGACCTGTCTCCAAAACAAGGCTGCATTACGCACTTTTCTCTCCATTTCAGCGTCTATTGTGCTGTTAAGTTTCCACTGCTCGTAGACTATGCATGCACCAAGATGTATTTGCGTGAATTCATGCTTCTCAACTTTTGCAGAAAGATGTTTCCAGTCTCTTATTCCATTAACCCATGCATTATTTTAATAAGGGGCATTTCGGTTGGCAAACAACCAGCAAGGCTCACAGTAGCATCGGTCTAATTTGGGGGAATAGCACATCCAGCTGCGGGGAAGTTTCATCCCAACTTTGGTGGTAGAGGTGTAATGACTTTCAGAAAAACATCGATTGTCATTATCAGTGGGAAATGGACCTTTGGGTCTGCACGGGCCCATCTTAAGTATATATCTTTTGATGTTGGCGTCCTGGATGTTCTCAGCAAAATTGGCCCGATCAGTCGGAAAACATTCCTGGGTAGGGTTTTCATGATCTGCGGTCTGCGTGTCACCTGTAGCGGTAGGAGACCTGCTGCTGCTTTCATTCCTAGTGTCCAGTGAGGGTGAGGAGAGGGGCTGCTGGTCAGGCACCAGGTCTGGCTCTGCCCTGCTGGAGCAGCTAGCAACGGCTGAGTCCCTGACATCACCGCTATACCGCCGAGAGAGAGAGGGGGGGGTAAGCTAGGCGGCTGGGCTACTACAGTTTACAACCAACAGTTTACAACTACTCACACACATTGTGTTATACTGATTTTTATAATTAATACCTTAAACCAACCTGGCTCTCTGGCTGTCCTGGTATTTTTGGCGGGCCTGGATCACTGCCAACAAAAAAGCCGGCTTTATCTCCATGACGACGAACAAAATATGTGTCCAGTTTTGGTAATTTAGCATTGCCTTGATCTCTTTTTTCCTTCTCCTTTCGCTTTGTCGCTCCACTTTTGTGCTTATATGAAGTGCCACTCATGTTAGTCCTAAAAATACTCTACCAAGTTTACGATCTATTGACAAAAGGGACTTTAAAAATGGCAGGTGACTGATAATGACTTTGGTTGGTGGACGGTAGGTGACGAGTTTTACCCAGAATACACTTGGAGACGATATCGGCAATCCTCTTGTAACTTTTCATGTTGTAAAGTTACATATGAGAGTGAAAACAAAGCCAGTCGTGAATTATAACATTTTAGTCAATATTTTACACCTACTACATCACTAAAGTCAGTCGGTCTTGAAAAAGTTTTTAGCAACCATGACTCAATCCGGACTGGGCAACCTATAAAAGCATTGTATGATATACCCTGAATGTGCTGTCAGTGGCAGCAAAACATAGTTATAATGTGAGTTTGCTTGTGTGTCTTTGAGAGGCCCGACTTTTCCTTAGCTCCAAAGAGATAGAAAGAGACAGGGAGCCCGGCTCAAAAAATGATGCTACCCATCATTCCGGGCACCTCTGATGCCCAGGCCCGGGGCGTGCCGCCCCTGGATCATACACATTGTACTTGAAAGCCGGATTTTCCCAGTTCCCAGTCAGAAATACAACATTAACACCCACTTAAGTTGGCATTCCAAGCAGCCCTAAACTTTGTGTCCAACATGGCCGATACACGTAATATAGTAATAGTTGGTGCTGTGAAATGTAAATATGAATTTATTAGCACTTATGATGGATTGTGTCTTATTAAACCAGTAACATATAGTAATGTTAATGATGAACAAATAAAAACATATAATAGAAATCATCTTTATTATCCCCATCAGCGTGTGAATGTGTGTATGAATGGGTGAATGAGTGAATGTAGTGTAAGGCTATTTGTGGTCCTCTAACTGAAAAAGTGCTGTACAAATGAAGGCCTTTTACCATTGGGGAACACTGATAGGCAAGTCGAAGCATGTAGGTCCATACAAAAAGGTAAATATTAAAAACAGGACGAACAACATTTTGTGCAGTAAGGACATATTTACAGCAAAAGAAAATAGTCTCCAGTTAAGAAAAATAGCATATTGTGATCCACAGAAATTGAGTAGGAGTAGGTTCATTGACAATATGTACAAAATTTACATGTTCCCATAAAAAAAAAAATCCTTTTTATAAAAAGTGACAAAATGGTGTTTGGACATACAGTATATCATCAGCTTGTGTAACCAGAAGCAGTTCACAACAAAACAAATGGTAAGTCCTACTGGTTTGCCTGCAACTAGAATGCTCTGAACTCAGTTGAGTCGGCGTTTGGAACTTCAAGCTCCGACTTTCAGGCAAATTGAACAGAGCTGACTTTTGGTTATAAAGAAAATGTTGTTCCTGATTTCTAGGTTTTTAGTTCGAGTGTAAAGTGGCTCTTAGTCAGGGATCGCAAAAACAGAGTAAACTGTGAACTTTTTGTTAACTTATGTGTCCTTTTTTAGTTTTACTTTAGTTTCACACTGGGGAACTCAGTCTGTTATCCCCGCTTCTCTTTTTTGAAATGCTTGTTTTTTGTAGCTGCCCAGGTACAGCAGTGCCACAGCTGAGATTGTTGTGAAGCTGACTTTACAAAACCAAGCCCAGCTGTTGTCAAGGAGAACAGCTCCAGACCATCACTACGTCTATGTGATCATCGGCAACTCTGAAAACGATGTAGTCTTTCTACAGAAACTCTCGTGAGAAATGTTCAATAAGAAATGTTCTGACTTTTGCTGTTTTTAATATAGGCACCAAAATGACAACAGGAGTTTAAGTGAGACTTAAGCTGATTTAAGAAGGGTATTTTCATGTCTGTTTTATAGGGACTCATTGCTCCTGAAGTGTGGTTGCTGGACAAAAAAGATAGACGTGCCAAAGACGTCGAAAGGCAATGAGATCAGTGTCAATGTCATCAGCTCAGAATATGGTAAACGGTGTATTTATTTAGTAGCTTTGAAATATATTAGCAAAATACCACAGATGAACTGGGAATATACCTTGTTCACAGTTGTAATGCCTTATTCTACTTTGCATTGCAGTAGCATGATTTCACACTGGTAGCTGAAAAAAGTTCTACCTCTAATCTAAATAAATTTATTCTGTGGAGAAAATTCCATGTTGAGAAATAATTGCTTTTAAGGATGAAAAATCAACGGTGGTACAACTAATGCTTTACATGACTCAGTGTTACAATAGAACTGAACTATGTCTTCTACTGTATCATTCCATGTGGTTTCAACATGCAGGGACCGGTTTTTAAACATTCCTGTTTGCACAATTTTTCCACATGCTCCAGAGTTCCGGGTCTTCTAATCCTCTCTTCCCTTCAGCTCACCCGTCAGGTTTATCTAGGTTTGGGTCTGGGAACAAAAGCACTTGACAGTCCATTTAGGACAAAGCAGAAATATATTGCTGCGTTCAAAGATGGCCGTGTCAGTCTCAAGCAAATGCACCATTTTAATACCTATAGACAATCATATAAAAAATGTATTGATGCAAAGTAGTCAACATATTTTCAATGGAATAAATTGTATGGATTTTCAATTAGTAAAAGTGTTCTTTTTCAGGGGCACAGATAGGATTTTCAAAATGGGGGGGGACAAAGTTGTCAGCACCCCCGATTGTACGAGCCCTAACTATAGCTCAATTAGTCAGTTTGTAATTTGAGCGGGCTCCAAACAATAACATAAACTCTAAATACTGAGATACTTGTTTGAAGCCATAATACAAAGAACGCAGTTGACGAAGCTCTATCTGATCAACTCTACCCAAATCTGCCATTTGTTTTTCTCCTAATCAATCACCGACTACAACCCCATGCCTTATGCTAGACATGTTTTATTTAAACATTAACTGATTTTCAGCATACCAATTTCTAGAGAAAACAGAAAAAGCCCTCTGTTAAAAACTAAACATAAAATATGATATGATAAAAATGATATTATTCACTTAGGACCTAGTGTACCCTACAAATCCATTAACTATACATACATTTTTTTAAATAAGTACGCTACATGACAGTTTTAAATACATTCACCCAAATGTACACAAACATCTCACATTAAGGACCCCTAAACCTCTGTCTTCATTTCATTCCCCTGAACATACTGCTGGGCAGTTTCTCATCTCTTCAAATTGTCCAGCCTCTGTTACCTGCCAGAATTCCACTTAAAGTCATTCAGAGTATGAGAAGATATGGGAGAAAAGACAACAGGGGAAAAGACTGTTTTTTTTTCCTCTGCTCTTTATTATTGCTCTTTGTTATTTCCAGACAGATGGTGATAGAGGTTTGGATATTCTAAATGTGAGGAGGGAGAAACATGTATGTGTGGTCTCCTATGAAAAATAATAACAACTACAACTAAGGTAAAGAAAACTAAAATTATGAATAAATTTAAAGGAGCAGGGGGCTGCATTTCTAAAATAAATTATATTTATGTTGAGTTTTGTAATTGTAATGGGTAATGAAGCGTTTTAAACTAGGTAAAATGAGCCCACCCATGTGTAATCCCATTATCTTGAACAGTCTGTATCCTGCAAAATAGTCAGCGATTCAGTGCCCGAATTTCCCACACTTACACGCGGCTACGACGTCAATCTACAATTCTTGCGTGTTCTCGATTTAACAGGAAGAAGGAAGAGAAAGAACCTGGACTTCAGATGCGGTCAATTAAACACTACCTACTCCGTCGGTAGACATGTTGCTTGTGGTCGTACAGCTGGCAACGTGCGCAATGTGCGGTGGCCTGAAAGTACGCTATGTCACTGATTTATTTACTTTTTGTGCTCGCTCCCGCGGTGGTTGCAGTTACTAGCAGCTGCGGCAGTCGCGGGTTTAATTTCTTCAATCTGGCCCCCTGCTCCTTTCAGATTTGGATATCATCAGTCTGTGAAATTTGGTGAAACTATAGGGTGAACCAACATGCATAAACAAACATAAATACAGCGGTTTATACTTCTGGCTATTAGCAAGACTAAGCCGATAGCCAAAGAGGATGGAAACAAGTATGGACAATTCCCAACTAATGAACTTAATCATATCAACTCAAAGCCAACAATATCAATCAATAATAATAACAATTTCAATGTGATCAGACTACATTTTTAAGGCTTAGCCTACTAAAATTGTTTGCTTTTTTCCCTTAATCTTGCATCCTAGCAACCTCTAGCCCTTGGTGCACATAATAGAGACTGCTTCCATTCGGCGTACTTGTTAACCTGTAGTCAGTCCCTATAGTCAGTAGGGCTGCACAATTAATCGGTTTTTGATCGTGATCACAATTTTGGAGGCCACAATTAAATGAACCTGATCGTCAACGATATTTACATTCAAAATGCGAGCTTCACTGCGTGCCTCTTTATCATACACTGCCTCAACCAACAGTCTGTCAAACACCCGGGGGCAAACGCATGGCTAAGCTTCATTTAGCTGCCCAAATAAAAACCATCCCTACGCCACTCAGCACTCACAATGGCTGCATCCGAATACGTCGACAGCGTAGCAGGCGAAAAGCAGTATGCGAGTGATATATTAGATCCGAATCTCCAGTATGGATTTGACTAGGCATAAAGTTCCTGGATGTGTAGTACCGCCACAGTATGCAGCCAGTGGACGCTACGCTATCCCACAATGCAGCGGAAGCCCGGAAATCGTAGAAGAGCGACCTAGCAAAATTTGGCTACAGACGAACTATCAATCATTGACACTGCCGCAATTTCGGCATATAAATGTACATGTAGCGATGTTACTGATTACTGTGATTGGTTTTGACAGCTGATTTAACGTTTAGGTTATGCCAGACAAAATAACCGCTAGTGGCAGGACCACAGGTGAACGTAACATAAACATCCGGGTTAACAGACACACAAAATGGTGGAGCAATGTGTCCGATTTCTTTTCTCTTTTTTTTTAACTTTATTACAATACGTCTGATTTCATACCTACTACTCACTCGTTTGCTACACAGTGTTTACTACATCAGCAGGCGAGTAGTATTTGCTACGTAGCATGTATTACATACTAAGGATAAGCTGTAATGGTTTCTATTAAGTTGCACTTTGAGATTGCACTCTGAAATAACATATTTAGTGTGTACTTATAAAAGTCTTGGAATTTGTTTTCAGGTTGGGTTTCTTTTTTGCATTATTTTATTTTTTGCGATAAAAGTAGATATTTTACAAGACTAGATGAAAAATCGTAATTAATAATCCTGATTGCAATATTGATCAAAATAATCGCGATTATTATTTTGGTCATCATCGTGCTGCCCTAATAGTCAATGTGAAAAGTTACAACAAAAGTGGCAATGTTATTATGATGATTTTCTTTTATTTTGGTGCCACAGTCCAAGACCCACTCTGGCCCCTTTTAGCCCTATTAACCTCCTGGATATGCCCCTGCTCAGCAGCATTGAACATTTAGTATTGTAACTCAATAATTTCAAAAAATAACACGCGTTTTTGTGTCAGGAGTGAGAACATTTTTTTCTCACTTTGGTCGCAGCGCAGCATTCAGATTTTGATGCTGTAACTTTGGTTTCTGCCAGACCAAAAGCACAACCAGCTGGAAGACCTGGAAAAAGAACCTTGATTTGTTGCCAAAGTTACCATCACACAACCAAAATAAAAGGAAACTAGACTTGAGGTTGGTATTTAATCCTAAATAACTCAGCAGATGTAAAAGTAATTGAAACAACAGCTCCTGTCATTCACATAAAAAATGCTCTCCCGAAAACTTGCAGCTCGCTGCTGCTGTGTTGGTGGTTGCTAGACAGCTGATCATTTTCTCATCGAACATACACGAATCACGTTGGGGATCCATTTTGGATTCAAAACGGCAAATTTTGCCAAAAGTTGATTGATTTTCATGAATGAAATGAAGAAACTGTACCCTATAGCATCTTCAATGGCAAAATGCAAATGTAACATGTTTTATTCGCGATCCCTCTCTCATAAAAAATAGGGAATGTACATGATATGACGCCTAAGATATAAGACAATGAAAGGGAGAGTCACGATAGGTAAAAGGTGCGGTAAAGTTGCATCAATTAGATTACATTGGAAGATGTGCACCGTGAGGCGATTGTTTTGCCGTCTGGTCTATTTTTTGTGCAAGCAATCCTCGTCAATTCTGGAAGGAGGTCCAATCCATTCAATTGTAAAAATAAAGGCAATTCTTCAAAATAAAATACAACAGTTGACAAATGTTTAGACTATAGAGATGATATAGAGAGCTCTCCTCCTGTCCACTCACACTGGGAAACAGGAAGAGAAAATATATTTCATAAATGTGAAGAGTAGATAAACAAACCTGTATTTAAACTGTATATCTACAGTAGACTCTCTACTACCGCACACACTGTCTCTCTGGCTGTATGTGTCTCGACAATGGATGAATTAAAGAAATGTAAAAACTTCCTGGTTACAGAAACATGCCGTTATGATTTTATGAGGTTACTTACTTACCCATGATGAAAAAAATATCTCTGAATAAACAACAACTGAGCAGAAGCAGCCCTGTGATGGACTGGCGACCTGTCCAGGGTGTACCCCGCCTCTCGCCCGTTGACAGCTGGAGATAGGCACCAGCCCCCCCGCAACTCCTTGAGGAATAAGCGGTGGATGGATGAGCAGAAGCACTCGTCGACCACCATAGAGAAAGACGTATCTGGTGGGAACGAGGGGGGCAGCAGATAGATGTTATTTTCCTGACTGCACCACTCCCAGGGCCGGTGTGAACCAGATGTAAGAGTCTGGGCTCCATGGTCTCGACTATTGGCTCCTGCTCCTCTCACTGGAGCCTCTGGAGTCTGTGTCAGGTCACAAGGAGCTTTTTGCCAGGGTCGATCTTAATGTGGGGGAGACAGATCCCCCCCATCCCCCACCTCATCTGCGCCCATGTATTTTGGGGGGTAGGGGGTTATGGAAGTGCTGTATTGCAAATGAAGTTTTGTATTATTAACTTACATCATTTTTTTATATATACTTTAAGTAGGTTTTAAATCAGTTCTTTATTTACTTGAGTAAAAAAACTTAACCTGATACTTAATGAATGTGAATACTTTTGATACCTCGGCCTACCGCTAAAGAGGGCCCAGGAATGTTGTGATACGGGTCGGATGTAGGGGCTCCTTTTACAATAGAAACACCCAAACTAGCATATCGAACCTAACCAATTCTTGCCTTTCTGCTCAACAGAAATTAGACATTAGTCATATCTGACCAAAACACAGGCCACCTGATAAAGTCTCCAAAAGGTGTATAAAACTGCACATATTGACAATTGTGGTAGTAATTTTGTCTACCTACCTACCATTACAAATGTCAAATGTCCTGATGTTTTCATGCCACACAAAAGCATGAGACTCCTTGATGCCACTGAGCGGTATGGTACGGGTTGGTGCTGTTGGGTACGCTATCTCATGGTCCAGCATATTCAGGAGAACGTTTCCACTGGCATCTGGACTCTCACTTGGGAGGCAGGGCTAAACTCAAACACCTAACCATATAACTCTTGAGTCTATAGTGTTAGATCCTACAGGTCAAGTCTGAGTCCAAGTCCAAAAAATAATCTTCCGGTTCAATTCAATTCAGTTTATTTATATAGCGCCATTTCACAACAGATGTCATCTCAAGGCACTTTACAAGAAAAGTTATTATAATACAATGTTTAATTTAGGAATTAGAGAACCACAGAAGACTGCGTCGTGACTTCTCAGCAATCTCTGTCCAAGTCCTTGTCAAATCATTATCACCTGAGAGCAAGTCAAAAATAAAAGAGCAGGTTGTAGAGGTTAGGGTTACAACAATTGCAACCATGCATGGTGTATTTCATAAAAAAAAAAAAAAAAATTGTACTCAATGCCCCCACGCTGCCACCAGATTAACACGGTAACGTGCAAAATAATGTGATAAAATAAACTAAAAATAATAAACAATCAGCTTTCTTACCAATATATTACAAAGGCTTTGAGAACTTAATTTGTCCAGTAATCTGACCTAATATAACAAGCTAATATTAGCATCAGCTACACGCTACAGTACGCAACAGTAACAATTTTACATGTGTTATAAATGTGAGATGAGTCAGGACTTAAGTAGTACATCCCTGCCTACTAGTGTGGTTAACAATAAACAATGGTATGCAAACCGCTTGTCTCAAGCAGTGTTTTTATTCCTCCAGTCAATGGTCTTGTGTTGTGTAACACCAGTAGCTCTTCCATAACCATACTGTACCATTGTCCTCCAAGAATGATGTGGTAGCGACCTGTGTCTTACCACTCAGTGGACACAAGCCATTTGCTGTTGTTTTCAAGCTCCTTACTGAGGTGGAAATATCTATATGGGCCTCTGCTTCATGTCTCTTCAAGTTGCTAGAAACTCTAGTCTTAGGGACAGCTAGATATGCCATATTTTCTTCCACCAGTGAATTTGTTAGAAATATTGTTTTCTTAAACTGTACTCAAATTAAAGATGAACTTCTATTCAGTATAAAGTTTTGTTCTTGTAATGAAAAATTATTAAGTTCATCCATTTCTGTATCTATATAAAGAAAAAGTAGAATAATCAAATCTTTGTTTTTTTCTTCACACTTTCTTTGTTATATGCTGATGTTAAAAAGCAGAAATGTTTTGCTTGTTAACCTTCTTTGCAGTGGGACTGGACATCCATCTGAAGTTTCCTGTGTACTACTCTGCAGCCAAAAGGCCTGGGACTGAAATTCCACAGAAGAGAACAGATATTCCTGTTGAACAGAGACCTCAACACTGTGATCTGAAACTACAGTATGGATGCCATGCTGCAACTCAAAAAGGCTCATCTGCAAAAGCGCAAGGCAATAAATTGTAGCTGGATAATACTGATTTTGATTGATGCCAGAGGACAAGGTTCATTGTAGTGTAACTTTAAGGCAAAGCGCCTACTTTTTTCTGTGTGATCAGATTCAGCCAACAAAATCAATGCAATAATTTCTGCAAGACTAAGAATGTTTGTGCTTATGACTGTTGTGAATGAAATAATTTATTTTTGCAGGTTTTATGTGTCAACCTTTGCAGTACTTTACGAATTTCCTTAAGTCGGTTTTGTGTTTTCACCTTTGCATTTCATCGATAGGTGTTACGGTGGGACAGAAAAGGTCAGCGAACCATGAATCCAGCTTCTCCTCTTACTTGGAGGACCTTAGGAACAGGTCTGACATACTTGCCCAGACCCCTGTCAAACGGCTTAAGGTAAAAAGGATGTTTCTTTACTTTTAGTCCAGTATTTATTCATACCAGACAGCTTGTGATATTCGGTCAATACTTAGAATCTAATCCAATGTCCATACGTAGCAGGGTATCTCACAAATTTAGGATATTATTCTACGATTTGGCCTGTCATACACACAAAAACGCAGATTTACAACATGAAAAACAACTGCACTTAAAAACTCAGAAGGGAAAATTTGCCAATTTTCAGTTTGAAGCATTTGCTTTGGACATAAATAACCGGGTTTTAGGTTTCAGAACATCACTGTTCTGAAAAAAGCGAAAGAATTGCTCCAACATTGCATGTGCAACCTGTGTTTCCACCCAAAATAGCATGGATGCTCTCAGAGATGTGTTGGTATTATCAATTATCCAAGCACTTTTCTTGCTTGTTTTCACAAGCTCAATTAATGTTCTATGTAGAAGAGAGAAATTAGAAAGGTATTCTGATTGGACAGGATTATGGGAAACTCCTTTCCCATATAGGTTATGCATGCCTATGAATGTATTTAATAGTGTTGGTCTCTGGTTAGGTGTAGTTGTTTTTTTTGTTTGTTTGTTTTTTTAAACGAGGTGGTGAGGATTAGAGCATGGATACCCCACCCGAGCCCGACGGTAACTGACAGTACCCGATGAGCCGGGCCGGGTTCGGACAGATATTTAGAAAGGATGCTCGGGTTTGGGTCGGGCTTGGTCCCATCAGAGGATTGAGGGCGAAAACCTCCACCTCCATCCAGGCTCTACAGAGCATTTGCAGTGTGCGATTTGTGAAAAAACAAGACGGGGGATATTTATTTCTTTTATTTCCTTTTCATTCATAAAAATAGCACGTTTGTTTATGCTGGCTGCAGAACTGACAGAAACTTCCTGAAAAATTAACTTATTGTTGACATAAAAAAATAAGATAAGATCAAATATATTAAGATGATTAAAATCAAAGATAACAAGTCACTTGATTTGTCCAGTGATAGCAGGTGAGACTATTTTTTCCCCGCGACAGCATCAGCAGTACATTGTCTCCTCACTCAGACCCACAACTTTGCACGTTTTTCTGTCGGGAAAAAAGTCCACCTCTGGACCAGAGGAGCCCAGCCGGGGTCAGGTGCAGAAAGTAATTTCAGGTGTAAGAATCCCTACCCTCGGTTTATTAAACCGTGCGCACCTGTGTCTGGGCCAAGTCGGACTTGGACATAAACATCTTAATGCCTGTTAGGTTCGGGTCGGTTTTGGTTACTGCTCATTCGGACACGGGCTGGGCTCGGACAGATAAATGCGGCCCGATCTGCACTCTAGTGAGGATATCGGGTTAACAAAAAAACCCGGCTACATGTGTACATGGCCTTAATGTCCGTCTATAATTCATTCAGGCCTAAAAGTACAAAATTCAAGTGAACAAGTATTGAATCAACACAGAACCAAAAATATTACAAAGACCCTATTTTAAATAAGATTTTTAGGAACCTTTACAGAACTTGTTCCAGGGTATTTTTTTCTATTGATTTTGCTATGTCAATTAGAAAAATACCGATTTATAGTAATTCCAACAAGTGCTGTGTAAAGAACTCAAAAATACGTCATTAGGCTAATCTGGTGACCTAAGGGTGACACCTTTTACTACGGTGATTTTTGGAGATTTACTTTACTATGTGTTTAACCAAATACACTGCTAATTAAATAAAAAGCATTCCAAAGAACTAAAGTTATAGCAATCTTTACATGTGCAGCACTGTACTAATATGATTAGCATTAGCGCTAACGGCTAACAAAGTAAACTAGATGTGCTGAAGAGTCTTCATAAATGCATCTGTGGGATTACTAAGATCAAGGTATTTTATGTTTCATTTATATGTTATGGTATATGTTGTATACGGGGAGAAGGCTGATTGGTCAGACTCCTTTAGCTCTTAATGGCCAATATGCTTTGGTTCCACTTGAGGAGAAGCTGCAGGAGAAAGTTTAGTAGTTAAAAATAGATTTGATCTCTCTTTGAAATATCAAATTCCTGGAAGCCCAGCCTTCTCTGTAGGTGTTGTCACTGCCAAATGATCCAATAAAAGTGATGTTCCAAATGAAGACTGGGTCAGACTGTGTGCGCTAGCCCAGGGTTAATAACACTGTAAAATAGATATTTGATCTGTTTTAATAAAGTTAAAGAGCTGGATTCTGCTCCTGTCATCTCTAATAAGAAATACATATGGAACTATAGAATTTAGAGTTTTAAGCAAGGCAATTAGTTCCAACAAATTGGTGACCCCGACCTGATTTGAATACGCATCCTTCTGATATTAATTATTAAATCACTGTTTTTTGAGCATTTATTATTTACATAATAAAAATATAAATATTGTTTACACACACACAACCAAACACTAAACATGATATGTTTGTCACAAACAAGACGCGGCTTAAAACACGGAACCAAACATTCGTTCCATCCCACTAATTTTTAGTCCACCCCAGTCTTTCCGACAGTTACGTTTGACTTGCAGCATTCACTCCTGAAAGAACATGTAGTGACAGTACACAGTTACCTGCGATGTGTTGTTTACTTCACAGCAATCTCTTATTACTGAGTGAGCATGTAGCAACAGTGGAGAGAAAAATCTCCCATTTAACAAGAAGAAACCTCCAGCAGAACCTGGGTCAGTATTGAGTGGCTATCTGCCATGAGAAACTGGGGGTTTGAGAACACAGACCAGAGACACACAAAGAACTGAGGACCTCATGTAAGAGTACTTTTTAATTAAAGAAAGTAAACAATTGATAACAGGACATGGAGGATGTTCAGTTACTGGGGGCATCCTCCCATTGGATGCCCCCCTCTAGCAAGGAATCACAGCCGAACAGAGCGGCATACTAGGTATTGCTTCGCTGGACAGATAGAAAAACGGATAGGGAACAAAGTAAACATTATTGGAGAGTAGTATAAGATAAAAGCATCAGAGTGAAGAAAAGTAGTCAGTCTGTCCTCCTGCAGCCTAATGGCAGTTAATTTGGTAGAATATCAGGAAGTTGAACCACCGCCATTACTGCCAGCTCCCAGTCGGGCAGTCATAGGCCCTGTGTGCAAACCTTTATTTGAATATAAGTAGCGAACGTGTCTAGGAAGGCTGGGAGGAAGTTTTCAGTCATCGGCTGTTCTAATAACAATAGAAAACTTCAGATTTGGTAAAAAAAGTGTGAAATACACAAACCCTTACTTAACAAGAACTGTCCAAGTTGGAAAAATTGATTATCAGAAATGAAGTTGTAGGCTAACGAAGAATTTTAAGAGACTGAGATCTTATGTTCAACAAGAAAAGCACCCAGAGAGCGCAGACCTCTGCCAAGCCAGCTCATGGTGCGTTCACATCACACACTTTGTCAGCATCAAGCAATGCTCACAAAGCGACTAGTTTGACACAGCATTTACACAGCAGATACATTTTTAAGCTGAACCTTGGAAAGCTTGTAGGCGGACCTTTTCTGACTGATGTGTTAAACATTAGCGGATCATGGTTGGTTAGGCAACGTCGGGCAACGTCACTACAGTGAGAATCTCTGATTGGTTGGCATGCTGGGACGTGGGCCTCCTGGGCCCCGGCATTGTAGCTACTGGATGTTACCCTGGGGCTTCTATCTGTTCCTCTCGGAATTTACGGCCCTGCGTTGGTTCCCTTTTGGCTCCTGGACCCTGGGACACTCTGGACGAATATATCTCCGACCTTCTTTATGCTTGCGTCGATTCCTGTAGGACGGATTGACGGCTCCTTACACCAGCTATCAATCACCTGCATGGGGAAAACTTATTTACACCTGCATGCTCACACACACACACACATAGGTGTGGGGCCATTAGTGTGCACAGACATATTCTTGGGCTTCATCATCAACAGATAGTTGGTGCCAGGAGCTTTCCAGCAACATAAGTGTGGTATTTATAAATCAGTTTTTGTGTGTTGTGAATGTATAGTTCTTAGTTCATATTACTGTATCTGTTTTGTTAATGTTGTTCTGTCCTAATGGTTGTTTTTTGTTTTTTTGTTGTTTTGTTTTTCTGTCCATAATTTCAAGAAATTAAACCCACAGTAATCAATAATAAAGATTTCTCACACATATATATCAGTTGGAGTACTATAGCAAAGCTGTAATGTTCTGCTTGAAACAGTAAATCTGTTGGGCTTGTACTTGGTACTCAGACACCAGTTCTGAGTAGCAAACTGCCAGACAGGACACGTAAAAAGTTGACTGAGCCAAGGCACACAAAAAAAGGCGCGGAGACTTCGATGCTCCTCTGATGGGCTCAACCATAGACTTATTTGTGCCTCGGCTATAGTTTTCTAGCTGATTTGTTAAGATATTGCATCAATTTTTCAATGTAATATTATTCAATCTTTTTGCCAGCTGCTTTCTCAAGAGTACCAGTTCATCCTGCAGTAAAACACCATCACAAAATGTTGCTGTCACTCTCATATCATCTTCACAGCTAACATGATTTTCTCAGGTTTGCAGGTTTCCCCATTTTCCTCCAAATATAACAACGGCCGTTATTACAAAAGCTTCAATTTTGATTTAATCTAACTACAGGATACATTCCCAAGAATTACGTTATTTTTCCCTGAATCAATTTGCAAACTGTAACTCTCTTAGCAGGATCAGACATCTTTTACACAATATCTGGTGGTTTTCTTCTGGAGATTTATAAATTCCACAATACAATATGTTCATGTATGGGGCACAAAACCTTTCTCCTTCCTGAACAGTATGATGGCTGTGTTTATATTATAGAATATGTGATGCCTTCAGTCATCTGGAAATTGTAACCAATGATGAAACAGAATTTTCAACAATTCTCTCATGATATCTTGTCTAATTTTGTACGATTTATTTGCATGATGTCACCAGAATCTTTACAATGTCGCTTCAAAAACTGTACATTCATGTGTGTGTCTGTTTATTTCAAATGTTGTTCATAATCTTAACAAGCCACAAAATCATATTGGTTTTCATAAATTATGTAAAGACATAGTCATTCCAGTGAGGCTATGTAACTTCTGATTTCTCGCATTATTCTCGCATGAGGAAACTGAAATGGTGTTTCTCCATTTGAGACCAAGGGTGAAAGAGTTTAATCAGTTCTTACCACACAAAGTATGTACTCATAAAGGGCTATTTCTTTAAAGAGCAGTATGATTAAACAAAACACATGCCTTTCAAAAATCCATCCATCCATCCATCTTCTTAACCGCTTATCCAATTCAGGGTCATGGGGCAGCTGGAGCCCATCCCAGCAATTATCAGGCGTTAGGCAGGGTACACTCTGAACAGGACGCCAGTCTGTTGCAGGGCCAACACAGAGAGACAAACAACCATTCACACTCACATTCATTCCTAGGGACAATTTAGAGTGATCAATTCACCTATCATGCATGTTTTTGGACTGTGGGAGGAAGCCGGAGTACCCGGAGAGAACCCATGCATACACGGGGAGAACATGCAAACTCCATGCAGAAAGACCCTGGGCCGGGATACGAACCCACGACCTTCTTGCTGCAAGGCAACAGCGCTAACCACTGCGCCACCGTGCAGCCCGCCTTTCAAAAATCATTCTATCAAAAACATTGACTAAATGAGTGTGTGTTTCATGTTCTGTTTTCCTCAGATGAAAATGAGAGAAGAACCTTTGACTGCTAACATGCAGAAGTTTGCTTACAAACCCAACGAAATGCTTCCATCTGTCTCCTGGTATTTACCTTTCATTCATTCATTCATTCATTCATTCATTAAGGATAAATGCAGTCCATCAGAGGTGGGTAATTCCAGTTCTTTTCCAATATTTAGCTTTCCTTAGATAATGGTGGATTAGGGGGAATACCAGAATAATTACATGTAAATGATTTAGTAATATGCTGAGGAGATATGTAAACTGTTAGGATTAGTTTTAAACTTAGAATCTAGTTTTTGTGGCTACAATGTTAGTTAGGCTAAAAAGTGCAATAACAAAATAATAAAAAGAACAGCTGTTCAAGTGAACAGGGGGTATTGCACAAAAATACAGACATCAGGGCAGTTTATGAGCCCCTACTAACCCTAATCACATTAGGGACAACTACATATAAAAAGTTAAATTTTTTCTAAAAGAAACAAGATTTTCGATCTAATCTATCAACCACAATTTTGCAGGTTTATTAAAGATGAAATGGCATTTCAACTCATGGTTGCTTTCAACTATTATGCAGCTCTAGCATGTCTGCATTTTTTGTCGTTTTTTTTTTTGTCAAATTTTTTTTTCTCAACACCACGACATGATCCCTAACATATTCTAGAACCTTTCTGGTGAAGTGCTGTGGCTAGATGAAAGTTAAAACAGTCATAGTGTGAGTTAAGTCTCAGATGTATTGTTTTTTTTATGTTTATTTGATGTGCAGGCCTGCAGGAAATGGGTGTAAACCTCCAGATGGTGACATGACAGCTGAAAACTGTGCTCAGCTGCCTGACGTAATTTGTCTGGATGATCTTGATAGAGGTAAACAAGCTGTAGCAGTGACATTGATATAAATCCCATGAACCTTGTTTCAAACCTAAATCTAGCATTTAACACTGTCTGTAGGCATATATCACCTTTTTTATTTGCCATCTGATAATGTGCATGTCTGACATAAAACTGCATCAAATCCTTATGTGTGCACTATGGTCTTAAACTTTTGATCTGCTGATGGAACAGCATGAACAGTTTTCAGTAATTTCCCTACTTTGTTTTGTCTGTTGGTACTGTTTCTTCGTTTTGTGGGTAAAAGTTTAACTTATGATGCACCAGTACGGAATCGAAATTCTTGTAATTTCCTCTCCGGTATTAAACATTTTTATGCCTCAGATCGGCCCTCTTTATATCACAACCTATTTTTATTAAAACCAGTGATACACTTATACCGTTCTAATGGTGCATTCAGACCCCAGGCTTTGTCAGCGTCAGCAGCGTCAAGATTACATGTTAAGTCTATGGTTGAGGCAGTTAGAGGAGCGTCGCAGTCTCTGCGGCGCTTTGTGAGCGGTCTGAACGCACCATAATGAACTCATATCGGTTAAAGTTAACCAATACCATGAACCCATACTTAAAATGTGGAAACTCTGCAATTTTTTCACAGAAAATGTTAATATTTCACTTGAAATTATTTTTTTTTTATTCTATTCTTTATCTACTTCACCATTTGTTGTAACAAGCAGAGAAGAAAATAACACCCGTCTTCCAATTCAATGCATTTTTTTGGGTGGTAAAAGTATCAGCATTGGTATACTCTGACTCGGATTTGACAAGTACTCAGATCCAAGTATCAGTATCCTATTTGTTTGAAAAAAAATGGTATTGCATCCCTAATTAAAATCATGTAAACCTAACCTTACATATTAAAGCTATAACAACACTGTTCTTTAAATCCTTCTAATTAAGAGTAGTTTTTCTAAATAATTCACAATTCCATGTAAACAAGGGTTAATTGCTTCATGAGGTATATTTATTCAGTATGCGTTCACATATACGTTATTCTTTATAACACACCCATTAACAATATCAGAATCTATATTTTGAGCTACTACCTCTTTGATCAATCCCTGATTAGACCCCCTTTAACAATTCCTCCCATTTTCCTAAATTCATCTGATGCACTTGCCACTTATGAAAAATATTTATTCTGTAAAGCTTTAATGCAATTTACATGAAAACACATTTGACTTAGTCAATTATGATATTTTCAATGGCAAAACATGCAGGCCTAATTTATGTTATTTTCATTTTGTTCTCTTTCAAATCTGGACTTTGAGTATTTATTGTCCTACTTTTGAAGAAAAAATATTACAGGTCACAGTGTCATTTGGGCATAGAAAGTGGTTTTATTGGAACCAATGCCTGCTTGTTAACACACCTATTGCTTCTATACTGACAGAAGAAATCCCCTCATCACTACTGACTCCTGACTCTGCTTCAGACACTAATTCACTTTTAAAAAATGGTCTTAATTCTCAGCACAAATCTCCCTATTTTACAAAGCCTTTGATTTGTTCACTTCAGTTTTATTATTGCATTGCTGAATTAGCTAGCATTGCAGGTCACTTTTCATAGCAGGTCTACACCTTGCTCTTTATTTTATTAATACTAATTAATAATATTCACTCAATAAGTAATCCTGTGGCACTCTGGACTTTGCTTCATGCTGGATTTTCCTTCTAATTCTTAGGAGAAACAAGTTTCGTGTTGCGTCATATTATTATTAAAATGATATGTTAGTTGCAACATCAACACACAATTCATTTAATTAATAAATAAACATGAATGGTGGTTTGCAGGGAAAGTTGAACTTGTTGTCCTAAACAGGTTATGACCTAACCTGTTTCATTGTCGTCTTTAGCTGTCACAAAAAACAAGCTTGTTGTTGTGCCCATTTTTTACATATGTGCCAAAATGGGCTTCTGTTTGAGCTTTCCTCTTTTTAATCATAGCTTTTTGCATGCAACTCTAACTAACATCGAGGTGTGATGAAAAATATAAACAGCAGCCAGCTGCCAGCTGATGCAGCCCAATATGGCAAGCTGTTTCGGTAAAAACTCTATATCCTTCTATCCATTGTTGTGTATGCCGAATAGTATACAACTGAATGGAACTAGTAATACATTTTCCTCTACAAGTTTGAACTTTTGCCAAACTAGTTAAGAAACTATACAGCTTAAATGAACCATAACAACCAAACCCAAATGCACCAAACTTTGACAGTCTGTACTTTTTCTAATGTTTTCAACAAGACAAAGATACTGTATCAAATTTAAATAGTTTATTAAAAGCTGTTTTCTCATCTGGAGTTTCAAAATTGCTTGTTTTTGTCAGTGAAATTGCCATCCAAGCAGTAATTGACAGTGCCAGAAACAACAAGAAATAAATGTTGTATTTATTCAACCCAGTTATGTCAACGGGTTCAACACAACTGAGTTAGTGAAATATAAAATGTATGAATTTGAACAATAAATTTCAAGTACATCTGAAATTATACCCTAATTAAATGCTAATCACAAGAATGATGTATTAGCTGAATATCATAATGTTGATTTAACTAACATTATGTTTCATTTAAATGACAAGACTAAATAAAAACTACTCAACTAAAACTGTAGGATTAAATTACTTATGAAAAATTGCAACTTACTCTATTTAAGTTTGTAAATCAAATAAATCGAACATAAGTTTGTTCAGTTAACTGGACTTAACTCAGCTAAAACAGATTGAAACAAACTTTGATCTTCAAAGTACACGTCAGAGTACTCTTCAACTACAAGACCATAACAAACAGTGCAAAAAAGCATACCTTTATTTGAGAAGCTGATAAATTTCAATTCATTTTTATAAAAAACCAGTTAAGGGCAATAATACGTTTATTTTCTTTGCGTAACTTATTCAGTTAAAATGAATACAAGTATTGTACTGCAATAACTTTAATACTGAAACTGTATGAATCAAGTTGTACTGAAATTACATGCTCTGTTTTGAACAACTTCCATACAAACATGGCATTGGGCTTATATATTGGGCAAACAATAAAAACAGGCTGCTCATCACTTTTTACAGTACATGGTATAAACAAGGTATGAACATAATCCTTAACCCTTCAGACTTACATTCTGTGCTAATTGCCAGTCATAAAAACAAAATACTCTGACAAAGTGACTTGTGCTGGGCTGCATTTGGCTCAACATTAAATCAGGATAAAACAACATAAAAGAGATAGTTCACAGCCAGTGTAGGAGATGAAACAGTGCTTCATGTGACTGTTCAAATGTTTCTAGATCAATGCCTTTGTTCCCAAACAAAAATATCTTACCGTATATCCAAGTGCATTTTAGGTGAGGGAAGACAAGGTACAGAACATCATGTCCAACTGAACTTCTTTAAGAAACAAAGAATTGGGATTCCAACATTCTAACGTTCACATGACTTCAGTTATGTAAACTTGCTTGGGTTACAATGAAAACCTCACAATATAGCATGGTAAACAGCAGCTACAATTTACTTCAGTGGCATTTTTTTGTCCATATTTAGAAGAAACATTTATTCAAAACTTAAACTGAACTCCAAAGTTAAGAGCAGTCTTTTCCAATTTAGCTGGATGATGGGAATAGTTCAACAACAGAACTCAGAAAAGTGCCTCGCAGAACTTATTGTGGCAATTCAAACTTAATAGTTTATTATGTCCGTGAACCTCCAAACCAGTTCAGTATCCTCTATAATTCATCGCGGGCTGTTTAAGTCACACCGTTTGTTCTTCAGAACCGGCACCTTCATGGAGGTTGTTCCCATCCAACTCCATCAGCACCTTCTAAAGAAATTCAAATGTGTATTACATGTGCTTTGGGTAGCTTAGATTTAGACTGTAGCTTCTGCTCAGTCTAAATCGGCGTTTCGGGATCTCAATCAGCTGCTCTCTGTTGTAAACACGGTGTTGTTGTAGTTATGTATTTTTACAACCAGAAAAAGAGTATGAAAAGATAATTTTAACCTTGTACAGCGCTTTTGTAGAACTTTGTACAAATATATTTACCTTCATTTTTTTGTCTGTCTTTTTTTTCTTGTTTGCCTCCAGATTCCTCAAAGTGGATGACCGTGAACTCCGGCTTGGGCTCCAGACAGCCTCTGAACCAGATCTGCACAAGCAGCTCGGCTTCATCAAATGTGGCGTCAGAACAGAGTTCCTTCCGCAGAGGCCCTCCATGTGTCCAAATACCAACAGTCACTTTTGATCTGGGGAATGAATGGGATGACTGGGGAGACTTTGATGATGAAAACTTGCTGAATGCCACTGAGACATCAGTGCCACCATCTAAAACCAGCTTTAAGCCACAGTTGCAGCAGCACTTCCCAAACAACACGCCAGGTAATTTCAAGTCAAAATTAATAACTAAGTTATAGTTTCATGTTATTTAATGAAGTTTATGCATTTTATGACCAATAGGATTGTATTCTAACACAGGGATGTGTTGCTTTCATTGTGCACCATGCATTTGTTATCATTTTTTTTGGAATACCTCTCTGTAATTGTATTGGCTGTAATAAGCATACTTAGTGGATATTTTTACAGGCTCTGTCACCACATCAGCACCAGTGCTGATCAGCAGTTCACAAGCAAAACCCAATATGAACACTTTCACAACTTCACTGAGGTTAGGCCCAAAAATCCAGATGAACTCCTGCCTCTTATTAGAATTGCATTTTTAGTATATAAAAGACATTTAATACCATTTTCAGTTCCATGTTTCTTTTTTTAGGTCACCTTCACGGCCAAGTTCTGAAATCAGAAAACTTGGACCCTCTTGCATCACTCACTCGTTCACGTCACAGAACAGAATTGCACTGGACTGGAGTAAAAAGGTGTGTTTAAGTGAAACTCGTTTTCCTTCATTCCGTATTGTTTGACAGTTAAAACCATCTGACTTGCTAGATTAAGGCAATCAGAAGTGCTTGCACAAACTCGTGTTGCATCTTGTTGTTGGTGTGTCATTCACAGTTGTGCGAGATGTGCAGATAATGTGTTCTTTCTTTCACTTTGTGCAGAGACCAAACCTTTTCGGTGATGTGCTCACATTAGAAACACCTGAAAAGCTCCCAGCTCATACTCTGGGGGGGCAGGTTAGCAGAAGGTTGGATTTCTTCTCAACACTGAACGCACCAGCCTCTGCCATCTCGTCTCTCAATAAAAAGTAAATATCAAACACCTTCCTTGTTCACCACCATCTTATCTAGGGTCCCAATCAGGATTTGACATCCCCAGTCATAGTGGTTTAGGATGGTTCATCAGCAGGCTGATGCTTCGTTGAAATTATTTATGCTTAAAATACATAGATGTACAGAGCAGTATATTAAACATGATACATTTGATCAGTATTACATGGTCTACATTAGCATTGTGACTGTATCTCACCTAACTGACCAACGAAGTTCCACATGCTACATCCTCTGCTATCATTTTTCTTGAATGCGTCAGATTTTTTTCCTGACATAGTTTTTTGAGATCAACCTAAAATATTCCAGTTCCTTACAATACATCATATGGACCATGTGTATCTTTATTAGTTGTTTCCAAAGATACACATTGCTTATATCATATAAATACCCTGTGTTAAACAATACAAAAAGAAGTTTTCAATTGATGAATTCAAGTTGTTCAGCAGTGGAGGTTCTAGACCATATTTACTGGCCAGGGTAGGGTCAGTGTTTTCTCATGGGGTCAATGAACAAAATAATGAATAAAAAAAAACCCCAGCAATATTTAACCTGCATTTTGCTCGGTCCTATCTGGAGCACATGTCATAGTCATATTTCTGCAGTAACTATAAAGAGTCACTAGATGGCAGCAAGCCTTCGTTAGGATTAAAAAATACTGTCACATCCCATCCATCCATTTTCTGAATCGCTTATTCCTCAAGGGGTCGCAGGGGGTCTGGTGCCTATCTCCAGCTGTCAACAGGTGAGAGGCAGGGTACACCCTGGACAGGTTGCCAGTCCATCACAGGGCCACATAGAGACAGACAGGACAAACAACCATGCACACACACACACCCACCCACCCACACCTAAGGACAATTTAGAGTGATCAATTAACCTGACAGTCATGTTTTTGGACTGTGGGAGGAAGCTGGAGTATCTGGAGAGAACCAACGCATGCACGGGGAGAACATGCAAACTCCATGCAGAAAGGCCTGGGCCGGGATACAAACCCACAACTTTCTTGCTGCAAGCTGCAACAGTGCTAACCACTGGTCCACCGTGCAGCATACTGTCACACATAAATAAATTATTTGTCCATTGATGCTTAATGTGATACATTACACAAGAGTAATGGAAATTGCATCGATTTTGTCTTTTAAAATAATATTTACTGTACAAAATTTAATGAATAAAACCAGTGTAAAAATGACATAGGGTTCTATACTGTAAAAACAAAAATTAACAAAAATAAATACATTTGAGAATCGAATCGTGAAGCCCCTAACATATATATATATATATATGTATATATATATATATATATTTAGTGAGCCACAAATATACATATGTACGCTTATACAGCCAGTCTTAAGTAATCAAACTTGTTCCTGTTGTCAATGTTGTTTATGTGAAGGAGTTACCATAGTCCCGCGACCCCTTGAGGAATAAGCGGTTCAGAAAATGGATGGATGGATGGAGTTAACGTAGTGCTAGGCTTCCGTTAGCACTACTGTCTATATTGATAACTCGTAATAATTTAGACTATATTATTATAATTAGTATTAATACAATAAAGAGCAAGGTGTAGACCTGCTATGAAAAGTGCCCTGCAATGTAAAATATTTTGATTTGGTTACAGTTAAATGGGTGAAAACACTGTATACGTTATTGATTTGGATGAAATTGTTTTTCGAAAGAAAAGTTATGAAACAGCTGGGGGTAAATTTAACTTGTTTTTCGCTAAAGAATAGGTTGGAATACGGCTGAGATAAGGTCATACTATTGTCACCACCACAAGTATCTAGAACTGTGTTTAGGTCAAGTACTCCTATAATGATTTTTTTAAATGCCATGGCTGGGACTTCCCTAGTTTGATTTTAGTTTGCCGATTAATGAATAATTGCTTTTTTGCTAATTTGCTTTTCTTTTTGTTCATCACCCACAGCAACGAGGATGAAGCTTTCCTTGGCATATTTGATGGTCTATTCTAGAAACACTGTTGTCATTCCTTTGACACGAGACTCACTACAGCCCAGTGTTTTATATTAAACTATTGTTCCTTCACAAACCTCTTAAAAGATGTATTTCTGGATTGAGTTATATTAGCCCATGTTCATATTCTATCTTATGAGACTCATTACAGCCCAGTGTTTTATACTAAACTAATGTTCTTTCACAAACCTCTTAAAAGTTGTATTTCTGCATTGAGTTATATTAGCCCATGTTCATATTCTAAATCAAACAAGTTCTTGTAATTGTTTTAGTTAATTTATTTATGCATGTTCTTATTAAATAAAGCATACACATGTGTCAACAACAACAAAGCGTTTATTTGTTATACCTTAAATTCTTGGGTAATGAGAATAAAAAATGTTGCAAAGAGAGAGCTCTTTTTTTCTAAAACCAGTTAAAGTGATTAATATTATATATAAATAAGATAAATGAGCCAGTCCAAAGTTTCCACCCTCTGGCTACAACATCGTTTTGTCTCATTTTCAAAAATTATATTTTTTCAAATTCTGTTCTGTTAATAGGTAATACAAGGTAATACTGTATAATTTTGAAGTTGTTTCAGTTTGTGAGGTAGAATACATAGAAAGTGATTAATCAAATACTCGTCCATTTCAGATCAGAGGGTGAAACACGGAGTGGATATGCTGTCAGGGCCCTTCAATGCCAAAACATTTTTATAATAATTATTTCCGGCTCCTTCCCTTGTATTTGATTATGCCTTACGTTACAAAGATACCATATGTAAGGTCCCTATATGCTTCCATAATACCGTTATCCCTGGCCTGTATTACTTTAATTTCTATATTTTTTTGCGGGTTTAGAATGTTAATATAATATATATATATATAAGTAACTTTTTAATTTGTCAAAATTGTTAATAAAGTTCTAAAAATTGATATTTTCATTTCCCCGTACAGAGCACGTGATTTGCGCCGACTCATCGCGAGATGTGCCGACGTCACTTTTAGCGCGTAGTTTGTTGTTGGCGGAAGAAGTCCTGTCAAAAGTTAGAATAAATATGTTTTGTTCGACTTTGGCGCGAGGAAACTTTGACTTTTTACTGTAGACTAATATGAAATAGTAATGGCGATATGACGGATTAAAGAAACTCTTATTTTTCATTCTACATCGTCCAACAACCAAGTATAGCGTAAGTTCCTTTGTATGATATTGTAGATGCTTCTGCTAGCTTGTTCTATAGGAGCAATATCAAACTAATGAGGTGCATGTTTTACTTTTCACAGCCATATTCAACTTTTTTACCAGATTGTTTTAGTAAATCCAAGTAATCGTTTAGTAATTTTGATTTTTAACCGTATGGTTTGACCTGATAAAAAGTGAGCGATTATTAACATAGTTGTCAACCTGAATGTTTCCAATTAGTTTGTTTTAATCTCTGGTTTTCAGATGGAACTTTCTCCTACCTGCTCTGAGGAATTCAGCTCAGAGGGATGCAATATGAAAACAGATATTGTTCTCAAGAAAAGAAAATTTTCAAGTGAGTCAGGATTGTGGTCATTTTTACCTGTAAAGCACTTTGACAAGCTTTGTAGTTGGAAAAGCGCTTTATAAATAACGTTTGATTGATTGAATATTATTACAAGTGTACTAAAGGTTATGGTTTGTACTAGTGTGTGCGTTAGTGTGTGTGTATGTATGTATGTGTATGTATATATATATATATATATATATATACCTTTACGATCTCAATATAAGCGTTAAATATGAATATGACTAGATCTGTGTTAATATTGCTGTTAATGAGTATATTGGTTTCTAAAGGTAATCATGTATCCTTAACTTTTTTCCGTTTTATGTTGCATCTAGGATACTTTGATTTTGTAAGCTGTCCTTTTCATGTAAGTCTACTTGGTATTCCACAGTGACGAAGTGAAAAGAATATATTATACAACCTTGTGACTATTTAAATTAAAAAGTGAATAATTTCATACAATGGGGAAAAAATTTATTTGGCATTTACCGATTGTGCAAGTTGCCCCAGTGAAACAAATAAGAGAGGTCTCTAATTGGCATCTTAGGTGCACTTCAACTTTCACAGACAGAATGTGAAAAAAAATATCCAGGAAATCACACTGTATGATTTTTAAATAATTTATTTGTATAATAGGGCAGAAAAAAGTATTTGGTCATTAACAAATGTTCAATCTTTTGTAAAGTAACCTTATTTGGCATTAACAGTGGTCAAATATTTCAGGGATCCCCAAATCCAGGCCCAGAGGGCCAATATCCTGCAGGTTTTAGTTCTTTCCCTGTTTCAACACAAAAGATTCAAATAATGATTCATTTGCAGCCCTCTGCAGAACGTTGTCATGCCAGGGAGGTAGTTGAAAAATTTGGATCAGATGTGTTTGATCAGAGACACATCTAAAACTGGTTGGGCCTGGCCCTTTACCAGGTTTGCACACACTGTAGCTGGTATTTTTGCCCATTCTATCTTGCAAATCTTGTCTAGAGCTGTGATGTTTGGGGCTGTTGCTGGGCAACACAGACTTTCAACTCACCCAACAGATTCTCTGTTGGATTGAGGTATTGAGACAACTGGACAGCGCCAGAACTTTGAAATGATTTTTATGGAGCCACTCCTTCATTTCCTGGGCAGTGTGTTCCGGATCATTGTCAAGCTGGAAGGTCCAGTCTCGTTTCATCTTCAAGGCTCTCAATGATGAAGGTTTTTGCCCCAAATCACACGACGCATGGTCCTATTCATACTTTCCTTAATACAGATCAGGTGTCCCCCATTCCTGAAAGGTAGACCCAAAATATGATGCTTCCACCCCATTGCTTGAAAGTGGGTATGATGTTCTTGGAATGCAACTCAGAATTCTTCCCCCTCCAAACATGGTGTGGTGTTAATATCAAAAAGTTATATTTTTGGTCTCATCTGACCACATGACATTCTCCAAATCCTTCTCTGGATCATCCAGATGGTCTCTGGCAAACTTTAGATGGGTCTGGACATTTGCTGTCTTAAGCAGGGGGACCTTTTGAGTGTTGGATGATATTAATCCATGATGTGCTGCCATGTATGTTACTAAAAGTAATTTTTGCTACTAAGGTCCCAGCTCTCTTCAAGTCACCTACCAGTTTCCCCCTTGTGGTTCTGGGTTATTTCATGTCTGATTTCAAGAATATGTGTATCCTCTGAGATGAGATCTTGCAGGGAGCCCCAGGTCGAGGGAGACTATCTGTGATCTTTCTAATAATTGGTTGAACAGTTTATCTCTTCTCACCAAGCTGCTTGTATATTGTAGCTCATTATTTTTTCTATTATTGATTAGCTCATTCTAGTTTGTCCAGGTGTACAATCTTATCCCTGGTTTCCTTGCACAACTCTCTGGTCTTGGCCATGGTGGAAGTTGGAGTCTGATTGTTTGAAGGTGTGGACCAGTATCTTTTATACTGATGATGAGTTTAAACAGGTGCCATTAATACAGGCTAGAGTAAAGGGTAGATGAGTACTCTAGTCTTGAGGATGACTCAGAGTACAGACACTGGACTTAAGACTGGTGCGAGTGGAACCACCTCCTGATCAATCTGGAGAAAACCAAAGAGCTAGTGTAAGATTTCCTTAGGCCCAGACCAACACACTGACACAAGGGAACATCCAGGGCGTAGAAATGGAGATAGTAGACTCTTCCTAGTACCTGGGTATTCACCTGAACAAAAATTTGGACTGGAGCTGCAACACTGATTCGCTCTACTGGAAGAGTCAGACCAGACTCTATCTGGTGAGGAGACTACGGTCTGTTGGGGTGCTGTTGGGACACTCATAAAGACCTCAATAACTCCAATATTTTTATCTTTTTGATGATTAGCATGTTTGCATTTTGCTGTTATGTAGTATTAAGGGAAACCAGAAATACATCATGACATTAGCTAGCTCATTGTATGTCTAAAAATTAGGTGAATTTATAGTTTCATTACACTGTCATGTATATTTTTCCTGTTCATGTTCAGAGGATGTGGAGTTGGATATAGAGACCCTGTACAAGGCTGTCCCTCAGCTTGCCAAGGTGTTTCGCATCGTAGATAAAATTGGAGAAGGTACATGGCTAACATTCTCTTAATTGGTTTATATACTTTAAGCTATATAAAATAAATTATATTTTGAGTTCAACTTATCCATGTTGTTACTTCGAATTATGGGCTAAAATGTTCAGAATGCCTCATGTGTCGATGTTTAGGTACCTTCAGCTCAGTGTACCTAGGTGAGACACAGATGCGCGATGGGAGGAAAGAGATGTTTGCATTGAAGCATCTCATCCCCACAAGCCATCCGACACGCATCGCCGCTGAACTTCAGTGTCTGACTGTGGCAGGGTGGGTCCAGCACTGTTTTCTTCCCTAAAATATGTTCCTTTATTATGGTAATAAATTTAGTGCACATTAGAGAGTTGAACTGTTTTCCAACTTGACAACTAATACTAGTAATTTTGTGGGCTTGCTTTTTTTTTGTGGCTAACAATTTTCCCTTGTGATCTTGATAAATGTCCCCCTTCCTGGTTCTGTTCCTACAGCGGCAGAGAGAATGTGATGGGAGTGACGTACTGCTTCAGGAAAGAGGACCACGTGGTGATCGTAATGCCCTACATGGAGCATCAAGCTATTGTGGTTTGTACATGTTGGAACAATAACCTAAATTTATAGTTTCCTTATAAAAAAGTCATAAAAAGTCTCAAATGTAATATTTTTCAGCCTGAAGAGTCATGCATATTCACATATCTTCCTTCTTAAATAAATAATAAATGCTTTGAGTTTGAAATTTATTTGCTTATTAATTGTTTCCATAATTTTATCTGACAAATGATCTGGGAGCAGTTATTTTATGATTTGGTTCGCTGGCCGAGGACTCTGATATTATAATGCCATGACTGTTACTGAACTAAACACGCACCAATCAATTGACCAGAGATCAGAATCTGACTATTTTTAACTGATTCCCTCTGATCACTGATTGAAAGGTTACGTTTCATTGAATTCAAACTCAGGACTCTCAAGTATTTTCAATCTAATAACCCATGAGCATTTATGCACTTTTTGATTGAATAAATATCTCTTAAATTTAAAGAAAAATGTGCATGAATAGGGATCATTTAGTATTCAAGTGGCTCAGCTTGAACAGAGAATGAGGCATAGCTGTTGTTGCGCAGTTGTTTTTGTTTTATGTACCCAGAATGCCCTGCAATATAGTCTGCTTCCTGCTTTTCGAGTAGACCCCAGTCTACTTACGTTCACATCTGCAACCAAACCATATCAGAGTTTACTTCATCTGAGCCAAGACCTAGGTTTTTAGGCAGTCTAAAGTTTTATTACACATTCACGCCTCTCCATACCAACCAGACTTTTTGGGGAGATTAATTAGAATTAGATTAAAACAGACTAAACAGGGCTGTTTAATGGTGTGAGTGTCTTCAGCCAGAGGCTTCATCAGAGCTGCTATAATATTGACTGCTACAAGAAATCCTACCTGCCCAGAGCATCTACAGCAACTCTTTCAATTGGATAGCATGAGTTACAACAACATTTAATTTCTTTCAGGGATCAATGACATAACTTTGGTATGAGATTAATTCTTAAAATAAAATATAAAATGGGATTGGGTTAAAATCTTGAGTCATCAGGCCAAAACTCAAAGAAAACTGTATAAGGCTGATCTTTCCATCTCATATGGAGCATAAAAAATTATCCAAATGGAAAGCTGCTCATCCTCAGACATTTATCCTGTCCCTGGAAGCCTGTGGTAAACTGTATTAAAGACACATTGTTTATGATTTACCAATTCAGTAGCAACATGGCTACTTCAGTATCCGTAGTACATCCTGTTGTATCTCTAAAGCTTCATTCACAGCTGTTCTCATAAAACTGAAAAGTTGCAACAATGGGTTTTAGAAGCTAATTTCAATTCACTTTTATTTATATAGCGCCAATTCGCAACAAGTGTCATCTCAAGGCACTTTACAACAAAAGTCATTTCAATACAATTATACAAACATTCCAATCAGTTAAAAGTTTTCTATGTAAGGAATCCCAGCAGATTGCGATGAGCCTACAAATCCTACTTGGGTAGGTAGCTTTCACCTAAACTGAGCAACAGTTTGACCGAAAAGATCTTTCACAGCAATGAGGCGAAGGAAGTGTTTTCTGACCTGTGTCATCTTAACTTTTGCTGCTCTTTGAGACAGCAAGAGTAAAAGCTGGAGGTGTGCTGTGAGCTTTAAGCTTTAACAAGGGCAAAAAGCTGGTCATTAACTGAGAAGCTGGCACGGCTTCGGCGTCCAGCCCAGCCACGCTGCTTGTTGCTACCTTTCTTAATACAGCCTTCTCCGGTGGTGACGCTCCGCTAGCTTGGGAATTGGGCTGCTCTTGCTCTATCACAACTGTTATCATTTGGTAGTGTGTAACATACTTACTGTAAAGCGAAACTTAGTCAGTACTTTCGGGACGTCTCCCGGGAAAGAAAGTTGCATAATGTGGTTTTCAGCCCGCCTCCCCAATGCAGTAAAAGCTCTGAAAATGAACATAATAAATGCTGGTGTGCCACCAAAAATTAAAAAATATAGGTTTTTGAGGTGTAAAAGTTACAGAATGTATCTGTAAACTAGCTTAAAATGTTTTGTTTTGGCATTAAAGTCCAGACTTTTCTTTTACCTTGGTCACAACCATCTCAACATCAAGTAACTGTTTCTAATTATGGAGGTTTCGGTTTGATGATGATTTCAGTGACTGAAAACTATTGTCAGTGTCCATTATGTAGTGTACTGCATAGTCAAGGAACATCCTGAAATTAGGTAATGAAATTATAAAGACATACCAGATTTTAAAGGTCAGTTCAAAGTTGACAATGTTTTATTTAACTTAAGATATTAAGTGAGTAAAATATGTTAAATAAGTACATTCATAGATTACTTTTAAAAACTCCTGTTCTTAGATTTAAATCATAGCATGTTTAGATAAGATCCAAAAAAGTCTTAAATGTAAATTCATGAATGATGAAGTTGAAAGGTGTTCTAACTGAACTGTTACATGTTCTTCAGGACATCATCGGGTCGCTGAGCTTTGAAGAGGTCCGTCTGTACATCTACCACCTGTTAAAGGCCCTGAAACACATCCACCAGTTTGGGATCATTCATCGAGACATTAAACCAAACAATTTCCTCTACAACAGGAAGCAGAGAATGTGAGTCTCTGTAGCCCTGCTCCTTACATTCTGATCAGTTCTTGTTGTTCTGACACTTTTGTGTGGTAGGTATCTCATTTTTACTGTATGTGTCTATGTAGGTATGCGCTAGTGGACTTTGGCTTGGCCCAGGGCACCGCTGACACCCAGATCGAGCTGCTAAAGGTGGTGAGACAGAAACCATCACAGAAAGGGGAAGGGCCTTCAGGGAAGCAGGAAGCTGCACAACGAAGCAAAGCACCTCCTAAACCCCCCTTTAAAACCACCAGCACAGCTCCACCTTCACTACCTCCACCTTCCTCCTCCTCCTCTACTCCCTGCATCACCACGGCCCCCTCAGCAGCTGGGAAAGCACTGGTTAAAAAATCCCGACCCACCACCACTTCCTACTCTCGAACAAAACTCACAAAGGTGTTTCCACTGGAATGTTTTGTTATCATTTGATTTGTTGTCTACTGCAATAGAACTCAACTCTTTTTCATAACTCAAAAGGGTTGTACATCCTGTGTCAGTGTTAGGTCATATTAGATACCTTCTTCTCCCTGCATTCAATTTTTTGCTTTTGCATTTTTCATTGTAGGATCTGGCAGGATTGGGCAAAGTGCCCCGACCAGTGTTTGGAGTGAGAAACCTGAACAGCTGCACGACAGCGCCCCCTACCTCCAAACAAGCTCTACATAAGACTGAAGTAAGAAATCATAGATTTTTGAAAGAAAAAAAAGAGAGAAACTTTTAAATAAAAATCAAATAATTAATACTTAAATGTAATATATTACACTTAAGTAGTTCAAGTAGTTTGAGTTTTGCCAAGTAAAAAAAACAATAATTTTTTTAAATTTATTTTCCTTAAATTAATGAAGAAATATTTTAAAGTTTCCAAAATTGTATACGATGTTCCTAGTCCGCTTTTTTAACCTCAAATCCATTCCGATTTCTAATCCTGATCCAATATTTTGCTTTAAGCATTGAAATGTATAAAACTGAAATACATTTTTAGCAAGTAACTCAACCTTTTAAAATACTAATTTAGTTAATAAGTATTACCATTATTCTTTAAATCCCATGAAGTCAAAATTTTACAGAGAATTGAAGGTCAGCGTCATTTTATTATTTCAGACAAAAGTGAAAAGCAAAACACTTAGTGGTACAGTATTATAAAGAAAGGTATTTCCAGCAGGCTATACGCTGGCGTGCTCAATGCTGCCCTCTGCTGTCGATGGATCCCATTCTCTAGACTATATCTGTTGTGAATTGGCGTTATGTAAATAAACTGAATTAAATTAAACTCTTTTCTTTTGAGTAAGTACCAGAGTTGCAGAGGAATTTAATAACTCAATTTCTGAATATTTTGTACCAAATGAAAACCACTTAAAGACATGTTTGGTTTTCACCGCTACATAGGTTTAAATTATTGCGCAGCTACTGTCAAACATAACTAGGAGGGGCTTTTAAAAACGGCATGACTCGTCAGCTAATATAGCCGATCTCTGATCACTGAAAAATATGAGAATATTGTCCCAATCCAATGTCGAGGTCAGGGCTTCCATTCATTTTATTTAAGACTTTCTTATTATTTTGTCTCAAGTTGGTGAAGGCCAAGAAAACTGAGGATGCAGCCAGCTACAAACACCCTTCAGCCAGTCGGGGCCTTGTGCCCGTCAGGAGCTCTAGCAGCAGTCAGAAAACACAGAGGAGCATACAGCAGGGCCTCACATGTAACTGCTACCGCACTGATCGTGTCTGCAACGTCTGCTTGGCTAGGTAAGACAACAGATTTCTATTTAAGTTTTGTAGAGAAATTAACATCTTTACAGCTGCTATTAATCTCAGCTATATAAGGAACAGTCCCAGCACATTACACAGATCGATGGTTATGCTCACTATTAGTATGCATTGTTGTTTGTGTTGTGTTTGACTTTAGAAAGCAGCAGGTAGCACCCAGAGCGGGAACTCCAGGATTTAGAGCACCGGAAGTCCTGACAAAATGTCCTAACCAAGGCACGGGTTGGTATTTAAAACTATTAACAAGTTCACAGTGCTACATTATTCACAACCTATCGTAAACGCAAAGTTAAATGTGTTTTTTAGGATTTAATGTGATAGAGCAACACAGCACAGTGTTGAATTATAAATTGGAAGAACAAGGATAGTCTTTACAAACAAAATCCTTGAAATCTGTACATTTATATTCGGCCCCCTGTACTTTGACACCCTTAAATAAAACTCTCTGCAAACACCAGCCTTCAGAGGTCACAGCATTGGTTAATTGGGTGTGTTTGTTGTCAAATACTATCAGTAATACTCCAACCCTTAGCTGTAACTGCAGCTAAAGTTGGTTTTATTAAGTATGGACTCAGGGTGCAGAATGCAATCTTTGCACATTTATATCTGTAAAATAAATAAAAAAGTATGCATCATGTCTCAGACGGTAGGAGTTTGTCCCATAATCTATGGGTTGCTGGTTGAAACCCCTGCACCGTTTGTTTTGGTTGTGTCCCTGGGCAAGACCATCACCAGCATGTGTAAATTGGTGAATGACTGAATGTAGTGGGAAGTGCTCTGTAGGTGTCTGTCTCTGCCTGGTGTATTTTTGGTTACATATGTTCACTGGGCTCACAGTGGGTAAAGGATTCAGATATTTACTCAGGTTGGAGTAGCCATACTTCATAGTAATAATACTCAAGTAAAAGTTAGAAGTACAGCATTACAAAACTGCTCTTAAAATACATTTTTCCAAACGGTAAATTTAACTAGTTACTACCCACCTCTCCTTGTAAGTTAGGCAATTATTTGGTTGATCTACAACAATATCCCACTTTAACACTGTACGTGGTTTATGGTTGTAATATAATAAAACAAGTTCATAATATAAATACTAATGCGAGACTGTCAGTTTTCAACCTGCCAAGAAGGCAAATTGAGTTCTTTTCATGTGTTCTTCCTGTCACTAATGGTCACTCCTCCTCTGCAATAATATCCTACTCTTCAGCCATAGATGTGTGGTCAGCTGGTGTGATCCTGCTCTCCCTCCTCAGTGGCCGTTACCCCTTCTTTAAAGCCAGCGATGACCTGATTGCACTCGCACAGATCATGACTA
Organism: Apricaphanius iberus; assembly: GCA_028564705.1. Lineage (NCBI taxonomy): Eukaryota > Metazoa > Chordata > Actinopteri > Cyprinodontiformes > Aphaniidae > Apricaphanius > Apricaphanius iberus. Next base: position 463,737 of record JAPXFQ010001556.1, read on the forward strand.
TAAGAGGCTCCAGGGAGACCATTCAGGCAGCAAAGACATTTGGTACGTATGAATCACTTTCAGTTATTTGGAAAGTCTACTTTTTGAGGATTTGTTAATTTATCACCAAATATAGTGCTCTTGGTTAGATCAAAATGTTCATAAACCTCAGACATGAATGTTCACGTGAAGTTTTGGCTTTCTTAGGAGAAAATCTGTATATGTACGAATATTGGGCAACAACTATTGTTCAGAATTATTACATAATTCAATTCAGTTTATTTATATAGCGCCGTTTCACAACAGATGTCATCTCAAGGCACTTTACAAGAAGAGTTATTACAATACAAGGTTTAACTTAACTTAAAGCAATCTCACTTTTTTTTATCTTAATCTCTTTAAGTGAGAATTATGAACAACTCAAAGCTTTCCAATAAGCATTTTGACGTTAAAAAAAAAATCAGTTACCTACATGGCCAACCTTCTTTTCAATAACAGCCTTTTATTAATGGAGGCTGTCAGTTTCTTGATATGTTGACGATCAGCAGAAAGCCCGGACTGTTCAAAGAGGTGGACTGTTTTCCTTTACTGGAAATGGTAGAGTAGAGTTGGCTTGCAATCGGAGGGTCGTAGGTTCGATTCCAGCTTCCTCCAGTCACTTGTCGATGTGGCCCTGGGCAAGGCACTTAACCCCAAAAACAAAGTGTTGGTTGTCCGTGTATGAATGTGAGTGTGAATGGGTGAATGTGGCTTCAATGTAAAGTGCTTTGAGTGGTCAGTATGACCAGAAAAGCGCTATATAAGTTCAGTCCATTTACCATTTACCTTAAGTTCTCGGTTGGGTTCAGGTCAGGTGAGTGTGGGGGTTATGTCATCAGTTTTTCATCTTTGACTTTATTGGCTAACCATGTAGAGTAGTACTCGGATGCATGTGATGGGGTCTTTTTCAAAGATGCAGACTACCTCCTGTACCACTGCTTGATGAAAGAGTCTTCTAAAAAGGGGCATTAGATTCGAGAAGTCAATTTTTATTTTATTTTTTGCCCAACTTCAACCTGAAATGGTCCAAACTAGCTTATATTTAATAATACCCATACCAGTATCCCACCTCCACCTTGCTGGAGTCAAACTCCAAGTGGAGCTCTGTGCCCGTTACTGATCCACCCACAGGACTATACATCAGGTCCATCAAGAGTCACTCTCATCTCATCAGTCTGTAGGATATTTGATAACATTCTGGCTTCAGATATTTCTTGGTCCAGTCTAGACGCTTCAGATAATGAATGGTGGTCGAGTTTCAGCCTTCCTTTCCATGGCCATGTCTCTAAGCTCTAAACATAGTTTATTTCTTGGTCCTAGAAGTAGGTTGGCATTTTGGAACATGACAGAACTAGGTAACGGGTTCCTGTTAGCTTTATGGTCGATTCTTGCGACCCTGTTGACTATTGGCAACAAAACATTTGATGTTCCTGTTATCACACCCCAATATCTTAGTCATTTGAAGAGTTCTGCATCCTTTTAAGATACTTTAGAGTCAGTTGAATCATTTTTTTTCCCCATTCTCCCTAAAAAGCTGTTCAATACTTATACATGCCTTGATATAGGGGGTTGACCTTATTAGGTCACACCCCTCTGTGCTAAAATCCATCAAGCATTCAAGTTTATCCAGCTTGGAGTTGGAAGATATGGCTAAAAATGATTATATGATCACAATAATTACACACGTACAGGCCATTGACCATTTAAAATTGATAGAAGTTGTAAAGGAACTGGTTTTGGGTCTTAAAACAGGAAAAGCAGTGGTGTGCAGTCGGGAGCTTCCTCGTCAGGACCTTAGGACACTATGTGAGACGCTAAGAGGAAGAGGCTCTTCAGCAGACATTACCCTGGTTCCAGAGACTCCTATCATGATCCAAGATGATACTCCAATTCATCAGCCCAATGACATTAAACTCAAGCAACACAAAGAAGAAACTCCCCTGGAACACCACGACCAAATTCCAACCAATCAGAGTTCCCTTTCAGACAGCAAAGCAATTGATGACAAGTGCTGGGACAGGGTTCCTGATGAGGCCTTCGACCTGTTGGACCGGCTGCTGGACCTGAACCCTTCCACTAGGATCACTGCTGCTGAAGCTCTGGACCACCCGCTATTTAACGATTTGTGACGCAGCATTACATCCAAACTTCTGCCAGCAGAATGAAAGGGTGGGGCTCTGCAGGCTGTGATTCTATAAATCTTTATATTGTTCATTTGATAGTTTAGCATTTTAAGCGTTCATATTTGGGAGTGAAGAAGTTATCTGAGAAAAATATTTTTTAAACATGTTGATAGAAATAAAGTTTAACTTCAGTCAGGGCATTTTTCATGGTAGCTGTACCTTTTCAATGTGTAGTTTGTAAAAGTCTTATTTTAACTTTTAATGGTGTTAACGTGTTACTGCTGCTCTGACATGGTCTCAAAGTGTAAATAAAAAAAATAAAAAATTTTGATTTGAAGGCATGGGTTACTGTTTGTACCATGACTATGAAGGTTGCTAGGTGTGTTACAGTCATTGGCTTGTATTTATCTACACTGAAAACTGTACAGAAAATATGAAATGTAGTAATTAAAGCTTGCTCTCATAGAACAGCTGTACAGGTCATAATCATCCAATATTAACTTTTGGTCTAAACCAGTAACAGATTCAAAACAGTGCATACACCTCCATTAATATTTAGAAATTGACATAAATTGACAACATGCCTTCTGTAGTCGTTACAAGAATTCTCACACACCTCTGGATGGATTCTCTTGGAACACTGCTTGGTTTCTTAATGCAGACATTTAAACATTTGATAAATGTTCAGTTGCGTTGTCATTGAGGCTGCTCCAAAAGTTTAATTTTAGACTAGTTTATCAATTTTAAAACCAGCTTTGGTGTGTATTTGTGTTCCAAAACGTATCATTGAAATGGTGTTTTTAGGGTAAAGTGAAACATACTCTAGGCATGATGAGACCAGATATACACTTGTTGCCCAACCGTTCCATCATTATGTTGAACCACAAAACCGTTCTCCGGCAGACCTGACTTTTCAGGCCAGGTTGAAGATGCTAATCTTAAAGCGGGGGCTTCTCTCCTGGCCATCTTAGAACACAGTGGTATATAACTCCCTTCATTGTATCTAAACGGCGATAACTTCCTTCAGCATCTTCCAGTTTATGTTCAGCAGGAGTCTGCATAGTTCAGCTGAGAAGCTTGATGTAGCCTGACGTCAGATTGTTTTAACCCATTCATTTTCTTCAGCTCAAAGATGTTTCATCCAGTTTCACGTCGCCCAACATCTTAATGAGATTAAGATCTGGGCTTTGACTAGGCCTGGAACTTTCTATTCATTTCTTCATTCTTAACTAGCTCTTGGTCGATATACTGTTAGTTTTGTGTCGCTGTCATGTTGCAGGAACTAGCGTTCAAACAGTATCCAGATCTTTAAATGCTGCATGGTGGCTTCAGTGGTTGTGAACTCATCAGGGTCCCATTTTAGAAAGCAGGTTTGACAAACCTGAACTCAAGATTGGCGAACTCTCAGTTGAGAAACTCAAGGATTTTCAGTTTCAGAACAGGTTAAGAATTAGTTCCACCAACTCTGAGTCAAAGTTGCACCTTTGTTACACACATGCATCAGGATATAAAAAGCCCTCATCAATGGGATACAGAATCCTTTAGTGTTTTTCTTACTGCAACCAGTAAGAAAAACACTAAAGGATCCTCCTACTTCTAAGTTGGGTTGGATATGTTAATGACTGCATATGTAGAAAATCTGCATATTTTAACAAAATTTATTTTGTCCACTGAAGATCCCGCTCCATGTTTAAGCTGGCACCCAGCATATATATATATTTATAGTCTTATAAAGTGTGCAAATGTAAATATGTGCACAAATCTCCTTTACATGCACCTTGTAGTTGCTTGTATTTCAATTTCACAAATCTAATTTATATTTCCAATATCATTTAAGCACCAAGAGTGAGGACTATATGAGCCCAATGGCCTATGTATACATTGGGCATGTGTCTTGAAATTGGTATCAGTACTAGTATGTCATGAACATTGAAATTAAAGTACTATAGATTTTTGTTTAGGGCATAAACTGGTGGGTAAAGGTAAATGGTTTTGGGGCCAACCTTATGTAATCCTGCTCAAACAGTCTTTAGCCAGAGTTTTTATAATGGGTGGGGTGGGGGTACTAATATAATCCTCTGAACAGGCAGACGAATAGTTGGACGGATAAATATGGGGGAATTTTTCTGCCATTTATCAAGAGAATACAATTGCAATTTGGGAGAGGATTATTCTCTCTTCTCCCTCAAAACCTGCAATGCTTGAGCTCAAAACGTCTCTCTCTTCTTAAAATTCTCTCTTCTCTCTCAAAACCTGTAATGCTTGCTCTAAAAACATCTGCTCTTTCTCATATACTGTATTCTCTCTCAAATTCTATTAGGGCTGTGCAATATGACAAAATATATCGTCAGTACAATAGAAAATTTCTACCGTTTAATACGAATCTCTATCGTTTAAGCCACAATAGGGTTTTACGGCAGTAACTTAATTCAAGATGCACCTTATTGCATTCCTGTGCAATATATGCTGCAATACATGAGAAAAACAGAGAGGAAGACAGTAACCAACACGTTTCAGACCAGGGATCTGCGTGTCTCGCCTCCCCTCCCGATGTGCAGCTTTAACAGAAAAAAAGTGGAGCTTTTGAGACACGCCGGCTCTAAAAGCTGTTGGCTTGCAACACATCAAGGGTGTGCTACAGCGTCTGCATCTGGAGTTTATCAGAGCTTTCACCCCGACTCGACGCAGCTTTTGCTCATTGACTCTTTGTATTCGTTGTCGTGGTTCTTGAGCAGCTAATAAAATAAATGTGTAGTGTTGGAGAAGGTTGGTCGACCGGGAGCTGGTAAACTTCACAAAACAACGGCTGTCTGATCTGCGTTGGTCCAAATGGCATCAATAACCATAACTTGACTATTTTCCAAATCCTACAACTCGGGAACCAGTGCCTAAACCTAACGTGATCAATCTGTTTAACATTTAAGAGCAGCAGCAGACGCCTCGCGTGTGGGTGGAGTCGGAGCACATCTCGATGGGGGAACGATGTAACACCCCTCATTTACATAGGAGACATGCGGGTAGTGAAAGAAATAAAAATGAGAGGGTGCATGAGGAGAGAGGAAAAAAAACGCTACAGCCAAAACATGCTGTAAAGTTAAGAAAATGAGTGTCAGCAGATATCAGAGTGTAGAGCTGAGCCACTTTCCCATAAGATCAGTGATAACGTGGAAGGAGATCACAACATGAGTCTGGGTGGTGTTATTGTCATCATATTTAAAACGGCACTTCCACGTTGTAAATTTTTATAAACTATTCATGAAATAAATTAACAGAAAAAATGCTATATCGTGAAGTATATCGTTATCGGATATAAAAATTTAGCGATACTGCCCAGCCCTGAATTCTGTTTCTTGCTCACAGATTTTCTCCTCGCATGCAAAGTATATCTGCACGGATCAAAACTGCGCTCATGAACCTCTTCTCTGCTTGCGGATTCTGTGTGGTGGCTTCGGATGGAGAAGTGTCGTCGCCCAGCAACCGTTCCAGCCAATAGAATTGATAGTTATTCTAATATAATAGCAGCCTGGTTTGGTGTGTGTTTGTTTTCTGCTGTGTGTTAGCCTGCGACTACAGGTTACTGCACACGTAATTGTCACACGAATTATTGTCTTAATTACTGTGAATGCTTTCTTGTGATAAAAACTGAGCGTTCTTCAACAAGATCAGTTAATGAACTAAACCTGTTTTTTACTCACTTGTCCCTACATTGTTGTATTTTCTTCATTATTTTCTTATTGTAACTGCTCATTTGTATTCTAATCATCAAACTGGTTTATGCTGTGAACCAGCCTTAATCATGTAAAGCACCTTGAATTGCCCTGTTTTGAAAGTGTGCTGTACAAATTAAATTGCCTTGTCTTTATTGCAAGAGAAGCCACTTGAACTTGAAAATGGATCTTGTGCAAAGGAAGTTTGTGCAACAACATGGACTAACGTCAGCCATAGCTCTGAACTGGCTGGAAGTTTGAGTGTTCATGTGAAGTATATTATGGCGTTTTTGGGACTTATTTTATTCCTAATGCTTTGCATAAAGAAGGAATTTCAGAACTAACAGACTGTGATAACTGACATACAAAAACTAGTAAGCATTAAAGTAGGGTTTTGTTGTTGCTGATCCATTTTCAAGTGGCTTCTCTTTATCCAGTAACAGGTGCAGTAACCTGTAGTCGCAGGCTAACACACAGCAGAAAACAAATGCACACCAAACCAGGCTGCTATTATATTAGAATAACTATCATTCTATTGGCTGGAGCGGTTGCTAGGCGACGACACTTCTCCATCCGAAGCCACCACACAGAATCCGCAAGCAGAGAAGAGGTTCATGAGCGCAGTTTTGATTTGCGCGGGGATACTTAGCATGCGAGGAGAAAATCGGTGAGCACGAAACATAGAATTTGAGAGGGAATAGAGAATATTTGCGAAAGAGCTAAAGTTTTGAGCGCAGGCATTACCGGTTTTGAGAGAGAAGAAATCATTTTTGGAAGAGAGCAGACATTTTGAGGGAGATGAGAGAATAATCCTCTCCCAAATTGTAATTTTATTCTCTTGATACATGGCCGAAAAAATCTCCCATATGGGACAAACCTATGTACAATTATATTCTCATTTGGACCTGATGTGACATGTCTGTGACTTAAGCCATTGTGAACAGCAATAAATGTGGGATGTAGTGTCCTAATGTATCCCTCACCAGAAGCTGCATTACGTTTTCAATAAATGAATTTCTCAGGACTGCTCAAGTTGAATTTTTTACATTAATATTAAGTCTATATTATGAAAAAAATATAGGGTGTCTTATATTTACTATATATTAGCCCTTGAACATATGCAAAAAATCTGTGATGGATTAGACAAAATCCACAATAAATTCCAATGGTTGCATTTATTGCAACCATTTTTCCTGGACTAGATGTTTCTAATTTTGGCAATATTACAGAGGTGAAAAAAAGGAAATCCTAAAAACCTGTTTAATATGGGATTTAAATGTCATGCGTTTGTCAAAAATAACACAGGTTCTTTACTTTACTAAAAGAGACCAATTTTATGCCCTATGGATGAAGTAATTGGCTAAGTATTTTTTTTGTTAGACGGTCTTGTCCACAAACAATTTCTGTCATGTCAGAATTTAAAAGCAGGAGGTTTAGAGTCATCCATGTTTTTCTTTCAGTCATGCTTGTAATCTAACTGATTGGATTCATAAGAATCATCACCATAACAGGTAATTTATAGTATAACTTTTGCTATACAATCTATTGGTCTGAGCAAAGTACCTTGTGGTACTCCAATAACACTGCAATGAGATGAATGAACAATATGAACATTCATTCATTGACATTCATATCAACAAGTTAAAATAAACATCTCAACGAAAACATCTTTAATGACATGGCACAAACTGGATATCCAGTCTACCTCATTTAAATATCTTTACAGACTTTACTGACGCTTGAATAAAAATGGTAAATTACTGAGTAATAAAGCTGCAGATCGACTCAGATGTATGAAGTTACTGACAATTTCACTGTAGAAAACATTTACCTAATGCTAGAAATCTGAAATAAGGAAAAAAAACAGTTGCATGATTTAAAATAATGCATTTTAATATCAAAGACATAAACCACACTCCCTTTGGTCCGTTAGCCTCTGAGAGGGTGAGGCTCTCCTGCGGTTTCCAGACCATCCTTCACCTCGATGAGTTCCTCTATCCGCACCAACACGCTCTCAATCATGTCAAACGTGTGGAGCGCCGAGTGCAGAGCCTAAAATGACCCATTCAAATTCGTTCTCACTGCTCCAGTCACAAATAATTGTGCTGTTATATTGTTTGGAAACTATGAGGAAACTTACCTGAATCTGAGATTGTGATGTCATTTTTGGCAGCTTCTCTCCACCGACAGACACAGACAGTACGGACTCCTCTGTGGAAAAACGCAGCAGCATGCCTTGAACACCTGCCATCTCTGGTAGGTTAGGGAAATGTTTTTTGGTGACTCTGACCTTTAGTTTTCTTCTTTTTCTTCTCCACAGTGTCCTGGAGCTCCCTCTCATAGTGAGCTCTCGACATGTTCACACCGACACGTAGAGGCTTGATGAAGGTATCTTCTATTTTATACAGCTCTGTCCAGATGCCTGTCTGCAAGATGGATAACATGAGCTACAAAATCTGAAAAAACATGCAGGTTGAGGGATATTGAAACGTCCAAGATTCCTTTTCTGTGGTTTCAGCAGACGAGGACCATGTTCAGGTCACTGAGCTCTCCTCCTGTTGCTAGACCCCAATCTGCACTCACCTGGTTCTCCGTTACTTTGTCTCTGATGACCAGGTACCGCAGTAGGTTCAGAGACTCCATGACTCTGTAGAAAAACAGATGAAATTCAATTTTCAATTCAGTTTATTTATATAGCGCCATTTCACAACAGACGTCATCTCAAGGCAGTTTACAAGAAAATTAATTTAAATACAATTATACAGACATTCCAATTAGTTAAAAACGTTTTCTATTTAAGAATTCCAGCAGGCTGCGTCCAGTCATTGACGTGAGATTGTGCCCCTTACATGCAGACTCCAACCACAGAAATCCCTCATACTGAGCAAGTATGTTCCTGTTCCTGGTTTAGATGAAGCTACTATTTTTGATAATTTCAAAAGTTCTCATTTACTGAGAGGGAAATAATCAATTTTGGGACAATGCCAATGATGTCATTTTTAATAGAATTCATTTTATTTATGAAAAATCCCATAGAGTCGTCACTACTGAGAGCTGGGGGAATAGTTTGCTTATGACTCTGTCCAAGTCTGGCAGCTGTATTAAAAAGAAACCTATGATTGTTGTTAATTCACCTCTCTTAATAATGAAAAATATAATGTACTAGCTTGTCAATTGGTCTTTCTGTACAGCAGTAAACTATTCTTCCAGGTTAAACATCAATCCTCTGGGTGTGTAGAGCGCCATTTTCTCTCCAGGTTCCTAGTATCCTTTTTTAAAGTACGCAAAGCTGCATGAAGCCAACCTCCTATGGCTCATTACCTTCTTTGTTAAGGGGGCTACACCTACGCCAGTCGCAATGAGGAAGTAACACTATGAACTCAACCATCAATTTCTGAAGTGTTAAAGATGGCCTCTGCCCTCTACATTGTGTTATTCTGAGATACTGAGGGAACCAAGAATGGAACAGATTATATAAATGCTGTTACAGCATTTCTAATAAAATGAATTTTTTTTAGATATGGGAAGGTCAGTTCAAGTAAATTCAACTGAAACTCAAACTAACTACATTCAAAATGTATCAAAAAATGGTCAGACAGTATTGGGTTGTGTTAGAGGATTGTTACCTTCTCACACTCAATGCCATATGTCATTACAAGGTCTAAAGTGTGCTGACCCCAGTGTGTGGGGCACCGAACCTTCTGAGTAAAGCAAATTGAGTCTACGATAACATTAAAGGATATATGCAAGACACTATTTCAGAGAATCTATGGAGGAAGCTAAAGATTAGCGTGATGGCAAGGAAGCCTTCCAACCTCCAGGACTTAGGGCTAATTACAAGTGGAAACATGGGTGGGGCTCTGGTGCCTATCTGCACTGGTCAACCGGCGAGAGGCGGGGTACAACCTGGACAGGTCACCAGTCCATTGCAGGGGGCTCTCCACCAGAACCATAAAGTTCAGTTTTGCCATTTTCCCTACATGGGTTGCGACAAAGTCCAAGCAGGATTCTTATGGCTTTCTTCCAGCAAAATGTTTTCTCTTTAACACTAGATTCTCCCACCTGAGTTGTGGCTCTTTGCATCTCTTCCAGAGTTGCAAAGAGAATTTTCAGCCTACCAGTTCAGGTTGATGGCCATGTCTTGGTAGGTCTGCAGTTGTTCCAAACTATTTCCAGTTTCAGATGATGGATCAAAACTGAGCTATATTAGATCTCTAAAGCTTTTGTTTTCTGACCCAACGCTAAATTAAACTCGTCTCCATCTTCCTCCCTGACCTGTCTGCCGTGTCGCCTGGTCTTCATTGGTGTCATTTGTTCTCTGTTTTCCAAAAAACCTCTGGGGCCTTCACAGAACATCTATATTAATACTTGTAATTACAAACAGTTAATTAGGTAGCTTATTTAGCAGTGTTACATTAAAATATAGGTCGAATGCAAATACACACCACACTTTATATTGAATTATTAATTAAATGAAAACTATGTTTCATTTTCTTTTCACCTTATAATTATAATTATATTTGTACTAATTTCTGTTGCTCTACCACATAAAATAGAAAACTCTGAACATGCTGCTGTGCCTTTATGGACAAATACCTCAATTTAAGTCCTGTACATCCAAAAGACACCATCCCAGAAGTTTCAACGCTTGTTTTGATGCAACTTCAGAAACTTAAGCGGACAGGCGAAAGGAGTGTTGCTCCTTTCAATCCTTCAGAAGAGCCTAGAATTAAAGAAGGTGGGTGCATACCTGTCCAGGTACTGAAGGAGATCCGTCTCTGGGCCATCTGGAAGACTAAATACCTTACGCAGCAGAGGCAGCAAGTGAACCCCTTCAAACCAGATGTTAGCATTACCTGGCTAAAGACAGAAGGAGAGCGAACATTGGAGCAAGGATCTTAGCCACTGTTAGGTAACACAAACAGCAGGACCATAAACCTTTAAAAGGACACTTTACCTGCAGAGCAGCATCAATTTGATTCTTCACGTTTTTAATGATGTAGCCTTCAACTCCTGAGTGATTACTTGTCCTGAGCATGTATCTGAGACAGGGAGAGAAATTAATTCAAGAGGCAGGGTGGGAAAACACTTCTGCTGTTTCTACAGAGAGGGGATGTGGAGCTTACTGGAAAAATCTGTACTTGGCTTCAGTGTTAAATTTATCAATGCTGACCTGGAACACCATCAGTCCTTTAGTCCTCTGAGGCCAAAGAACAACAAAACTGGTCATAATATCACTTCATCACAAAAAATAATGACAAAAATACAAACTGAATCCAAGTTAAAAACATTTGAAAATGGCCAGAGGTCATACCAGATCACGCCTAGGGCAAATTGTCATGACCTTCACTAAGTTCTGAAAAGAAGGAAATCAATAATCATTTGGAGCAGACTGAATTATAATAGTGAGTGTTAAGGATCATATTTGTAACAAACCTGAGGGACGGTGAGGAAGGTTTTAATCTCCAGCAGATCTGCTCGAAGGCTGCCATCCTCGACCCGCACCAGACTCTTCTCATACAGCTCCTGTTAGGATGGAGAAACACTGAAAAGTTACACCAAACTAAAGTATTTTCTCCATATTTAGTCCTATTACAGCTCACACTACAATGAATTTAATTTGGATTTCGGGTGAAAAACCAACACAAAGTGGTGCATAATTAAACCTATTCCACTGGTATCTTATTTTATTCTCAGCATAAATGTAGCGGTTAATTTTCTGGCCTTTGAAGTTTGTTAGAGTGAACAAACCGCATCAAGACCAAGGAAAACTGCTCTGAGGTCAGGGAGGACAATGTGGATATGTTTAAAGCAGTGTTAGGTTGTAAAACAAGATCCTAACCTTTGAAAATCTCACAGAGATCTGATCAATTCATCACCTAGAAATGAAAAGAGGATGGAAGAGCAGGAAACTAAATGGCATTAATCAGAGAAACAGCCAAGAGGACCATGGTAACTCTGGACGAAACCAAAGGTGACTTTTAAAGCCTACATATAATATTCTGATATGGTGGAAAACTAAAACTGCACATTACTCTAAACACACCATCTCTATCTCAAAAGCATGGTGATAGCAGTATCATACTGTGGAGACGCTTTTCTTCATCTGAACTGACAGGAAGATGAAGGAAGCTAAATACCAGGCAATCCTGTAAGAAAACCTGTTGGAGACTGGGGAGGAGGTTCACCTTGAGAGCAGCACAACGAGCCTAAACAGACAGCCAAAGTTAAACTGTGAGGGTTTAGATCAAAGAATAGCTTTGTGTTAAACTGGCCCAGTCGAGAATCTGTGGAAAGACTTAAGAGTGTTCATATATGCACTCTATCCAGTCTGAGCTACACAGCACAGATGAATGGGTAAACATGGCCATTTTTAATCAGCATTACTTCATAGGGGCTGAACACAAATTCACCTCACACCACTCAGAGTTTTTAGTAAAACCATGAAACAATGTTTCAGTTTTGTTCTAGTTCAGAATGGTACAACTTTGTGTTTGACACATGAAACGGCTCTAAAAACATTGAAGTTTGTGGTTGCAAAGCAACAAAATATGAAAACAAAGGAGCCTAATTTTGATTGGCTAAAAGTCACTCACCTTGATCTAGCACTGATTGCTTTGGCATGGGTCACCAGAAAGTTACAATTGTTTTACAGCTGAATTTAAAATAAAATCAATCTACACATAATTGCACAGGATAAAAATAGTGTTATATAGCAAAAAAAATCTAACAAAAAATTCTGATTCTAATTAGACTATATTTTTTCTATAGATTGGTGACATGATGGTTGAATGAGGAACAAATGGAAAGTCCTGTGATACATGAGAAAGTGTTGGTAAACTAATGAGGTCCTAAACTATTGGGATATATGCCCAAATGCAAAAAAAACCATGACAAATATCTATTTAGATTTTATTTTTATTTAATTGAACTTACCAGTCCTTTCTGAAGCCTGGAGTCCTCAGTTCTGTAACAAAAGAAAACACAAGCTAAACATGAACAAGTTCATGTCTTATGTCCTTTTTTTATTTAAAAAATGAAACACCATCTGGTAGAACAATGTTAGTGGAGAGGACTTTAGAAATAACATTTACCACATTATCTGCATGAAATAAAAAATGTATCCCCTATAAAAGGTTAGGATTCTGTATCCCATAGATTGGTCATGTGTCTATCATGCACACATATCAATCTGTAACTCATTACAAATTCTCCTGATCACACCTCATCACAGAATCACTTTTTCCAATCAAACTTATTCTCTGCAAGACCAAACATTAGAGCATCAGCAGGAGGCTTGATTTTGTTGGAGCTTTCTTCCTGTTTAATGAGAGATTTTCCTCTCCACTGTCGCTACATGCTTGCTCAATTTGAAGGATTGTTCTGAACTCAACGGCACAACACAACCTTCTGTCTACTGTTGCTGCACGTTCTTCCAGGAGGCATAAATGCTGCAAGTGAATGACTCATTGCAGTCTGCTAATAGAAAACTTTTAAACTGATTGGACTGTATGTAGTATTGAATTGAAATGACTTTTCTTTTAAACTGCCTTAGGATGTCGTGTCGAAAACTGGCGCCATTTAAATAAACTGAATTGGTGAAAAGGTCAAAACTATGGTCCGAAGCTCAAAGTGAAACTCACCCCAATATCTCCTTTTTTTTCCTAATCAACTGTCAAACTAATAATACTGACTACATGTTTGGTCATTATTTTGCTATTTTAGTGGATTTTGTGTGCCCTCTACAGGTTAAAACTTTACACTGCACTTGAATGTGAACCAGGCATTAGTACCAGCTCAGCTTCTATTATTGACGTCAGCCTGGATTTCTGATGACAGCGTCCTGCTGCTGTGGTGTATAAAGAAGCTCAGTCTCGGCCACATCTCCAAAGCGAGTCGGCTCAGGACCGCTCACCTCCTCCACAGAACCTTCCTTACCTCCTTTTGCTCCGGTGAAGGAGATTGAGAGAAATATCCCAGCTCATTATTGCCCGACTCAGAGGCAAAGCAGCTCGCAGCGCTATTGCTTTGAATCTTCTGGCTTTCTATGTATGACCTGGTGCAGAAGCCCTCAAAAAGCTGCAAGGAGTCATGTCAACCACAGCACAGACCACCCTCAGCCCTTCCCTCGCTGCTCCACGAAGCAACACCTCATTTTGAGGCATTGTTTAAATTGGGGGGTGCAAAATGACATTGCATTTACATGACAGGGAGTAATATCTGATCTCATTGAAAACGGTTTAGTACATATGCCTGGTCTTTAGATGGCAGTGTGCCCCATGCAAGCAGCATTCATTACCCTGAAAAGAATTAAAGGATTGGTTAAATATCTGAATGATGAATGAAGTAAAGACAAAAATGCCAGTTTTGAAGAGAAATTATAGTCTGATGTAGCACGGGGGGCAGGGGGGAGAGAATTGTGCTTTAGCGCTGTTTTTCTGCAGGTTTACTTGACTGCATTGAACAGTGAGTGGACCTGAACACCCAGGTCAAAGGTCCCTCAATGCTGGAAAGACATCCTGCGGGACACACGTTCCAAAATCTAACATTACCGTCCTTCGTAGTCCAAAACATAGGTGGAAACATGAGAGTTTGGGTCCATTTTCGTGCAGGTTGAGATTGAGGGATCAATGGAAGTGTTGGGGTCTGATACATGGCATAAATATTAATCAAATGGCCTAGAAACATGATCCAGCATTCCATAACTTGGTGACACGCCCCTTTCTCCCGGCTGCGCAATTCTGACCAATGGCGGAGCTATCCGCTCCTTCCCTGTATGAATCCGCTGAGCGGTGGATGATCTGCTGCAGCAATTGGCTAGAATGCCAATCCCTCAAAACCGCCGCTGCTGCCCGCAGCCTGATAGGAGACTCAGGATAAAAGTGATGGATGAGCATCCATCCTCCTCTTCCAAACTCGCCTGATGGTGTCAGCAGTTCTCCGAACTGTAAGGAGAGACTCCTTTTCCTAACAAGTGTTCTGGATTTTGTCCTTGCTCCCTGCAACCAAGTTTTCCCAATAGTTTGGCTGTCCCCAAACTATCCTTTTTTGATCTACTGAACTCCTCCCTTTAAATCTTTTTCTCCGCGCGGCTGACGAGCCAAGCATCTCGCTTCCCGACTTTTTCGTCCACACCTGGAAGCTTCCTCTTTAAAGTCAGACTGTTTAAATTTACTCTCAACCTGGGTGTATAAATTAGGAAGTTTTTCTTTATAACTATATGCATGCATAATCATTGATGTGAAGAGCTGCATCTATCTCGAGCGCTCTGTGATTCCCCCGTGCCGTGTTTTGCTTACGGGTAAATTTGTGAGTTTTTGTATTTCGATTGTGTGTTTCCTGTATGTTTTGTCTTTTATTAGTGAGCAGAATTGTTAGTCTGTAGAAGTTTTGGTTCTTCTCCGGTAGTTTACAGTGAAGTATTGTTGTCATAGGCAACCGCATCCTTGGAGTGCCTGCCAAGAAACGCGCAGCACGCAAAGGACATTTTGAAACCCATTTTCTTCCATATTTCTCAACCAGAGTCTGTATTAGCAGAAGCTATCTCTCAGTGAGTTGAGCGACGAGGTTTCTGTGTTAGGAAGGAAGGCAGGCCTCTTGCTTCAAGTTAAACAATAAGTCATAAAACGGGATCATAAAACATCCGCCCTTTCCTTATCCGATGAGCTGCGCGTTCGCGTCATACACCGCCTCCTCGCGTACACGCGAGGGGCTGCGTACGACGTCGGTAGGAGTGCCTCGTGACGGCCCTAAAGGACGTCATCGCTGGTCGCCATATTGCTCAGGCACCGGTAGTGTTAACAGAACCGTTTAGTATAAGTATTGTTTTATTTTAGTTGTGTTTTTAGAATAAATTGGTTAAATTGATTCAAATCTCTGGTTCTGGAGTGTGTGTGTGAATTACTGCAAGAATTCCTTTCCTTCAGGTAGGATCTTTCTGGTATAATCCCTAGTAATTAATCATTATAAGTGAGATTATTGATTAATAATCCCCTTATTAATAAATATATGTTTTTGCCATTTTTTGGGATAAAAAAATGGATGGTGCCCTGTTAATAATCTGAAGGGAGAATTAAATCAATAATTTACAATTATTGGTTAATATTCTCAGCATCACCAGATAGATCACAACAATTATCAATAATTAATTACTTTTAATTGATAATTCCACAACAGAAGCATGTACTGTCAAATACTCGACTAAAGATCTTTCTTCCCTGCTAGGATGACAATAACCAAAGCGCAAAAGTAGGGGCTTGAACAAAAGGGTGGATGAAAAAGGTCAGACGACTTGCAAATTCTGAACTCAGAACTACAGAACCTCTGGAGAGGGAACTGAATCCTTCAGCTACTGGGCATCAGAGAAACTTGAAGAGTTTAGAGAATTTCTGCAGGAGCTCTTTACCTTGACAGAAGAATGGAAATGTGCTCCATGTTGCAGCGCAAACAGAAAACAGGGCTGTAGAAAGAGAACAAAGAGATAGACTCTGAATAATATGTAATTAGTAGTTAGAAAAACAGCTAAAGACCTTCACCAAAGGTCAAACAATACTTTGATGTTCATCCAATGGTTCGTGGTTTTCTGAGTTACCTGAAAACACTGGGAAACGTATCAGCGGCCAGGTGATGAACAAAAACCAGGTGGGCTAAGCTGGCGAGGGAGTTCTTCGGATACCGGACCTCCTCCTCCAGGAAGCCTGGAACCTCTTTCTTCTTTAGCAGAGGGTGGAACAGCAGACCTGGGAGGGACTCTCCAATGGCACCAAGAATGTCCTGCATTCGACACATAGACTCACTCATACTTCATGCTGTAAACTTGCAGGATGTAGTATCTTCACCAAAACAATAATGACTCAATGGTATTACCAGGATCTCTGTAGCAAAAGTTCTGAGGGGAGACAGCGGCAGCGAGTCTGGATCCCTGATTTGAACGTCCAACAGAGGCTGACTCAGGGTCTTCATGCAGCTGCAAACACAGAGAGATGGAGAGAAAAACAGCCAATCATGCTGCGGTTTAAACCCATGTGACATGACCTGAGAAAAGTACAGCTTTTCAAAACTCACAACTTCAGGAGTTCTGTCCGCAGCTCATCCTCTCCTCCCTCATCCTGTCTCCTTGCTGTATTCAGTGAGTTTCCCATCTGATTTTCAGAGCTCTGATTCAGCCTGGCCTCGTGCACGAAGGGCCTGACGAACTGGATCAGGTCGGAGCAGCAACGACAAAGCGAAAAGACGTCATCCTCTTCCTGCTCCTTGGTGTTCGGGGTGGGCAGCTTGGCCAGCTGGTCCAGCATGGAGGACAGGGTCATCCCCAAAGATGAGGCCTTTCGTCTGCCAAGGCGCAGCAGCACTGCGAGAAAAAAAACTTAGCAGTTAATCTAATCATAAAACCTGACTGGGAAGGTATTTAATACTTCAACATTCTCACAAACTGAAATGTTCGTTTGTATGTGATGAGAGCAGGTTTGAGCTCTGAGTCTATGTTTTGGGTCCCTGATCTGCTTGAAAGATCAACTCTTGGGTCTTTTGCAGCACATTTTCTTCCAGAATCTCCACAGCAGTACGCTGCCACCACCATGTTTGACCATTTAATGATGTTCTCAATGCGCCAAACAGCTCTATTATCTGACAAGTTCACTTTCCGTGTTTTCTATTCCCCCTATATGGTTCGAAGAGGCTTGCTGTTCTTCCACAGAGGACAGATTTGGAAAGCACAACACCAACAACTGTGCTGTCAACAGACTATCCCACCTGAGCTGTGGCTCTCTGCAGCTCCTCTGGGGTTTACAATGAACTTCTTGGCTGATTTTTGAAAAAAAGGCTATTACTAGCCCAGGCTGTAAAATGTATAAACCTTAGGATATTATGTTATAACCTAACTCAGCTTTACTATTCCTCTAAAACGTTCTCCCTGACCTGTCTGCTCTGGTAATTGGTCTCTATGACAGTGTTTGCTCTCTAACCAACCTGAGGCTTTCACAGAACAGTTTGGTATATATGGAGATTAAATTGTACACAGATTGAATTAATTTTTTTATTGCTTTACTAATTAGATAATTAGAAGTACAGAAGTTACTTTGGGGCCATCAGAATAAACAGGGATGCATTCCACACTTTTCAGATTTGTATTTGTAAAAATACAAAACAAACATGTTTCTGTTATTTTCTTTTTTGTAACCATTCCTTTCCACTTAACACATATGCGCTACGTTCTGTTTCCATCAAATAAAATCATAATGAAATGCATTCATGTTCAGAATTGTAATGAGACGAAATGTGAAAAAGTTCAGTGGGTGTGCATACTTTTGGAGGAACTGTATTTCTGAGTATATTTTTGCAAGATTCTTAAAGGTACTGCCCACCTTTCTGTAAAGGGTTCTGAAGCAGATGGAGGCTCTCTGCGATGCCGTCAGGATCATCTTGTTCCAGCTGCTCCAACAGGCCAATAAGCAACTCTTTAGGCCTGCAGGTCTGCCAAACCAAACATTTAAAAACTCAGGCTGCAAACTCATTCTGATCGTAGAAATCTAAAGGCTTGATCTGCCATATTTAGCAGCGAAGCAGATTTACAGACCTCTAACAGATGGTTAAAAATGGCCAGGCACTGAGGAAGATGTTTGTCCTCCTTCTTGAGCAGAACCTGAATCAGCGGGGGCAGCAGGTTCCAGCCCATACTCCTCACGACGTTCTGCAGGTTTATGTAAAAGCAGTGTCATGGTTTAAACCCCTCACCACCGGCATCTTAGTTGTGAAAGGTACCTGATTTTTTTCATCCAGGACGACACTGAGGACCTGCGGGCTGTTTCCCTCCTCGATGCAGCCCCGTCCAGCAGCCATGAACATCTCGTGATCCTCAGAGGTGTAGCTGTGATCTG
Organism: Apricaphanius iberus; assembly: GCA_028564705.1. NCBI lineage: Eukaryota > Metazoa > Chordata > Actinopteri > Cyprinodontiformes > Aphaniidae > Apricaphanius > Apricaphanius iberus. The sequence continues at coordinate 482,460 of JAPXFQ010001556.1, forward strand.
GGAGGGCTTGCTGTTTGGAACAGAACCATGATGAGATAAAGATGTCTATTACAGACAATCACAAATAAAAAACATAGGAGAAATTGTTTATTACTAGGGATGCACTGGTATTTTTATTGGGGTCGATACTGTTCTAATGCACTCGTATCGCATTAACAGATACCGTAAACCGATACTTAAAATGTGGAAACTGCAATAATTTCGCAGAAAAGTTTTGTTTTTCACTTGATATTTCAGTTTTGTGGTAATATTTACATTTCATTTTTTTTTATTAATTCAACATCATTTTTTGTAAAAAAAGAGAGGAGAAAATAAAACCTGCCTTCCAATTCACTGCATTTTGTATGTTGTAGCAGTGTCAGCGTTGGTACTCGGCAAGTATTCAGATCCAAGTATCGGTAGTGCATTGGCTTGAAAAAAATGGCATTGATGCATCCCTATTTATTTCTATTCCTATACTTTTATATCTAAAATTTCATGTGAGTATAAAGACTGGAAAGGAGGCCACAGAAAGGTTAGGGCCTATATTTGCAAGGGTTACCTCCACAAAAACAATTTTCGGCATGAAAATGCCCCGATTTATAAAGAATCTGCTGTCTAGAATGCTACAGCTGAGAACATATTTCTGGATGATCAACAGTTTCAAGTCAAAAAGTCGGCCGCAAGTGGTGGCCATTGCCACCTTGAGCAAAATGCTGGCCGCTCCAGCAAAAGACAAAAAAAGCGTTTATACTTAAGTGTCAAAATATTTAAAAAGCTAAATGAAAAAAAATATTTTGATCAGGCAAGCAGAGGGCACCCCACATGTTGGCTCCATAATGTCTGAGTCCTACATCCAAAATTATAAGCAGTCAAAAGGTCTTTTGAAGTTTTTGGCTCTAAACCACTGTCATTTAGCTGGACTTTGGGCAATATTGGCTCTTTGGATTATACTGGTTGCATACTGCTGGTTTATATATAGAGACCCCTTTTCAAAATATTAGAATATCAAAGAAAAGTTCTTTCCATAATCCATTTTAAGCATTACACTTTCATAGATTATAGATTCAGGGTTCACAACTTAAACAATTTCAAGTATCTAGTTGTTTATTTGCAAATAATTCAGGCAAGAATAAAAAAATAAAAGAATATTGTGAAGCCCAAATTTCCCAGCTGTGATTAAAGTGCTTCACTATGGATCAGTTAGGTTCAATATGTGGAAGACTGCAGACTTGACAACTGGCCTGATGACCATCATTGATATCCTTCAAAGGATGGATAAACCAGATCCAGGAGATGTGTCTTAATATGTTGGGTTCCTCGGTTCAAACCACTTCTGAGCCTGAGCTAATGCAGGAAGCATCTCAACTGAGCCGATGAGAGGAAGGACTGGACTGTTGATCAGTGGCACCAAGGTCCTCTTTTCCGATGAACGTAAAGGTTGCCTTTCATTCGGAAATCAAGGTCCAAGGGTTTGGAGGAAGACGGGTGAGGAACAGAACCCAAGCTGTTGGTGTCGGTCAAGATTTGGGGTGCAATGTCCAGAGCAGGTGTTGGTAAACTCTGCTTTCTTAAATCCAAAGTCACCTCAACAGTCTTCTTAAATGTTTAGAGGACTTCACGATTCCTTCTACTGAGGATCTGTATAGAGAAGCAGCTTTCATCTTCCAGCAGGACCTGGCCTCTACCCATACAGCCAGAAGCATCCAAACCTGGTTTGATGCCCATGCCATTATAGCGCTTGACTGGCTTGCCAAGTCGCCGGACCTAAAACCCATTGAGAATCTATTGTGTATTATCAAAAGGAAAATGGGAAGGAAAAACCAAAAAACAAAGAAGAGCTGAAGGCATGCATCAAGGAAATCTGGACTTCCATAACTCCCAGGCACTGCCACAGGCTGATTGCTTCAATGCCACAGCGTATCCATGGAGTGATTAAGGCAAAGGGATTCCGAACCAAGTATAGAAGATTGACATATTGTTTTTGATTTAATGTGATCCTAATTTCTTTTTTTCTGCAAAAACTAAAAAGTAATGATTTCTTCACAGTATTCTATTTTTTTGAATTCCTTTTTTTTGTGGGGATTATGAGCTAGAAGGCCAAATCATGTAAAAATGAATAACTAAATACTTGAAAACATTTAAATTGTGGGGCCCTAATCTATGATCTAAGAAAGTTTAATGTTTTGAATGGAATTATGGAAATAAACTCTTATGATATTTAATATTTTGGAAAAAGATCTCTATATATAAAACATTGGTATACAACCTGTATAAGCTAAGAAGCCAATATTGCCAAAAGTCCAGCTAAATGACAGTGGTTTAGAGTCGCAAACTTCAAAAGACCTTTTGAAAAAGACTGCTAATAATTTTTGATGTATGGACCCAACATGTTGAGTGCCCTCTGCATGCCCGATCAAAATATTTTATTTCAATTAGCTTTTTAAATATTTAGACACCATTTGAATGGAATTATAGGAATAAACTTTTCCAAGATATTCACATTTTTTGTAATGGATATGTATATAAATAGAGTATGTTTGTCCACATCGACCTACTCCTTTTTGGACACTTTCTTTTTCTATCTTGTTTCGACTGATATAAAATCAGTCAGCTATTTCAGATCCTCATTCCCACCTTTGAGGATAAACCAGGATTATGAAGAGCAACCGCCCTTCACTTGATCTGCTATAACCCCACCAGAATAAATTGATAGTTCCTCAGCAGAACTTTGACAAGATCAGGAGATAGTTGGACTATGTGAAGCAGCTGTATGGGAGCAGAGATACGTTTAAAACTAGCAGGACAAGGGTCCTTGGGGAGGACTGGAGATTGATACAAATGTTTTAAGAGTTTCAGCCTTAAACAAGGAGGAGGATCTTGGCTGAGGACTGTGTGATAGTAACAAAAAAACAACAACCCCCAGAAAATATGATAAATCAAGAAAGTATGTTTATGGGTGGACATGAGCAACACTTACACATCTCTGGACCACATCACTGAGCTGTTCCAAAGCCATCTCTGTTGTCTTCACATGGGCTGGGTCTTCACGACGCAATCCTTCAAAACAAGAACAGAATAACGCAAATTAAAGTGCAGCACCCAACACGTCTTCTTAAACCATACATATATGCAGGGGTTATTTGAGGCTACGGTGAGCAGTAAAAGCTCCGCAGTTCACCTCCAACTAGATGCTAGTCTTGGTGGTTCTGAATAGTCTGACCTCAGAGAAGCAAAGCTGCCTGGGTGAGCGGAACCAAACATTGAAGAGAAGTCACACACCTTCACCTCTAAAAACACTCACCTAAACACACACTTTCCGAATACAACGTGAAGAACTGGTGGGTCCCTCCCGGCTACCGTACAATGGAAACGTCACGGGGTCAGGGTTGAGCAGACAGAAAACAGAAGAAGCATGGAGACGGAAGAGAGGAGCAGGGGGAGAGGAGGTTCTGGTAAAAGCTCCAAAAAAGTTGCAACATTCAGGCTGTTATCTGGAGCAGTTGCTAGCAAGCTAACAGCGCAGCTCTCTGTCTCAAAAGATGGTCGGAACAAACATGAAGCTAGCAGCCATTTTTTTTTTAGCCTATCTATGTGTCAGACTTATTGTCAATTCAGTTGAAGCTCTCCTTAGATATAGCTTGTCTCTAATAGAAATGGTCATAGTTGGTGTTTAACTTTTCATCTTGAATTTCATGATGGAAAATCCTCCAATAAACAAACCCTTGGGCAAATGCCTGTTGTGACATCACAGAAGGTTTAAAGCAAATAATCAGGGTCCTTCTAAGGAAGTGATTTGTGCTGTTCAGCTTATTTTTTATTGTTATATTTTGATCAAATCCCTCCTTTAAATGTGTCAGGCTTGTCAGACATCAGTCTTGTCTGTCAGAACCGGTGCATTTCTTATATCCAGAGCGTGGATGTGGAAATGACATCACATCCAAGATGAACATGTTCCATTTGTCAGCCATAAGCAGTGTGATGTGCTATTTGTTGAGTTGCTACCATCACATGAACATGTTACAAGTTCTTGTCTTCATTGATCTGTGAGCCCCTGTTTACAAAGCTTGTCAGAAGCACTTTGTTCTTGCGCAGCGGCCATGATGGATACAGAATCCAGCATTGCCTTAAAGCTTCATTTTTCCCATGCAGAATTCAGATTTCAGCAATTCTTCTTGTATTTCTGATTAGGAACTAGGAAGATCTTTTAATTTGAAGTTAAACACCATCGCAGCAGTTTATCTGCTCTGTTCTTGTGCCCATTGTGATGTCACTGGAACAAATGCACCCAAAGCAGAATCTGCACTTATAGCTTTATTGTTTTTTCTAACAATATTTCATAATGTGAAATCCTAGCCATGTTCTGCAAGATGTATTCTCGTGAGATTTGGAGATTTCCAAACTCAGGAGAATGTGTAGGCTCGGCACGGGGCGGGGCTACACATAGATCTGGCTGATGCCAGGTTAGTGAAATCCTGCAGTGGAAGTACATTCTTTAATCCCCAGATGTATATTTATGGCCAGTGCAGATCAGTTAGTAGGAGAATTTACCAGTGTTAAGTATTTTTAACTCTTTTCTGTTTTTTTTCTGACAGGTGAGAAATGTAGGAAAGTACGGACTGCTGAAGAAGAAGCAAGAAAGTGAGAAATCAATTTACACTAGTAAACCATTAAAGACTCATAGCTCAGATGGTATTTTGGCAGTAGTTTAAGGGTCAAAGTGTGCTGAGACGAATCCTGTTTCATTATCAGGAGAGAGGAGGTGAAGGAGAGGCTAAGGGAGAAGCTGGAACTGGAGAAGAGAGCTTTGAAAGTAGTGGAGCGCCTCCTCGAGGACAGTGTAGCTGAAGACTTCCTGATTGACTGTGTAGGTAGCTGACCTCACTTTACTGATTTGAAATGTTAACTGAACTTTATCATTCTTTATGAAAAGAACAAGTCGCAGACATGGCGCTATAATGTTTCTTTAAAATATCTGTCATTGTAAAATACACTTTAACAGTAAGTAGCATCGATTTGTAAACACAGTAATCCACTTAACTAGTGGAAAACATTGTGTCTCTATTCTATCTATCTATCTGTCTGTCTGTCTGTCTGTCTGTCTGTCTGTTTGTCTGTCTGCAAGCAGAAACAACCCTCAGAGGGGAAAAAATGCATGCCGATTGTTTCATACTTGGAGACAATCAGCATAAAAAAAATTGTGCAATATGACCAGAGACTCAGATTTAGAAATGTAGAAGTTTCGCTTGTGATTCCTGTAAAAAAAAAATCCCCAAAACATATCTTTTTACAGCAATACATTTGTCTTTGTCTATCTCTTAATCAGGCCAAATTCATAACTCCTACTAATTACAAAGACACTGTGGAGGAGAGGTTCATTGCCAAACTTTGTGGGTATCCTGTTTGTTCGAACAAACTGGGCAAGGTAATATTCTAAACCCCTGACCATCTGGACCTGTGCATTAATTCAAAACCTCATATTTAAAATGTTCAAACTTGTTTTTTTACGCTCTATGACACTGCTCAATCTGTAGATTCCAACTCAACAGTATAAAATATCCACCAAGACAAACCGGGTTTATGACATCACAGAGCGGAAGGTGAGTGTATTCACGTTGGGATTTCTATTGTTTCTTACTATCATCGGATCTTTTTTTTCTTCAAAGAGACCTTCTAAAAGCTATGTTCCTGTTTGTTTTTAGCGTTTTTGTAGCAACTTCTGCTACAAAGCTTCCAAAGAGTACGAGCTGCAGATATCAAAGACGCCGCTTTGGCTCAGGCAGCATGAAATGTAGGTGACTTCTTTATTCTCTCTGTTCCGGGGAAGCCATTTTGGGTATGTGAAAGTGTTTTGAATATTCTTTTTTACTTTGTCTCTTGGCAGTCCTCCAGAAATTAGGCTGCTGCAGAAAGGAGACAGGTATGGACTGATTTAAGATTCTCACACACTGAGCTAGCTTTACATGAATGTTGTTTGTTTTTAATGTATTTAGACATATATTTTTGATCAATGTTTTACAGTAATTACAGCATTTTATTAATTATATCAGTATTATAATTAAGAAAACCAAGGCAATTAAATTTTACTTCAAATGCTTTGTGTGATTCAGAATAAATCAGACACAGGAATACCATATCGAATGGACATGAGGAGAACATGGTTAATTGGTCTATTGAAGGAGGTTTGCCCTGTTTAAACCACAGACATCTACCTTGATGCTTATAATTTTTAAAGTGAGAGTGAACACCATGGAGAGATCCCAAGAGCTGCCTGAGGATTTCAAAAGGAAGATTGTAGCACCTATTAGTCTGGTGAGACGAAATCAGCTGTTCAAAAATCAAATCAAACTAATTATAAAGTGCTTTTCAAACCACAGCTTCTCAATGTGCTTTACAGATTTAAAATAAAAGATAAGAAGACCCAACACCATTGAGACACTTAAAAACCATTAAAAGAACATTAAAATTGATCCTAAAACATACAGGGAGCCAATGCAGTGATTTTAAGACTGGTGTAATGTGCTCCTGCCTCCTGGTCTTCATTAGGACACGTGCTGCTGAATTTAGTAAAAGCTGTAAACTTGAGGTAGTCTTTTGGGGATCCCCAGAAAGCAAGGCATTACAGTAATCGATTCTACCGGTGATAAAAGCATCAGCGTCTCCATATTGGCCCGTGAGAGAATGGGGAGAATAGTTTGATCTGGCGATGTTCTTTAGGTGATAAAAAAGTTCAGTTTTGTCCTGGTTGAGCTGATGAAAATTTCATGGCATCCAGGATTTGATGTCTAGAATGCAGTTAAAAAGTGCATCCATTGGCCGTGTGTCATCAGGAGACATGAAGATGTACAACTGTGTATCATCAGCTTAACTGTAAAAGTTAACTCCATGTCTTTTGATGACACTGCCAAGAGGGAGCATATACAGGTTAAAAAGCACTGGGCCTAAAACTGAACCATGGGGCACACCACATGTGATCTTGTGGACCTTAGAGGAGCACTTATCTAAACTTACCATAAAAGTCCTATCTGTGAGATATGATGTGAACCAGTTATGAACAGCACCAGAGAGGCCGATCTGTTTCAAACGGGTTTAAAGAATAGTGTGGCTTACTGTATCAAAGGCATCGCTTAGATCCAGTAGAACCAACACTGTCACCTTCTGAGCATCATAGTTTGATCTAAGATAGTTTAAAATCTTTAAAAGAGCCGTCTCTGTGCTGTGGTTCATCCTAAAACCAGACTGAAATTTCTCCAAGACATTATGTGCATTAATAAAATCATTAAGTTGAACTAAAACAAGTTTTTCTAAAACTTTGCTTAAAAATGCTAAGTTAGATACCGGTCGGTAGTTGTTTAAATCATTAAAATCTAAATTGCTCCTCTTCAGCAGGGGCCTCACTACTGCCCGTTTGAAGGCGGCAGGAAAAAAACCCGTCTGAAGGCAGCAATTCATTAAGGTTAAAATCTCATCTCTAAATTATCCACAAAATTGCTTTAAGAAAACGTGTGAGAATCGGGTCCACAGCACTTGTGGTGGGCCTCACTGAGGAGAAAACTTTATCAAGGGTCCCAGCTTCCACCAGGACAAAAATGTCCAGTGTTTACTCTGGTAAAGGCAGACACTCAGATTTGTCTAAAACCATGTTAGTTTGAGAGGATAAAATATTACATCTGATGGTGTCTACCTTCCGTCTGAAGTGTTTTGCAAACTCCTCACATAGTGTGTTTTAGGGGGTTTTCTGAAATGTATTAGAGTTTTGATTTAGAATATTGTCAATGATGGGAAAACATAATTTTGGGGTTATTTTTATGTTCTGCGATGATTCTCTAACGGTATGCATTTTTGGAATGTCTTAAAGCATTATTGTATGATTTGAGTGGTTCTATGTATATCTGGTGATTTCATATTTCTTCCATTTCCTTTCTGCCATCCTGCAGCTCCTCTTTAATTTTTTTAAGATCTTAATTTCTCCATGGTGTTGAATGTTTTTAAATATATGGTTACAGCTTTAAGTGTAGCCAGCTGGTCGAGAGCAGTTTTAAGCCTACTGTTAAAACCATTCACAATAAAATCACAGGGGCAGATAAAGGTATTGGAGGAAACTTTTTAAGAACTTCAAGAAAACTTGCAGCCACTTCAGGGGTTAGAAGACGTTTCCTGACCGTTCTCACAGAGGTTTCTAATTGGATAAAACTGATGATTTTGAAAAACACACAGTAGTGGTCAGAGACAGCCAAGTCAACAACAGAGGACACACTGGTGGACAGGCCATACGTGATGACCAAGTCCAGGGTTTGTCCTCTGTTGTGAGTTGGCTGCATTACATGCTGGCTAAAATCCATACAATTCAAAATATTTTAAAAATCTGTTGATAAAGGATCTAAAAGGTTATCTATATGTAGATTAAAATCTCCGGCTAAAATTATCCTTTCATAAGAGTTGTGTAAAATTGATAAAAACCCTGAAAATTCTGGAATAAAAAATGCATTCCTTTTCGGAGGCCTATAAACGGACACATAAAACCCGAGGAGTGCTAAAAACACAGGCAGTATATTCAAAAGTGATAAAATTATCAAATAAAACAGGTTTGGCAGAAAGAGTTGATAAACTAATAAAAGCAGTTCCGCCTCCTACTCCTCGTTGAATAAGAAAAGTAAAAAATAGGTGGGGAGGCTTCTGTAAGAACAGCAGGGGCATCTGCACTCAGCCATGTCTCTGTTAAAAATAAACACTGAAGTCAAAAATGAAATCATTTATTGTAAAAGTTTTATTCAGCAGAGAGCGAACATTTAAATGAGCCATATTGACAGTGGTTGGTGATGGAGTGACAGTATGATCAACTGGAGGTGGTATTTTTAGTAACTGTTTAAGATTATTTGAGTTGCATTTGTTCAATTTATGCTGCGATGGACTGCCGACCTATACAGGGTGAAGAAGAAAAGTTGAACTGTCTAAATTTTTCTCCTGGGAGAAATTTACCTTGGACAGAGGGGTTACACCACATCAACCACTTCACTTATTCATAACATCAGAAAAACAATAAATAAATACACGGAATAATAAAACGACATTAAAAACTATAATTTCAAATGGATGAATAAAGAAATACGATTGGACTCCCCAATTCATCCTATACCCTGCCAGTCATTGATAACTCTCCACCTTGGCTCCAAGTAGAATATTACATGAAATCAATTAGACAAGGATTTTAGAAAAATAAAAGTCATACTTCTGAAAAGTAGAATAATGCATACGTACTTGGTCTGGGCTGCTTATGCATCAATTACCAAATCAGTACGGCATGGCATGGATTCTAAAAGCCTGTGGCTCTGCTGAGGTGTTGTGGAAGACCAGGATGCTTCAATATTGACCTTCAGCTTCTTTTGGCAGTGTGCACAAGTGCCAAGTCCTGCTGGAAAATGAAGTGAGCATTTTCATGAAGCTTGTCTCTGGAATGAGGCATGACATGCTCCAAAATGTCCCGGTAGATGTCGGCGTTTACTCTGGACTTGATAAATCCCAGTGGACCAACAGCAGTAGATGACTTGGCTCCCCAAATCAGCACAGACTGTGGACACTTCTCACTGGACATCAAGTATCTTGGATTATGTTACTCTCCATTCTTCCTTCAGACTCTGGAACTTGGTTTCCAAATGAGATGCAACATTTGCTCTTGTCAGAAAAGAGGACTTTGGACCATTGAGCAACAGACCAGCAGTGGCTTGACACATAACTCTCCATTAATGTGCTTTGATACAGCACTTTGGCAACATCCAGCTTCTTTTGCAATGACCTTTAGAGGCTTTACCTCTTTATGGAGAGTGTCAGTGATGGTTTTCTGCACAACTCTTAGGTCAGCAGTCTTCCCCATGATTGTGATTCCTACTGAACCAGACTGAGAGACCATTTCAAGGCTCAGGAACCCTTTGCAGGTGTTTATGATTAATTTGCTAATTAAAGAGTCACACATTGAGCCTAAAATATTGAAACTTTTCAAGATATTCTAATTTTCTGAGAATTTAGAATTTGTGTTTTCAATAAGACTAAATCATCAAAATTATAACAAACAAAGGCTTGAAATATCTTGTTTTGCATGTAATGCATCTATATCATGTATTAGCTTCACCTTTTAGGTTGAATTACTGAAATAGATCAACTTTTAAACAATATTCTACTTTTTCGAGGTTCACGTATAGAGGAGCTGTCATACCCATAACCCCCCCTGCTTTCCTAATCAAGGTTAATATATGAGCGTTTGATTTTACATTAAAATTGCCAAACCATTCCTTAAACTAGCCTTATTTATTGGAAACGTTTACACTCTAACAAAAAAGGTGACGATGAGAATAACATTTGTGGAATGATGACCTTTGGACAAATGTGTCTAAAACCAAACTATTTGGACGGAAGACTTTTATTGCAAAAAACAAATGTGAGATAATTCAGGGGGCAAAAGAAAACTCAGACCAGCACGCAGGTGGAAGTAGCTTAGCATTGGGAAAACTATGCTGCCGCCATAGAATCCACTATTAATTCTACAGTGCATCAGAGGATTGTACATGTATGTACTCCCTCAAACAGTTGAAAGTGACAAGTAGGGCAAACTTTACTCAGACTGATGAGAAAACCGGTAGACAGTGACAGGAAGCACTGTCTGAACTCGTTAATATTGGTTGCATAATCCGTAAGACCAGGCCCAATTTGGGTGTTCATCTGTTTAAATAATTCTGCTGGTTTTGCAGGGGCTGTCCAAATTGTTTTCCCATTATGGAATAGAAAAACAGAATGAAAACAGATGTAGTCCATCAATTACCTTCAATGCCAAGATTATTAACTATAACACTCTGCAAACTAATTCTAAAATAAAAAATAAACTTGTGATGATCTGACTGGAAGTTGTAAACAGACTGAAGGTGTGTTCCGTGTGTGTGTCCAGTGGGAGCTCTGGAGAGGAGGTGAAGCTATTAGAGAGGCGCCTCAAAGAGGAGGACGTTGAGAGCCCCCAGGCCGCTCCGCCTGAGGATCTTCTTGGCACCGGAGGAAGTGACCACAGTCAGAGCAGCGATGCAGAACAGGAGCAGGACTTTGTCTCCAGCATCGTCTCCCAGCAGCGGAGACCCCGGGTGCAGTGGGCCGACCTGCCGAAACGCACAGAGGAAGACGGAAACCAGACTGGGCAACTTCAAATCCAAAACCCGGAGAAGAAGGGGAAGCTAAGAGGAGAGCAGGATGTGATGGAGCTGCCTGCTGAAAAACTACCTGAACTGAACGATGATGCATCTCCTGAGGACCGATGTGTGGAAGAGGCCACAGCGAAGCTAAATGAGTGTAGCATGTCAGAGAGTGTCGTTCCCAAGTCTAACCTGCCTGCAAACACACAGACTGAAGTCACAGCTTCACACACTTCTTCATTCATGGGACCTGAACCCTCAGCAGGAAGCAGGCACACCCCTCCCTCTACTCCAACTGGTACTCAATCAAACCCGGAGAGTCTCAGCATCACTCAGGTGGGTATGAGCAAGAAAGGAGCCATCGGGTTGCAGGATCTCCTGAAGAAGCAGACCGCAGCAGTAAATCCGGAATTAGTGCAGCAGAATCTTCTGGAGTGCCTGAAGAGGACGTTAAAGGAATGGAGCACAGAAGAAACTCTGAGCTTTCTGTACGGAGCTGATTATTCGGCAGGATCCGCGTTTGCCGATTTCAAAGAAACAAAGGCAGAGGAACTGGACGAAGACGACCTGGAAGATGACGATGATGTGACAGAATCTTGTGCCGAAGAGCAGAATAGGCCGTCAGCTGCAGCTCCGGACTACAACACGCTGCGGAAGGAGACGGAGCAGCTGCAGCTCAGAGTCAGGGAGTTTTACGAAGGGACATGGATTATGCCTGAGGAGGAGGAGCTGAACCCAAACAAGGTGAGTGGAGGAAAACTGTTGTTGCTGCTTTTTGAATAGGATGGCATGCTGGAACAACCACCTTGTGCCTTAACTCAATGCATTTAGTAGCAGCTATGGAAAGGGGACATTCATTTTACAGCTCCTTATTCTGTAACTTTTTTTGATTTTGTTACTACAGATATATGAATACATTAAAGACACACTCCGTAACTTTGCTGATATTTGCTCTCTGTCGCCCTCTCAAGGCTTGTGGTGTAACTCCACTGTGGTAAAAAGAAAATATTTTTAGAGCACATCTGAAGAAGACAGTGTACAGTTTTACAAGCTTGGTAGAAAATATATAAAAGCATCAAACTAAGGGCTTATTAGTTGATAAATGAACAAATGATTTTCCTGGCTCTGTATTACATCCTCATTAATCGACCAGACACAATAACCCCAGAATATGCATTTATAGCTTAACAATTCAGCAGTATATCCTGTTCTCATTCACTGTGGTCAACCACACAAAACTGAAATGTTGTAACACTGGGTTTTAGAAGTGAATCCTACTTAAAATAGCTTTGATTTCACTTTGCCTAACCCAGACAGTTTTCTTAACCCTTAACCCTAACCATTATCAAACTATTCCTAACCTTAAATCTTAATTCACACCAAACCTCTCATACTAACCTGTGTCTCAGTGACATTGTCCGAAACTGAGGACCAGGCAGAATGTCCTCGCTTTGTATTAAACGGTCCTCACGTTTCATTGTATTGAAATTACTTTTCTTGTAAAGTGCCTTGAGAGGACATATGTTATGAATTGGCGCTATATACATAAACTGAAATGAATTATAGGTTGAAAGCCCAAAATTGTAAAAAGAATTAGCAGTAAGCTGCCTTAAATCCAGAGGAAGAAGCCAGGTCATTATCATCTGGGCTTTTCCAAAATACTAAAATATATAGTAATATTTATGTAGGTAAGCATCTGACTGAATAACGTTTAAAATGTATCTCTCATTCATTCATCCGACATTCAGAAATAATTCTGGTAATCTTAGCTAACCTAAAGCAGGGACAGTTTAAGTCTGATTTAATATCAGATGGTGAACAAAAACAGGTTGTTGGTGTTTTATCCTATGCATGTACATATCTGCGTTCAACTTCGTGTAATGTCATTTTAAGATCATGTTAACGCTTGGATATTTTTTTAATATATCTTCTTGCTTGAAAACCTTACAGTTGAACTTGAAGTTGTTTGCTCTTTCCAGCTCAAAGAGTTCGGTACGTTGTCAAAGGATCCAGCTCTGCCGCTCGTCGACTCCCACGCTCAGAACCTCATCCAGAAGCGGATTGTGGTGGAGAAACTCAGCATCTGGTGCGTGTGTGTTTTTATACTGGGATGTATGAACTAGATAGTTTTTGCTGCTGTTTAGTTTAATCAGTAATAGAATCAGTAGTCCCTTCTGTTGTGTGGGCTTGTCAGGATCCAGTCACTGCTCTAGATGTTTCTTTAGGAAGACAGCAAATAAACAGATACCAGATGAATAATCTTATGATAAGATTACTAATATGTATATATGGTGTGTTACACAGTCTCGTAAACATTGTGGGTCCAGTGGGCCTCACCATGAGCGACATCTCCACGGACCTGAACAACCTGGTCAGGACATTCAGGTCAGAGCAACACACACATGTACACACTTCTCTCAACGGTTCTCCATTCACCTTCATGTATTGTCATAATTTCTGGATTTGTAGTTTTAGAATACACATTAGTTTTAGGACATTATTTTATTCCGCTTTTTATTGTAGTGAAAAGAAGATGTATTTAGTTAAAACATTTTAGCATTTAACTTAATAGCAGGTTTTGGCTTTAATGTGAGGAAGAAGTCACGATTGTCTCTGTTTGTGCTGCACTAAATCTGAAAGAATGTGAAGCATCTCTGCATGATTACAGGTTGTTCATGAGGCATATGAGATTTTTATTTTATTTTATTTTTTTATAAATCCGGCACTCAAATTCCCCAAGACTGCACGGTATGTTAATTAAACTGTTGCATTCACAGAGAGAACATGCACACTCCATGCAGAAACATCCCAGGCTGATCAGCAGTGCTACCAACTGGTCTGCCGTGGAGTTCTATTTTAGAAACAGTTTCCTGTGAACATATTAAATCTCTTGATCTTTTTAGGTTTTCTTCGAATAACAAGCAATACGCTTTATTGTGTTTGGACTTACTGTGACTGTCCAGCACAAAGTTGTCCATAATTTAGAAGTGGAATGTTACCACTATAGAATCCAATGTTGATGTTTGATAGCAGAAAAACTAAAAAGATTTTCTATCATTAACTATGTTGTTTCATTTTTTTTTTAGGAATGGAAAATAAGAAAAATGCTAATTCAAATTGAAAAATATTTATCCCAAAAGGAAATTAAATGTTGTTGCAGAGAGATGTTGGAGTCAGAGATATGATATACCTTCAGATGTGTGTAATGAAGCAGAACGCGGTCCAGTTTAGAACCTGGGTAATTTATTGCCTCATATCCTCAGCGCCAGAAACTCTTTGATAGATCACTTGAAGAATATGAAAAAGTAGTTTTCCTCTGATTTTTTTTTTCTCCAAAGTTTGTTGCAGACTTATGCAGGAATGTATGATCATGGTAAATGATAAAAGGCAGACTGCAGCTTTAGAAAAATTAACTGATAATAGGAATATTAATAGCTGTGCCAAGCATAGTGAAAGTCATCCAGTGGGATCTCTCAGCTGTCTGCAGACGTCACCTGAACCTGAAATCAACCAGAATCCCATTATTCTGATTCATTAAAAAAACAAAACAAGTATTTGATCCTGAGGTTATTTCAATTATTAAAGAATTTTTGCACTCCACTGATCATTTAATTCAGTTCCACACTGTTGTGTTCCTTTGTGTGACTGTGGCTCAATAGGTGGAGTAGTTGTCTTGCAATAGGAGGTTTGTAGGTGAAATTCCAGTTACATGTCAATGTGCCTCTGTGCAAGGCACTTAATCCCAAGTTGCCCACCGAGCATCAGTGTATGAATGTGCCTTTATGAGTGCAAATGGGTGGATGTGGCTCCAGTGTAAAGCACTTTGGATTGTGAGTATGACTAGAGAAGTGCTATAGAAGTCCAGTCCAGTCCATGTACCTTGTGTGTAATTTTACTGCCCTCTACTGGTAAGCTTAGCGCATGGCCGGATATCTGGTTTGAATAGTTGTCTTAAGACGAATGGCTGCAGTTTGATGATAAGAGATGTCCATATATTGAAAAACCATACACTGATGCATGCAGAAAATATGCGTATGTGTGTCATCACTTCACTCTAAAAAAAAAATCCTGTTTAAGCACTATATGGCTTTTTTACTGGACTTTTTTTTTTAAGCTACAGATCAAATGTAGTGTAGAGTTTTCTTGAGTGTTCTTTCTTAACTCTGAAGTGCTTCAAGACTGTTCCTCGTGTAAAGGATGTGAGTCTATAAAGGCTGTTTCTACTAGGGATGTAAGAAAATATCGATATGTTATGCCACTATATTGTAATGATATTCAAAATCAAAGTACTGATTTTTTGTAATTCTTTTTAATGAATATGAATTGAATTTTGTCATAAAATTAAAAGTATGACTGCTAGTTGATCAACATGATCTAGTAATAAAACTGGATGTGTTATAGATGAAACCGGTTGGAGTGTTTAGAGTTCTGTGACCGATTTTTTTATGATTAAATTCATTTTTAAAAGTCACAATATAGTCTTACTCGTAGTATTCTGATAAAGCGCAATATATTGTATCAACCTGGACTCTAAAGAACAGAACATCTTAAAGTTGCGGCACGCCATTCAATAAGTTCTGGAGTTGCAGACCCTTGCTATAAAAGAAAATTCATGTTAAGCATTAAAGAAAAAGCATTTTTGCCAAAAATTAAGCTTAAGTGGTCATGCAGGTATTTTCAGACCAATTATCTTTTGCTCAAAATGCTTCTTTAGCAACTTAAAATTCAAGCAGAGGGAGAGAACTGTTCAAAGATTGGGATGTTGATTTTACTGCTACTGAGATTGTATTACACAAACCTCTTAAGAGAACTCATTACACTGGATTTTAGAAGAAGAAACATCCTTTATTGTCCCACAGAGCTGAAATTCACCTCTAACAGCAGTAAATATACAACTAAAATATAAAAACACAACAATAATATATATACAGTAAGGACAAAATTAATGTAGTTATTTAAAAAAATGGCATACTCAGATTTGTGGAATGTGAAACTGAGATTAACATAATGTGTATTTGTGCATTAATTAAATCTTTTTCAAAAATAAAAAAATCTAAACTGTGCAAACAGATGTTCAAATAACAAGAAATGTTATTTGAACTAAAAGAAAACTTCTACAGATTACAGCAGAGACGTAAACATATATTGAATTTGTTACGAGCCGCAGTGGTTACAGTGTCTAACAGCTGCTGGGGGAAAGGATCTGCCAGAACTCTCCTATATGTGCCTGGGATTATTGAGGCTATCAGACTAAATGGGTCTAAATATATAGCTCAGCTGTGCTGCATGGTGGCGTAGTGGTTAGCCGACCCAGGGTCTCACTGCATGGAGTTTGCACGTTCTCCCCGTGAATGCCTGGGTTCCCTCCGGGTAATCGGGTTTCCCCCCACAGTCCAAAAGCATGACTGTCAGGTTAATTGGTGTACCCCGCCTCTCGCCCGTTAACACCTGGAGATAGGCACCAGCCCCCCCGCGACCCCTTGAGGATTAGGCGGTTTAGAAAATGGATGGATGGATATATAGCTGCATGTTACACAGATTTGTAGTGCCTATTTTTTTTCTGCTTGTCTACAGAGTCTAATCAGGGAGAAATGGAAATGTCTTAAAGGGAGCATATTATGCAAATGTACCTTTTGTCTTTCCATTTTGTTCTTTATGAAACTCAATAAACACTTCAAATATTAATAAAAAAATCATCCTTTTTTTGTGCACATTTCTTCTCTCCTTTTGAAAATGTACTTTATTTTGATTTCACAATAAGCGGAATTAGCAAAAAACCTCACCTAACCTGTCAAACCTCACCCTCCAATTCCACGTTATTCTTATTAGCTGGTGTAAGATCGTTTTATGTATTTGTGATTTTATGCTAAGAACTTTAACTTGTTTTTTAAAGACCAATGACACATTATAGCTTGGTTAAAAGGAGACATAATGTGTCCCCTTTAAACAAAAAGCCTTAACAGGACTGAGTCTGTGTTTGTCATGCATGTTTCTGCCACATTTTGTATTTAAGCTGAACTCATTGTGTCTCCTGCTTCTTACTGTTTTTACTTTCAGGTTCACCAACACCAACATCATCCACAGAGCTCCAGAGTGGACCTTCATAGCTGTGGTGCTGCTGCATCTGTAAGTTTCAAACATGCTCCTTGATGGTGGGCTAAAAAGAGAGCAGGGAAACAAACCACACTGGATTCTGAGTTAACTTTGACCAAGATGCTATAAGTTTGGGGATTGTTTCGGCCGTGCCATATGGTGTATATGTGTATGTGTGGTTGTTCATGGACAGTTCCGTGCTGCTCCCGTCTGAGTACACACACTCTTATCTCAGCCTGATTGCCACCTCTCCGGATCTACGATGTACACACTGTATGCCCGGCACACTTTTAGACACAACACACACACCTGAACACAGCATACACTCTTCCTGCTCGGCATGTCTGGGAAAACCCTCACCTGATGCCCGTCTTATCCAGATTTATGGCTCCCTCGGTGGGCCCAGCTCCATTTGATTGGTTGAAGTTATCATGTCCGTACCTTCATAGTACGACCTCTTGAGGTCAACAGTAGTCTGATAAGTTAATCATGTCACTTGCAACTGATAGACTATAAAGGATTCTAAACTATGAATCTGAGTGAATAACTTGATGCAGAGAAAAAAATCTGGTAACCATTTAGTCTATTTAGAGGGGATTTTACGTCCACCAATCAGACGCAGTTTTACCAACCCAATGAATTGCCTGAACTCATAATTTGACTTTTCTCCAATAAATATTAGGATTATGTCGAGTCGTATAGCGCCTCAACACTGCTGCACTTCTAAAAAACACTCTTTGTCCAACGTGTCTTGCCCGTCACGTGTCCCTCAGGCACTCTATGATTTCATCAGTTCCCATTGAGCTTGGCTTCCACTCCATCCTTCCATTCCTCCATCATGAATAATTTGGTGTGCTGTCTTATCTGTCCGCTGCGTGGCAGCTGTGGAGCTCGTCTGGCCGCTATTGTTTGGGCCAGCTGAATAATAGATACCAGCACCTCCCCACCCCCTGTAGCTGCAACTCTAGACCCTGAGTTGAACTGGAGATTAACCAGCAGTGCACCTACACTCTGGCAGAGAGGACAGGTAGAGATGGATGGAGGGAGGGATAGACGAAAGGAGGTATAATGTGAAAGCAGGTCTGAGGTTATGAATTGGAATTAGTCATGGTAAAACTACAAATGTTCATGTATTTTATCTGATAGACCAACAAAGTCTAGAACACTAGCCACTTCTGTAGATACAGTTGGTACTTTGAACGTAGCAAGTTTTTTGCTCCCAGAGGGCTGGTCTGAGTGTTTCAGAGACGGCCTACCTGCTTTTATTTTCATGGACAACTGTCTTTCTGGGAAAAAATATCCAGTGAGTGAGCGATTATGTAAAGCGAAACGCCTTGATGATGTCAGAGGACAATGGGCAGACTGGTTGGATATGATAGTAAGGCAGCATGAGCTCAAATAACCACTCATTCCAACCAAGGTGTGCAGAATAGCTTCTCTGAATGCAGAACATTTCAAACCTTGAAGCAGATGGGCTACAGTGGCAGAAGACCACGCTAGGCACCAACCGACTCATCAAAATTGGACAGCACTTGATTGGAAAGATTTTCAGGCTAATCGTAGAAATATAAGGTTGTGGAGGAAATCTACCTGGAAAATGTAATCTATACAACCAGTCAACCTTCATGCCGACTCAGAATCTTGCCTCCATCAGGCGCCATTAGGTGACTGAAATATTGTTTAATGTGCCTACAGGGAATCCTCGGTGTCCATTGAGCTTTACTTTCAGTTTTCACTTATTGTCAGTTATTTCAGCAACTTCTTGTAACTAGAGATGCACCTATCAGGGATTCATTGTCAATTTTTGATCTATTTGTAAACACCTCCGACTCGCCATTTTATGGGTTTCGATGTTTCTTTAAAGTGCAAAACCACTCAGGGCCGCTCGCCTCCTCCACAAAACCTTCCTCCCTTTCCTCCTTCTGCTCCAGTGAAGGAGGTAGAGAGAAATATTTAACCTAATAATCGTCCCATTTAAAGGCAAAGCAACTCGCAGCACTATTGCTTTGCATCTTGTGCAGCTTCAGTTAATCCAGCTATAACTACTAATGGCCGCATAATCTAGGTGTAATAATGGACCTGAACCTCCAGGGTCACATAAAGGCAGTAACAAGATCCCCCTTCTATCACCTGAAGAACATTTCTAGGATTAAATGACTAATGTCACAAAAAGACATTGAAAAACTCATCCACATGTTCATTTTTTAGTTTGATTGATTACTGCAACAGCGTCCATAGAGGTCTACCTAAAAAGTCTATCAGACAGCTGCAGCTGATCCAGAACGCTGCTGCTCACATCCTCACTAGAACCAGGAAAGTAAAACACTTTCCCCAATTCTTAAGTCCTTACACTGGCTCCCTGTGGCTCAGAGAATAGACTTCTACTAGTTTATAAATCACTAAATTGTTTAGCTCCAAAGTATGTTGAAGACCTGTTGTCATTGTACCAAACCTGCAGACAACTCAGGTCCTTCAACTCTAGTTTACTAAACATCTTTAGAATCAGAACCAAACATGGCGAAGAAGCTCTGTTTCTATGCTCCACACATCTGAAACAAACTTCTTGATGATTGGAAAGCCGCTAAATCTTTAGATTTCAGATCAAAGGTTAAAACTCTCATGTTCAGAGATGATTTTGAGTAATATTCTAGTATAGATGTTGGACTAATTTTCTTTATTTGCTTCTCCAAAATGGTTGTTTTTAATCAAATGCTAAATGTTTCTTTTTATTGTTTCTCTGTTTTTAATTTCCATACTTTTATCATATATTTGGTTTGTTTACCACCTAATCATGTAAAGCACCTTAAATTGTCTTGTGTTGAAAGTGTGCTATACAAATAAAATCGCCTTGCCTTGCCTTACAGTAACTTCTGAGGAGCAGTTTACACGACAACATGATCGGGATTACTACTGCTTAGCTTCTATTACTTACGTCAGTGTCCTTCTGCTTTGAAGTATAAACACTTAAACCTAGTTTATGCTTCTCTGACTGCGAATTTTTACTCAGACGCAGATGTATTGACAGAGACGTTTTCTGTTTTTAGTACTCCGCTCTTCCGCTCCACTCTCTGTTTTTTTCAGCGTTGCTCAACCAGGACAGGAGGGGGTGTTAAGTTTTCATGGCGTCTCTGCCTATTGCCTACACAGCGCCGTTTTTCTTTTTCTAGGCTTTTGAACGCATTTCTTCCTCAAGAAGCAATGAACGACAGAAAGTAAGTTTGGGTTAAGCTGTAAAGCTTTTTACTAGAAGTGCAGCTCATTGAATCCTCTACAAACGCATGGAAACAAACACAGCAGCCTTTTTTGTTGTTTTCCTACACCTCTTTGTGTTCAAAATCGCCAAAAGAACAGATAAGATAAATTATCCTTTCAATATAAAGCGTGTAGTGGCCAAACGCTGCATTAACTACTGATTACAGCGACAATAGAGCCCCGTTCTGGTGAAGCGATCTCCGGCTGTTGCTGAACTGACCAATCAGATGCGTACGCCATCCGTCGACGGAGACGGATAGTTAAAATTTGGGCCTCTACTCCGTGCGTCCTTGCGTAGGTGACGGAGAGACCTTGCGTTGACGGATAATGTTGTTGCGTCCATCCGCCTACGTCAAAACGGAGGAGCATAAACTAGGCTTTAGTCTACCAGAATGCCGTAGAGAGTTGGCAAAGATAGGGCTCAGGGCGGCTTGCCTCCTCCACAGAACCTTCCTCCCTTTCCCCTGGTGAAGAATGTGAAAAGAAATATTCAACCTCAAAATTCTCCCCCTCTGAGGCAATGGAGCTTGTGTTGCTATTGCTCCGCAACTTGCTGTATGTCTGTGCTGCAGGCAGTCATGGTAATCACAGCGAAGACCATGCCCAGTGTCCCCCATCACTGTTCCGCCAGGCAATGCCTGATTTTCAGTCATTTTTCAAACAGAAAATGTGGGTGTAATTAGATTCTGGTAGGTGGTGAGTAACTCTTTAAGAAAAGCATTCCATCAGTGCTCATGATTGTTTATATTGGGGACGGAGGTGATCTCACACTGAGAGAAAAGATGCTGTGAAATGGTTTTTAACTATTTGAGAAAAGACTAATTGAAACGTTGTTTGCTTTGTGTTTTCACTCTTTGCTTAGGTTGTCAGATGTGTCTTCGGTCGTGAAGGAAGCTCTGGAGATGTCAGCCTCAGTGCAGTATTTGAACACTCTGATGGAGGAGCTCGGGCTACAGGAGCAGGACCTTCTCAGTGTAGTTCAGCTGTTTAAATCATCAACAAACGTACAATAAACAGACACAAAGACGTATAGTAACTATTTTTAAGAAAATTAAAAACTGATTGTTTAAAAAATGTGTGTGTGTTTTTTGTTGTTTTGATTTGGTTTAAAAAATAAAAGCAGAGGCTGTAGCTTATATGCACAGACAAATTATATGTACACCCCTGACAAAGATTTGTATGATATTGTATGTATTCCATATATTTCCTTATCCTTTTTGTGCTGCAAAAAAACAACCACACAGCTGACAATCCATCTCTGCATCAGTGAAACACCACACATATTCTGTTCTGCATCACTGTCACATGACCAAACCAAAAAATTCTAACTCCTTCTGGGGCAAAACATATTTAGTCAGCCAACAATTGTGCAAGTTCTCCTACTTAGAAAAATAGGAGAGAAGCCTATAATTTTCATCATATACCTCAACTATGAGACAAAATAGAAAAAAAAAAACATATCAATCTGATTTGCAAAACAGTCACACTTCAAACTTCACTATGGCCAAGACCACAGAGCTCTCCAAGGCCACCAGGGACAAGATTGTACACCTGCACAAGACTCGGATGAGTCAATCTACTATAGGCAGGCAGCTTGGTTAAAAGAGATCAGCTGTTGGAACAATTAATGGAAAATGGACAGTCTCCCTTGACATGAGGCTCCATGCAAGCTCTCACCTCGTGGTGTACACATGATCTTAAGAACGGTGAGAAAACATCCCAGAATTACACGAAGCGAAATGGTCAATGGCCTAAAGAGAGCTGGGATCAAAGTAACAAAGTTTACTTTTAGTAACACTTTCCTCTTGGATTAAAATCCTGAAGCAACATGTCCAGGGCCCTCTAAAGTTTTCCAGAGACCATCTGGATCATCCAGAGGAGGATAGGGTGAATGTCATATGGTTAGATTAGACAAAAATATAACTTATTGGGATAAACGCCACTCACCGTGTTTAGAGTGGAAAGAATGTTGAATTGCATCCAAAGAACACCGTAGCTACCGTGAAGCCTGGGGGTGGAAACATGCTTTAGGGCTGTATTTTTGCAAAGGGACCTATGACTGATCTGTATTAAGGTAAGTATGAATGGGCCAGGTATCGTAAGATTTGGGGCAACAACCTCCTTCCATTGGTGAGAGCATTGGAGATGAAATCTCTAGATCTTTCAACATGACAGTGATCCCAAATACAACGCCCGGCAAGGAAGGCGTGGCTACATTAAAAGCATTTCATGGTTCTGGAGTGGCCTAGCCAGTCTCCAGACCTCAATCCAATAGAGTATCGGTGGAGGGAGTGGAAATTCCGTGTTGCCCAACGAAAGCCCCAAAACGTAACAGACAGTAGAGGAGAACTGCACGGAGGAATACGTCACAAATACCAGCTACAGTGGGTGAAAACCTTGTGAAGACTGACAGAAAACTTTTACCTCTCTCATTGCCAACAAAGGGTATATAACAAAGTATTGAGATGAACTTTTGTCATTGACCAAATACTTAGTTTCAACTATAATTTGCTAATTAATTCTTTGAAAATCAGACTGATTTTCTGGATTTTTTCTCTTTTTGTCTCATAGTTTAGGTATACCTGTGATGAAAATTACAGGCCTCCCTCATTTTTTTAAAGCTGAAGTCCGGAGGACTTATTTGTGTATCCAAGTTTTATACATATCCTTAAATATATAGTGGGATTCAGTACTATGATAAAAGACTCATGTTCCACCTCATTTGTTGTTCTTCCTAAATCCTTTCTTCTTCCAAAGACCCCTATGCATTTTCGGCTGATTTCATGAATATTTTAGCCAGAGAATTCGGTCTTCTGTCTTGTCGGTTGTCGATCAACTTGCATGCACATCGCGCACACCTGTGAGGATGGGGCAGCGCTCACAGGCCGCTCCTGTTGACAGTGGTCATATTGGAGAAGGCGGTTAACTAGGTAAATTAAACATGAGTGGAGCAATAGTTTTCATTACCATTTACTCTTAGGATGGCTTGAAAAATATTTTTTCTCCATGCTAAAAATTGCATTTCATATTCATTCAGGTTAGCTTTAAAACTTTTTATGGGCTCAATTCATACTAGCGCCACCCAAGGATGTCACAGTTCTCCGTCTTGCTCCACTGATTTTTCTGCAGGTCGAGAAAAACAAGAAGCGCTATGTGAAGTCATGCAGACCATAAATCACAACCCCCAATCTGCATGACAGGTCAAAGCAGATATCTCTGATATTTCAGCAGAGGAACGTTTCACAGCATGCGCCATCTGGCCAAAAATAAATACTCTCAGGTAAAGCAATCAGTCACATACCCATATAACAAATGACATTATGGTGCCATAAAAGGGAACGTAAAGGAAGTCTGCAGGATTTGAGCTGCTTTTATTACAGTAGAAGCGCCTCTAACTGCAGCAATAACCGGCCCGGTCCACATGCTGTTTTCACTGGGGAAAAGCTGGGTGTGATTTTAGTTGGCTCTACCTTGGTTAAATATTGAAACCTCAAGGATGTGATTTGAACATAACTGGCCACAGATTGTGTACATAACCCGGCTCCACAATGTTATATGAGCAGTCACATGTATTTGGTAAAGATGGATGAAAAGCCTTAAAATAAACGTGGCTGTTGTTCCTGTGTCAAAATCTAATACTGAAAAATCCAACATCTGAGATTGAATATTTCACATTCAGTTAATTTAATGTCGTCTGTCATCATACTTTGTAAAACCTCTTTAGCTGATAGCAAAGCAAGATCTTTTATAACTTTTTAAGAGGTTGGAACATGCAGACGAATCTTTCCCCAATTCCTCTTTTCCAGTTTTTCCTCCGGGGGTTGCCACAGCGAATAAACTGTCCCCACTCCTCTTTGCATGACTTCAATATTGTCTGGGTCAGCTCTTATGCTTCATTCTCTTCAGCTCCACCAAAGCTTTTGTACAAGATTTAGACCTGAGGACTGAGACAACCCAGGGAGAAAGATGATTTTATGTCCGCTGAACCACTTCTGTCCATTTTTGGCCATATGCTTAGTAATACTGTCCTGTTGAAAGATACAGTAATATCCAGCCAACTAGGTTTATTATTCTAAACAAATGAATTAGGTCACTACTAGCATCCCCCCCCCCCTAAATAAATAGGCTAAAATTCAAGTCTGGATTTTTCTAAAATGTTCTGTGTTACTTATCGCTACAATAACAAAGTGATACATTACTGTTGAACAATGTATCAGCAATTACATATTAGTCAATTTAGAACACATTGGTATATAAGCCAATATTAAATATGTAGAAACAATATACAGTGGGGCGACAAAGTTTTTAGTCTGACACCAACTGTCTAACTTAAAACCACCGTCTGGAGTTGTTCAGGGAGAAAGAGATTTTTTGAATCGCACTCTCAAGGCCCCTCACAAAACATCCCTCTCCCTTTACCTGTTACTTCTAGCATGAGCATTACCTGTGTTTTCACAGCAGGTCAATGAGGAAAGCAGCAAGCGCTATCGAGCTTCCTCCGGTTGCATTTTGTAATGGAGGTTTTGGCCATTTTGGAGCAGTCTGTGGGGATGGTGACCTTTGAATGACCTATAAAATAAAGCTTAATATCTCAAAAACCAAAGGAGCGCAAATGATCATTTTACTTGCACAAATCTGCACAAGCGAAGCACTAACCGCTCCGCCTATTTGCCTTTACTTTTCAAGTGGGTGGGGGGACAGCTTCACTGAGGTAAATAATTGTTTTATTTCAGCTACACTGGAGGATATTCAGGCTATTCAGTTACGTGTTGGACTTGCTGTTTTGCGTTGGCTCATTGGTTTATTCCGCATAATACAGCAACGCTTTATCTTACGGTCATGACCCAGGCAAGACAAATGCCTTGAGGAATTATTGGCAGCTTGCAGAGTTCATTGTTCCATCAATTATAGAAATTGGTCCAGGTCCTAGAGAAGCAAGAAAGCCCAAACCATCATGCTGCCAACACCATGTTTGTGACTGTTGTTATACCTTTTTCTAAAATTCAGTTTACTTAGAGGTGCTAGTAACTAGTTACATTTACTTTAGCAACTTTTTGACTAAATTGTACTTTTAGGAGTAGTTATACTGCAGCCTACTTTTTATGTCTACTTAAATGTTAATACGAAGTATCACTACTCTTGATTAAATTAGCTTTTGCACATAATTTCCTATTTTTGTCAGTTACTATAACTTTAAATATAAAATATAATGTTACAACCAGTTAGTATTTGAATAGCATTTTTGTAAATGCTTATTGACTCTTAAGCAATATCTTGGACAGCTTCTGTTTATTTGTCCTTCAGTAAAAACATGCTGATGGTACTGCTAGTCTTACTCAAGGACTATTTTTTGCCTACTCACCTCATCTCTGCTTTTACTCCAGATATAACCGGACAAACACCCTCTAAAATCTCCCCTTTTGTGTCATCAGTACACAGAATATTTTGATGGGGTTTCGGTTTTTAGCTGTTCTTACATGTCTTTAGATCAAGGCATGCTGTGCTGCGTTTGAGATTATTTTGCTCCATGGTGTCAGATTGTGATTAAATGACTTCCGAAATCTCGTGCTCAGTCAGTTTTCATCAAATCATTATGATCAAACCAACACCTGGTTATGTTGAAAAATCTGAAGCATCCGTCTGCTTCCGTTCCCTGCTTCAATACGTAGATAATGAAGCAAGCTGACATGGAGCAGGGTGTCTGTTGCTTTCCAAAACTTTAGTTATTTGTTCACGTTGTTACAATCCAAAGCCTTTCCTCTCAGTTTCTGTGTTTATGTTCTTGCGTTTCTGATCTGATAAATTGGTATAGATTGGAACTGGATGCGGTCTCCACAGAACACCATAGGAGACACCTTTTCCTGAGAGTCTTTACTTTTTCTCTCTTCTTCACTCTCTACTCCTACCAGCACCCTGTGTGGGGAGCCAACAGTGCCTATTATAAAAACTGGAACTATGGGTTTAAGGGGACAAAAAAATCTACTAATAAATTCTTTAAATTAACATTTAATCCATATTTTTATAACAAATTAAAGACATTTTAACAAGCTGATCCAAATATTCAATCTTGGAAATGTATCATTTAGCTCTTTATAATAATTGTGAAAACAAATGATAAATATCAGTTAAATAGTGAGAAATAAACAGGTCAATACAGGAAACTAAAATGCTGGCTTGTTAGGATTTAAGGAAATCTGCTTATTTTAGTCCATGCTGCGTCTCCTTGTGCCTCCTCAGGTCCACCTTCCTTTGGAAACCTTTCCCGCACAGGTCGCAGCCAAACGGCTTGAAGCCTGTGTGCTTCCTGCTGTGAGTGATCAGGTTGGAACTCTGACTGAAAGCCTTCCCGCACACCTGGCACTTGTGTGGCTTCTCACCTGCAGCAGGCACAAAGAGTTGAAATAATTTGTCATGTCAGGAGAACAATATGAATCCATTTTTGTTATTTCAGGCATGAGGCACATCTCTCTAACCTGTGTGGATGAAAGTGTGCTTTTTCATGTCGGACTTCTGGTGGAACCTCTTCCCGCAGTACTGGCACGGATACGGCCTTGTGTCCGAGTGGATGAGCAGGTGCGTGGAGAGTGTGGAGGAACGCTTGAAGCTCTTCCCGCAGATTTTGCAGCTAAAACTTCTTTCCTGTTCGAAGAATCAAGTCATCATACAAACACAGAAAAAAATAAGTTATTT
Source organism: Apricaphanius iberus (assembly GCA_028564705.1). Lineage (NCBI taxonomy): Eukaryota > Metazoa > Chordata > Actinopteri > Cyprinodontiformes > Aphaniidae > Apricaphanius > Apricaphanius iberus. Next base: position 509,645 of record JAPXFQ010001556.1, read on the forward strand.
TCAAATATTCAATACATAGGTTCTAAGTTTAGGGGGGTCTCATCTGGTTATCCCTTTCTGTACGCACCCATACTTATACAGCTGCTTCTCAATAAATGGGAATTTCATCAGCAAGTTAATATATCTCACTGATCCCATTCATGGGGCGACTGTGGCTCAGTGGTAGAGTAGAGTTGGCTTGCAATCAGAGTGTCGTAGGTTTCTTCAGTCACATGTCGATGTGCCCCTGGGCAAGGCACTTAACCTCAAAAATCATCGTCCTACTGTGCCATGTTGGTTGTCGGTGTGTGAATGGGTGAATTTGGCTTCAATGTAAAGCGCTTTGAGTGGTCAGTATGACTAGAAAAGCGCTATATAAGTTCAGTCCATTTACCATGTAGGGAGACTCATATGGTTTCATTACACACAGAGTGATTTATGCTACTATTTTCTTCTTTTTTTTTTCTGATTATGGTTTATAGCTGATCCCAAAAAAATGCGTTCCTAATCCAGAGGTTGTATTTTATGGCACTTAATTATGGAGAAGACTGCTGACTTGACAATTGTCCAGGACTTTGGAACCCAGGGTTAGCAAAAAAAGGTCATAGCTAAAGAAGTTGACTGTTGACAGACAGATGTATTCATATCAAAGGAAAGTTGAGTGCAAGGAAAACGTTGGCAGAAAAAGAGCCACAAGCATCATGGACAAAGTGCAGCCTAGAGCAGATGGTAAAGCTGAAATATTTCAAGAGCATGCCATAGATTCACAAGTTGTGGACTCCAGCTGGAGACAGAGTAAGAGCTTCAAGGGCCGCCACCACACAGATGTAAACATGACTTGGGCTAGAACTTTTACCTTCCTCGTGTCTAGCTGTCCCTAAACCAGAGACATCTGAAACTAAACTAAACTTTTTGGATGACATTAAAGTTTGCCTTTCATTTAGAAACCAAAGTCTTAGAGTCTGAAATAAGAATTGGAGAGGCACAGCATCCATACTGCTTTAGATTCCAGTCAGAAGTTTCATTCTATCGTAACATTTCCTCTGCTGGTTCTGTTCCACTAGGTTTTCTGAAGTCCACAGTCAGTGCATCCATCTAGCAGGGAATTTTAGAGCCCTTCTTGCTTTCTTCTGGTGATTTCCTTTTTCACCAGAACTTGGTACCGGCCCACCCTTAAGAAGGTACCAATTAGTGCTTTAATAATCACTGTGAGCGTCTAGGCAGCAAATAGCCTTACCTAAACCCCACAAAGAATCGATGGAGCATTAACATGAGGAAGATGAGAACAGAGAGAAAACCATTCAGACCAGCTGAAGGATGCTCTTAAAGAAACCTGGCTGGGCTTCTACAACAAGCTCAGCAGAACTACAGACTTATCACATCTTTGCCACACCGCAGTAATGCAGCAAGTTATTGGAGGTGACCTACTATGGGGTAATCCCGTTTTTGATTGTTGGCTGGTCACATTTATGTTTGAAACCCCATTTTAATTAGTGTGAGTTTGTGATAATATAGGCTTATCAATGACTCATTTAACATTTTGACTGATTTATTGAATAGTAAACAATTATTACCTGTACTTCTAGGATGTAATAAATGGTGAACATATGCATTTAAAGGTAATTATTTGGACTAAAGTTGGTAATAATTTAAGAACCTACATCACAGGTGTCATACTCCCGTTCCCTAGGGCCGGTGTCCCGCGACTTTCAGACATGTCTTTGATTTTTGTCACACATGAATCCAATAATTAAGTCATCAACAGGACCCCAAATAACCTAACTGCCTGCTGAGGAGGTGATGTAAACATCTGATTCAGCTGTGTTGGAGCAGGAACACATAAATAGGCTGTAGGACACTGGCCATCGTGGACTGCAGTTTGACACCTATGAGCTGCATGCTCAGTAAGAAACAGATTAAACATTTCAGACAATACACACTAGCACATACCCGCTGTTAAACAGATACAGGTCTGTAGAATGTCAGTAGTTCTGTGACTGAAACACTCCCACATCTGCTACATTTGCAGACAAAGCACAAAAATGATTTGTACCAGCAGGGGCATCACAACACATTTGTGCTTAGGGCATCCAAATGGCTAGGATCCGCCCTGAGTAGATGAACTAAAATAGGTAACACCTTCATCATAAAAGCATTGTCTGTATGTTTGTTTTATACTGGAATTATACCTGAAGGGATCCTGGTCTGATTTCTTTTGTCCACCACTGCTGTGGCCCAGGAGCTCCTGCAGCACTTGTACTGCTGACTGCTCCCTTTCTCCAGCTTTTTAAGAAAATATCCAAAAGCCACGCTTAATATCCCAACTGTTCACATTCAGTAACTGCCAGTTTTTTAAAAATATGTTGGCTATGTTCATATAAGGACAAATGTTCTTAATATTAATGTGATTTTTTCCTAGTTAAGTGAACTACTATAATACAAGGATTTCAGTACTTAAATTATATATTTGTGTCTTACGTAGTTGAAAATATTTTTCTTTGCTTGTGTCCTGTCTAGCAGTGTTGCACTCTGAGTAACAAGTAGAAGACCAACAGATTCACTTTCTCAAGTGGAGCATTACAGCTTTTGCTCTAGTACTCCACTTGATATATATGCGTGAGAAATCTTCATTAAAGATTGCTGGGGGTTTTGTTTTTTCTGATATTATGGACATGCAGATGCGTAATAAGGGGCAAGAAAGATGAAGAAGAAAGGTAGGAAACATAAAGAGAGTGCGAGCTGATGATACAAGAGAGGAATAGGAACAAACGGAACACAAGAAAACCTTCCAGTCTGCCTCCACAACCACAGAATGGAAGAGAGGGAGAAAACTACAACAACAAAAACAAAAAGGAGCAACACTAACAAACCAAACTTAACAAAGGTTACATTTACATGGATACAAGTAATTGGATTAAAAGCCTGATCAGAATAAAAATGCTTAATGTAAACACACCATTCAGATTACTCTGACCTGATTATACTCAGTCGGATGAAAATTTCATTCCGATTGTGAGGGGTGGGTTATGCCAATAGTTAATCTGATTGTGGTGCATGTAAATCCTTATTCCGAATGTGGGTCATTATTGCGCATGTTTGTTCAGTTATGTGTAGACATACAATACTTCAACCTGAAGAAATAAAAGGATTTGGTTCATAATTCGATTTAATGAATGAATTTTATCAATGAAGGCTTGTAGATATAACACCAGAAAACCAGAAAAAATAAAAGCACTCTCGGAAAAACATGACTGCTGCATTTTAATTGCACACAGCCATGTTTGTACAATGTAGCTTGTCATCACCAGTGTGTTAATGGGTAAAATAACAGAATGTAATGTAAAGTGCTCTGGGGTCCATAGGGACTAAATACAGAGCTACACAAGTTCGACAATACCGTAGTCCCTACACCTTCATGTTTGAGCATACTGGTGCATAAAAGGTTTCTCCATACGAGTGTTAGATAGCTGATGTGAGGAGCCACCAATCTGTCTCCCAGGAATTGACACAGACATGAAGGAGATGAGAGCCACAGATGTCCAGAGGATCCCAGAGCCTAGGAGCTCCAGGTGGACCAATGCAGGGCTGGCCACAACCCCCAAGAGAGGAGCAGATAAAAGCCCTAGGGGAACATCCAGTAGCTACAATGCAGCGTTGAGCCTACGGGCTCTGCCTGCAACTAGGTACGCCAGGGCAGGCTCTGCCAAGGTCACGGTCGGTTGTTGACCAATATGCGCCACTACCACCCCGGGCCAACTCCCATAGGCAACATTACAGTGCCTCCCCCTGCCACATGTCAGGGTGCCATGCCAATAGCTACAGCGGATGGACGGCATCTCCGGGCCAAGCCCAGTCAGCAACAGGACAGTCTGATCTCACCGACCACAGGGCGCTGAGACCAGTGACCCAACCATGAGACATACACAACTGTTGAGAGACGTCAGCTCCGTACCCCGCCGAGCCATCAAACATGTACCACCCAAAAATTCCAAAACCGGCACCCCCGAATGAGGTGCCCCGGACCAACAAAAAGAAGATATCGGCCAAGCATATCAGATGACCGACACATCGGTCCACCCAGGCCTGGCCAGGCATGCACAAGGGCTGAACCCCCAAGCACCCAGCCTAGGACACAGAGAGCCACCAAAGCACCAGGGGCAAGGGCATCAGTCACTGGCAGGGATTGATGGAGAGGAAATGGGCCCTCTATTAGATGTAGTGTCTGAGATGCCATGTGAGAGGTCAGCCCAAGACCCAACCTGACTGGCACATAAAGACACCCAAGAAAGGACGCTGTACACTCACTCATATGCCCCATACACACTATATACTCGCAGGTACAAATACCAATGCCCCAGCAGAAAAACAGACCCTGCACCTAAGATGTGGACCCTCTACCCTCAAGGATGGAGAAAAGCTGACCGCCTAAACCCCACAGTGGCAAATGCAGCCCACCGGGCCAAGTCCCCGACCAGACTGCTTATTACAACTCCTGGAATGTAACTGTGTTACAAAAATAACGCCACAGTTACTTTGCTGAGTAACTAATTACTTTTAAAGTGTAGTAACTGAGTTACCAACTCAATTACTTTTAGGAAAAAGTAATTTGTAACTGTAACTAATTACCTTTTTAATGTAAGATGCCCAACACTGCCCCTTTTTTACTTTGAGCACCTGCCCCTCTGAAGCTCTCTGCACCACTTGGTGTCAGCAGTTTTTTGACAAACAGCATGTTTCTGCCAAACCTTGCTGCATCTGTGAGCTTCAAGGGGCAGATATCCTAATGAATCCCAGGACGGATTAATTATTTAAAAATCAATTACGACCAGTTCAGTGTCCAGGCCTCCAGGAAATGTCCCAGTTTTCCTTATGACCAGTCTGACACTGATCTAAGTCAGAGATATTGAAATTCAATTTAAACGCTTGAAATATCACTATGTTTTTAATGGATTTACATAATATGAGGTGAATCGGTGAAAAAAAATAAACTTTTTGATTGTTCTAGTAGGACTTGTAAGTGAAACCCCACCAAGAGATTTGGATTCCTCAAAAAAAGACCAAAAAAAACAGAAAAACACCAGGGCCTTCTGGGCCCACAAAAGCCTCTGAGCAACGTCTTCTTGTGGGTGCTTTCAAACTGATGCTGGTACCTGTGAGTGGACCGCTCGGTGCTGATCCAGGCTCACTGCATGTCCGAAGGTTTTCCCGCAAATCCCGCACTCGAAAGGCCGTGTCCCACTGTGCGAGCGCCGAACATGCACCTCCAGGCCGTGGGGCGTGGAGAAAACCTTTGGAGAAAACAAAGAAATATATGGGGGGGAAATTGGATCAAATTATACATAAAATGTCTACAATGATATTCCATTTATTTACATGTATTTGAATAACGGGGAAAGTTTAAGAAAATGACCAATCTCAAATCGAATGTGTCTTTATTTCTGTAAAGCTGAAGTAAAGCAGCTACCTTGCAGCATTTAATGCACTTAAAGCATCCGTTTTCCTCGAGGTTAGAGTGCATAAAGTCATTCTCAGATTTGATTTCCTTCTGCTTGGCCTCCACGTACAACTCCCCCCCAACCGGCAGCCTGTAGACCCCGCGGCCCGCGCACGGGGAATACTCCTGGTAACACCCGGTCCCGAGGCCCCGCTGCGCGTAAACACGCTCACCGCCGCCGCCGTGCTCTGTTCCGTAGATCCCCGCTGCGGGTGAATGGGACGCCCCGTGGCCGCGGAGGTGCCGCTGGCGCTGATAAGGTCCCTGAACCAGATGCCTCAGGTCTGAGCCGGAGTAAGCCGACCAGGAGTAAGGTAGGAGCGGGATGTTGAAGGGAATGTCCTCCGCTGCGGGTGTGGGACATTTCTCCGAGTCTGGGAGAGGGGAAGATGTAGGCTATAGCTTCAGTATAGACAAACGACTGCCCAAATTGGAGAATGTATTGTGTAATCATAAAAGCAAAAAATGGCTTTAATGGAGCCGTAACATTAGTTTTTTTTTTTTTTTACAATCACAAATATGCCAGAATGTGACCCAAAAAAGGCAGACTGAGCCACATGATCACCATCATGCTGAGGAGTAACATAGAATGTCAGTAATCAATTTAAAATAGTTTAATATTTTGAGCTTGGACATAATTTCAAATAGGTTAGTTGTTTATTATTATTATTATTAATAATGATGAGGATCACGTAACCAATACAGATAATATACATGAAATAGCATCAACGAACTTTATTAAACTTTTCACCGGATGAAAGCAGATTCCAACGAACCTGGTGAGGAGGACGGAGACGGCGGACGCCAGAAATCACAGTCGGAGGGGCGCTCGCACACGCTGCCTCCGCAGCTCAGCGGGGAGCTGGAGGACAACCTCCCCCGGGACTGCCGGCTCGATCCTGGGGACTCTCTGTCAGCGCTGGCGCTCATGTCTTCTTCAGGTTCCAGTTTGGATTGAAACTCTCCCTGTGATCTGCTCGCTGCTTGCAGCACAGGAACACGCATTTTATGTAGGAATAGGTGTAATAATTTATATTGAAAAGCCAAACAAACAAACAAACAAAAACTCGCCCATTATTTACAGTGTCTAATGACAGTTACGCACGCATGTACCAACCTGCGCATACTTGTGCCAGGATAGTGTCCAGTCTAGTGTAGTCATCATCTGGGCAGCGGGGCTGGTGGTAGCTGTGGGCCCTTTTGCTCTTCACCAGGAAGGACCTCGGCATGTTGCTGGACTCAGAAACGTTTCTGGTCTAAATTACTGCTCTCTCCAAGTTGGTCGAACCCTATCTCTGGACAGATTGGAACACCGCTGCTTGTCAGGCAAAAGGCGTTAGGATTTTTTGGCTGATCATTACGCATGCGCAAACAAGCGGTGCCGTTCACCAGGTGTCGCCGGAGGAAGGCTGCCAAAAGCGTGGCCAGAGACCCCCAATAGATCCTGGTGTAAACCAGATGATTAGATTAGATTAGGTTATATCCTGATGTTTCTGATCTGCTAGAAATAAACATCGTTTTACGGTCAAAAGGTAATAGCTTGAATATATTGTTCCTGGGTGTGTTTTATTAGTTAAATTAGTGAAGAAATGCAAAAAAAAAAATGTTCATAATAAACCTTACAGTTTCAATACAAAAATACAAATAAAGCAGGGTTCGGATGTCCACGCTGTCAAGCATGTATTTAGGAGGAAAACACATCTTCAGAAGGGGTGCAACATAATTTGATTGATTCATTCATTTTTATCTATTCGTTTACTACTCTTATTCATATCCTGTGTAATATATACAGTATAGACAAACCACTGCCTAAATTGGAGAATGTATTGTGTAATCATAAAAGCAAAAAATGGCTTTAATGGAGCCGTAACATTACATTTTATTTATTTTTTTTACAATCACATATATCTCCTGTTGGATATATGTTACTAATCAGTAACAGATTTTTAAGTTTAAACATTAGCAGAGTTGCAGGATTTCAAAATGGCATCCTACAAACTTGCATGTTTTTAGCATGGTGGTTCTCAAACGTGGAGAACCCCAGCGGGTATCTTAAATCAGCACCTGGAAGGGGGCGTATAGTTTGGACAACGAGCTTAATAAAAAAAACGTTCATGGTAAAAAAGTTTTTTGATCGAAATACTAAAAAAACAAAAAACAAAAAAAAACACAATATAAAAAAACAACATATTGGCTGTTGGTGTAATTTTTGTTGTCATTATAACACAGCTGAATCAATCTATTAATCTACAATATTAAACCAATAGTTGGGGTCAATAATTTTCTATTTTCTGCTGCTATTTTATAGTTCCTACGCCAAAACATTTGGGCATCCATTGCTATAAATATTTAATTAGCTGATAAAAAAAAAAAAAAAAACTAAACTAAAACTAACTACCAGATTGTTTAAAAATAATCCAAGCAGAATCAGGATACCGTTTTTTTTAATCAGACCTAAATGTAGAGTTTCACCATAGCAACATACTTAAATAAACTCCTTAAATATCAGCATATTTAAATAAAAACTTCCGGGAGGTTTCCCCAAACTTTAAAAACTGTCCTCTTGTATGAAATGAACATCTACAAATTCAAGTCATTAAACACGTTGGTTGTAGTTGTCCAGCCGGGCTCAGTTCTGATGGATAATGACCTGATTGTTTGCCCGGTTGAAAAGTGATCCTGTTAATGAGACGGACAACAGCCTGCTGGTGGGGAGTGCAGGTATTACTTTACAGGTACACTGCTTCCTGCACTGAATTCAGCCTTATTGTTTTACATCATTAAAGCATGCGCTGTCTTCCTGGCCCAGACTGAGGCCCAGTTAGGCTGACCATTGAACAAGAAGGAAAGAAAAAGTGTGTTTAAGTGCCATATGGAAAGGTAAGCACAGATTAAATCACATGAATGCAAGACATTTTCAGCAGAAATCTGTCAGGCTCTGTAAATGCAAATCATTGCAAAGGTTCTGGAACCTGTTTAAGGTCAGTTAAAAGAAGCAAAGCAGCATCGATTTTTTTTTAATTTTTTTTTTTAGCTTCTTCTGGGAGCAGAGTTTGTTTGCAGCAGCTGCATCAAGTTAGAGAACTGCAATCAGAAGGCAGATAGGCGAGGCATGAAGCTGAAACACATGTCTCGTACTCACAGAGCCGTGATACTGCAGGCACCATGTCCCAGCTCTGAGGACACACTCTGTTCTAATGTGTGCGTGAATGTGTGTCTCCCAAAACTGCAGAAAGGCACCACAAGCTGCTTCTTCTGAAATAACCACAATTTCTCTGTCTCTGACACTTTATTATAATCTCTCTCTCTTTGTCACACACACACTTAAACACACATACTTTCTTGTTTCCACCCTCCCCTCAGAAATTAATTTTCCTGTAAGTCAGCCATGACAGAAACACAAAAACACTGATTCATCTTTTGATAAAACTGTGCAGCAGAGCTCGAATCGTTCTTCATTTGCATCGATCTTAAATAAATCATGTTGCTTTTTAAAACTTGACTTCCCTCTTCTGTTAAGGGGCTTGGATTCGTTATTCTAAACCTCAGAATTCAGTTTTACCAATAAATTTGCTTGTCATTTAGATTTTTTCGCCACTATTCCTGTATTCAACCTCCTTTTTCTTGAAATAAAACAAATTCAATTTGAATGCTTTGATGCAGAAAGGTGTTAAAGGATAGAACTTTAAAATTCTGCCTGCATTCTGACTTTATGGCCAAACCCTCAACGCCCCTTCCTCTAATGAGAGGACGTGGTCACACATTCTGATCACAAAGTTTTTTTTCTTGTTTTTTTTTTGCCAATCTGAAGGCTGTAACCGGCACCTTTATCTTTTCTTCCAATTTCCCTAACCTCTTGATTTTTGTTTTACTGATCATTTCAGTGAACATTTGAATCAACATGTCAAACTCTGATTATTTCCAGTCTCGACACGGATAGCACAATGTGACAGCATGTTCAACTAATGGTTACACACTGACTCAGAACAGGAAACCAAAGGCAGAGTCGATAGGACGCTATCAGTGCTGCCACAGCCTTCTCACTTGTGTCCCCTATACCCCACCCCCTCACCCCTCTCCAGCCTCCACCACAGGCCTGATTCTTGCTCTTTGACTATTAAAGCAGGTATGTGATTGAAGCAGAAGCCCGGTCACTGTTGATCACAGCCAGAGAGAGTGTGCAGAGGTATGGCTTTCTTTTTTTAAAACACACACATATATGAACGCTTTCCTTTTTTCTTGCAGCCGTCTACCACTGTCAAAGGTGCGGGTCACGCACTCGGGGTTAAATAAAGGCCTCTGCACTTAATGAAGCCATGAGGTTATTTTCTCAGGGTCAACCTCGGACCCCTTTTTGGCCATTTAGACAGTGTGTGTGTGTGTCGGGGGGGGTGTCCTAGTAGTTTTAAATACACCTGAGGCTGCAGCGTTTTCACCACATGTGTGTGAATGTTTACAAAGGCAGAGTGCACAGCGGCCCATCAACTGTTGTCTTGATTTTGACCTAGAGCAATAATAGCAATCTTGGTCGCACTTGCAAGGTACAGAAGACAGTATCTCACAGACGCATAAACGCCACCTGAATGTCTTCACATTTTGAAATCCTCCATAACATACGTCTACGTGTTTTATTGGGTCAAATTCATCACTTTTTTACGAGTAACAATCTAAGAAGCAAGGCATGCACTTATGTGAACCCAGAATTGACAGAGTTAGAGTCCGTTTATGTGTCCTTTCATTTCTTGTGATTCCAGCTGTTCTTTGAAGGCCTCAGAGATTTGTTAGTAAAAAGAAGCAGCCAAGAGGTCCATGACAACTCTGGAGGAGCTGCGTTTATCCATAACTCAAACGGGAAAATCAGTTGGCTATTAGTGGCCCCCTCTACATGTCTAGCCTTTACTGGCGATTGACAAGAAGGTTAGTGGCTGATAGAAAGTTATTAGATTCAAAGAAATAAAATTCTAGCTCTGGTTCCATTTAACTTTATACAGTTTAATGATGATGAATAAACAGGCATCAGAACATTGTAAAGGCATCAACAGTTTTTATTACAGCTTACTTATTATACCAGTTCACTTAAAAAAACAAGTTTTGTGAAACCGGCATCATAATTTCATTCCTTGGAGCGTAGGAGAAGGGATAGTTCTTTCTCCACAGACAAAGAAGTGACCAGAACTGATGGAAAGATAGATGGAGCTAAATACAGAGTAATCCTGGATGGAACCTGTTAGAGGCTGAAAAAGACTTGAGACTGGGACAAAGCAGATTCATGAGTTAGAACGGCCTAAACCCAATTTAAAGTCTCTAGCAAGACTTGAAAACCCATATTTTTAGATAACTGTAATGGAAACAATAATGGACATAGATTTCTGTGTCTAAATGTGTGAAGTTCTTCAAGAGGAATTTCTGCAGTTTTTATTCCAATTATTGAATACAAATGCAGACCATTATTTTCAACATTTGTTTGCAAAAACATTTGAAAGCAAAACTATCATCCTTTGCACATCTTTCAGTCTACAGTTCGTCTGTCTTAACAAAATTATTTAGCTTAAAATTAGAGGTGCTTATTTGTTCTTGAAATCGAGATTTTAGCTGAACTTTCCAACCAGAGCTCCTGTTCTGTGTCAGACGCAGGATTTGTCTAACTGAACTGCTTGTGATGGATTCCTGTTGCAATGGCTTGTTGTGGCTAAACTGACTTTCCCTGCATTTACATCCCTGCTCAGTTCTACTCACTGAGAGTGAGCGCTCACCTCTGCACCCCCATCTCAGTGTGGTATCAGAATGAAAACCACATTGTGCTATCTTATCCTCTCACACGTTCCTTTGGCTCTGAAGCCCTAACCGCCCCTTTCTCTTTGTTTTAAACTCTCTCCACAATTTTACCTCCAACTAAGCAATCAGGTCTCACTCCGTCTCCTTGAGTCCAACTGCATGCACCCCCCCCCCCCCCCCACACACACACACACACCTCCACACCACTCTCTCTGGGAGTGGTGGGCCAAACCTCATCCAGCTTCCAGCCTGGTACCACCTGCAGCCACCAGATAGGAACAGAGTGTGAACACAATGAATGATTTACTGGAAACTACTGAGTGCAAGACAGTTCTTCTTTCACACACAAACCCGTTGTTTTTCACACCTTTTTCTCAACTTAAATATTGCATCCTGTAACTTAATTTAGGCAACATACTTAAAAGCAAACCAGGCGAATACTTCAGTTTAACTCTGTTCGATGTCGATTTGAGACTCCAGGGTCAGCAGGGCTGCAGACTCTGAGGAAAAAGAGGACAAAATGAACTCTCACTCAACAAGTCTTTGGATTTATGTTGTAAACACTCCACAAATCACCCCCCTCCTCCCCCCATCCATCACTGTGATCAGCAGCTCCCCTTGTTTGCAAGCATTGCAGCCGTTTCTGGTTGTAAATTTTCCCCCCTTCCAACACCAAGAATCTGGCCGGGGACGTTGGTGTATGGACGTAAAGAAAGCTGCTGTGTGTTTCCTGGTCATTGTGTGCTGAGGAGGTAGAGCAACTATGTGGAAGGTCAGAGTTCAACAGGCAGAATCAGACCTAAATCGCCTTCCAGATCCTTTTTTTGTGTGTGTCTCGATTCATTGATTAGTTCAAATATTTAAGAGCTTCTCCTTGGCTTTTTGTATCATTTTCACTGCCTCCTTCTTAGATTCAGAATATAATCTAAGATCCTCCATCTTACATTTAAAGCCCTCAATAATAAGCTCCATTATACATCTGATTGTTCCACATGTTCGTAACAGAACACGTGCTTCCAAATTGCAGTTCACAGGATTTCAAAAAGTACAATGGGAGGCAGATCTTTTAAATATCAGGCTCAACTGCTGTGGAACCAGCTTCCAGTTTTAGTTTGTGAGGCAGACAACATATGTATAATTTGAAGACCAGTCTTAAACTTTCCTTGTTCATAAAGCCTATGGTTACTGGTTCTCTCACTCTGCTACATACTCCCACTACTCTCCTTCTGCATGATTTCCTTTTTTTTTTTTTACTTTTTTCTTCTTCATAGAAGCAAAATCTTTTCTATGTGACATCTTCTAATAGAGGATAATCAGTTTTGCTATTGCTGCCCACAGCGTAACATTCTCCTTCCATGGATAAAATTCTGTGTCTCTGTGTTTAATTCTGTCTCTCTCCCAGACAAAGCCATTGGCTGAGTTTTGGGGGTGAGTAGCTGTATGTGCTCTCCTTTGTCCTATAGTCTCTAAAAGCAGCTCAGAGCTTATCTGCTTAGCTGTGTTTATCTCCAAGGTGAAGCCACTTAAGGAGCTACTACTGCCAATAACTTTTACTTTAAAAATACAGATAAAAAATGACAATATCCTGCAAAAGTTAACTTATTTCAGTAATTCAACCTAAAGGGTGAAGCTAACATATGATATAGACTAATTACATGCAAAGCGAGATATTTCAAGTCTTTTTACAATAACTGGCGTCATAATTTTGATGGTTATGGCTTAGAGATTATGAAAAATCTAAATTAAAACTCTCAGAAAACCAGAACATCATTAAAAAGGTAAATATGTTAGGCTCTAAGTGTCATACCCTAATCAGCTAATTTATTCAAAATGCCTGCACAGGGTTCTTGAGCCTAGAAATGGTCTGTCTGGTTCAGTAAGAATGCCAATCATGGGGAAGACTGCTGACCTGACAGTTGTGAAAACCCTCACTGATAACCTCCATAATGAGGGAAAGCCTCAAAAGGTCATTGGAAAATAAGTAGGATGTTCCCAAAGTGCTGTATCAAAACACATTGATAGAAAGTTATGTGGAAGAAAAAGGTGCACAAGCAGCATAGATGACCGCGGCCTGGAGAGAATTGTCAGAAAAGGCTATTCAAAAGTGTTGGGGACCTTCACAAGGAGTGGACTGAGGCTGGGGATACAACATCAAGAACCACCACAGACTTATCCTGGACATAGGCTTCAAATGTCCTTTTCCTCTTGTCAAACTGCTGCTTGTCTGTTGCTCTGGTTAAAAGTCCTCCTTTCTTATGAGAGCAAATTTTGCATCTCATTTGGAAACCTAGGTCCCAGAGTATAGAGGAAGAAGCGCAGAGTCAACGCAGCCATGTACCAGGACATTTTGGAGCACTTCATGCCTCCTTCTGCAGATCAGCTTTATGGAGAGGCTGACTTAATTTTAATGCCAGCAGGACTTGGCACCCGCCCACACTGCCTAAAAATACCAAAACCTGGTTTATTGACCATGGGAGCTTGATTGGCCAGAAAAACTGACCTGACCTTATTTGCAAAGAGAAAGATGAGAGACATGAGACACAACAATTCTGAAGAGCTGAAGCCATGCCAAAGGCTGTTAGAATCAATGCCACACCGCATGGAGGCAGTAATTGATGCAAAAGGGGCTCAGACCCCTGAGTACATACATATGATTATACTTATTAGAAGTCCAACATTTCTCTTTTTAAAATCCTTATTTTATTGATTTCGTGTAATATTCAGACAGACACACTGTCTACTTTTAAGACTAGGCTTAAAACCTTCTTTTTGGATAAAGCTTATAGTTAGAATAGGTTATCCTGAAATATATTTGTAGTTATGCTACTATAGGCTTAGAATGTTGGAGGACAGACTGACCACTTTTCTTCACTCTGCTACTTTTCTCTTCTACTACTCTCCAAATGTACTTTTTGCTGTTAACATTGTTTTTGCTCAGTGTTTGTCTCTCAATAGAGGCTCCACCTGGTCTGGTATCCTGCTCAGCTTCAACGCCCTGATGGATGGGGAGCATCGATTCAGATGATGCTCCGTTACTTAACACCTTCCATAACTCAACTTCTTACTTTCTTTAATATTGAAAGTACTCTTACATCAGTTATTTTGTTATTTTTGTGTCTCTTTTCTGTTTTATCAAAACCCCAGAAGGTTTTTGGCAGATGGCCGCTCATACTGAGCCAGGTTCAGCTGGGGGTTTCTTCCAGTTGAAGGGGAGATTTGCCTTTCTACTGCTGCTGCATGCTTGCTGTTGTTAGGTGTTGGTCCAAAAGGAGTGAATGCTGGAGGTCAAAGACTGGATGCAATTCGTTGGATTTAGTGGGATAGAAAACCTTATAATCAACTTGAATGATAAACTGAACTTGATTGAATTGTTTGATATGTAGGATCTTGGAATTTTTGCAAAGTTCTTTGAGAAAACATTAGTAGTGAATTGGTGCTTTGTACATAAACTGAATTCAGTTTTTTTGTCTTTATTTGCCTTTAATATTGTTAGGAATGGTTAAAAAAAGTTCAGTTGCAACAATTGTTTTCACTTTTATCAGCCCCCTTTAGAGCATGTGCTTATCAGTTTTATCAGTTGCTCACAGAAAAGAACACCTTTCTGTCGTTGCTCAGGGTATAAAACAGCTCAAATGGTGTAAGGTGAAAAGCAAAAACAAAGACTTTCCTTCCACAGTAAAAGTTCAGCACCACTTCTGCTACTCATGATATATTTGCTCTCCGGCATCAAACTTTAGCAGTAGCCAATTTTGTTTTCGCAGAACTGATTTGATTTTCTCTGAGTTCTTTGTATGGTGTCACACTCTTGGCCATTTGCATTCGTTTGTCACCCAGAAGTAAGAAGGTGAACTCTGAAAGTGTTTTTGAACAGATGCTAGCTGCACATTTCACACATTATTTTTAGTTTATATGGTCAAATCAGGTGGTCTGAGCATTTATCAGGATTTTTTAAGTGCATATGTAAATGTAAATAAGAATCTTATCTCTAGCGAGAAACATGCAGGGAAGACGGGAGTGTGTTGCATGTCAAGAGAGTGCAGCTTTCTTATCTGTGGTTTGGCTATGAAGACGTGTTGATGTGTGATTTTCTACTAGTCATTTCTATTCCACTACAACCACAGGGTCATCTTCTTCCAGTTTTCATTTGCACTGACTGCACTGATGGAAAATATTAATTCCCATGTTTTTCTTTTGATTCTCTAAAAGAAAAAAACTAATGGTAGCCACTTTAAATGTTCAATGCATTAGCGAGCAACACCCTCCACCCCCATAGCGACCTTTCTATAACCACTGACCACTCCTGGCAAAACATGACGGGACTATCGTCTCTTGCTTGCGAAATCAGTTCTATGGAAACCGAGCTTGAACGACTGTGAAAGCTCCGTCCACAACGGTGACTGTGACTTTTCTTATCTAACATAGAGAACATCTGCACCAACAGTGACAGAGTAGAATATTATCTATCTTGTTGGAACCAAAAAGCAGAAGATCATACTTCCTTTTTTTCAGTAGTTGCAGAGAAAGAAAGACTTGGGTTATCGCAGCAAGATTTTTTTTATTTCCCAGAATAAAAACTGTGTAATCAGAGACCATTTTGTACGATGTAACACACAAATACAAAATCTAATACATGATCTTGGATACAACTCTGCTATTTTAACTTAACTGAGTAATTTTTGGTTCTTATTCAGCATTACTCAGAGTTGACTGATGTAGCAAAGAACCATTCCCGAGAGCTTTGCTTTTTAAGACCGAAACAGAGAAAGTTTAAATTGCATTTTTCAAAATTAAAACAGATATGTAATCACCACAGTCATGACCAAATGTTTTACCACTCACACAAAAACAAAAAACAAACGTGTGTTATAATTCCTTGAATGAAGATTTATTTGCTTGAAATGTTGGATCTAGAGCAAAAAACATTTACTGTACTTTCCTCCTTGTATAATTGCATAATTAAATATTTCTAATTAGCTGGGTTCTTGCATTACAATGGCCTCAAATGCTATACAACTGAAAATCAGAATGCTGCAGTGTTTCGAAACATCAGGAACTTTCAAGGTGCAGTGTATCAGGTTCTAGCATGCCCAACATAGTTTAGCATTAAAAAAAGATGTTCTCCCCCTGATTTATATATATATATATATATATATATATATATATATATATATATATATTTATATAACAACCTCGGGTCCTCTACCAGAACTCAATGTATTTAGGCATGTAGACATGGTCAAGACGATCTGCTGCAGTTCAAACCAAGCATCAGAATGGGGAAGAAAGGTGATTTAAGTAACTTTGAAAGTGGTATGGTTGGTGGTGCGAGACAGGCTGATGTGTGTATTCCATAAAATGCTGATCTACTGGGATTTTCACCCACAACCATCTCTAGGTTTTACAGAGAACGGTCCAAAAAAGGGAAAATATCCAGTGAGTGACAGTTCAATGGGGGAAAATGCCTTGCTGATGCCGGAGGAGAATTGCCAGAGTGGTTTGAACTGATAGAAAAACAAAAGTAACTCAAATATCAACTTGTTAAAACAAAGGTTTGTAGAAAAGCCTCTCTAAACATGGGCTACAGAAGCCAGCGACCACACAGGTGCCACTCCCGTCAGCTAAGAACAGGAAACTAAGGCTACAATTTGCACAGGCTCACCAAAATTAGAAAATAGAAGATTGGAAAAATGTTGCCTGGTCTGATGAGTCTTGATTCCTGTTGTGACATTCGGATGGCAGGGTCAGAATTTGGCATCAACAATATGAAATCATGGATCCATCCTGCCTTGTATCAACAGTTCAGGCTGGTGGTGTAATGGTTTGGGGGACATTTTCTTGGCACTCTTTGGGCCCCTTAGTACCAAGTGATCATTGTTGCAATGCCACAGCCAACCTGAGTATTGTTGCTGGCCATGTCCATCCCTTTATGACCACAGTGTACCCATCTTCTAATAGCTAGGTCCAACAGGATAATGTTCCATGTCATAAAACTCGAATCATCTCAGACTGGTTTGTTGACCATGACAATTAGTTCACAGTACTCAAATAGCCTCCACAGTCACCAGATCTCAATCCAATAGAGCACCTTTGGGATGTGATATTCGCATCCTTGATGTGCAGCCGACAAATCCGCAGCAACTGTGTGATGTTATCATTTTAATGTGGACCAAAATCTCTGAGGAATGTTTCCAGTACCTTGTTGAATCTATGAGACGAAGAAATAAGGCAGTTCTAAGGGCAAAAGGGATGTAACCCGGTACTAGCAAGGTGTACCTAATAAAGTGGCCTGAATACATATACATACATACATATATTTATATATATAATGAAAAAGATGTTCTTTTTATTTCTTATTGATGTACACTCAGCACCCCATCTTCACAAAAAAATAACTGAAATGTACACGTTTTTTCAAATGTATTAAAAACCAAAAACTGAAATATCAAATTGTCATAAGTAGAAGCACTCTTTAGAGCTAGTAAAGCTGAGTCTTCTATGGAATTGGATTTGGGGATCCTCTGCTATTCTTCTTTGCAGATCCTCTCCAGTTCTGTTAGGTTGGATGGTGAACTTTGGTGGACAGCCATTTTCAGGTCTATCCAGAGATGCTCAATTGGGTTTAGGTCAGGACTCTGGCCGGGCCAATCAAGAATGGCAAGGCAAGGCAATTTTATTTATATAGCACACTTTCAACACAAGGCAAAACAAGGTGCTTTACATGATTCAGTGATAATGATACCAAATACATGGTTACAGAAGCATGATTAGAGAAAAACAGACACAATGAATCAATAAGAAAAGATGATGTAAGGAACAAATGTATGCAACATAGATTAAAAACCGATAAAAACACAAATTTATGCAATATAGAATAAAAACAGATAAAAGACAATAGATTAAAAATGAAGAAAAGAAGAATAAAAATTAAACCACAAGAATCAAATAGTGATCAGAAAGCGTAATTTAGGGTTCAAAGGCAGCTCTGAATAGTAGAGATTTTATCTTTGATTTAAAAGAGCCTAACGATTCAGCATTTTTGCATTCTTCTGGAAATTTGTTCCAGATTTGTGGAGCATAGTAGCTGAAAGCTGCCTCTCCCTGTTTAGTTCTAATACTAGGAATGTTAAGTAGGCTCAAGTTGGAGGACCTGAGTGGTCTGCTGGGTTTGTATAGTGACAGCAGATCTCCAACATACTTTGGTGCTAAACCGTTCAGTGATTTATAAACTGGTAGGAGTATTTTAAAGACTTTTCTCTGAGCTAGAGGGAGCCAGTGTAAGGACTTAAGAACAGGGGTGATGTGTTCTACTTTCCTAGTTCTAGTGAGAACACGGAATGGTCACAGAGTAGTTCCATAGCCCCTCCTTTGTTATTTTAGCTGTATGCTTAGGGTCAGTTTCCCGTTGAAAGGTGAACCTTCGGCCCAGTCTGAGGTCCTCAGCACTCTGGAAGAGTTTTTTTTTTCAGGATAGCTCTCTACTTGGCCACATTCATCTTTCCTTCATTTGCAACCAGTCATCCTGTCCCTGTAGCTGAAAAACTACCCCACAACATTATACTTCCACCAACATGTTCAGTGTAGGGGTTGTATTGGGCAGGTGATGAGCAGTGCCTGTTTTTCACATACATACCACTTAGAATTAACGCCAAAACATCAAACCACAGAATCTTCGTTCTCATAGTCTGGGAGCCCTTTTTGTGTTTTTTTGCCAAACTATATACGCACATTCATATGTCTTACACTGACGAGAAGCTTCTGTCAGTCAACTCTGCCTTAGAGCCCCAACTGGTGGTGGGCTGCCAGTGATAGTTTAACTGATGGAACCTTCTCTCATCTCCCTGCTTTATCTCTGGTGCTCAGGCACATAGATCTTTTGGTTCTTCTCTACCTCTCTCACCAAGGCTCTTCTCCCACGCGTGCTCAGTTTGGCTGGACGGCCACTAGGAAGATGTCTGGTTGTCGTAAACCTCTTCCTTTAAAGATTATGAAGGCCACTGTGCTCTTAAGCCTAGTTTTATACTTCTCTGTGAGCAAGTTTGCAACCAGACATATCATCTGAGACATTTTTCGTTTATAGTATGGTGTGTTTAGTGTTGCAAAGCAATTCCCCACCAGGACCGCAGGGGGGGCTGACTTTTTCTGGCAGATCTGCCTCCGATTGCAGAGTTGTTGCTGGTTAACTATAGTTTATTTTCTTCATCTTGTGAAATAATCTCTGGCTGTTGTTGAGCTGATCAATCATAGGCATGCACTCTCCATTGACAGAGACAGATAGTTAGAAAATCGGGCTCTATGCCGAACATTGTTGTGTAGGTGACGGAGAGGCCATGCATCGATGGATAACGGCGTTGCATTGACCTGTTTCAACTGAGAAGTATGAACTAGGCTTAAGGAACCTTGACTGCTGCAGAAAGTATTTTGTAACCTTGGCCAGTTGTGCCTTGCCACAATTATGTCTGTGAGCTCCTTGGGCAGTTGCCAAGAATTTGTGAATAACAGTTTCACAAATGGAATTGTTGATCATTTAGTTGTATTAATCAAAAAAATTCAGCGAACGAACAATTTCAATCAAATAAAAATTTTGGTGTGACCACGCTTTGCCTTTAAACCAGCATCAATTCTTCTAGTTATACTTGCACATAGTTTTAGAAGGAACTTGTCAGTTAGCTTGTTCCATACATCTAAGAGAACCAACCACTAATCTGTCGTAGACGACTGTGGCAGTATGTGTTTGGGGTTGCTGTCCTGTTGCATAATACATTTGAGGCCAGTTCAAGCTGCTTACAGTCCCAGTGTGTTGCCAGAATGTGACTTGGAACTAGTTCTTTAGTTTTCCAGTTGCAATGCTTTAGACTAGACTTGGAAAAGCCCTATTGACCACACAACTGTGCCATCCATTATAGCCTGAGATCAAACAGTCCAATGAGAACCACTTCTTGTAATTCAGAGCACAGTATTGTAATGATCTGTGTGCTCTCCACTATCTAATGAAAACTGGTCTTGAAGTTCAGAACACTCATTTAACCTTAACATATCTTTGAGATAGTAGAAATACTGTTCGTCTATCCCCATTAGTGCACTCCCCTTTTAGGTTTCTATAGCTACTGCTTACTAGCTTTTGTAGAAATTATTTTGACCAGCAAAATCTTACTGTCTAAAAAACAAATAAGAGCAAAAGCCCATGTAAGAGCGTAGTCACACCAGCCTCATTTAGTAAAATTACATTAAAGGAACTATTTAAAGGAACTCTAATTCCTATCTTGGTCCGGACCTTTTACTGTGTGTCCACACTGAACGCGATAGGAGCGACTAGAGCTTCAGGTTTACATGTAAAATCAATGGAGGAGCACGATGAAGCGTGACTTGGGGTCCCGCGACACTTCAGAAGCAGATTTGCGTCGCGAAAAAGCTTTTCTGCCTGATTTGCGCGAACAATTCGCGCTACAGATGCGATGGAAAATTCGCGCTGCATTTTATGTGGTGCATTTTGTGCATTCGCACTCAGTTGGAAAAATCTAAACTCCAGCATCGAATCGCGCCACGACAACCAATCAGGGGACAGAGTTTCAGTGATTCTGTGACTGTCATGGAGTCACAGCCTCAGCAGGACATGGAGGGAATACTGATAAACATCGTGGCTAATCACCCCGAGCTACATGACACAAGCAGTTTGCTACACAGAGACAGAAATAAAAAAAGAAACTATTTAGACAGGAATGCTCTTAAGAGGTTTGTGGGTGGCTCTTAAAAGAGCCGTTGTTGCTGTAAAAGCACCTCTCGGCCTAGAAGTCAGCCTTGAAACGGCCTCCTCACCTGGTTTCCTGGTAGCAGCTCCCGCACCACGTCCCACGCTGCTCAAATATTATAAACTTTTACGAACCGCAGACAGATGGACAGCTGCTCAGAAATGTAGTTGGTGTGTCGGCAGGCGAAGCTTGGACCTTCACGGCACAAACTGGGCAGGTCACGTTCTCCAGGCGGCGAGGAGTCGGTGTTTATGAGAGGCTCGCTGCTGTTTATGGATCCCTCCGCCGTAGCTAGGCTGTATCTGTAGCTCACCAAACCTTCAGTGCAGCGGTCCCAGCTCTACTGGAGGCCAGGCCGAACACGTAATCCTCTCTGGCCTCCGTCAGATTGGAGACGACAATCCACCAGCAGCTGCACTCTAGCCCCAGCTCCGCTGAAGCCCGGGCCATACACGCTGTCCTCCATCACCTAGGTCCATAATCCAACGGCAGATGCACTCTGGCCTAACCTTCCCTGAAGGCCAGTTCACGCGTGAAAATACCATATTTTAAGCGCATCCAGTTCGCTTTGTACACGCTTCAAGGTGCGAATGTGCACGCGAACAGCTAGGCGTGTGTCGCGCTTTTTAGTCGCTCATATCGCGTTCAGTGTGGACACACCGTTAGGCTGGTGTGAACACAAACCAGCAAACTCTAGTACACACCAAACAAGCGAATCAAGACCTAGAAGAAGAGGTGGTCTCAGAGTGATCCCAAACTAATCCAGGTGTGGAGCAAATCAGGTGTGAATGCAACCAAACTTTAACAATTTAAAACTGGATACAGTTTAATTTAATTTAGTTTGCTCAGTTTATTTACATAGCACCAACTCACAGCCTATGTCATCTCAAGGCACCATACAAGAAAAGTAATTTCAATAGAATTATACAAACATTCCAATTAGTTCAACGTTTTCTGCGTAAGAAATCTCAGCAGATTGAGTTGAGTCATTGACATGAGGTTGTGCCCTGACCATGCAGACTCTTGATCTTCCGGGCAGAATCAGTAGTTTTATAAGGAGCTTTGTACAGCAGGGATCACCAAATTGAAATTCACAGAGAGATTAATATAAATAAACTGTTGCATGTTGAAATGTATTCGTTTCCTGTCTTAAATCGTTATTAACATTTGTGAGCAATTAACATGTAATCAGACATAGCATATAAACACAGAATTATTACTGTTATTATTACATAGCTAAAGATAAACCAAACAACTGTTAAAAAGTGCGTAATGTACAGGTAGCCCTTCACATTACTCAGCACCCTTTAAGTAGCTCTCAGTTTCACAAAGGGTCGTGACCCCTGGTGTGCACAATGTATCAGTATCTGTTGTGTCCTAATCCGAGTCTTTAAGCACCTATAGTCTTGGTCATTGTCATCACTTAAGATGAAATTAGGTGTCAACAGAAGTCTCTTCCTGGGGTATATTTATGTTTCGAGTTCCAGTTTGGGCTGGAAATCTGTCCTGTGGCCTGAATCTGTTGTGAAATATTGTGACCTTTCAGAGGATTTAAAATCCGCCCAAACATCAGTGATTTCATCACTGATCCTAATCCTCATCATTCTACAGAGGAGCATGATTTCACAACATGCACTGACAATCTTCAAATGTCACTGGCCCAACAAGGGTGTCTGTAGTAAAAATATCCAACCAGAGATCCCAGGGTGGATGTGAGATGCCATGCAACGTCAACATCATCATCAACTGTTGTTTTCACCTGTATCATTAAGTGCCGACCCTGAGAACGCCTGACTGCTTAGTGTGATGCAAACAAACATCTCCACTGTATATCCTGTAATAAGGATTCTTAAATATATTTGACTAAATCAAACTTGAAGATGTGATATGAGACTGTTTCCTGTGGTTCTCATGTTGTGTTAGACCTACAGTACCTTTAAAATATTCAAACCACTTGATCATTTCTTTTATCGGTAACACCACCAACTTCAAGGCATTTCAGTAGGATACTGTGATTTACAAACAAGACAGAACAGAATTGTGAAGAGAACAGAAAATTATACATGACTTTTATCTTCTCGTTTTGATGATCGTGGAAATGAAAAACCCAAAATTCAGTGTCTAAGAAAATGACCATATTATATATGATCTACTGTGGCT
The DNA here is from genome assembly GCA_028564705.1 of Apricaphanius iberus. Classification (NCBI taxonomy): domain Eukaryota; kingdom Metazoa; phylum Chordata; class Actinopteri; order Cyprinodontiformes; family Aphaniidae; genus Apricaphanius; species Apricaphanius iberus. The sequence goes on from JAPXFQ010001556.1 coordinate 532,799, forward strand.
CAGGGGTTCAGGGTTTCCCTTGTAATCGGTGGTTTCCCGGTTTGAGCTCTAGATCCATTTGTCTCAGTCGATGTCCTTAGGTAAGACGCTTCACCTACAGCCGATGGCACGATATGGCAGCCTAGCTTCAGTCAGCCTGCCCCCGGGCAGCTGTGGCTACAATCGTAGCTTGCTTCCACCAGTGTGTGAGAGTGAATGAATAGTGGAATTGTAAAGTACTTTGAGTGTCTTAAAAAGCACTATATAAATGCAATCAATTATTACCATCAGTAGTAAACAATATTTTAAATGACAATGTTAGGCTTCTGAGAAGAATGCTGATTTTTATGTACTCGGACCTCAGTCGGGGCTCATTTTGCATGAATCATTATTACTGCATCAATGCATCAAGGAGAGGCTTGATGTGAGGAATGGGACATGTGTTGCCCGTATGTAGGAGCTATCTGAGCGTAGTGGCTCCTAGGGCCCTGACTCCAGCCTCAAGCCAATCCTATTGAAGTTCTCCCAAATTCTTGAATCGATTTTGCTCGACAATCATCTGAAGGCTGCAGTTATCCCTGTTGCTCCTGCTCCATTCCCTACCAGACTTTTTTTGCCCCTGCTCAACTGTCTATTAATATGTTTGGACACGGCACTCTGTAAGCAACCGGCTTCTTTAGTAAACCTTTGGTGGCTTCCCTTTCTTATGAAGGGTGTCAATGACTATCCTTTGGACTTCTGTCCACTCAGCAGTCTTGATTTTCCATGAATGTGTCATCTACTGACCTTGATTGAAATACCATTTAGAAAGAGATGTCAAAAGTATGAGTACACTCAATACTATTGTAGAAGTATAGACACTAGGGTTTAAAAAGACTTCTGTAGAAGTTGAAATATCAATCAAGCTCTTAAACTTGTAAAAGTAAAAAAGTACTAGATTCAAAACTACCTAAAGCTTAAAAGTAAAACTAATGTAAGTGTTGTTTTAATGTTGTTAAAAACTAAAGCTTAAACTGCACCACAGCACTGCCACACCTTCTAAAAACACTTTTACTAAAGCCAGCAATGACTATAATATTATATAAATATCTTAATATTAAAAAAATTGAGAAAAGCCAGGCACCCTATTAATGCTGCATATATGTCCATCGAAATGAATGCATTTTAGCGTTATTTAAATACATCAAAGAAAAATCTCAGACTACTGAGCACATGTGTTTCATGGAGTGGAAGATATAATGACTAGCTGCCTATATATATAATGGTTAATTCACTTGAGTCTCTACCACGCTAAACGTGACCACTGTGTGCGGAGTATGCAACGGATCCAGGGTTTCAGAACGGTTAAAAATCTCAAGCAGCAGTGAAATTCTATCCAGTTGGTGCGTTTTTGGCTATTTTGAGTACGAAGTACAGATAATTGCGTGAAAATACAAGGAGTAAAAGTAAAAAATAGGCCAGTCTATAACTACTCCGTTGAAGTATAAATCCCCAAAAGTTCTACTTCAGTAAGGTAATAAAGAACTTGTACTTCGTTACTTGACACCTTTACGTTTAGAGCAGTGGTTTCAAAGCTTTCAGCTTCTGACCCACATAATAAAAATGCAAGAGTCAACCCACCATCATTGGTATGTTTCACCTATGAGAGACAGAATCTTTAAAAAAGAAATCCAGGAAATATATTTGTATAATGTTGAATAAATAAGTATTTGTTTAATAAAAAAGTTTCCCTCTACTTTATAATGTAGCCTTGGTTGGTAATAATAGAGGTCAAATGTTTCCTATAGGTACAGGTTTGCACACACTATTAATGGTATTTTTGCCCATTCCTCCATGCAGCTCTTCTCTACAGCTGTGATGTTTTGGGGCTGTTGAAGGGCCATATGGACTTTCAACTCTCTCCACAGATTCTCTATTGGACTGAGGTCTGAAAACTGACTGGGCCACCCTTTAATTATTATGGACCAGTTGTCATGTAGCTTTTGCAGAAAAGCAGCCCCAAATCATAATGTTTCCAAACACATTCTTCACAAACAGTTTTCTTGAGATGCAACTCTGCATTCTTTCCCCTCCAAACACGGTGAGTCTCATTTATGCCAAAGAGTTGTGGTCTCATACGACGACATGCGATTTTCCTAATCCCCATCTTGATCTCCAACACAACTAAATCAGAATCAGAATCAGAATCAGTTTATTGGCCAAGTATGTCACATACAAGGAATTTGACTCCGGCAAACTTTTTTCTCCAGTACAGAACTTGAATAAGTGAAATAAAAAAAGAAAAAAAAGAAAAATAAGAACAAAAATAAGTAAAAATACAAATAAATATCAGATCGTAAATAATAAAGGATAATATATACACCAAGCCGGGGTTATTTTACAGTGAGTATGTACAGAAGTGCAGAGTTATAGTTTATTGTTATGTGAGTGCACTCACACACTGTGACTAGACAGAGTTCGTCAGAGCGACAGCCTGGGGGAAAAAACTGTTTTTGTGTCGGGTGGTTTTGGCGTACAACGCTCTGTAACGCCGACCTGAGGGGAGGAGCCTAAACAGATTGTGGCCAGGGTGTGAGGGGTCAGAGGTGATTTTCCTGGCCCGCTTCCTGACCCTGGCCCGGAATAGGTCCTGAATGGAGGGAAGATCGGTTCCTATGATCCTCTCTGCAGTCCTGACTGTTCTCTGCAGGCAAAACATAATAACATCAGATGTGCCAACTTTTTGGCATAGGCAGTTTCAGGTAAAATGGACCAGCTGTTTCAGGAGCCAGTAAAACTCCAAAGGGAAATAGTAATTTATCATCAATTTTCAAAAACACAATTGCTTATACAGCCACATAACATTTAAACTGCATTTAACAAACATATGTGTGGCATTAAAAAACAAACACATTTTGGGTGCACACTCACATTTTCAAAGGTCAGTTTTGGAACAGCAAACTGTTGCGTGTTTCAATCAGTGTGTGGGTGTGTGTGTACACCAGGGATGTCCAAACTTTTTTCTACAAGGGTCAATATCATCAAGTCGAAAGTGGGACATATAAATAAGATCTTTTGTTAGTGTGAAAATATTTGTGTGTTTTTTTACATGCTTAGAATAAATTAAACATGTACTATTTTAATAAAACAAATAAAGTAGGAATTCTTTTAGAAAAAAAAGGGATTTTTCAAGGATTGTAGAACACATGGCATTCAAAGTTTTTTCAAATATTTCAGAGGGGCTCATTTTAAAGCATATGTTTTCTGCCGTTATTGTGATTGTTAACCGAGTTTTCTCTCAATGTTTTTCTCCCCATAGAAGCTCCACAGGTCTGGTACCCTGCTCAAGTATAAAGTCCCCTGCTGGATGGGGAACATCGGTCCAGATGCTGCTCAAAGTCACCAACCATCCTCCATGCTGTCTCTTCTCTGTCTTCTCAGAGCCCCAGACGGTCGTGGTAGATGACCACTTGTACTGAGCCAGGTTCTGCTGGAGGTTTCTTCCTGTTAAAGAGGAGTTTTTCCTCTCCACTGTTGCTGCATGCTTGCTCAGTATGAGGGTTTGTTGAGGAATTGCTGTGGTTGGAGTCCGCATGATCTGGGCACAACCTCACGTTGATGACTCATAGCAATCTGCTGGGATTCCTGAAATAGTAAACTTTGAACTGATTGGAATGTTTGTATAATTGCATTGAAATAGCTTTTCTTGTAAAGTGCCTTGAGATGACATCTGTTGTGAATTGGCGCTATATAAGTAAAAGTGAATTGAATTGAAAGCAAAAATCTTTTTTTTTTTCTCAACAGAAATAACAGGGTTTGGGTCAGTGTTGCTTTGAAATTATGTGTTATTTTAAGCAGTGTTTGGTTGTCTCTACATCTGCTCATGCATTAGTTGTTTATGTAATGACATGAAAAAGAAAGCAAAAAAAGTATGATTGTTAAAAGATTAATAATTTTTTTGTGTCGTGGAACATTTTAAAATTCTTTTAATTTGTCAACAAAAAAGAAAGTCTCCATCTTTATCAATCATTTGGTTTGTGGTGCCAATTGCAGAATGCATCGATTTTAGCCCTCTCAAGGCAGGTGTTGCTGATTTGCAACAGTTAAAAACTAACTACCTTATTACTCCATATACATATTTTATGAGGTTTTTTTACTCAGAATTACCACCGCAGGACTTTGTTGTCCATTAGCAACAAACAGTTTCCCACTTGCGCACCAGATGGCAGTGCTGTCTCACTGTTTCCTTGGCTTCACTGAAAGTGATTTACTTGGCATCAATTTTGTGTATCTATCATTATGAACCTCCATTCATTTGAAACCAAAAACTGCTTAAGAAGAATGATGTTGTTACATTGTTTTAAAAAGTTGTATACAAATAAAGTTATTGTTCATATCATATTCAGTTGTCAGTGTCTAATTACCACACGGGGTCAATCCGCAACGTCCCAGAACGCCTTGCATGTGAAGGTCTCTCCGGAAAAAAAAAAAATTCAGGATTCTATTTTACTACCCCATACGATAATTTTCCCCAAATATCAGGTTTTTCCTGTTACTAAAACTTAATTTGAGCCTGAGAGGGTTAAATCGTGGTCAAGGGCCGTTAATGGCCCCCGAGCCGCACTTTCGACATCCCTGGTATACACACATATGCACACACACACATACACACAAGCACATACCCACACCTTCACAGACGTACACACTCTCTCTCTCTCTCTCTCTCTCTCTCTCTCTCTCTCTCTCTCACACACACACACACACACACACACACACTCAAATTGTGGGTTTGTGAATGACACAGATGATTGCCCATTTTAGCTGGAACCATGTGGCCCATTTTACCTCAGTGATTTAAGGTAAATTGGGCTATCAAGAAATTATGTTTTTCAAAAAATATCTTTATATACCAAACGAACAGAATTATTTCTGATTTATGCCATCAAGACATATTATGCATCGTTTTTTTATGTCCATGTTTGTTTGTTTTTACAGATTTATCATCCTTATAATTGTTTAGTTAGATTTGGTATGCCAGTCTACTTACCATGCAGCTTTTGGCCCAACCACCATAGCAACCATAAACCAATCAAATCACCTGTTACTTTTCAAGCACAGTTATTATAACAGTTTGAAATGCTTTACAGCCATTGGCTCTAAATTCCAGATGAGATGGGACCCCCTCCAACCTTAGATGGCCCATTTTACCTGAACGCCCATTTTACCTGAGATCATCTTACAGTTGCTGGTTGCTAAATACTTCATTGCACCACTGTATTGGCCAGTTTTTTGTTTTTGCTTTTCAGACTTGTTTCTGATATTTTACGGCATTTCTATAATGAAAAAGCTTTATTATCAGTTTTTGTATTTGGTTTAATTTCTGAAGAGAACTTTTACAAAATATTGTAATTTTCTGGGAGTCTGAATCTCTATCAGTAATAGTCAACATATTAACAAGATTTATGAGTTTGTAAAATAAGTTTAAAAAAATTTTACAGTGTTTTTTACGGTATTATTTTTTAGATGCATTATAATCATTCATTCCCATTTCAAAGGGCACGCTACTGTGTCCTGGTGCCCCCTGTCGGTGTTTGTGCATAAAGTTGTCTCTGATCCAGCAGGTGGCGCTGCCGCATAACGAGACCGTCGTTTTACCGGAAGTTAAAAAGTGGCGTCTGCGAGGCTTTCCGCTCCTTGTAAGCTGTAGGTTTGTGTTGGAAGAGGAGTGAAATTCACGGAAAATGGCAAGTAAATTGTGTTCAAACGTGTCTCATTTCGGAGAGGTGGAGTGTGTGGAGATGTGTGTGTTGTATTAGCGATGTTCTCGACAGTCTTTGGGGGAAGATGGGGCTGGATGCCGGCGGATTTTTGATTTTCTTGTTCCTGACCGGTGAGCCACTTTGCTCCAGCGTGGCGGCTCATGGCTGACTAGACCTCAGTTGACCTGCTTGGTTCGCTCCAAAGATAAAAAAGAATAGAAAAAAACGTTCTGCTTGAGCCTCAGAATGACTGATAATTTTGTTTTTTTTAATTTGTTTTATAGTCATTATTGCTAAACTACCATCCTCTCTGTGCGTGTGTTTGCAGGGTTTCGTCAAGGTGGTGAAAAATAAAGCCTACTTCAAGAGATATGAGGTGAAATTCAGGAGAAGACGAGGTAAAGGCCTACATTTAACAGTCAGCACCGTGATTCCAAACACGCATCTTTAGATGGTATATCTGTACATGTGTCAGGAAAAGAGTTGTTGCTAAAGCAAATGGAATAAGAACATATGACGCTAATATCACGCGTATAGGTAAAAATGACAGTATCTGAGGTCATTTATGGACCTGTGTTTAGAGATCAGTTTAGGACACATTTACAGATTTTTTTTTAATATGTTAGGATACATTTCTAGCAGTTTGTAACTTTAAATAAATGAGCCATCATTATTCTGCCTTCATCACTGGCTGAATTTCTTAACGTCAATTAATTGCAAGTTTGCTACAATAGAAAACTATTTTCTCACCAAAAACAATAATCAATCTGTCCTTTAATTTTCTCTTAGTGGGTTTTAATCGGTGATCATCAGATCATAACATGCAACGTAAACTTTTTTCCTCTTTCACACATTTCTGGTGTTCCATTTATTTTCTAAAGGAGAGTGGTGCATAAATAAAACAACTTTTTAAACAGCAGATTCATTGATGGTTGCCAGGGTTCATGCTGGGTCTTAAAAAGCCTTAAAGGGATACTTCAGCATTTAGCATCAAGCTTTGTATCAGTAGAAAACCAGCAGTATATTTCAAATGACCGTGACACCCCCCCCCCTACATATCCCCCTGAGAAACGTATAAATGGTCTTAAAAAAGTCTTAGAGATTTGAATTTAACTTGAAGAAACCTGAGTAATGTTAGCGATGCACGCTACAGGTATCGGCCCTGATACCTGTAGCGTCCTTATGTACTGTATCGGTTAAAGTTAACTGATACCATGAACCGATACTTAAAATGTGGAAACTGCAATTATTTAGCTGAAAATGTTTATTTTCCATTATATATATATATATATATATATATATATATATATATATTATGGCTGGGCGTTAAAGTCACTTTATTTGTCGCTAGCCGCCTTTTTCTGAAAAACAGTTGGTAAAGGAGTCAAAACACTTGCTAAATAGAGCTACTTGTTAGCAGTGCTTTCCCCCTCTATCATATGACTGTGTGTAGTCACTTGTCCGAAGGCAACTCTCATTTCTTAAAGGGGCAGGAGCACTGTTAAACTAAAACACGTGTCTTCATTCTATTACGTACCGAATTTACTGGAATGGGCAAAATGGCATCAGTATTGGTAAAAAAAAAAAATCTATAACACCCAGCCTATATATACATTTAATTAGTATTTGGTATTATTGCCTTTAAACTGTATGACGTGGGTCAAACCTTTTGGATATCTTTCCACAAGCTTCTCACAATAGTTTGTGGGGATTTTGGCCCATTCCTCCTGACAGAACCGGTATAACTGAGCCAAGTTTGTAGGTCGCCTTGCTCGTACACTTCTACCTTGGATCATTGTCCATTTGAAAGACCCATTTGCGCCCAAGCTTCAACTTCCTGGTAGATTTCTTCCGATGTTGCTTCAATATTTCCACATAGTGTTCCTTCTTCATAACACCATCTATTTTGTGAAGTGTACCAGTCCCCCCTAGTGCAAAACAACCCCACAACATGATGCTACCACCCCCATGTTTCAAAGTTGGGATGGTGTTCTGAGGCCTGCAAGCTTCGCCCTGTTTCCTCCAAACATAACATAAGTCTCATCAGACCACAGGACATGTTTCCAAAAAATACGGTCTTTATCCTTGTGTGCATTAGCAAACTTTAGTCTGGCTTTTTTGTGTTTCCTTTGGAGTAAAGGCTTCTTTCTTGCAGAGCAGCCTTTCAGCCCTCTTCTTACAGTACTCATTTCACTGTGGATAATGAAACACTTTTACCATCTTCAGCCAGCATCTTCACAAGGTCTTTTGCTTTAGTCCTTGGGTTGTTCTGCACATATCGGACCAAACTGTGTTCATCTCTGGGACCCAGAATCCGTCTCCTTCCAGAGCGATATGATGGTTGGATGTTCCCATTATTCTTATACTTGCGTATAATTGTCTGAACAGATGAATGTGGCACCTGCAGGCATCTGGAAATTGCACCCAAGGATGAACCAGACTAGTGCAAGTCCACAATTCTCTTCCTGATCTCTTGACTGATTTCTTTGGATTTTCCCACGATGATTCACAAGGAAGCAGTATGTTTCAAATGTGTCCTTTATTACATCCACGGGTGTGTCTGTAATTAACTCAAATGAGGTCAATTAACCTATCAGAAGCTTCCAAAGAGATCGCATCATTATATTGGCTTTCCCAAATTGTTTAAAGGCATAGTGATCTTAGTGTATGTAAACTTCTGACTTTGAAAAAAGTGATTAAAAAAGGTCTGAAAAAATCCTCCTCTTTTTATTTTGACATTTAGCAAATAGAAATAATTGTATTAATTTTAATTGACCTAGAATAGGAAAAGTTTATTCCGATTTCATGTTGGACAGTGAGGAAAAAAAAGGAAATGTGCATTTCCACATAGTGCATGTAAACTTTTGGTTTCGACTATATATCCCTTACAGTTGAAGAGTAACTTTGACCTCTACCTGCTTTGTAGGTGGGAAGAAAACTTCAAAAATCGGCAGTCTAATACTTGTTCTCCTCACTGTATATATATATTTCTATATTTCACAATCATTTATTGTAACAAGCAGAGAAGAAAGCTGTCTCCAATTTGTTGCATTTTTGTGTGTGGTGGAAGTATCTGCATTGGTACTTGGTATCGGCAAGTACTCAGATCCAAGTATTGGTATCGTATCTGTTTGAAAACAGTATTGTGCGCTCCTAGTGCCTTTTCCTCCCGGCACACAGGTTCTGTAATTCAGTACTGTTTGGATTGGTATCGGCAGATTACCAACCTCAGATATCGGTATCAGAAACAAAAAAAAGTGGATTGTTGCATCTCTTAGTAACGTACTTTGTGAAATGATAATTTGCTGACTTTGATCCTGTTGAATTATCAGAGGGGAAAACGGACTTCTACGCCCGCAAACGCCTGGTTGTGCAGGACAAAAACAAGTACAACACTCCCAAGTACCGGCTGATAGTCCGGCTCTCCAACAGGGATATCTGCTGCCAGGTTAGTGATACCACACACACATACACACACAGTTAAACCCTCCTGAGTTGCAATGTTTTTAATAATGATCTCATGTACCTGTTCACTTACATCGTCCAGATCGCCTACTCAAAGATCGAGGGAGACCACATCGTGAGTGCTGCTTACTCCCACGAGCTCCCCAAATATGGCATCAATGTGGGCCTCACGAACTACGCCGCAGCCTACTGCACTGGCCTTCTCCTGGCCCGCAGGGTAAACACACGGCCGCATGTGTTTTTGCAGCAGTGTAGGGTGTCCCCATCTGATTTCTAAACCCTTCACATCTGTTGTCACTTTGCAGCTGCTGCATAAGTTTGGCATGGATCAGGTGTACGAGGGTCAGGTGGAGGTGACGGGAGATGAGTTCAATGTGGAGAGTGTGGATGGGCAGCCAGGCGCCTTCACCTGTAACCTGGATGCAGGGCTAGCCAGAACCACCACAGGAAACAAGGTGTTCGGAGCCCTGAAGGGGGCAGTGGACGGAGGACTGGCCATTCCTCACAGGTCAGTGTACAGAAACCACAGAGGAGGGGGAATGGGAAAAGGATGAATTTTTCAATGTGTGTGGTACAGAAATGTTTATGTTGAACAACCTCGAGAAAGAGACGAATCTGTTTGCAGCAGAGCTTATTCTCTTCTCAGATCAGCTCACATTCAGAAGAATGCATCAAGAATTAATGAACATTTTCATGTAGGTTTCATGCACAACAAGCGCCCAGCCCATACAGGCTTATATGACACTATTAACAAAAAGTGGCTGTTCATTTACCGAAACAGTTGACACAGCAGGATATACGCACCGACACACGCACTATTAATTTTGCCAACAGAAAAATGTTGGAGAGTAAAACAAAATCTTAAATGAATCTTCAACATCTAAATCACATTAAACAGACAGATGTTGCTCCTCCATTTGCCCTTTGCATCACCCTACCTCAACTGAAAGAGAACCCCCCCCCGGTCTGTTGTGCACAGAAAGATTGCTGCCCTCTCTAAATTACTTTAATTGCAATTACCAATTATTATTAATGTAACTACCATTAACATAAGGCTACATCACAAAATAATCTTTGAATTGAACATAACTTCTTAGTTTTAGCTTTTTGATCATATGGTTTACTTAAATGTTGTAATTTTATACTGGGATTTTTTTTATTAATAAAATATTGCTGAAACATAATTTGACTAAGGATATCTATTAAACTTTTTCCAATGGAAAAAAAAAAGTGGCGAGTCTGTCACCAGGTAAATGAATGCGAAGGTGATTCCACAATGGAATAACTTCTGTTCTCTGATCAGACAGGGCTTCCTCCCCATATCACCCTCTATGGGAGCCCAAGTGATGTACTAATGTACCCCCTGGATCAGAGCACAGTACCCCCTGGATCAGAGCACAGCACATTAGCTGACGCTAGCAAGTCGCTATTGGCTAAGCTAACGCTCGACCAGGGCTTGGATAGATGAAGTAACTGGAGCGGAGCTAAAGCCGCTCTTTCTACTCTCAAATCACTGGTGATGAAATTTTGAGTTCCCTGAGAGTTAAGTCCACATTCGCATTGTAAACAACAGGACCGCTGTCAGCTGCATTTTGCTCGGTCCTTTCTGGAGCATATCGTATTTCTGCAGTAACTATAAAGAGTCACTAGATGGCGGCAAGCCTCCGTTGGCATTAAACAACACTTACTGTAAATAAATGATTTAAACATTAATGCTTAATGTGATACATTACACACGAATAATAACAATTGCATCAATTTTGTTTTTTAGAATAAGATTTACTGGACAAAATTTTATGAATAAAACAAGTGTAAAAATGACATGGGGTTTAAGTTTATTTTATTTTTTATATCGAGAATTGAATCGTGACCCTAAAATTGAAAATCGAATTGAGGATTTGGAGAATTGTGATACTTCTACCATTTATAAAACATCGGGGGTGAATATGATATGCCTTTGCTCTCATTACAGATTGAGCTTTTCTGTGAGTTTTCCATGAGGTTTGGTGGCGTTTATGGGAATTTTTGACCCATATGAGGGTAGGTTATGTTGGACAAGACTGTCCTATCGATTCGATTCTCGATTTTTATTTATTGTAATTTTTCCTTTTTACAGTAGAGCCCTATTTCATTTTTAGACTAGTCTACGATCATTGGTTTTATTCATTACACTTTGTACAGTAAATGTTGTTTTAAAAGACTAATGTGATGCAATTTTTATTACTCTTGTGTAATGTATCACATTAGGCATTAATGGTCAAATTGAAATAACTTATTTACAATAAAAGTGTACGAGTATTGTTTAAATGACAGCTTTCTGTATTGACATAGGTCTCCAACCATACTACTCAGTCAAATACGCATGCTGTGAAATCTGTTGGATGTTTATGTAAATTATAAAGTATAAATAATGACTTATAGACTCACGAAGAGGAGTGGAGGATACCACTCAGTTACCGATATAAGATGATATAAGAGTGGACGGGTACAAACGTTTTTTGTTGCCTTTGACCCATATTTTGTTATTTTTTGTTTAGTATGTTAAACGTATTAGCACAAAATGGTCCTTACCCTGTAACATTTGTCGCTGGAAATGATGCTGGCTGGTCCGGCAACAAAACTGGCATTCAGACGGCGTTTTGTCATTGCAACTACAACCTCAACACACTAGATGTCGCTTTGGTGCCCATGTTTCATATTCAACCTTTAAGAGACGTATTATGAATGTCACTTCTTTCATCATTTTGTGTTGCCATGTGGGTCTACTGTCAGAAATCTTGTGCCTCTACAAGCTGTTTGGAAAAACGTCTTAGTATATCACAATACGCTGAATTGGCATATAACTTTCTCTAACTATGCCCAATTCCATGCCATTCTCATGTGTGGAAGCTCCACATCTCCAGCACATCTTTCTGGTTCTTTGCTTCTCAGTGATGATAAACTGTATGCTGAGCAAAATGTAGTTGGTCCTTCATTTGCATCAGTTGATGTTTTCTGTCCTTTTCAAGACGGGGCTGAGAGAAGCAAACTGAACCAAACCAAATACGTGGAACTGGGTTACTGCTGACTTATTGGATTCTATTTCAATATGCCAGTGTCCATGCTCCACTTCCTGACTCTACCTTTTGTTTTCGCATGCAGCTTGAAACGCTTCCCTGGTTACGACACAGAGAGCAAAGAGTTCAACGCAGAGATGCATCGAAAACACATCATGGGGATGAATGTAGCAGATTACATGTCGTACCTGATAGATGAGGACGAGGAAGCCTACAAGAAGCAGTTCTCCCGCTTCATCAAGAACGGAGTCACACCAGACACGGTACGACCGGGTCTCCGGTCTCATAAAGAGATTAAGCTTTGTGAACATTTTGCTTCCCGGTGATGATAAACAACCCGCTGAGCTAAATGTAGTTGGTCCTTCATTTGCACTGTCTGATGTCTACTGTCCTTTTCAAGACGGGGCTGAGAGAAGCACAAACAACTCATTGTGAATGGTGAAATACTCCGATCTGTTGTTTTAAGTGTTCCATTTTTTATTTCAGGTAGAGGAAATGTATAAGAAAGCACACGCCGCCATCAGAGCGAATCCCAAACTTGAAAAGAAACCTAAAAGAGATGTCACAAAGAAGAGGTGGGTTCTAGATTGTGTTTGAATGGCTGTTTTGTTAACTTGACATGCCTAAATCACTTTTGTTTTAAAAAATCTGCATGTTTAATGACAGATGCCTGGTGTTATGTTGTATAAAAAAAATCCTTTCTAAAGGAATTGAGTTCTCTCTCGACTGATGTAGCGAATCCTAATGAATTGGCTTTTTGTCTGTTGTGGTGCAGGTGGAACCGCGCCAAGTTATCCCTGGCACAGAGGAAGAACCGCGTCGCCCAGAAAAAGGCCAGCTTCCTACGAGCACAAGAACAAGAAGAGGGGGACGGTTAGGGGCATAACATCAAATAAATATGTTCAAGTCAACCTTGTCTCTCTGCTGTCAGTGTTTCATCATAACTGCTCTCACACTTAGATTTTTCAGGTACCATTATAACTGATGGATAATTTAACAGTAATAATAGTTATGGAAGTGGATATGAACCGTTTGCAGGGGTCCCCAACTCCTGGCCTCAAGGGCTGGTGCCCTACCAGTTTTAAATGTGTCTGCTCCAACACAGCTGATTCAAATAGCCCAACTTCCTCCTCAGCATGGCAAAGTTCTGCTAATGAGCCATCATTTGATTCTGGTGTGTTGAACCAGGGAAATAACTAAAACCAGCAGGATACTGGGCCTGGAGTTGGGGATTCCTGCGTTACAGTAACTAAAGGTTTCCCTTAAAGTTCAAATTCCTAGTTGGAAATGTCTCTTAAACCAAAGCTTAGAATACAAAATGGCTGCCTTGCAATGAAACCTTTAGGGATGGTTCCAATAAAGTTTGTTTATACTTCTTGGTTCATTTCTAAAATATCACACACACCACCTTACATTATCATATATAGTTAACGTGTTACTAAAGTGTTTAAAAGTACAAAAGAAATGAAAGAATATAAGTTTTTGATTAATCTCATCCAAATTTAGACTGAAAAAGAGGTAATTTTAATATAAGATTATTAACCTTTTACTTTAGAGGCATACAGAATTTGGTCGGGGATTTTTTTGCATCCGTTATTAAAGGAGCAATATTGTATGGAGGTCAGCCTGAGGCGTTGTGGAAGAACCAGGTTGTAATGGCAGCTTTCAGCCCTGAGGGCTGTCCTATGAAGCGAGCTAATCTAAAAAACCAGGCTAGCTTTTACAACGTTGGCTCAATTTCCTAAAATTCAGTTCCACAAACTGGGCTAACCTAGAGGCTGCTCATTACTATGGCAATGAAAAGTGGGTACCTTTTTTAATGTTTAACTCTTAGTTTTAGTGCAGCCGTTTGGAAATTTATCTTAAAAAACTGAAATATCACATGGTCTGAAGTATTCAGACCCTTTGCTTGCTCCAAAGCCTATCCTTTGTTATTTTAGCTATGTGCTTAGGGTCAGTGTCCTGTTAAAAGGTGAGCCTTTGGCCAAGTCTGAAGTCCTCAGCACTCTGGAAGAGGATTTCTTCCAGGATAACTCTTCACTTGGCCGCATTAATCTTTCCTTCAATCCCAACTAGTCATCCAGTCCCTGTATCTGAATAATACCCCCACATGATACTTCCACCAACATGTTTCACAATACGGGCAGGTGATGAGCAGTGGCTGTTATTTTTCTATTCCCACAAATCCTGCATAGAATTAATGCCAAAAGTTCAATGTCTGTTTCATCAATTCATTCAATTATTTTGTGAACTTTGCCAGATCAGTGCCTTGCCACATTTGTGTCTCTGAGCTCCTTGGGCAGTTCCTTTGACCTCATGATTCTCATTTGCTCTGACATGCACTGTGAGCTTTAAGGTCTTATATAGACAGGTCTGTGCCTTTCCTAATCAAGTCCAATGAGTTTATTTAAAAACACCTGGGCTCCAATAAAGAAGCAAAACCATATCAAGAATAAAGAGAAGTCCCATTCTCGCTTAGCATCGATTAACAGGGCTGGCTTAGATTAGTTTTGATGCAGATGGGCTTGACTTTTTAGGCCTTGCTTGAATTAGTGGGGATTGAATTCACCTGAGCTTTGTGTAACTTAAAAAGCCTGACATGAATTTTATGCTAATTCAGGCGAGGAGATTTCAAATTAGCCTTTTTTTTAAGCTCTTTTTGTGGGATACCTCTCTGGTGTCTCAGCTTATGTTTGACAATAGCAAAACACCAACACACACAACCACAAAAAAAACAACCCAACCAACAAAAAAACCACCAAAAACAATGTGCAGCAGAAACATTGAATGTCGTCTCCTGCTCTCACTTTGGCCTAAATAAAACATGGTGGACCAGCAGAGGAAATCATTGACTGGAAACTTACTGGTTTTCAAGCAGTTCTTAAGACCCACGATTTCCAAATGAAATGCAACATTTACTTCTGAAGGACTTTGGGCCTCTGAACAACAGTATTGTTTTTACAGTAGGGAGCAGCTGATAAGCATTTCAAAAGCTTAAATAAGACCTGAACTATGACCCAAAATTATTAAAAGGTTGAAAAGGAGCCTTCATGTATGCAGAGCAGGACCACAGAGCAGAGGGAGGATGTTTTAAAACATCTCTTTCATCGAATATTGTGGCAATATCTGGTGATTTTAATTATGCTTTGCTGTCTTCTAGACTTCCAACATTTCAACAGTTTTTCAACTGCTCCACAAGAGAAAACACCTTGGATTTGTTTTATGGAGATGTAAATGATGCTTATATGTCAAAACCAAGACCTTCTCTGGGACAATCAGATCACAATTTTTCTTTCTCTATTCAGAGTATAAAACAATTATTTGGAGGCAATCTCCAACAAAGAGAACTGTTAAACGGTCACATAAAGCTGAAGACGCCCTGAAGGTTTTTTTCTGAGTCCACAAACTGAACGACTCTTTGTCAGTTAAATGGAGAGGACATCAATGCCATGACTAAGTGTGTGACTGACTACATAAGCTTATGTGTTGACATCATCCCCTCCAGAACCGTGAGATGCTTGCCTGATAACAAATCCTGGATCACCAGTGAGCTGAAGGAACTGCTGAAAAAGAAAAAAAAAGCCTTCAGTGTTGGAGATAAGGAGTTATTAAGTAGTATAGAGAAGCAAATTCAAGATCAGAGATAGTAAAAAGGCTTACAGGAAGAAGCTGGAAAGCCAATTACAGAGGAACAATATCAGAGATGTTTGGTCTGGAATGAAAAATATCACAGGCTTTAAGCACAGGAAGGACTGGATACAGTCCGGTACAGAGCCAATGAACTGAACACATTCTTATATAGATTCAGTTCAGGAACAAGCTCAGCATCTTCTCCTGTCCCCGGCCAAACGAAAATCCCACTCTTCTCTGACCCACACCTGTCCTGTAACACCTTAGATGTTTTATCTTCCACCTCAGTCATAAACTCTTTTACTTCTACTCTACTTCTTGTCTTCAACCAAGTCAGGAGATGCTGCTACCCCCTTTTATCTCTCTCTTTCACCTGTCTGTCTCCACAAGTCAGGTAAAGAGGCAGCTGGAGATACTGAACGGAAACAAGACTTCAGGTCCAGGTGTTGTCAGCCCCAGAGTCCTGAAGACCTGTGCAGAGCAGCTCTGTGGGGTTCTCCAGCACCTCTTCAACCTTAGCCTGATCCAGGAGTAGGCTCCAGTATTGTGGAAGACATCCTGCCTTGTTCCAGTACAAAAGAAAAGTCACCCATCAGTCATTAATGACTATAGACCTGTCACCCTGACATCCCACATAATGAAGGTCCTGGAGAGACTCCTGTTGCCCGACCTGAGTAAGCACACTAGAACCTATCAGGACACCCTGCATTTTGGTTGGTGTTGAAGATGCCATCATCAGCCTGTTTCAACCATCTGGACGAAGCAGGCAGCACTGTGAGAATCCTGTTCTTTGATTTCTCCAGTGCATTTAACACAACTCGGCCTGATTTGCTTTGTCAGAAACTCCTGAAGACACAGGTGGAGGCCTCAACAATCAGCTGGATCAATGACTTACCTGACAAACAGACCACAGTTTGTGAGACTGAAGGATTGTGTGTTAAACCAGCTGGTCAGCGGTACAGGAGCACCACAAGGGACTGTACTCTCACCATTCCTTTTCACTCTGTACACCTCAGACTTCCAGTATAAGACAGAGACTGGTCATCTGCAGAAATACTCAGACGACTCTGCAATTGTCGGGTGTATCAGAGATGAAGCTGAATACAGAGAGGTGGTGGAGCACTTTAGTGTGGAATGGAGTCGAAAAAATTATCTTACCTTGAATGTGAACAAAACAAAGGAGATGACTGTAGATTTCAGAAGAAACAAGGATAAGTCAAAGACATCATGGGAGAAGAAGTGGAGGTGGTTGAGGAATATAAATACCTCAGAGTTCACATGGACAACAGACTGGACTGGAGAATCAACAGTGAAGCTGTCTAGAAGAAGGGACAGAGCATACTGTACTTTTTGAGGAAGCTGAGGTCATTCAAGGTTTATGGCAAAATGCTGCAAATCTTCTACAAGTCTGTGGTGGAGAATGTCGTCTCTAAGTCCCTCATCTGTTGGGGTATCAGCATCAGAGCCAGGGACTTAAAAAGGCTCAGCAACCTGATGAAGGCTGGTTCTATTCTGGGGGAAATTCTGGAACAACTGAAGATGATGCAAAGAAGGATTTTTCATAAAATTTATGAAAAATTATGGACAACACTGAAATCCTCTTCATGAGTCTATCCTACAGCAATAGAGTGGGAGGCTTTGACAGTTTCGGTGCAACACACACCGCTACATGGAATCCTTTCTTCCCACAGCCATAGTGATATACAACAACTCCTGAAGAATCAATGAATTCACTTCTGTGGCATAATTAATATTTTTGAATTGAATTTAATGTCTTGGCCAAAAATTACACAATGTTCTTTATGTTATAAAAAGCCAATTTAATGTCAGCCACAAGGAGATTGACTGTGCGGCTTCCTTTTTTTTTAGATTTTGCTCCAAAGATGACGACTTCTGTCTTGTATGAATTCAAAAGCAGACATTTAGAGTCATCCAAGATTTTATGTCTTCAAGAAATGTCTGTAATTTAAAATATATGGATCATGGTCACAAAGATGTTTTAAATAAACCCAGCATATCATCAAAACCCCAAAACACAAATCTGATAGGTTCTTGGAAATGAAAAACACTTTATAGTTTTTTCCCCCCTCACTCTTTTGCCTGTAACAGATACTGTAGCCCTGGCGCTAACTCTCCTAGATGAAGGATATCTGTTAGAAATTGCAGGTACTAGGCAGTTCTACACAGGGACCAATAAGCAAGGCAAATGTACTATTTTTGCACGCTTTCAGTGACAAGGCAATTTAACTCTTCTTGTAAAGTGCCTTGAGATGACATCTGTTTTGAAACGGCGCTATATAAATAAACTGAATTGAATTGAACATGGGTCAATGGCCAACAGGGGCTTCTTCCCCCCTTTGAATTAGTTTTACTTTGGGTTGAAAATAAAGAAAATATATATAAATTTTATATGATGATATGCATTAGCACATTAACTGGTCCTTTGAACTGATATTTTTTTTACCTTCACAATTTTAATTTAATGCATAAAAATTAGGGTGTTGCACTTTTAGCCTCAGCCATGTTAAGCTAAGATGGTTTTTATCTACTAGATCTGGGCTCTGCAAACTGCAGCTCTGGGGCTACAATTGGCTATTTTTCTCATACATCAAACAATAAAATATTTGCCTGTTTTTTGTTTAATTCTTTTGTTCTGTGCACCCATAAAAAAAAATATTGGCCGGAAAACCGGAAATGGTAGTAACCTTGCAATTTTGCTTGAGTTGCTAATAGCTAAAAGCATTTTGTCATAGTTAGGCCTATTGATGTAATGTGAAATATACAACTTGAATCAGAGCTGGACTTGCATGATTGCACAATGTGATGTACATCTTTGATAAATCCTTGCGGCATCTAGTGTAAAACAGAGCCACCTCCTTATTCTCATACAGTGAGACTGGAAATACTGATGCATATGCTCAAAAAAATGAAAAGTAGACAGTCATCCCTCAAATAAGCCAATTTTCGGAGTGTGATTTTCTTCCTTATGCGTGTCTAACATGAAATTAAATTTCTGGATTTTTTAAATTGGTCCTATGAAAATCTTGAGAAAATGTTTTGAGCAAAAATAAAGTGACGAAATGTGTTAGAGCTATATAGTTTCACTTTTAAAATCAAAGACCAAAATAAACATGTAATTTGTGATTAAATTCATATTTACTGATGTCCAGATGTAGTCCATATGTTTGCTAGCTTGTTTTGCTAACAGTACCTGCAATATAATGGCGCATTCTATTTACCTTGAAAGTCAGAAGTCCGAGCTCGGTTTGGCGTCACACCCGAGTAAACAGTGTTCCAGTAACGTTGGATAAGTTGGGAATATGGCGACGCCCAAGTAGCTGTAGTACCTCTTACACACATCGTTGTAAAACGTAATTTCATTACACAAACACCCCTTTTATTTTGTTAATATTAGAGTTGGACGCTCTACATTTAGGATTTTAGATAAATCCGAACTAGCGTGTCCTGTAAAATAGAAATTTTTCCACCCCAGCAACTATTGTCGATGTGTTGAGCGCCCATATTGAAAGTCAAAGGTGGAGCAAAAAAAAAAAATCTCCAACGTGGGAAGTCCCACTTTGGAGGGCGGTCCAGTTGATTTTTCCCACTCGGAAGTCGGAATTTCCGAATAAAAATAGAATGCACCACTGGTTGCATCTTATTTCTGTAAAATGGTCAAGATGGTGGACATTTTAAGATCCAAATCTTGACTTTATGGGAACATGGAACATTAGTGATGATCCTTACTTCCTTGTGTAGTGTTGCCTACTTCAGTTCATACTCAAAGTTTGAAACCATTTTAAAATAATTTTCTCTAAATTATGTTTAAAACAAAGTTCAGCCTGTTTAAACAACTTATTTTAACTGCTAGTGCAAATTAACTTGTGGCTAGGCGCACAACGAGGACCTGGGTGGGATTCGATCCCACGATTCCCAGGTGAGAGTCATGCGCACTAGTCAGCCAAAAGAATGTCCCTATGGCCAAGCAGCCAGGGTACATGATAAATTAGAGCCATAGTGACAGGACCTGCACACTGTCACAAACTGGTTATCACATATTGAATCAGGATTTTTAAGTAATCATTACGATGACATTGCATTCATGACAGTAAGTGTTGTGGCATTTAATTGTGCAAAAAACATGCTTTAAAAAAAAAGGTAAACTTGATCAAAACTCAAGGCAGAACTGACTGTAATCTTTGTGTTCTACCAGTCAGCTATGTGTCCAATTTAGTGGTTGAAGTCATATTTTAATTCAGCTACAGTGAAAAGGAACCCCCCCCCCCCCTCCAAAAAAAAAAACATTAAAAAAAGAATACAGCATCAAATGATTGAGTTCACATTTCCACTGATGGTAAACACTATAAGAATAACTTCAGCATTATGTGTGACAGAGAATCCAAAAAACTAGACTAGTTTACAGCTCTTTTCAGTGAGGGATACAAACATGGGAGATTTAAATATGGTGTTTACTGTGTAAGAAAAGAAATGCGAAAAGTGAATAAGGAACAGATACACAGCATAACTCGATGTGTCCTGATGTGTCTCATTTAGAGATCATTTTGAAGTAAATAAACAGCCATGATTCCTCCAGACAGTAACAATGGAGAACATCTCAACTTTTGTTACTTCAAAAGTGATTATAAAAGAGTTCTGTCAAGACATTTGGGCGGCCATGAGGAGAACAAACTCAGATGGAATAAGGGTAGTATAATTTTTAAATCTTTTTGTACACAGAGACATCATTTATAAAAGGAAAGAACATTCAGCACAATTTTCTGCAGTGGTATCGTCTTCATACATTTCTCATGATTGATGCATTTGCTGTTCTCATACCCTAAAAATATGAAGACAGGAGGGCTTATCTTACCATTTTAAAACAGAACTTTGACAAAAACATTCCTGTCTTTAAGAACATTTTCAAATAAAGACACTGAAACCGACATAAAGGCCTGTCACTTGAATATTTTGCTGGTTCTGTTCAATTACAGATTGGAGTTCAGAGGTAGAGTACAGCATCGACATGCTGATGTTCCACCAACTTCAGCCAATTTCCACCTGGACGATACAAAGCTCTTCTGCTCTTCATTTCTTAGCTGTTAGCCCGTACAGTTATGTTTGAAATGACAGTCCAATATCACACTAATCACTCTGTAGTAGAAATATTTCTACACGGTAAAATTATTTACTCAAAGGTGTAGTAAAGTAATAGAAAACCACCAAACATGGCCTGCATGCTGCTAACTTTGGCTAACAGAGTACTTATCAGGGAGTGTGTTCAAAATAATAGCAGTGGGTTATTCAATCAGTGAGGTTCTTCATTTAGTGATATAGAATTATAAAAACATTGTGTCCTTATTCAATCGCGTGCTGGTTTCTCTGTAAATCAGACTAATAACTTAAAATGTGTGTGTTGTAAAAATATTAATAAATAGGTATCTACATTCAGTGAATACTTCCTAAAGTCAAATAGTATTGGACATCTTTTTACACTGTAATTTGGTACTGTGCATATACAAATTGATTTGAGTTTATTGAAAAAATAATATTCAAGAACACAGCTGTTGCATAGAAGGTTCTATGAATGTAGCCACCCGAACTCTAGAGGTCCACATAAATAGATACAGAGGGCCAGTTTTGGCCCACGGGCCTTGAGTTTGACATATGTGTTTAAGATCAACAACATTAACAATATGGAGCTGGCCAGTCAAAAATTCCAGACCTCAATCAAACATCTGTGAATTGTTTCCCAAAATTCCTAGTAAAGATTGCCTCAAACGTTCCACAAGTAGGTTGACTCCATGCAGCACAGAAAGTGAATTAAACCTCACAAACATTTAAATTAAAAGTTTTGTTCAGTTATTTACAGAACTAAACCAAGCATTTTTTTTACCTTACATTAAATATTTAGGTTGGTAAGAAAAAAAAAATCCAGAGTTTTTTTTATAAGATTACCTTTTTCTCAATTTCTGTACAAATGTGATGAATTTTCTTCATAAATTGTTTTGGAACAAAATGCTGAATTTCTGTTTATGGTAATAAATTAGAACTTTACCATCTTCATAAAATCACACTTATATTATTTTGAACACCAACTCAAAGACTCATTGCAATCTGGGATTCCTTACATAGAAACCTTTAACTGATTGGAATGTTTGTATAACTGTCTTAAAATCGCTTTTAGTGTAAAGTGCCTTGGCGATGACATCTGTTGTGAATTAACGCTATATAAATTAACTGAATTGAGATACATATGTAGTTAAACCTTCACTAGAATGACAAAAATTAGGTGTGCTACCAGTAATCATGCTTTGGGGACATGATTGGTTTATTTTGATCTTACATTCAAATGTGGCTTCAGCAGATTAACAGCTGATTGACCTTTGAGTAAACAGGGTCATTAACTTGTTACTGTGACTTCTGTTGAAAGTCTTTTAGGATTCAATAGAGTATTGGTGCCATCTATTTGTCACTCCCAATATAGACAGCTTTCCCCCCCATTCCCAAACCAGTTATTAAAAGTCTTTCAGATCATTTTACTGCTAAAAAAACCCCAACAGTACCACAGTTTGATCCATCTGACCAAAGTTGTTCCCTTTGATTAGAGGAAACTGGACAGGACATTTAGGAACAACCCAGGAACCACAAAAGCTCAAGTCCATAGGAAGCCAGGGTCTTCCTTTGGGTGAAAAGAAGACAAAAAATAAACTATTAGGTCACAAAGACCACACGAGTGTTATGAGGAACCAAGGTGATGTTTTGAAACATCAGAGCCTTGTACTTGCTGTAAAGTATGGTGGTAGCATCATGCTGCGGGTCTGCTTCAGACTGCATATTCTTTGACAACAGCTAGATGGCTGAACCTAAGACACAACAGTACAATGATCCCAAACATACGCAAACTGGTTTTGAAATAAACATTGTCTGTCTGTACAATCACTCTGTCCTGAAAAAAAAAATTACAGTTCAAAAGCAGGAAATTAAGCACAGCAATTTAATCCTATGACCAGCTCCCAACTTTCAGGTTACAGCTTCGGCAATGACCTAACATGTATATATTATATATTTATTATCACAAAAATAAACTGAAAGCAGAGCTTCTCTATAAGAGAATAGTAAGAACACTGTCATAGAAGGGTAATCTAGAAAGCTGTACCACAGTTTACTGTTGCAGCTCAAAATCAGTGTCATGCTGCCTCATTTTGTAGTTTGTCTTCCTATCTCTGTGTGATCGTACTAAAATCATAGTTTGTGTTTTAAACATGTAGGAAAGAATCCCGTTTTCTAACCTTGAAAACTAGTTCCGTTTAGTAAGATATAAAAACCAGTTCTAAGTTTTCTTTTTAATATACATGTTCTTTTTGTATAGAGTAGTTTATTAAGTGTAGTTAAAAAAAAATAAAGCAGTGCAGTGCTTGTTGTGGTCCTCTGTGGATTTGATCAAATGCTTTAAAAAGTGCACTTTGATTTTCTAATACTTAATAAAAAAAACATGTCTTTCTCTGTATAATAGCATTCCACTGTGGTGAAAAAAAAATATAGTGATTTTTCTCAGATTTGCCTGATGGGAACAGCCTAAGGTTTTAGGCCCCAGATTTTTAGAACAGTAGGAGAGACGTTTAAGCAAATGTATCATTTATAAGTAAGAGATGCACAGATAATTTGTTGATTTTTATCTTAACCAGAGGTTAGCGGTGAAAAACTTAAAAATCCAATGTTTTTCCAGGCAATGAATCTAACACAGCAGTTGTTAGCAAGCAGCACTGATACAAACGCTCGTCGGTTTTGGACTGTCACTCAATCAATGTTTACACTGAAAGTCGAATGGTTGCCTTAGTCCGACTGAAATCGAACTTTAAAATGCATGTACACACCTTACACCACACAGTATGAGGGATTGCTGTGGTTGCAGGCCTGTATCAAAAGGGCTCAACCCCACGTCAACGACTTCATGCAATCTGCTTGGATTCCTTACATAGAAAACTTAACTGATTAGAACGTTTGTATGATTGTGTTGAAATGACTTTTGTTGTAAAGTGCCCTGAGATGACATTTGTCGTGAATTGGTGCTGTATAAATAAACATGAATTGAATTAGCTTGACTTAAGTCGAACCGAAGTGGAGTTTGAGAAATTGGACTAAGATAATTTGATTGGAAAATCTAATTTTTCTGTATATCCTTTTTTTACTCCATCTGCTTCACTCATTTCAGCATTTGTTTACCAGCTGTGTGACTCTAGTCCAACAGAAGAATGTCAGCACAAAAAGGGCACAAGTCGCCACCGAGCATTTGGAACTCGAACACTCTTCATTCAATAATTCAATTTTCCGTGTGACATGTAAACTGGGACTCGACTCAACTCTGGCTAAGCAATTGGTCCAGTTACTGCCAAAAACTCAATTTAGATGTGCATGTAAATGTAGTGATAAAGACTTGATGTTAGCCATTTTTTGTTTTCAGTTAGTTGTTTAAAATGAAGGGAGATGATAGACAGGCAAAGAGGGAACCGTTTTTGCAACAGATGGAGACTTGTCTATGGCTGCAGGAGGGCAAAAGAGCGAGGCCATCTGGAAAGAACAGGAAGGTTAAACATATTAGTTAAAGTTTTTACTGTTTGAGCTATCATCCTTTGCCTGTAAGGGAACATTCTGAATTTGGAGATGTCTAAGTCATAGTATATATTTTCAAGGCATTGCACTTGAAGACTAATCTTTTTTTTATGCTAGTCGCTAATAAGATGCTAAAATCCTGCAGAAAATGCCCCCAATGTTTTATCTTGCAGCTAGTGCTCACTGGCTGTTTCCTCTGCTCCTATAAAATATTACCGCTCACAGAAAAAAAGCTAAAAAAATGTTTTGACTTCTGTCCCAGGATCACCTCATACAAGGTTTTTTTTAATCTATTCATTTATTTTTGGAGAAACTGTAAAATGAAAATTGGTAATTATTTATAAAAAAAAAAAAAACTAGATTGGAAATTGGCCCCAAAGCTCTCATCAGTACATCTCTGTTAGTGTTACAGAGTGACAGATAGGACTTCATTATACAATCTACTCATAAATCACAGCATTCTTCTAACTCAGTACAACTTTTTAGAGACCTGATGAGCACAGTTTTAGAATGACAGCATCACCTCACATCATGAATCCTTGGTGTGTGAAATCTGTTTCCACAGCAGAGCTTTCAGGTTGTTGAGGATGAGTGAGTGTTCCATGTTCATTTGTCCAGCGTTCCCTCTGAGAGCCATGCAGGCATACAGTTGTCTCTCCAGTTCCTCTCTCATTTCTGAAGGCGCCCCACGCAGGATGTAGTCCTTTAATACCCCGCATGCTTTTGCCAAGTTGGGCTGGACTGGCTCCTCCCTGCAACGCTTCTCAGCCAGGTCACAGGACGTCTGGCAGTCCACTCCGTACTTGCAGTCGGTGTCCGTCTCACACCTTAGGACTCTCATGGTGTGCCTGAACTCCTCTTCAGGTACCACCACTCTGGTGTTGGTGAGACGGAGCTCATGGCGGTCGGTGTAACTGAGGTGCACCGCGGCGAGGTCGCAGATCAGAAAGCTCCCGTAGGTGCCATGGAAGATGTCCTCCACAAGCTCCAGCAGGCCCATGGAGATTTTGGCTTTGCGAGGCCAGGAAGGGGTGAACCACTGGTCCATGGTGCGCTGCAAACCTCCAGGCACCCAAGCAACAAGAGGCCAGGGCAATGAGAACCCATACAAGGGTGTGTTGGGGATCAGCTCTGTCATGTAGAGGTCTCCGCAGTAGCCAAGGAGGCGGGGAGTATGTCCACGGTCCTGGAGCAGCAGGCCCCACAACACCTTGATGAAGAGGGTAGAAAGCTGTCTCACCACAAGGCTAAAGTAAACATTCAGCATCAAAATTAAAATAACAATATAACAAAGTAAGCAACAGGTTACAGTGTCCTACATTAACAATTCACCAAGCAAACATTGGTTCATTCAGCAATACAGACTGTCCTGTCCTATGTAGACAGTTTAAAAAAAAAAAAAAAAGGTAAAAAGTTTGGGCACCTCTGATGAAGACAAATAATTCTTTGAGTCATTTAGCCAAAATAACTAGAGGAACATTTGGATTAATTGAGTCACGCCTTTTAAACCTATGACTACTAGAAGATGTCAAGTGTTGTGCTGGTAGAATCAAGCTGAAGGTCTCTTGCAAGGCTAAAAAGTACTGCCTTGAAACACACATCAAAATTATCCATCAATTTAAGTCAACAGCTAGATGTCTGGCACATGGACACACTCGATTGTTTAAACAGGACAATGAAAGCCAAACACACATCAGCACAAGCTTTGCAACAACTGAAGCTGGGTTCACACTGTGCGTTCCTCAGCCGTCTCAAAGACGGCTTCATGCCACACTGTGCAAGTTCCACTTTGCACCAGAGATGTGATCAGAGATATGGATGGCCGTGGGTTTCAGATTGTCAAACTGCACGACGTCTAGCTGTAACAGGATGTGCCAAAAGTCCAACGTCAGTAACACAGAGAATGTCACTGAAAGCTGACAGGTGGACAGAGCCATGGTGGTGACAAGGAAATATAAGCAAGCGCTAGCTTTGTTAATACTTTTGTTTCTAGACTAAATCAAATGACAAAAGAAAGACGAGGAAAATGATGAAGAAAAGACTTATCTGGACACGCTCATGGTTGGGCAAAATGAGCTTGAGGCAGAGTGTGATTCCGGCTTAAAGCAGGGAAACATCAAGAATCGGATGCTGTGTTTGAAAATGTGCCTAACAAATAAGAGGGTATGGTAAGAATCCTCAATTGCCCCAAACTCAACTCAGTCCAAACCTTATAGACTATGACTAACAGTGGTGATGAGCAGGAAATCAAGCAAATAAAGGCAGTTCCACCATTTCTGATACAAAGATTTACTAACACTTAGGTTCTTATTTTTAATTGAAGACCAACCTTATTTATCTCATCTAATCCACCACAAGATCCGCCTTCATCTTTAAACTAGAATATTTAAACTGCCATTGTATTATCCTTGCAAGATACCTCATCCATTTGCAGAAGGGCCCACGTTGAACGCGCCTCTGGGAGTGAGACCCGTCCATCTCTGTTGCCATCGGCGACAGAGAGGATCTGGCTGACAAGACTGGGAAGGTCTGCATGGTCTCCAAGCCGGGACTGGCAGAGAAAGAAAGACATTGCAGACTTTTGTCCATGATTGATTTATATCTATAGTCCTAATCAAAAGTTTAAGACCACTTGAAAAATGGCAAACAACACAAAACAGATCATATGGTTTGATCTTAACAAGGTTCAAAGAAGAGTTTCAATATGCCACAAGAAGAAATGGGATCGAGACAAAACACTCTTTGATAATGCAATTTAGTGAAAACAATGCTGAAACAGACGGGCTGTTTTGAAGCTAATCAAGCTTTTAGGACCGCACCTCCCATAAGCACCCCAGAAACAGAAATCAAACTTCCAAACATAAAATCAGTGATGAGTAGCTCCACCGTTATTCTTGATCATTTCCAGATTTTGTTGTGGCATTCCTGATTTAAACGTTTCTAGGAAGTGAGTGGGAACATTTCTCCAAGGGGCAGGGCCGGCCGAAAGTCTTAGGGGGCCTTAAGCAGATTTTGATTCAGGGGGGCCCTCTTTCTGTCAAAACTACCAACCACAATAACAGCGTTTCAATCAAGATTTGGTCTAATCCAGGAAAATAGGCAGAGTTTATTTGGCTGATTCTAAAAATCAATCAGAGGTAATTGTTAATATTAGCTGTGACAATCTGAAGCTCAAACAAAATAGAAAGGATCAGATTGTACCAATGGCAGCATAACAAACAATGAGTATATATTTAAAAAAAATAATTGAAATTCAAAATTTTAAATATAATTAACACTTTTTAATAAATTAAATACACGACATACATTTTTTATTCCTTTAAAGGGTATTTAAATAAAATATTTTTGCAAATTTTTTAACATCTTTAAAATAAATAGAATTTTTATTTAAGAAAAAAATACAATAATTACTGAGAAACTTCTTAGTTACTACACAAAAATTCTAACAATTGAAATTAAAAGAAAATATACACTGCAACAAAACTAATTCAAATAGAGTACTTTCACAAATTCATAAATTTTAACATCTGTAGTCTGTTCAATTTCAGAATTTATGGGGGGCCCTGGATGGGTTTGGGTGGCCCTAGGCAACTGCTTTGTTCGCATTTGCCTTGGGCAAGCTCTGCCAAGGGGTGAAGACAGCCACACGAAGGGCATCTACTGTGTGGAACAGGTGTCTCAAAAGTTTCTCAATTCCATTTAGATCTGGGAAAAAAATCCGGATATGGTCCAAAAGAGCGATGTTATTCTCCTGGAAGAAGTCTAAAAATGTATGTACACAAACACAGCGGTCTGTTTGTTGTTTCTCTACAACTCCTTGTGCTCAAACTCACCAAAAGACCGTTTAGATCAATTGTCCTTTCAATATAAAGCATGTAGTGCCCAAATGCTGCATTACCTACTGATTACAGAAACTATGGAGCATTGTTCTGATGAAACGATCTCTGGCTGTTGTTGAGCTGACCAATCACAGGCATACATTGATGGAGATAGTTAGAAAAATGGGTTGTCGTTGCATAGGTGACGGAGAGCTCCTTCCACTGTGGTCCATAAAAAAAAAACATTCAGGTGGGATCTGCTTGTCATGACAGTAACATTGTAAACCACCAGAACCATGAAGATTAAATTGTTTCTCAGAGAATAAAACTTTCCTCAACTTTTAATGTCCCATGTTTGGTGCTCTCTTGTAAAAGTCTAAGTCAGGGGTGCCCAAACTTTTTCCCTTAGAGGGCCAAAATTAAAGTCTATCAAAGGGCAAAGGACCAAATGTAATAATTTAGTTGAAACACAAATACCAATAGTAAAGAATAGTAAAGTACTTTTAGTTTATTCAACATTCTTTTTCTGTGTAGATAACAACATGACAAATAAGATATATTTATCTATTTAAAACATATCTAAACTTTCTTATTTGATGAAGTTAGCATCGATGTCAGTGAAAAAATATTCTTCCTACCGTCTGTGTATGCCTAACGATGACGCATCATGTTGATAATAGCTGCTTAAGCTAGCAGCCAGCGTGGTAACCTGCAAATTATGGAAGTAGTTTGATTCCATCTGGTGTGGGATTTTTTTGTAAATTGATTAAATATGATAATTTGTGGTGTTGTAAAGTGAACAAATGTAAATATTTGCATAAATCTACAGTACATACCCCTTGTAGACCCTCGTCATTAAATTTGGAACAATAATTGTACTGACTGAACAATGTAGGCTTTTATGTTAAACCCAGGGAAACCACCTGGCAGGCCAAAGTGAATGACTTGGGGGGCCAAAGCTTTTGAAGACATTTTTGTTTTTGAAGCCCTTTAGTTTCAGATGCTATCTGATGGGGCTGCAGTCGGTACAAGTAACAGTCTTTATTTGGGTCGAGCATCACCCATTGTCTTGACGGAATTCCAACTGGATCGTCCAACTAGGTGTTTGTGACATTTCTTTCTGTCTTTCACTTGACTTTTTTGTTCCATAACCCTCACGATCATTTAGGAAATTCCAAAAGACTGTCTTACCACGTCCTACCTCAGTAGCGATGGTGCGCTATAAGAAACCCTGCTAATGCATTTAAACAATCCACCCAGATTCAAAAAGGGACTTTTTTTTGCTTTTGTCATCAGAACGTCATGATAGCGTGACTGTCTGACAGAAAATGACAACGAATCCACAATTTTGCTAAGATTTAAGACCACATGCCTCCAGTTGTAAAAAGCCTGTTTCAGTTTAAGCATCGTTTTCAACAAACTGCATGCTCAAATTGTTTTTGTCTCACTACCATTTCTTCTCTTTGCATGTTGAAGCTCATGCAACATATGATTTCTTTTTTTGCCATTTTTCAAGTTGTATGAAACTTTTGACTGGGAATGTGTTTAAACTTTAGTCACACTCAGGTTGAGGCTCCTCTACCTTGAGATGACTGAAAAGCATCTCTTTGAACTTCTCCACAGAGGTGCCTCTATTAGGCTTATCAAACACTGGGGCTCGTTTCCGTGGCTCCGGTTCTTCGCCCAGCTCATAGTGAACCACCTCCCCCAGCCTGCAGCGGATGATCCCACTGTGGTCCCCCCAGCCTCCTGTGTACACCTGGTGAGAGGCAGAAAGTCAGTCAAACACCACCCATCAGGTCAAATAATGGAGAGAAGTACTTTGAGAAAAAGTAGTAGTGTTTCCCACCTGGTTATTTGGTAGAGTGGACAGACACCTGCCCATGTAGAGAGTTTCTTTTTCACACAGACTGTTGCAAGCCGAGCCATCAATGATGCCTCTCCTGTATTTATCACACTTGGAAAAAAAATATAGGGACTCTTAGAGAATTTCTGGTGGTGCTACTTTACTAACCTAATCTGTGCTGCCATGTTCTTTTCAGTGAGAATACGTGTGTTCTGGCCAAGCATTGCATATTCAGGTTTGATCTAACAGGCAGACTTTGTGTATTTGGTGTGTTTATAAAACTGAGCAAACAGATCCTCAAGACTAATCGAACATGCTCCCCCTAGAGAAATAATGGTGTATCACGAAATCTATCACAGCGCTTATGCTGATGACCCAAACTTTGCACATCATGATCACAGTCCTTTGCAGGTACTAAACAAATCTGTCAATAATATAAAAGTGTCCAGCAGGCTCGCCTCTGTCAGTGCGCCCCAGGGCAGCTGTGGCTACAATGTAGCTTGCCATCCCTAGTGTGTGAATGTTTGCATGACTGGTTGAATGACTGAATGTAGTGTGAAGCGCTTTGGGGTCCGTAGGGACTAATAGTGCGTTCACACCGCCCCAAACGGCAGCGTCAGTTGCGGCAAGATGACATGTAAAGTCTATGGTTGAGTCCGTCAGAGTTCTCTGCGGTGCATTGGGTGCGTTGGCTCCTTCAACTTTTTAAGTGGCAACGTGGTAAACTCAAGCAACACAGAAGTTCAGCTCGCTGAACTTTTGACGTCTTGACGTACTTGACACAGTGCGGCAACCAATTAGAGCGTCTCACTGTGTTTAAAATACATTTTTAGAAATTAAAAGAAAAATTATGGCAATCCAAAATTTGTGTATACACTGACTCCGGATAATGTGTCACTCAACCTGATGACACCCTACAGAGCTGAGGATATGACTCCCACCTCTTACATCATAGGTCAAATTTGTGCCTTTATTAATTTCTGAAATTTTAAATAACCTCAAAAACGTTTCAATAGTCATTTTTATTCAACTTTTTACACGTATCATAGAAATTATTTCACCTGCACCATGCTCTTTAAACTGAAAAGTACACATTACAGTCATTGTTGTGAATTCCATGTGTAATTTTAATTTTTCTGGTTTATGTTATGTTGCTTCACTTACAATGGCGTTCTTGCACTCATGTCCTCTGCAAAGCTCTGTGTACGCCGAGTATTGCACATAGAGAACCCAGCTGCCAACCAGCACAGTGAGCCACGTGAGGAACAGGTACTTTACCCGTACAAAGGAGATCCGAGCCTGGGAGGAATGACAACAACAGAAAAATCTTTAATTAGAGCAACAACAAAAAATAAACTTTGGGTTTTGTGGTTCTCTTTTTATCAAATAGTATTAACATTTTGACTAGATTTGCCTACAATAGCATGATATAGAAATGAAGCCACATTTAAACAAGGACAGACAGGCAACCCTGACCATATTATGGGCTACTAAGGCAACATGACTTTGCTACCTGCTTGGCATAGCACTCCTTTTTTTCTTTAGCTAGTGTTTATATTGGTTTATTTACAGATAGCTAAAATAAATTAATTACAGCCAGAGTCACAGGATGCATTTATTACAGGTATTATTCCGCCCTTCTTAACAGAGATCCTGTTGTTTCTGTTATTACAGCCAGTAAAGTAAATTCCACAGTGACAAAAGGTTGAAGTGAGGTGGGAGAGGAAAAACAGAACGGTGGCTGACAACAAAAAGAAATGATAAACCCTTAATTAAAGCTGCTGACTAGAATAACTGAACAGATCTTTGCCTCTGGAGGTTCGATCCTAGCAGCAGGATCTAAATATTCTTAGAACAGGTTCAAAACGAATTAAGCAAAAAAAAAAGGAAAAAGAAAATGCAATGCTTTTACATTACCAGCAGGGGTAACTAGTATAAAATATCTTTTGATATTGCCAACAATTACTTAATGTCTTCTTATATAAAATAAGTGTAGGCTTTTGGTGGTGCTAACAGAAATAGGTAAAGAAGTTACTCTAAAAGTGAGGGGAATTTTTTCTATTTTATTCATTTACAGATATAACCCTTTTTATATGCATGCTTAACAGTAATGGGTTAATTAAAATAAAAGGTAGCATAAGACTGAATTGTCTGTCCTTGATCAAATTGGGAGACTGAACACATAATGTTTCAACTTATTAAGTGAATGAATTAAAATTAAGTTAAAAAGGAGAGTGAAAAGAACACAAATAGGTCAAGCTGCTCACACTGGCTACAATACACTTTTCAGACAAAAACTGCATCCAGTTTTCTCCGAAAGTACTGTAACCACTCTCAAGAGGAAAGTCATTTTAATTCTCCCTTTGGTAGCCTGGCAGACACAGCTTATGTTGTGTATTTTGGCATTATGGCTCGTCTCTCATTTTGTTTCAGCAGAGCTCCAACATTCCAACAACAATTTGCAGCTGCACAGAACAAATTCCTACACTTTTTTTTTAGATCTTAGATTTGCTCTTACTGCGGTAGTACATAAACAAGGCAGCCAGGGACCAGTTTTCTGTTGTGAGTCTGACAAAGTGAGGGGCTAAACGTTCACAATGGCGGTCGAAAATATAATCAAGTTCTGTGCGTTTGATCAAAATTCCATGCAACAGTAAATTGAAGAAAGAGAATTAATTCTGTCTGGGCGTCTTTTACTATTTTTTATGGATCAGTATTCTGCAGAAAGTCCTCGTAAGGACCTATTTTCAGTTTCAGATATAAACCGTGATATTTTTATCCAAAACCTCCTGGTAACGTTCTTGATTCCATGTACTCTGAAACTATTTAAGGCCTTTGGAAGAGAAAAGTCCACAGCATCACTGATCTTACAATAGTGGGCATGAGTTGCTTCCCCATCCTTGGTTATCAAAATCCCCAGAATGGATAAGCTCAACCTTTGTCTCATCTGAGCAGAGCGCACAATTCCACCTGATCTCCCAGTGGAGTTTAATCTCTCCATGTTTACGTTTGTGATAGTCAGATTGAAAAGGCTTTTTTCTGGTATTAGTCCTAAGCAGTTAGACTGGCATGTGGGAGTCTATTGTTAAAAAGGCTTGGTGACGCAAGGTGTCCTTACCATTCTCCTTAAAATGTGTAGAAGTGAAATAGGTCCCCGTCTAGTCTTGTTTGACACAGTTTCAGATTTTTCAACACTAATCATTGCTCAGATTTTACATATGGCTAAATGTAGGCAAATCACTTATTTTCTTAAGACTTCTTATGACTAACGAAGATTCAACACACATCTGCTTTATATCAATGGTATCTTCTCTTATCTTTCTTATTTTTAAGAGTTTGCAAGGAGTTGGAAAAAATGAGTCTCTGGTTCTCATGATCATATTTCTACCCAGGGAAACTGGAAGACATGGCTTCCTAACTCCAAGTTCCAAAAAGATAAAGTCTACATTTACGAAATGTACCAGTTATTTTTATAACACATGAATTGATAGAGGTACTAATAAATAGGGTGTTTTTAATTTTCCTAAAAACTATTTTTTAACATGGATTTTACTCATTTAATTAAAATAACTCAAATGAAAGGAGGAAATTTCCATATTTTTTCCAGAATGGAGGTCACCGTTTCAGCAGTTTATATTATAACAAGTACTAAGTTTTGGTACCATAGCAATGCAGATGATACACAGCTCAACATTACACTGTCACCAGGTGACAATGAAACAATTCAAGCACTGAGCAGATATATAAAGCAAATGATTGCATGATATGATATAACTTTCTCCAGCTGAATAGAAACAAACTGAAGTTTTTATTTTTATTAATATTTTTGGACCTAAAGAAGAACAATCAAGAGTAAGCACACAGCTTCAGGCCCAACATCTGGAGGTAGCAATTATCTCAGACCAGACACATGAAGACAATTACAAAATCAGCCTTCTATCTCCTGAAGAACATTCCAGGATTAAAGGACTATTGTCCAAACAAGATCTTGAGAAACTCA
Source organism: Apricaphanius iberus (assembly GCA_028564705.1). NCBI lineage: Eukaryota > Metazoa > Chordata > Actinopteri > Cyprinodontiformes > Aphaniidae > Apricaphanius > Apricaphanius iberus. Next base: position 566,941 of record JAPXFQ010001556.1, read on the forward strand.
TCTGTGCATTGATCTTTAGTTGGATTGACTACCGCAACAGCGTCCTCACAGGTCTTCATAAAAAGTCAGACAGCTGCAGCTGATCCAGAACGCTGCTGCTAGAGTCCTTACTAGAACAAGGAAAGTAGAGCCCATCACCCTAGTTCTAAAGTCTTTAAAATGGCTCCCTGTAGCTCAGAGAATATACCTCAACATACTTTTACTAGTTAATAAATCTTCAAAAGTCTTAGCACCGGAATAAATTAAAGATCTTTTGTTGTTGTATCAACCTTCTAGACCACTCAGCTCTTCTGCTTCAGGTCACTCTGCATCCACAGGATCAGAGCTAAAGGTGGAGAAAAAGCTTTCAGTTTTTATGCTCCTGTTATATCCCATTTCTGTTTCAGAAAACTGAGAATAAAGGTTAAACACGGAGCTCCTTTAAATCTGGGCTAAAATATCTATTTATTAAAAACTACCTTCAATTATTAATAAGTGGAACATAGATAGATTCTAGTCTGGATCACAACTTTCTACTGCTCTTAACCCTCTCGAGGAAGGTGTTGCTGATTTGCAACAGTTAAAAACTAACTACCTTATTACTCCTATACATATTTTATGAGTATTTTTTCACTCAGAATTACCACCGCAGGACTTTGTTGTCCATTAGCAACAAACAGTTTCCCACTTGCGCACCAGATGGCAGTGCTGTCTCACTTCCAACATATCTGTTTCCTTGGCTTTACTGAAAGTGATTTTTTTGGCATCAATTTTGTGTATCTATCATTATCAACCTCCATTCATTTGAAACCAAAAACTGCTTAAGAATAATGATGTTGTTACATTGTTTTGAAAAGTTGTATACAAATAAAGTTATTGTTCATATCATATTCAGTTGTCAGTGTCTAATTACCACACTGGGTCAATCCGCAACGTCCCAGAACGCCTTGCATGTGAAGGTCTCTCCGGAAAAAAAAATATTCAGGATTCTATTGTACTACCCCATACGGTAATTTTCCCCATTTTTCCTGTTACTAAAACTTAATTTGAGCCTGAGAGGGTTAATTTTGCCACAACAATGTAATTCCTTTGGTTTATTTACTGCATTATGAGTTGCAATGCGTTAGTTACTAAACCATAATGAAGCCAAATGGATTAGATGTGTTAGAAAAATGAAGTATGGTCTTTCCCGTTTCCATGTGATTTAACTGCTCAACAGATAATCATTAGTAAGTTAACCATAAAGCAGGCGCTTGGGCAGCTTTCTACTCTGGAGCCCACATAAAAAATAATTAGACAACAAAGATGATAGAAATAATGCTGCTGATTAATCTGGCAAGGATTATACAGCAATTGCTAAACCATCTGAAAACAATCCTATTCTAAAGATGAATTAACACAGTTTCCAAAAAATATTCCAAGAGGCCATCTTTAGCTACTTTATTTCTGCTGCTGGAGGATTGATCGGTAAAACCCCAAGTATTTGCAGGTGTTAAAAAATCTACAAATACTTGAGAGCTACTTAAATCCCCACCCCAAAAATAAACAAAATAATTTTACACGTTGTCCTATTTAAAAGGGAGAGACTTCTATCTTGTCACTATATTGATCGATTAAACAAGGTTTGCATAGTTCTGAATGACCGCACATTCTAAACATATTTTGTTATTCATGAACTGAGTTCACCAAGAATGGCTGGGTCTCTCTGTCTAACAGTTCCTCCGTAAATGTTCTAAGATTCGGAAAATTTAATCTTGTTCAGGAGGATAGAAACGTGGCTTTGAATAATCCCTGCTGTGAGGCTCTGTCAGCTCAACTCTTCCATGAAAAAATCTAAATCCCTAAATGAAGACCATCCTGACTGCTCATAATTATTCCCCCTAGTCCCGCTTTAAAAAAAAAAAAAAAAAAAAAGTTTCTTTTTTTTTTTTTTTTTAAAGCTGGACAGTTATGTCCTTTGCAGAACTGTTTAGCTTTCAAACAAGTCATGCCCTAAAGAGATGAACAGATAGTAGAACCCTGGGGAAGACGACAAAGCACATAGAGGACACCTCACCATCAGCTGGAACTGCTTATACATGCATTACTCTAATCTGTGTAGAAAATCTAAAATGTGTACTGAGACAAAAGGGTTAAAGTGGAAAAAGGGGCTGCACAGGAGGGTGACGGTCATATGCTGACACTTTGTGATCTGTTGGATTATGATGCAACCTTTCAGTTAAAGAAGTGAAACCCAAGCAGCAGATCCTTTAGGACGACAGTTTTCCTATTTATTCAGAATCAACAAGCAGAGACAGGGGTTACTGTGTAATAAATCATGCATGGTTAATAATTAAGTTTCCCACCTGTTATCATTTTGTTTAATTTACCCTCGTCAAGTATTGAACAACTTGCAGGTACTGCAGCCCAGACAAACACGTGCCTTCATCACATTGGCCTGTGGTGTAGCACTCAGTGGAAATCAAGCATTAATGACTTCATAGGAGCCCCTGTATGGTATCTAACATTTCAAAGCAACCTTGTAATAGAAGTCTTCATAGATTAACACAAAACCAGTGGGCCAAAACTGCAGGAGATCTTAGAAAATCTTTTTTGTGTTCAAAGGTCATTTCATGAATACAGCATACAATGGGTTGTGCAAACTGTTGGTAAGGGTCTGAGCTCTACTCAGTGAGCACAGGAACGATTGTTGAAAAGCAGTGAATAATTTGTTTAACTGGGTTACTGATTGCGTCGACCTCGGCTACTTTTGGATTGAGTTAACATACCATTTTATTATTGCCATGCACACAGTTTCCTCTTTTTAAGCTACTGGCCAGACTTTTCTGCAAAACCCATCAAACTCACATCAGTTACAGTTTGTATCATATATAAATACGTTTGTGCATTTGCAATTTTCTGTACGGAGTGAGTAATACAATGAAGCTATGGGAAAGACTGGTGGAAGCTAGGCTTCTGGCATAAGTGAGCATTTGTGAGCAGCAGTGTGGTTTCATGTAGAGAAAGAGTACTACAGGAGCATTTTTTTTTCCTTTAAAGGGCCTATGTCATGCAAAATCAATTTTTTTGAGTTTTCATCCATCTGGTAATGCAATTTTCTCATAACCCCCCCCCCCCACCAGAGTGGTTTTTGTCTTAATTCATGCATGTCTGAGTAATTCTCCTTAATCATGCTCTCTGAGCAGCTGCAACGCCCTCTCCTGGAAAACTACTAAGGGTTCAAATTGTGACGTGTTTTATGTCACTAAATGAAAACAGGAAAGTGCTAGGAGGTGTCTGCACTGCCCCTGCAGAGAGAGCAGCTTATCTCTGATAGAGTTGCAAACACATCTGCCCCCATTCTCAAAGCTCATAGCTGCTCTGGTTGTAGCAGCTGAAACCCTTTTTTTGGGGGGTAATTTTACTTTTTCTGTGAAAATGCCCATTTAGCTGCATGGATTACAGGACTTTGTTCTTTGATCCAGCTGCTGTTCTTTAGGAATGTAGAATAAAGACGCCTGATGGACAGAGAAGTAAGTAGCGGCGTGCTAATGCTAATGTGTGTTAGCCATATATCAAACCGCTTATGTGATATTATAACAGCATTGTGTGATTAATTAATTGATCTGTAGCATCTCAGACTGTTCAGTAAACGGGTGCAAACAACACCAATGGGTTTTTTATATAATGGGCTGGAAAGATCAGCTTACTGGGCTCAGCTGTGTTGGTTTGGCCTCTGTCTATAGCCTGATACATTTAGCAGCTGAAATAAGCTTTATTGACTCCGGTTTTTACAATAAATAAATAAACCAAACGTCCGAACCCTTAATATAACATATTCATTGTGGTACTTGGTGAACTTCAAATTCACTTATAGAGAAACGAGCTGTTTTACTTTGTGGTCCAACAATCACTCCAGGATACAAGTTAAATTTTAGGACAAATTCATTCTATATAACACCAACGGTAACATTTTATCATATCTATATCTATCCCAGAAATGGAAAGCTGTAAAATAGCATGATATAGCCACTTTAGGGATGCTGATGGAGAAGTACAGAGATGGTCAGAGGGAGCTACATTGTGTATTTGAAGATTTAGAGAAAGCATATGACAGGGTGCCAAGAGAGGGGCTGTGGTTTTGCACGAGGCAGTCTGGAGTGGCAAAGAAGTATGTAAGAGTGGTGCAGGACATGCATGAAAGCTGTGAGACAGCAGTGAGGTGTGCTGTTGGAGTTACAGGGGAGTTCAGGGTGAAGGCAGGACTGCATCAAGGATTGGCTCTTAGCCCCTTTCTGTTTGCTTTGGTGATGGACAGGCTGACAGATGAAGTTAGACAGGAGTCTCCATAGACCATGATGTTTGCAAATAACATTTAGAGCTGCAGTGAGAGAAGTGCGGAGGTGGAGGAAAAGTAAGAGATTGAGGTATGCACTGGAAAAGAGGAATGAAGATTAGTCGTAGCAAGACAGAATACATGTGTGCAAATGAGAAAGAATAGTGGAACTGCGAAGTTAGAGGGACTGGAAATAAAGAAACTAGAGGACTTTAAGTACTAGGGTTAACGGTCCAAAACAATGCAGAGGATACCAAAAATTAGATTTATGGATGTGGTGAAAGAGAACATAAAGTTATCTAGTGTGAGGTCAGAGGATGCAGTGGATAGGACTAAATGAAGACAGATTATTCGTTGTGGCGACCCCTGAAGGCAAAAGCCGAAAGAGAAAGAAGAAAATCAAGGCACATTGAGCACCTGCCTCTGTAAACACCACAAAAGGCAGCTTCTTTTGAATACAGCCATTACTGTTTTTCATGTTATGTTTTCTTGTTAATTTGCATCTCTTATCAAATTCGTGTCAGTACTGGCTTTCTGTGAAGCTGCAACAAACAGTGAATATACGAAAACACCACATGGATTTCAGGAAAAAAAGACAAAAGAAATTCCTGGAAGTGCTTTCTGAAGAGGACCAGACCGGCATGGCAGGAATTCATACGTCAACCGATATGGTCTGGTTGATGCACATCATTTTTCATCTTCAACAATGTTGCCTGCAGAACTGTTAACTCTTTCTAATGATGACTAGCAGGCAGACTTACAATGAGCACAAATGTACCAATTACTCTCACCTTGCATGTACCTGCAATACTGCCCTTAACACCGCCATCCGTCAACTCAACACCAAAGGAAATAAGTAAAAAAAGGTGCAATGAATTAAAACTCTACTTGCCCTAAAGTCAGTGCGTTTATATGCAGTAAGAGAGAACCAAATGATTGCTTTAGTCTGACTGAATATGAGCTTTTGCAATGCATGTATACACACATCAGACTGAGGGTAAACCTAAATGGCATACTCCCAATCAAGCTAACACACCCAGATGCTTAGGGGGTTAGAAAGCCAAATTACTCTGCATGAAAACGGCATCCCAGCTTAGTCGAGCTATTTCCAGCCCAGGCATTCTCCTTCCGGAAGGAATTATATTAATTAAAATTATATTAAAATGTGGTCACCCTAAAAAAATTATATTTTTTGCTATTATTTTCTAAAAACAACGTTCTGAAAATATACCTAAAATGTCACTTCGGTTTTAGGTCTGTTCAGTTCTGGCCAATGATTTATATTTTCTTTTACTAATCTTCTGAATTGACATGCATTTAACTGCATTTTTCAAACACTAAAGACCTTAAAGGCACAGTGTGTAATTTTCGGCCAGTAGGGGGCAGTGCATACCTAAATTATCATAAGCATGCGGTATCTGTGTCTTCGAGTAAGGAACTCAACAACAGAGGTCCAACTAGTGCCGTTTTCCAACGCTCAATTCCCTGAGAATAATCTTTTTGCAGTATTATGATGAGCACATCAGTCTCTCTTTCATCACTTGGAACTAGCGAAGAGGTAAAAATGTATTCAAGGCTAAACTTTTTTTGCATTTTGAGGGGAAATCAATGTTTTAATAGCGGGCGTGTTCCGTGCACTTTGTCTGTCCGGGTTCTTGTAGAAGTAAAGACGTCATCTAATATGGCTTTCCCCTGAAAAGAGGACCCAAGCCTATGTATTTTAAAACTGATTTTTGAAGTCATATTTTACAATATCGCCAATATTTTGCAATTAATGTGCTTTACGTAATTATTATTACATAATATTTTATGGCCATTTTCAAAGATGTACCACAACAACCACACACTGTCACTTTAGGATTACAGTATTCATGCCTGTGATGTTTGATTGTCATCCTCCAAAATCCTTTCATATTTAAATAATTGTGTTTTCATGGGAAAAAATCTTGTACTTTTAAAATGCGATTAATCAAGATTAATTAATCATAAAGCCTCTAATTAATATATATTATTTTTTTTAATCGAGTCCCACACCTAATTTATTTTTGTCCTGGTCCTTAAAGCACACTGACCTGCATGTTTTGGATTTTTCCCGGCTTCAGCACGCCTGATTTCAGTTGACGGCTGATTAACAGGATGTTGCTGACCTGCAGATAGGAGTGTTGAAGCAGCGAGAGATTGAAAACATGCAGGGCAGTGTGTCTTGAGATCTAAGGCTGAATAACACAGGCCCTAACTGTGTGCAGTCCACAGTCAGAAGCATATTTTGATATTTTGATAGGAGCAATTTGGCTCACTGCTCAGGGCAGCATGGAATGAGGGCCGTCAACACAGCACTCAAAAAAAAAATAGGCAGTCAATAGCACCCAGTCAATGTTGCTTATTTTGCATGTCAGTTCAAGAAGGAATAGAGTGCGACACTGCAGCAGCAATGTGTATATATCGAAAAACACTGTGTTAATAGAATTCATTTAATAAAACGATCATGTTCAGTTAAAAAGTTTAGTTTAGTTTTCCACAGATCAGGACTTGTCAAGGGATTGGCAATGAGTATGATTAGTGAGGTGATGGATAAACGGGAAGAAGGAGGAGTTTACCCAAGAGCAATATTCTTTCAGGTATTGCTACTCTACTGGCAATCTATTCAGGCTAATACAAGCAGAATGATACTTTTACCAATTTTGCAAGTGTTGGACATTGAGCCAAATCTGCCATAATGTGTAATAACTCCAGCCGATCACTGATTCTTGGGCCTCTGGTGAGGAAAAGGACCCCGGCATTTGCTGGGTAAAAATATCCACCACTAGATAGTATTTTTAACGAGCCCCCATAGGTCCACGTTGCTCTCTCAAAACATTTTTATTTTCTACAAAACGTGCAAAACACCAATTTCCTATCTTCCTTGTCAGAGACCGTCTCTCTGGTTAGGCCTGTGGTAGAAGTATGTTCCAGTATTAGGTTATTATTCACATTCATCAGGTAATTCCCGGACAGCACAGGGAGCCAAAGGAGGAGCACGCCGACTGCCAGCTGTCAGCCAGACAGATGTGACACCGACATTAAACGAAAAGCGATCGCTGCATTTTTACACCTCCTTTCCTCGCGGCAATTTTCCCACATGAGTTCCTACCTGGAAGTAGAAAGACTTTTTCACCCAGGCTCGTGGAAAAAAGCCCTTCGCCATCGCTGAAATAGACCATCTCAGTACGTAGAAGCCGTCTGAGAGCGATCAGGAGTCTTTTCTACATCAGACAAGAAACGCATAAGAAAATAACAGCATAGCGTCTGATTCCAGCCGGGACAGCCGGTCCCGGTTCGACTGGTCCTGGATGAATCAAAGGGATCTCCCGCTGTCTCCGTCGCTCTGCTCTTTTAAGCAGCTGCTGCTGGTTTTCAAGAAAAGCGAGCATATCTCAAGCGGAAAAAAGCGTATGGTCAGAGCGCAGGCGCAACCCGATCGTCTACCAATCCAACATGTTTAAGTTTGGAGTTAAAACATGTAAGTGGTGCATAAAAAACAAAAAAACAAATGTGGTTCCTAGCTTCCTCCAAACATACCGCGGATTAGTTATGGATGATTCATCGATAGTTACACTAAAGTGGGAAAGTATTTCAAGATCAAGTTCATAAACCAGGAAGAAACTGCTTCCGCTAAACCGTTCACAATAAAAGCCTGGCTGTTTAGGGAAAGGTTGTGAAGAACGGTGGTGGACGTTTCCTTCTTAAAATTTTTTTGTTTCTTCCCAGCAAAACTGGATTCAGATTGTTTACATGGTACCAAACCGGCTATATGGTTCTGCCCATAATGCCAATTCACAATACATCTAATTTCAGAGCACTTCAGAAATCAAACGAGCAGAAATATTCTAATCCATTCAATCATATAGACAGATTTAAATATATAAGCATTAGATTTCAAATCTAGTTATATTAAAATGTAGTTTAAGCCTGTTGAAAATGCAAATTTGTAAAAAAAAAAAAGCAAAGAAAAAAAATAGCTTTGTCATCATCATGCCACTGCCTTTTACAGTAATCCCCCCTCGTCCTGAGCATGCCGGCTGGGACAGCAGAAAGCAAACTTAGTGTCACCATCTACCTCGTCCAACATGGGTGTCGGAGAAGACATAGCAGAAAAACAAAAGCCCAGAAGCATTTCATGTTATGAAAAATATCTATTTTCCTGGGATTTGGGGTGCCATTGTGTTTCTCTGGTGGATATGCATACATAAATTGGAAGAAAAAAAACCCCATCCATGCTGTTTTGAGCGAGATGGGGGTGTCTGAATTCATCTCACCTTTCTGCCGTTCAAAATCTGCACGGCTTTATACATCACAAGCCGAAACATTGGAATATTCACACCCCCTCAGGGCAATGTCTCCACCCAACAGGTACAGCAGTAAACAGCAGTTACCAATTGGAAAGCACTGGTTTAGATTAGGAAACACCATGTTGAAGCACCAGACAAAATGCTCAGATTTTGGCTGGTCGAAAGAGCTCAAAACATTTCATCGGGTCCCAATCGAAGAGGACAGAAGAGCTGCATGGGTTGTAAGATGCTAGTGATAAGGGTTGGTAAGATGGGAGACGTACCGCCGAAGGAAGCAACTCAAACTTCGGGCGGAAGATAGGAGACGTAATACAGAATGGAGCTCAAAGAGTGGGGTCTCCGTGGTGCTAGAGCTGGAGTCGGCTAGATCGAGCTGGAAGGTTTCAGAGTCGGAGTCTCAGGGAGAAACCAGACCTTACTTGGAGGAAGATATTGGAGTGCCAGGTAAGCAGTTACAGCGGGGCAAAACAGTATTTAGTCAGCCACCGACTGTGCAAGTTCTCCCACTTAAAATGATGACAGAGGTCAGTAATTTTCATCATAGGTACACTTCAACTGTGAGAGACAGAATGTGAAAAAAAAAAATCCAGGAATTCACATTGTTGGATTTTTAAAGAATTTATTTGAAATTATGGTGGAAAATAAGTATTTGGTCAATAACAAAAATTCAACTCAATACTTTGTAATATAACCTTTGTTGGCAATAACAGAGGTCAAACGATTACTATAGGTCTTTACCAGGTTTGAACACACAGTAGCTGGTATTTTGGCCCATTCCTCCATGCAGATCTTCTCGAGAGCAGTGATGTTTTGGGGCTGTCGCCGAGCAACACAGACTTTCAACTCCCTCCACAGATTTTCTATGGGGTTGAGGTCTGGAGACTGGCTAGGCCACTCAAGGACTTTGAAATGCTTCTTACGGAGCCACTCCTTCGTTGCCCGGGCGATGTGTTTGGGATCATTGTCATGTTGGAAGACCCAGCCATGTTTCATCTTCAAAGCTCTCACTGATGGAAGCAGGTTTTGCCTAAAAATCTCACGATACATGGCCCCATTCATTCTTTCCTTAACACGGATCAGTCGTCCTGTCCCCTTAGCAGAAAAACAGCCCCAAGCATGATGTTTCCACCCCCATGCTTCACAGTAGGTATGGTGTTCTGGGGATGCAACTCAGTATTCTTCCTCCAAACACGACGAGTTGAGTTTATACCAAAAAGTTATACTTTGGTTTCATCTGACCACATGACATTCTCCCAATCCTCTGCTGTATCATCCATGTGCTCTCTGGCAAACTTCAGACAGGCCTGGACATGCACTGGCTTTAGCAGGGGGACACGTCTGGCACTGCAGGATTTGATTCCCTGTCGTTGTAGTGTGTTACTGATGGTAACCTTTGTTACTTTGGTCCCAGCTCTCTGCAGGTCATTCACCAGGTCCCCCCGTGAGGTTCTGGGATTTTTGCTCACCGTTCTCATGATCATTTTGACCCCACGGGATGAGATCTTGCGTGGAGCCCCAGATCGAGGGAGATTATCAGTGGTCTTGTATCTCTTCCATTTTCTGATAATTGCTCCCACAGTTGATTTTTTTCACACCAAGCTGCTTGCCTATTGTAGATTCACTCTTCCCAGTCAAGTGCAGGTCTACAATTCTTTCCCTGGTGTCCTTCGAAAGCTCTTTGGTCTTGGCCATAGTGGAGTTTGGAGTCTGACTGTTTGAGGCTGTGGACAGGTGTCTTTTATACAGATAACGAGTTCAAACAGGTGCCATTAATACAGGTAACGAGTGGAGGACAGAAGAGCTTCTTAAAGAAGAAGTTACAGGTCTGTGAGAGCCAGAGATCTTCCTTGTTTGAAGTGACAAAATACTTATTTTCCACCATAATTTACAAATAAATTCTTTAAAAATCCTACTTTGTGAATTCCTGGATTTTTTTTTCAAATTCTGTCTCTCACAGTTGACGTGTACCTATCATGAAAATTACTGACCTCTATCATTATTTTAAGTGGGAGAACTTGCACAATCGGTGGCTGACTAAATACTTTTTTGCCCCACTGTATACTCAGGGTGAGGGTGGAATGACGAATGACAGGGAATCAAGACTGCAGGGGCTACATGACAAGATGTTAAATTTCAGACCCCACACATGATGATAAAAAGTCACTGATATTCCAAATATTTAAACCAAAAACAATGAAACAAAAATATAAACATTCAAGGATCATAACAGATATATTGTAGTTAGATACAATAGGAATTAAATTGATTATTTTTATTGTTTACAGAAGCTATTCCATGTAAATTATCTTAAAGGAAAGGGAATTTGGAGTATGTGAGACTTGAGATATGGAGAGGAAGTAAGGTAAAAATAGTTTTAAAATAGTACAATCCTTGTAAAAAGCTTGAATTAAGTCAATTTGAGGAAACAGTGAATTATACATTATGAGATGGTGAAAATAGAGACTATAATGTTAAAGTGTTAAAAGAATTTTTGGATGATAAAAATCTTGTTAGGAGTTTGGGGATTTTGGTTTATGTGGTGGTTTTGCTGTTCTGTTGTTCCACATGTTGTCCACGAGAGGGCGCAGCAGAGGCACAGGTTCCATCAAATCATTAGAAATGCAGGAGGATAGAAGAAGCTGGCATTCAGTCATCCCTCACCTGAGTGTTAATCAGTATAGTAACCTGGAGCCCTCCAAGCTCCTTGAAACGTTGTTCCTAACTTTTTGGCTGGTTCAAGGACCTCACGTTAGAGCCCACCATCACCTCTGTCAAAAGAAGGCCACCCAGAGGATACTTCCTGAGCCAACTGAAGATATTCAACCTGCCAAACGCAGACCATGATGCAGTTTTTTACTGCAATCACTGAGTCCTTCCTCACCTCCTCCCTCACTGGTTGTTACACTGGCACCACCATCAGGGAGAAACAGAGACTGCATAGTGTTTTAACTCTGCTGAAAAGGTGATGAGCAGCAGACTCCATCTTTACAGAATCTGTACACGTCTAAGACACTTGGGTGTGCAGGTCGGGTCACAGCTGACCTTTCTCACCCTGGACACAGACGTTATGACCTACCCCCCTCAGGCAGGAGGCTCCGCTCCATTTGGACCAGAACCTCCCTCGAAGAGAATGGTTTTTCCCCTCTGTTGTTGGACTCATGAACAGTAACCCTAAGACTGTTCCCACCCCTGCTCTGATTTAGTTATATGACCCTGCATTGTGTTCTCTGCACCTATCTGCTTTTGCACTGATCATCACCTGCACTCATGTATATAACAGTCTGTTTATCATTTTTTTTTTATTCAGTTCATTTCAATTCACTTTTTTTATATAACACCAATTCACAACTGAATTGTGAATTGAAACACATTAGAAGTGTTGGTCTTATCATACGTTTGCACAAAATACAGCAGAAATGACCTAATATTGTAAATCTGCTCAACAAGTGGCAATAATCCCTTTCTGATTCTGAATTATTCTATCGTCTCATTTTTAGAAACTCTGCCTTTTTCATGCTCCTTGCAGACTCCATCCATCCATCCATCCATCCATCCATCATCTTCCGCTTATCCGGGGTCGGGTCGCGGGGGCAGCAGCCTAAGCAAAGAGACCCAGACTTCCCTCTCCCCGGCCACTTGGGCCAGCTCCTCGGGAGGAATCCTGAGGCGTTCCTCCTGGACGCCTCCCTGGTGAGGTGTTCTGGGCACGCCCCACCGGGAGGAGGCCCAGGGTAAGACCCAGGACTCGCTGGAGGGATTATGTCTCCCAGCTGGCCTGGGAACGCCTAGTTTCAAATCCTGAGATCCTATCCTCAAGATTCCTCTCTGGCTTGTACCTATATAACTGGCTTCTTCAAAACAACCATCATTTTCCTGTTCTGTTGAAGTCACCCACCGGAGTTTCTTCCACACAAGTTCCATCTTCAGCATGCCTCCTGTCTGCCCTACGACAACATCCAATGAATCTCGACCTCAATACCTCCTAGACTCCCACCAATTCAATTCAATTCAAAAATACTTTATTGATCCCGGAGGGAAATTAACTGGTCTTCCACAGACTTCACTCATTCCTCCCTGGCAATTCAATTTCCTCACCAATAATTCCAGCCCCGGTCCCCCAGCAGTGCTTGGAATAAATCCAGCAGCTTGCGTTCCAGATCCATCCACCTTCACTTGCCTTAAATAAACTTTTAATTTAGATGTGTCCTGAGAGTTTTGTGCATGATCAGACAGCTTTCTAAAACAATGACACTTGTACTGGTGAAACTCGTGAAATTAGAATATCATGCAAAAGTTCATGTCTTTCAGTAATTTGACTAAAAAGTTTAAACTAATACATATAGAATCATTAAATGCAAAGCGGGATATTTCAAGTCTTATTTTTTTCATAATTTTGATGATTATGGCTTATAGTGGATAAAAACTCAAATTAAAACTCTTTGAAAATTGAAATATTGTGAAAAGGTTCAACATGTTAGGCTCAAAGTGTCACACTTTAATGAACTAATTAATCCAAAACACCTGCAAAGGGTTCCTGAATTTTTTAATGGCCTCTCAGTCTGGTTCAGTGGGAATCACAGTCATGGGGAAGACTGTTGACCTGACAGTTGTGTAGCAGGGATTGCTGCAGCCTCCAAAAGTGTTGGGGACCTTCACAAGGAGTGCACTGAGGCTGGAGTTAGGGCATCAAGAGTCAGCACACACAGACCGATCCTGTGGATGTCCTATTCCTCTTGTCAAGTCGCTCCTGAACAACAAACATCAGAACTGTATTACCTGGGGTTTCTCTTTGTTCAATTGTTGGTGTCATTCCTTTTCATACATGTTTAGTCATTCATGTCCTATGAATAGTCTCTTATTTGTTTAACTTCTGATTAGATTCCTCATTTGTTTATTCCTTTTCAGTTTATTGTTAGAATTACGTTTCCCTTAGTGTAACTCCTCCTCTGCTCCTTCTGTGCTATCTCTCTCTCTCAGCCTACCTGGTTTCCTCTCACATTTGCAACCCGTTCCAACAGATACCTGTTCCTTGTTCCATAAATAACCTCCAAGTAAATAGTTTTCTCTTATTTCTCATAGAATCAAAGAAATGAGAGTTCCTGGTTTTCTTTTATTCTTTACCTTGGATCTTTATGCTCCTATTTGTTCCATGTGTTCTCTTGTGTTCCTGTGTTCCTGTGCTCCTGTTCCAGTTTTTTTTTTCCTGAGAATTTATTGTAAGTTCACCAGATCATCACTAAAATCATCTTCATCACCAAGGATCACGCCACAGAGATCTGAATTTAAATGTTTAATGAAAGAAGGGGACGAGGGGATGACATGTCTGGGAAGATGTTCCATTGGAGGCGATGAAAACGCAGCATGGGGGTGGAGTCTTCAAGAATTCATCTTTCCTGGGCATCTTCAGGAGATGGAGGAGGGGATGTAGGAATGAAGGAGGTGTAGGAGGGGTTTAAGGAGGGGGTGTAGGGATAAAGGGGTGAGGAAGGGAATGATGGGACAAAGGAGAGGATGAAAGGAAAAGGGATCCAAGGGCATGAGGGGATGAAGGGGTGCAGAGAAGAGGGAGGGAATGAAGGGATGAAGGATGATGAAGGGGCAAAGGAGGGATGAAAAGGTGTGAAATGGACCCTAACCCATTCCTGAGAGAGGGTGGGTGGGGCCAGGGGAGGAGCTGAAACAAACAAGACAGACATGGAACTACAGGTGAAGTAAGTTTACATAGACAGCTGAGTGATAGAAGCGAGTTTGAGACGTGTTCCGGCACCTGAACCTAAGTTAACATATTAACAAAATTTTTCATCATGTCCCACATCCAAACCTGGATGCATTTGGGCTCTACACTCATGACAAATACTTTTTGAGAAACAAGGAGTATAATAGCATTATAGTGTATTTTGTAGAGGAAGAGAGATAATGGAAAAACCCAGGTTAATAAAGAGACGGATGTAGAGAAAGCACATATGCTTTTGAGACAAGGTTTTGAGGATTACATCATTACATCACTGGTAACATGATAAGAGGAAACGTCCTTTTTAAAGAGAAATATTTAAGTTATAATAAGATTGAACATGTCAGAACAACAAAAGATAAAAAATGGAACACCTCCACCATATGAAGTACAGTTATGTCCAATATTATTGATTTTAGAAAAGGTATAACTAAAGTAAGAAAAGCAATCATTTGTAGTGCATTGTATTTATCATAAATACCCAGATGGTCATGGTGTTCTTACAAAACAGTATACTTTGTCAGAATAGCATCCCGTGGCTCAAGTTATCCAAACAGTTTTAACCAACCCACACGTTTTATGCCCTAACCCTAAGGTCACAGAAGGACAAATATACTTTCTTTTAAATGCCTAAACTTAAACCAAAAATAGAGCTAATTTAAGTTGATTTTAATAGATTGTAAACACAAAAGGGAAAAGTACTTTTTTTTAGTGCTGCACATGCGCATTAACCAAAATATATGTCATTCTGATGGGTATGCTGTTTTGTTAGAACACCAGCAGAGGACTGCTCGTACTGACCCAGGTTCTGCCGGACGTTTCTTCCTGTTGAGGGGAGTTTTTCCTCTCCACCATCACTACATGCTTACTCAGTGTGAGGAATTACCATAGTCTGTATATAAATTACTGAGGAATTGCTGCGGTTGGAGTCTGCATGTTCTGGGCACACCAACAACTTAACGCATTCTGCTGGGATTCCTTACATAGGAAACTTTTGACTGATTGGAATGTTTGAATGATTGTAAATGAAATGACTTTCATGGAAAGTGCCCTGAGTCAACATCTGTTGTAAATTTACAGTATATAAATAAACTTAATTTAATTTCTGTTTGAAGAAAAGGGGATTCATTCAGACAATACAGAAAAAGAACTTAAATAGATGTATAATGCAAGGATTTGGCAGTAGTCATAAACTTCACATAGAAACTGCCGTTAAAATCTAAAGAGGAGGAGAAACGCTCTAGTTATGTTACTGAAACCCCCCCCCCCCCCCAGAGGAAAGTAAACCTGATTAAAAAATAAACTTTACTCAACTAGAACTTCCGGTCATGAAAGTGCCCTGCCAGTTGTCCTGTGCGCCAACCATAGACTGTAAAAAAGAAACAAGTAGCTGGAAAATACACAAGCTTCTTAAACACCGCTTTGATCAGTATTTTGTTTCTTCTAGAAAAATAAGATTCCTTTAAGAATAAGAATAAAACGCTTTTAATATCTGTATTTCTATGGTCACATTCTGTCCAATAAAGCAGGTAGTGGTTATTTTTATTGTAAACCTTTTTTTCGGGAGCGGATATGTTGTATTTGGTAGGCGTTCTGTCATCAATTTCAAATGTTTGAAAACGGTGCAGGCAGCAGCCTAGTACCAGCAACGCTTCCCATAATGCACTCCCCTTTCATCAGCGGGAAACCAAAATGGCGAATGTGCTGGGGGAAAATGACCCGTTTGTTATTTTCTAAGAAAGGTTCAAGCTCTGCGGGTTTTCGGAGTACGCATTCGAGATACGTATAATATCACTGCGGCAGCGGGAACACAGCCTCGCGCCTTTTCATCTTTTTCGTCTCGCGAGGTATTTGGAACAGCGGAGGTGACCGAATGAGGTATTGTTGTCATGTTTTCCTCCCGCTGAAGGGGGAGGGATGGGGCGGAGTGGGTCCGACGGTCAACGACCTGGCCGGCGGAACCTCTTTGCATGTGGGCTGTTCGTGCTATCTGCATCACCTGGATTTCTATATAAAAGACATTACTCCTTCCTTCATTCAGACTCATTGCTAGACATGCCTTTTATACTCTCTGCTGCTTGGTGTTTGTTCAGTCGTTATTCAGACAAAGAAAGCGGTTAAAGAAAAATTGTTATTTAAAAATAAAAACCTAAGCAGAATATCAAAAACATACAAAAAAAGTTGTTAATAAAGAAGTGTTTAACGGAAACTCAACATTTTGCGATTATCTTCGGTTCTAATGCTCTTATTGTAATATTCAGCGCCCAAGCTCATATTTAATTGCCAACTAGCGCTAATTATAATCACCAGTTGCATATGTGCGTTTAAGGTTGACTGGCTTCCCTCACTTGTTTTAGAATTAAACAAAGGACCCTTTTATTTTCAGTACTACACAACACATTCAAGAATTAATACTTATGTGTTCCCCCAAGTAGGCCTTCAGCCGCATTTTGCATATATATATATATATATATACTTACATATATTGCTAATACTTTATCATTCCATTGCTGATGACTGCATTGTTTTCTGCAAATAAGTCTTGCTTGCATGCATTTTAACAACATAACCCCTTTCAGCAGCAGTATATGGTTTAGAATTAATTCCAGAGAGTATAGACGCATGTGTTTTATTGTGTTTCGCTTCCTGTTTTCAGAGACTCCGGGGTTGTGGATCATTCTCTCCGTCACAGAGCTCACCCAGAGCAGCAGCAGACTGTCCCCCTGTCTCCCTGTGGCCTCTCTGTAAAGAGGGAGTATGGGGAGGAGGACATGTCTCCTAGGTTTACAGAGGGGCAGGATGTGTTGGCTAGGTGGTCTGATGGCTTGTTCTATTTGGGAACAATCACAAAGGTTGGTGTGAGGAAGGTTATGCTTAGAATGTCTGAAATAACAAAAGGTCTTGCTAGGGGGATTTTTTTCTTGCCTGCCACAAAGATGCAAAACTCTTGTCTTTTTTTCTTTTTCAGATAGATCGGGACAAGCGGCGTTGCTTTGTGATTTTTGAGGATAGATCGAAGTCTTGGGTTCTTTGGAACGATATTCAAACAGGTAAACTCTACCAGGGAGCAGTTCTCTCGCTCAGCCTCTTCACACTCTATAATTCTGACTTTCGGCATAATCCTGATACATGTTGCATGCAGAAATTCTCAGACAACACAGCTATCGTGGCTTGTATCAGAAAGGGTGAGGAGAGGGAGTACAGGAGTTTGGTGAAGGCTTTTTGTGATTGGTCTCAAGGCAGTATTCTCCAGGTTAACATCTCCAAAACTAAGATGGTACTAGACTTGACAAGTTGCCCCACCTATCCAGCCCATCCCTATCGATGGAGTGGAGGTGGTCACCACATACAAATACCCGGGACTGCAGTTGGATGATAAACTGGACTGGTCACACACATGGAGTGTGTATACAAAAAGGGACAGTGCAGGATGTATTTTCTGAGGAAGTGGCCAACTTCAACATCTGCCCCAAGTAGGGCTGCACCTGCTACACCAGTTCATCTTTCTTAGCCTGAACCTGGACACCATGGAGTTGAGGATCATGTCCAGGCTCAGAGCATTGATGAACAACACTGACCACCCTCTGAACGCTGCCCTTGTTAATCAGAGGAGCTCTTTCAGCGACAGGTTTCTCTCCCTGAAGTGTTTAAGTGAGAAACTGTGGTCATCCTTTGTGCCTCGATCAGTCAGGCTTTGTAATTCCACTGCTGTGGGGGGCGCATGACAGTGCTGTCTTTTTAAAAACTTTTTTTATTATTTATTTAGTCATTTTTATTATCTCTTTTATATTGTGCATCTGTATGGGAACAGTAGATCTGCAAATTTCCTTTGGGATGATTAAAGTTTATCTATCTAGTCATATCTATCTAGTTATATCATAAAGTTTTATTTAATTTTGAGCACTTTTGCATTCCATATGTCTGGGTAAGTAACTGAATGTAATGCATGCTATAAATAAGGCCAAAGGAGGAAAAAAAAAGGTGCTTCCCCGTTATTGCTTGCATTTTCATACCAACAAATAAAGGAAAAGGTGAAACACTGTCGAAACTTTGAGGGTTTTGTCTACCGCAAAATGCTATTGTTTCTGAAGAATGTGAACATGCAGCAGACCCAGCCTTTCCAACTTTTAGATATGTAACTTGACAACAAATTTCTGATCTGTTATAGTTACCAGGTGTTTTTACCCATCCAATAACCAGTTCTTTCATCACTGTGATCTGGGACTCTTGAAGCTATTGTCTGGATGAGTGAACACTTTTCTTAGAAACACGTAACTGGGAGAAAAAAGAACTGTCATATTGTCAATTCGCCTCATCCATTTAACCAAAGTTATTAGAAAATTTATAGATGAAAACGATCTACTGGCTAATATTTAAAATTCTGCTTATGAGCAGTTTTAGCGTCTTGGGCTTATTGCTTCGGGCCACTGCACTGACTATGGGAAAATCGTCCAACTTTTTGGTTCCCTCTGCTGGTGAACTTTAAACATAAAAAATGAAATAGATAGGAGCCAAATGTTCTGCTCAGGACCAGGGAAGTTGACCAACAATGTTTCAGACTCTAAAGATACTGCATGTCTGAATCTAACTACCTCATTTCACGCTTAGAAAAAACCTTCCAGATGACTCTGAATCTTTTTCTTATATTACTTTACAAAACTATGATTATTATTTATATTGATACTATATTTTCAGCTCTTAGTAGTGTCAGCCTTTGTGCTTTATAGTGTCAGACTTGGTTAGTTTTTCTCAGTAAACAGTTGGCTGTATCACTGCTGTAGCAGTCCACTCTGTCAACTGGGGAAAATCCCCACTGGAAAGATAAGTAGAGTAACTCCAGTGTCTCCTCTTCTAACCGGATTCTTCTACGCAGAAATATTCATCTGACTTTGTCTAAACGTTGTTAGAAATCCAGCTCACTGGTCATTTATAATGGCTTCTTTTTTAAGTATTGTTGGAAAAGGTTAAATAACAGTCTAGGTGCCATCAATACAATTTTGTATTTTTGTTGTAATTTCAGATTTTTTATTTGATATTGGAGATTTAAGTGCATTTAAAACGATCCTAGTTACATTTATGTTAAAAGAATCATTGTGCTTGCATGTTGCATAGTATTGTATAAAAAAAATACATAAACTGAAAATTTGGGCCTGCCCCTAATGGCAGGCTGATGGGAGAAGGAGGAGGAGAGAACACAGTTTTCTGAGTTGTGGAAAGTATATTTATTCGTGGAATAGTAGTCGATCAGAACCTCAGAACTCTTTTGGTTCTAAAAGGAAAACCTAAAACTGGGATACTAAAATACATTTAGGAAATCGAAATCCTTAAAATAGCTTGAGTTGCCTTGATTTTTAGTTTTTATGACTTAACTCCTGCTTGAGCTCACCTGTATGCAGGTGTTTCCTAGTCTTTTTATCTGGTTCTGTTTATAAAGCTGTAGTTGTTTAATAAGATCCGGGGATATGTCTGCTGCTCTGGGAATATTTGCTCCTTTGGAATCATTTTGTCTTCCTGCTGACCTCTGCACTTCTAGAGGTTATGCTTTCTTGGATTGGCACGTTTTTTTGTGTGTCTATTACTGTTAAAAGGTTAGGAAAAATAAAAACCACATTCCCTATTAATGTAAGACATGTGAGTGCATATTTTTGGGCTTAACTGGTTCTCTAGGGAGTTAATTGACATTCCAAAGTGAATTTTATTTTTAGCAGCTTCCTACTAAAGAAATATCCCAAACACAGTGTGTGTGATGCTTGATTTTGTTTTTGCTTTTCATTTTTGTGTATCATCTCTTTATGTTTACTATTTCGCTCCATCTCAGGGGATGAAGAAGACAAGGATGATGAGGATGATGACATTGTGTGCTCTATATGCCAGGATGAGACCTCAGACGAACCTAACGAGATTGTTATTTGTGACCGATGTGGTCAAGGTACGCTTGCTTGTCGTTTTGGGTACATCTACACAGATTTCTATGTAGAAACAGAAACTAATTAAGCTGTTTCTATCTTGTATCTAATGAAATGTGTGCCTATTTCAGTAGTTTATTTAGACTGATGTATTTAGTTCTTACCATCTCAGTGAACGTGTTTGCCTTCCAGGCTACCATCAGATGTGTCACTCGCCCATCATTGATGCCGCTGTGATCGACTCTGATGACAAGTGGTTGTGCTCAGAATGTGAACTGGCTTCTTTCTCTGAGGTAGGAGATTGATTTTCGAAACAGATTACACAGATTTTTAAAATTATTATTTATTTAAAGAAATTGGCCCCCAGAAAATATCTAAACTCGAGATGGGTTATATTGTTTACTGTACTCTGTGAATAAATTAACGAGCTCAAATTAGGTTTTATCCAAATACAGCGTAGATATGTTACTCATTTATTACACAGTAAAATTGTAGACATTTACCTAAGATTGAAATGATTGTAAAAAATCATAAAAGAAAGTACACAACCTTTAAAACCTAGTTCTGTTACGTATATGTGTTAGGGTTTTTATGGAAATTCTTTCACAGTTTTTTTCATTTTGACCTGAAGTTTAATATTCATCTGAAAGCCAACAGGTTTATTTCCAATAAATGAGAGGGTCAAGACCTCTGAATATGGAGCACCCGTTATAACCACCTCGCCTCGATATATTGAGCTGTTCACCTCGATTAAAGATGAACGGATAACTACCCCACCAACTTTTTTTTTCTAGATGGGGCTGTGTCTTCTTTTCCAGCTCTTAACCACATAGAAAATTCTATGTTCAGCGACTGCCCTTATTTACATAATGCACATGACATTGCAATGGATGCTGTGGGTGAGGGGATTAATTATTTTAAACAGTTTTGATAGAATAGTTGTTTTTTTACTATTAATGGCTTTGTGGTTGGAGTGGAATTGTTTTAATATTTTGCCTATTAAATGTTTTTTATATATATTAAATGTTTGTTATATATTTTAATTTTGGCTTAAAATTACAATGCTGGTAGTAACATTTCTGAAAAATGCTATGGAATGGAATAAATATAATTAAAAAATAAATATAATAGAATAAAATAGTCCTTAATTGTCCCACAAAGGGGAAATTCCTCCGTAACAGCATCAAAGTGACAGATAATAGAACCATTCATGATCATGCAAGCAAGGCAGAATAAGTGTAAAAAGCAGAATTAACAATAATATATGTAGATTAAGGACACAATAAAAAAAACAACTAAATACTGTGCAGTTGTTATAAAGTGTCATACCCAAATTACCCAAAGAGGGAGTATTTAGAGATACGCAGTTGTACAATAAAAAGTAAATGTATTATTTAGAAGAAGGTGTCAGAATATAAACTGAGTAAAACAGATGTTTGAGACATGACTTGTCGCAGACGGGCACGCACACAGAGGAGGCGAGTAACGGATTGAGCTGGGAGTGAAGTCAGTGATTCATGTAGAATGGAGTCGTTTAGACAGAACGTCTTTCTTTTTGTTTTGCATTTACATCTAAGCGTGGGTAGGATCAGCCAGTGGTGGCTTGGAGCGTGAAACTAAACAATTGCACTTAAAATATAAATGCCTACTGTGGTTCCTGCTCCACATGAAACCAAAACGCACACGCCCAATATTGCGTAATCAAAGAGCGCGATTGTGGCAAAGGTTTTTCTCATAAGGTTTTGGATTTTCGTCTTGAACAGATGACTTCTCATGGGGCTTTAGATGTTGTTCTGGTGGCGGATCAGCGCTCCGCTGCCACACTGCTTCATCCAAGGTTTAAAAATGAGGAAACATTTCTCCAATTAAAAATGATCAGAAGTCTGAAAGACTCTCTGAACTCACAGTTTCCTGGTCTGTAAACTATGCTGCAGTAACAGGAAAGCCCCCAGGAGCAAAACAGGAGCATGCGCCAACGTTTGGCACACATAACCAGCAGCAACGGCCACTTTTTATAGTTCAGTCAGCTCCCGGTCAACAAGATGCTTTGAATATAGTGTATAGAAAATCTTTTCTTTAAACGATTTCAGGGTTCCCACGCGTCCTGGAAAATGAAAAACAGAATGTAAAATTGGAAAAAGTCAAATGTCCTGGAAATGTTTGAGTTGTCCAGGAAAGTAAATGTCCCTCTTGTGGATTAACATAAACCTGTTAAAAATTTTATGAATGATTGTCTGTCTGTTTTCAGCTGCCTTCAAGGGGCGACATTGGGCTGCCTCCTTTTATTTCTGCATCTAGCCACCACAAATGATGCTATTAACCAATCAGATTGTATATTCACCTAGAACAGTTCTGCGTCACAGTTTTTACATTTCTTTGTTGCTAGAGTTACAATTTTAAAAAAAAGACCCAAGGAAGGATTTATTTCTCCAAAGACGGACCAAAACGCGCGATTTTTGTTTCAAGAGTGTGGCTGTATCGCAGTATATCGAGTGAGAAGGTTTTTTTCCCTTTCCCTGGAAAGCCAGATGAGCAGAAAAGAGCAGTGGGCGTCTCGTCACTCATGCCTCTCTGCGAATACAATTGTGGTTTTAGTGGAGCTGTAGCTATTATGATGACAGCTTCAAGATAGTGACAGGTAACAGGTAGTCTTACCGGGCCACGTTTCTCTCAGTATTTCATACTTGGTCTAATGTTCATCAGCTGAAAACAAGAAAAAACTGTGAATGAGAAAAACGTCATGAATTCAGCGCTGAGAGCAGAGCACTAACTTTTCATGCTGTTTTAGCTAGATACACAGACCGAAGCGAAGAGGCAGTGAGAAATAAGACTTGCATGTTCATTTAAAAAAAAGTTGTTAATGTAATGAACTGAATTCAGCATGGCTAAATTAATAAAAAGAATGATTTTAAATGGTAATCATAACTCTATCATTGTAATGCCACATAAAAGCCAGACTAAAAGTTAGCTAGCAAACAATAAGTACTACTTATCACTGAGATAAGTAAGAAGATAAGAAATAAAAAAAATCTATATAATTGTGCTTGCCAGAGATATTAGCCTGGTCATCTACCTTAAATCTCGTTTCTGGATGACTGGACTAACCTGAAATCACCAATACTGGAAAAACAAAAGGCAGATTAGCATCTATGTGACATAAGCTGTAAGGTGTAATATATAAAATATCAAAGATATGAAAAATCTGAAGTATGAAATGTAGGCCTGGTTTATCGAGTAAAAAGTTAATATGAGCAGTAATAGGCTGTCCGATGCACCAAGTAAAACTGTAAGTAAACTGAAGTAATCTGGTTAAATATACAAAATAAAAGGCACAAACTTAGTAAAAAACCCTTCTCCAAAGTTTGGGATATACGATATACAGTGGCTTGCAAAAGTATTCGGCCTTTTCAGTTATTTATTTGTAAAAAATGTTTGGAATCATGTATGATTTTCGTTCCACTTCTCACGTCTACACCACTTTGTATTGATCTTTAACGTGGAATTCCAGTAAAATTGATTCATGTTTGTGGCTGTAATGTGACAAAATGTGAAAAAGTTAAAGGGGGCCGAATACTTTTGCAAGCCACTGTATACAAGTATTTTACCCTAGTTTGTCAAAAAAAATTTCTTCAGATCCATTTCCTAGACAAGTAGGCTGAATGGATTTCACATTTAAAAGCATTTAGTATATACACACATATGCCATTTCAGCAATATAGTTGACAAATACAGTTAAAAATATAATAACTCAAAAGAACTTAGTCAAACACATAACTCATGAATTTATGCCTTTATATACACCAGATGCCTTATGTGCCTTGGTGCAAGCAGATACTATTTATTTAAGTCTGATAATGGTTAATTATTTTTTTACTTTAGTTTCTGATTGTGAATACAGCTTGACTGTGAGCTTGGACTTTTAAACTGATATCAGCACATAAAATAGCAGTGTATGAACTAAAGTAGAGAATAACTACTGTTTTAGTTCTTGCTTTGAAAGTAGGAAAGCAGATGACATTGTGAAGACAAGTCTTTCCATACCAGTCTTTTAATACCAACAAACAGTATAGGTACAATATCAGTTTCAAAATATATCCTGATATTATGATATCAGGATATCACCGCAGCCCTAGTTGTGATAACTTTACTTGTACTGTAGCAGCTGAGAGTCGTGGAAAATAATTTCAAGAAAAGAGTGGGAACCTGGCATTTATTTACCTGGACTCAGTGCAAATGCGCAGATCCTTTCAACTTAATGCACAAAGTGGTTAGAGATGTGAATACTACTTTGTAAAAATGACAGACAGCGGGGCTTCACGTAGCACAATTGTTAATGCGGTCACCCGATATACAGAGGTCTCAACGCGGTTGTCCCTGCTTTGAGTCCTGCTTTGTGGACCTTTGCTGCACGTCTTCTCCCACTTCTTCCTTCTATATGCTGTTCACTTTAAAATAAAGGCCACAAAACCTTTTTAAAAATGACTGACGTATAGGTTTTTTTGTGTGTCATTTTTCTAAAAAACTAGTTACAGAAGATATTCGGTTAACGCGACCCCTGGTCTTCAGTGATTGCTGGTGGTGTAAGTCAGATGCTGATTTTACTATAAGTCTGTCAATAGCTAGCTTTATTCAGAGAATGAGGTGTGACAATTCTAAAAGAATCAGAGAACAAAAACACTGAAAAAGTAGACTGAATGCCAGATTTCTTATTAGATTTAGATCAGTTTGTCATTTTGTTGCATACTATAGGAGATGCAGCCAAACGGGTCTGTATTTGTCTTGGACCCATTACAAACTAAAGAAAAAATAATAGAAAAAGCTAATGATAATGTACATTATCTTTAAGAAAAACTCACCACCCACTAGAGTCAAAATCCACCCACATTTTCTGTTTGAAAAAGGCCTCAAAATGAGGTGTTGTCTTGTGGTACACGGAAGGGGAGGGCCAGAACGTGCTCTGCACTGTGAACTGACATGACTACTTGTAGCTTCTGCAGCAGGACATACACAGACAGCCAGAGAGATGCAGAGCAATAGTGACGGAAGCTCCATTGCCTCAGTGAGGGGCAATTGTGAGGTTGAATATTTTCTCCACCTCCTTCAGAGGTAAGAGCCTAAAGGGAGGAAGGTTCTGTGGAGGAAGGGAGCAGCCCTGAGCTGTATTGTTTTGAGCTCATTGCTTGTGAGTTGCCAACTCGCTAAGGATATGTAGCCGAGACTGAGTTTATTTTGTACTCCACAGAAGCAGGACGCTGTCATCAGAAATCCAAGCTGAGCCGGTAGCAAACCCTGATTCAAATTCAAGTGCAGTGTAAAGTTTTAACCAGAAGAGGGCACTCCACTAACAGTTTTTGGTAGGGATGTACTGATACTGGTATCGGCCCGATACTGTCTAATGTACATTTATTTGTATCTGTTAAACTTAACCGATACCATGAACCGATACTCAAAATGTGGAAAATCTGCAATAAATTCACAAAAAAGATAAATTATTCACTTGAAATTTTATTTTTTGTGGTGATTTCATATTTTACATCTCTTATTTTGTCTTAGTTGTTTAGTTAGTAAAGTCTGGTGCCTTGAGTCTCTTTAAGAAAGGTATAAGGTGGAAATTATACAGTTTATTAATTCAACATTAGTATCAGATCTTTATCGGCTATCGACAGAAACACAAAATCCAGGCATCGGTATTGTATCGAGACTGAGAAAATCGGATCGGTGCACCCCTAGTTTTTGGTACAAAATTAATTAGTTTTACTAAAATACCAAAATAACTAGACATGTACACAGCACTAATAGACATTTATAGTATATCAGCCAAAACAGTGAGTTTTGGGGTGAGTTTCACTTTCACAAGAGCAGTTGAATTTTTAAACTGCTTGTGGCAGAAAGCTGTGTAGTAGTTTGGTGCTGATGTTGCAGCATCTGAGGCTAGAAAAAATCCAATAAGCTTTTCAGCTCCTGTTACTATTCCCTGCAGGGCCAGCTTGTTTATATATATATATATTTACATAACACATCTGAATCCCAAGATTGAGCCCTACTGTACTGACGTATTGCATCCGAGTTTGGTACTAAGAAATTACAAGTGGTAGCCTTTTACTCGTTCATAAGGTAAATTTGGTCAAGCCAAAATTTTGTTAGTCTAGTTGAGAACACTGTAATAGATTGTAGGGCTGCACAATTAATCGAATTTTGATCGTGATCACGATTTTGGTGGCCACTATTAAATTAACCCGATCGTCAATGATATTTACATTTAAAATGCGAGCTTCACTGCGTGCCTCTTCGTCATACACTGCCTCAACCAATAGTCTGCCAACCACCAGGGGACAAACGCATGGCTAAAGCTTCATTAAGCTGCCCAAATAAAAACCACACCTACACCAGTCGGTACTCACAATGGCTGCATCCGTCGACAACTTAGCAGGCAAAAAGCAGTATGCGAGCGATGTATTAGATCCGAATCGCCAGTATGGATCTGACTAGTAGGCATAAAGTTCCTGGATGTGTAGTACCGCCACAGTAAGCGGCCGGTGGACGCCACGCTATCCCACAATGCAGCTGAAGCCCCGAAATTATAGAAGCTACCCTAGCTAAAATTGGCTAGACGAACTATCAACTATTGACACTGCCTCAATTTCGGCGCATAAATGTACATGTAGCGATGTTACTGATTACTGTGATTGGTATAACTTCAGTTAAATGTTTAATCAGCTGTCGAAACCAGACAAAATAACCGCTAGTGGATGGCAGGACCACAGGTGAACGTAACATAAACACCCGGGTCAACAGACACACAAAATGGTGGAGCAAAATGTCTGATTTCTTACCTACTACTCGCTCGTTTGCTACGCAGTATTTACTACATCAACGGGCGAGTAGTATTTGCTACGTAGCATGTAGTACATTCTAAGGATTCGGATGCAGGGAATGTCCTAGGCCTTTTCTGTATAAGCTGTAATTGTTTCCATTAAGTTGCACTTTGAGATTGTACTCTGAAATAACATATTTAGTGTGTACTTATAAAAGTCTTGGAGTTTGTTTTCAGGTTGGGTTTCTTTTTTGCATTATTTTATTTTTTGCAATAAAAAAAGATTTTACAAGACTGGATGAATAATCGTGATTAATAATCATGATTATAATATCGATCAAAATAATTGGGATTATTATTTTGGTCATAATTGTGCAGTCCTAATAGATTGCATAATCAATTTTATATTGAATTGCAGATGGGGAGTGCAATCAAGGAGGCGGCACCTACCAACATGTTTCCAAAGCAAGAACCGCAGGAACAAATGATTGAATTTCATTTATCCTTTCCATACGCTCTGGAGGAACTTGTGTGGGATCAGGGCCATAAAACAAACATCCAGCAATGCTACTGCTACTGTGGGGGACCAGGAGAGTGAGTTGCACAATACATACTGCAAACATGCCAAAGAATTTGACGAACGAGTTCCACAAATCATATGTCACATATATCGGTGTCAGTTATGTGTCTGTGTATTTATTGGTAGCTGGTACCTGAAGATGCTGCAGTGTAACAGGTGTCGACAGTGGTTCCATGAGGAATGTCTGCATTGCTTACAGACTCCACTGCTCAATGGAGATAGGTGAAAACACTAAAACTTCAAAATTTCTAGTGTGTGACCTGTTTTAGATGCTGTATATTCTTTTTTTATTTTATTTAACAGTTACCATGAACCAATACTTAATATGTGGAAACTGCAATAATTTCACAGAAAACCCCCAACTTTTAACTTGAAATTTCAGTTTTGTGGTAATTTTCATCATTTTTTTTTATCTAAGTCACCATCATTTGTTGTAACAAGCAGAAAAGAAAATTAACGCCGTCTTGCAGTTAATTACATTTTTGTGTGTGGTAGAAGTATCGACATTGGTACTCTGATCTAAGTGTCGTTATCATATAGGTTTGAAAAAAGTGATATTGTTGCATTCCCATTGTATTGATTAACTTCTTAAATTATTTGTACTTGATATTTGGAAATATTGATTTTGCTAGAAAACCAAACACAACATTACAGCTCAGATATCTTAACTTTGTTTAAACACAATGAAAATGAGCCATATATTTTAGAACAGTTTGTCTCATTTGCATTAAAAATGCAGTAATTTAACCATATATGACAATTTGAAGTGGTATTAGTTAGAAGTGTAACAGTACATGTATTCAGATTTTCCAGCATGGCCTTGTTGGATCGGTATGCACATCAAATCTGTTCCAATTCAATATTGATATGGGTCAGTGCAATTTTTTTAGTTTTTTTTAGCCATTACCTTAATTACATGACTGTAATTTGATGGTGCAACACTAGGTGGGGTTACAGATCACTGAGGCAAGCTTTATAAAACCTTTTAGACTTGTGCCCATCTGGAATTGGGGCCGGGCAGTTAATAGAATTTTAATCAAAATCGCTATAGTTGACTGGATTGGTCAAATGGCATAACGATTTAAACATCACAAAGTGCCACCTTGTTGTCAAGGTAACTGGGCAATCAAGCCGCAGAAGAAACATACAGTAAAGGGAGGCAGGAGGCCACCACTGGTACGTAAAATAAAAGTGCCGTTTCAAGAGTGTACATCTGGCAAATAATTTTAAAGGAAAATGGACAACAGGGAAGATAATAAAGATGACCAAATTATTGATCCTCACAGTTGATGTTGGTATCTGTATGCAACTTTATAGTGAAGGCTATGTTTGATTGTTTTATTATTGTTTTGATTAGAAAAAAAAAATAGAAAATAGAGATTGTTCAACGCATTAAAAATAATGGCAATTATGTTATTCTCAGAATCGCCCAGCCCTATCTTGAATTTTCCCTCATGTTTTCTCTGTAAAAGGGGTAAATTCTTAAAATAATTTTTGGATGTCCCGATCGATTTTTTTTTTTTTTTTTTTGTTTTTATAAGAATCGACTCCGAATCAATTACTCTTTATTTATTTTTTTTTCTCTCAAACAGCACTAGAACACACGCAGAATGTTTATGTGCGGAACACAGAGCGCAATGTAACGTTTACGGTTCAGCTTGAAATAATACCACAACAAAGCGGAGCGGACTCCCAGCTTAGGACTGGACTTTATAGAAAAAGAGCATATCAATAAAATGAAAAGTCATTTTGATCAATCAGTCATATTAATGACTGTAAAAAAAGGTAAAAAAATAGATTTTAAGTGCAGCCCTGGTTATGCTATGCTATTTTTAAATGAACTAACTTTTAATATAGCACACACACTTTAATTCAACCATTCAATCTAACACTTTTTTAACACTTTACTGAAAGCTTCTAAGAAAAACATTTTAAATTAAGAGACCCGAGTGACATCGGTATACACTGTGAAACATAAAGAAAAGACTATTAACCATTATTTTTATTAGAATAGAATATAAACTTTCTGTTAAGTGTAAACAGAAATTCCTCTTTCCACAGCTTCCATGGAGTAAGAAATAAAATACTAAATACAAGAAATATTATAGAATATAATATAGAATATATAAGAAATATGAAAACAACCTTATATTATAGGGATGTGTATTTGAATATCGATGAAGAAAATATTGCAATATGATGGCATATCGATATTTTTTAAGATCCCTATCATATAAGAGCACTTTATCAGTGCCATATTACATAATTTAAGACTGCTGTTGCAGATGGGATGAAGTATTATCATTCGAACCAATATCTGATGCACAGTAATTGTTTTAAACTGTAGGCATATCTAAATGCTTTTTTTTATCCATTTTAAAAGTTTTATTACCCTTAATAGCTCAGACCTGTGGTTTAGCTTCTATGTAAAAATAAAGAAAGGTGATTCTGAATTAGTGCAGCTGTGAAGCTATAGCTATCAGGCTACTCATTAATGGCTGTTTAGCCCAAAACACTGGACCCGACTTCAGTGATTACCACAGCTGGTCTTCCCCTCACTGTGTGTGTTTTTCAGGAAGTAGTGTTGTTTAACAGTTGAACATTTTTAAGCCGAAGTGTTTGGCAGTGTGGCCAGATGTGCTGTGCCTTTCTCAGGTATTTCCTGTGTTTTGATTTCGTTCATTATTGCTACATTTAGTGTTGATGTGAGTCTCATATTGGTTCAAATATCTGCTAGTACTATTTTATAAATAAAAAATACAAAAAGCTGTATTAAAGTTATGCAGCATAATAAAATCAAAATTAATTTCTGGAATTGAATTAAAGAAATCAGAGAAAAATATCAAAGTAAATCTGATCAAAGTAAAAAAAGGGTCTTGCACTATTGTATTTTTTGTATTTATTTAAAGTGACAACATATTTACAGAAGCATGATTTTTTTGTGTACAGTTACTACCCCAGTATGAGTTGAAATAAAACTTCATTAAAACAATGCCTAAATATTGAGGTGATATCTTTTTTTTGGGCAGGACATGTCAATGATTGTTTTTTGTTTGGGTTTAGGTTTTTCATCTTCGTCTGTTCAATATGTAGTGGCGGACCAGAGTTCATTGACCGACTGCCTCTCAGCTGGTAAGGGAACCTTAGGCTTTAGATATACTGTCTTTACTTGTACAATAAAATGCTATTCTCCTGTGACACTTTTGTAAGGCCCCAGATATTTTTGCTCTATTAAAAAAAGAAAAAATGATGGCATCGCTATGATCATTTGGGAATTCGATCAAAAATGCTTTGAGACCTAAGCTGTGCTGGCACATACAATAACGTGGACATCAACTACATCAGAATTTCATCTTCAGCCTAGCACTGCTTTATCTACACTGAATTCTTATGTGGTCAACCTTATCTCAACCTACCTGTGCAATGTAGGCAATACAGTGTTTTTGATTGGATTTCCGCACTCTTTGCTCTCTTGACATTGTCATCTACAAACTTTTATTAGGATTAATGCAATTGTGTAAGTCAGACTAATACTTTTTGTTCTCTATTATTTCAGGAAGGATATTGTTCATCTCTGTTTGTACAACCTGACTTTGATTCAGAAGAAGAGGTATTTTGATTGCCAGATTGAGTTAATGCCTTACATCAGTGAGAACTGGGATCTGCTGCAGCTTGGGAAGGTAGGAGACAAGTGTATGGCATGACTCAGTGAGAAATTAAAGATGTAGACTTGGTTATTTTCATGAAAGCTCTTTCAGATCGTTTTTTCAAACTTTGTCAGTGTGAATTTTGATGCTGGTTATTAAATAAAACACAAGTTTATCTGCGTGTATAGATGTGTCGGCGCCCAACCCCTGCTCACTAAAATCTAACACCAGAAGGGCAGAAAATGAAGCCAACTGGGCGGTTCCCATAGCCGCCATCTTGTCCGCATCACTCTCAGAACATCTAAAAATGGGAAAAGAGGTGGAGCTGAGAGTAGCACTGTGAGGCTGGGAGCAGAGGGGCGACGCTCCGAGTATAGCTACGAGCTATTTGGAAGCTAGTCAAAAGCTAACTGAAGCTTACATAGGCTGCAGCCGTTTTCAGCCAGAACACCGCGGTTGAGAGACTCTTGCTCCGTTTCCACTGGGGTCGCTTTAGACCCAGAAATATCATGAGGGGGGAAAAACATATCGATATAACAAGACCCGAATAGGTCTGGTAAGTATGGCCTAAAACAGTTTAGCTTAACACCTCCAGCAAAAAGCAATCACAAATTCTCATGACAACTCGGATCCTCTTAAAAGTTAAAATACTTTTGACTCGCCTCAAATCTCAGACATCTATTAGTTCATGGCTCCAGCTCCTGAACTGTGTTCCTCACGCCACTACTTATCTAACCAGTGATTATCCAGTCTGTCTAGAGTCCAACTCTGCAGTCTTCCAGCCTGATCTAGCCAACTCCCGCTGTCTGACACCGCGGCTTCTCAGTTCTGCCGACTTTGCTGCTGTGCCTCTACCCGATCGGTTGCTTGCTCCAACCAGCGTGTAGAAGCAGATAACAGCTCCATTCCTGTTTGTGACCTGACAGGTCGCAAACCTGTGACACCCCCCCAGCTGCTGGTGAAGCTTCAGTTCGTATAAAGCCTCCCCCAAGAAGAGATATTCAATACCACAGCAAGGCATCTATATCCAATAAATACCGATTAACATCCAAAATTGAAAAAAATATTCAGAGGCAACTGATAGGGGAGTTCAGAGACATGACTGTAAACCTGAACTATCTAACCTAAAATGTTTTTTGAACCAGGCTGTAAACATGTTGCTGTAAAGTTGGCCTTTTAACATGGGAGTCAACGGGAATTTGCTCCTTTTTGGAGCCAGCCCCCAGGGGATGAGGGAGGAACTGCACTTTGTGCCACTTCCTGGTTGGCTTCACATTCTACAGGCGAAGATGGTCCCTTGAGCATTTCACGGATAACCATGGCAACCGTGAAGCTGAGAATATAATTCTACAGGAGGCACGGAGAACGGTTTCAATCACTTTATCAATGTTTATCTATAGTGCTTTACTCAGCCAAAGGCGACCAAACTACTTTACATCGAAAGACAAATATTGAAGTAGTGTCGCTGCATTTTTCATATTTGTACTTCACACAATTAATGCACCAATCAGTGCAATTTCTTTATAATCTGCACATAATTCGTAGATGCAACATATTTTTATTTAGATTCTAATTTTTATTCTGTTCATAGACTGGGATGAGGGAGAGGGGCAGTTGGTTGTGTGTTCGTCTGTGTGCACAAAGCTGTAGAAGTCTAAAAATGTGGCTTAAATTCATAATTTTGGTATCTCTCTGCTACGTCGGTCGGTGTCCTCCGTGTCCAAAAAGTGCGTAAGCAAGATCCTTATTGTGCTTTTAGTTACACCCATTTTTCTGTTACGCCATTTTCTATAAATCCCAAACCTGGCGTAGGAAGTTGCTCACGTAGTTTTCAAACCCTGTGTTATGCGTAAACAAGCTTTATAAATGAGACCCCCGGCGAGTAAACTGGCTTTTTTTTAAATGGGCAATAAAGAAGTTGCATTGCAGTGACAGGTGGTATTCACTGGAAATAATCCCTCAAATTAAGTTCTGTTTCATACATCTTTGAGCTACCTCTATTAAAGGTTGAATATGGAAGAGTTTCAAATAAAGTTTATAAAAAGACCTCCACCAGGTGTTTAGAGGGGTGCAGAATGAAAGTACAATATTTCTTTAAAAAAATATTTGAATTAAAATACAGGTGCTGGCCAGTAAATTAGAATATCATCAAAAAGTTGAATTATTTCAGTAATTCCATTCAAAACGTGAAACTTCTATACTGAATACTTTCCTTCCACACATAGTGATATATTTCAAGTGTTTATTAATTTTCAATTTTATTATTACAACTGACAGCTAATGAAAACACCAAATTCAGTATCTCAGAAAATTAGAATATTCTGAAAAGGCTCAATATAGAAGACACCTGGTGCCACTCTAATCAGCTGATTAACTCAAAACACCTGCAAAGGCCTTTAAAAGGTCCCTCAGTCTTGTTCTGAAGGCTCCACAATCATGGGGAAGACTTCTGACTTAACAGCTGTCCAAAAGACGACCATTGACACCTTGTACAAGGAGGGCAAGACACAAAAGGTGATTGCTAAAGAAGCTGGCTGTTCGCAGAGCTCTGTGTCCAAGCACATTAACAGACAGGCGAAGGGACGGAAAAAATGTGGTAGAAAAAAGTGTACAAGCTCTAGGGATAACCGCACCCTGCAGAGAATTGTGACGACAAACCCATTCAAAAATGTGGGGGAGATCCACAAAGAGTGGACTGCAGCTGGAGTCAGCGCTTCAAGAACCACCACGAAGAGACTCATGAAAGACATGGGATTCAGCTGTCGCATTCCGTGTGTCAAGCCACTCTTGAACAAGAAACAGCGTAAGAAGCGTCTCGCCTGGGCCAAGGACAAAAAGGACTGGACTGCTGCTGAGTGGTCCAAAGTTATGTTTTCTGATGAAAGCAATTTTTGCATTTCCTTTGGAAATCAAGGACCCAGAGTCTGGAGGAAGAGCGGAGAAGCACAGAATCCACGTTGCATGAGGTCCAGTGTAAAGTTTCCACCGTCAGTGATGGTGTGGGGTGCCATGTCATCTGCCGGTGTTGGCCCACTCTGTTTCCTGAGGTCCAAGGTCAATGCAGCCGTCTACCAGGAAGTTTTAGAGCACTTCATGCTTCCTGCTGCTGACCAACTTTATGGGGATGCAGACTTCACTTTTCAACAGGACTTGGCACCTGCACACAGTGCCAAAACCACCAGTACCTGGTTCAAGGACCATGGTATCCCTGTCCTTGATTGGCCAGCAAACTCGCCTGACCTTAACCCCATAGAAAATCTATGGGGTATTGTGAAGCGGAAGATGCAATACGCTAGACCCAACAATGCAGAGGAGCTGAAGACGACTATCAGAGCAACCTGGGCTCTCATAACACCTGAGCAGTGCCACAGACTGATCGAGTCCATGCCACGCCGCATTACTGCAGTGATTGAGGCAAAAGGAGCCCCGACTAAGTATTGAGTGCTATACATGCACATTCTTTTCATCTTCATTCTTTTCAGTTGGCCAACATTTAAAACAAAACATTTTTTTTCATTGGCCTTTAAAATATTCACATTTTTTGAGATACCAAATTTGGAGTTTTCATTAGTTGTCACTTATAAATATCAAAATTAAAAGAAATAAACATTGGAAATACATTGGTCTGTGTGCATTGCATGAATATAATGTACAAGTTTCACGTTTTGAATGGAATTATTGAAATAATTCAAGTTTTTGATGATATTCTAATTTACTGGCCAGCACCTGTATATATGACATTAATATAATGTATAACATGGACTTTTTAATTTGCATGACAATGCTGTTATGTTTCAGTCTACCAGCCAATAGCGGCCGCCATTGCAGGTTGACAGATACCGTCTCTTTTATCTACAAACCAGGGAACCGATCAGCTGGATTGATTTTTCTATTGTTGCAACTACAACCTAGACACATTAGATGTCACTCTCGAGTTTGTGTTAAAAATTCAACCTTACAGCTCTATAAGTTGGATACTAAAAATGTTATGTATTGTTTCATAATTTGTTGTTCACAGCTTGCGAACACACCAAGGTCTGAGCGTTATGAGAAGGTTCTGGAGGCCTTAAATGACAATAGTTACGCGTAAGTCATCTTCTAATGTGGCTTTGACTTTATTATACATGTGTTTTTGCAGTAAATCAGTAATCCCATTTTCAACTTCTCTTGTTCTCCTGCCTCTTCTAGGTTCATGTCAGGGAAGGAGGTAAAGAAAAAGAAGCAGTTATTTCGCCTAAGAATCTTCTTCCCCCCTGCTCCCCCCAACTGTACTGAACCCACATACACTGTAATGGGGGAGCCGTTTCATGAGATCTCTATAAAAGGATGCAAGCCCGCTAAAAGCTTCCCTGACATAAAGTAAGAAGTACAAGTTGTACATTCATCTGCCTTCATGTTCTGTGGCAAATGCTTGGGACTGTAAACTGACCAATTTGAGTTTTTGTATTGCCAATGCCAATATCTATATCTAGAGGTTTTCCTCTGCGAAAATGTCCCACAAATAATAGTGGATGCACAACATTTCTAAACGTAATTAGTTTTAAACTTAAATGCGCGCTGCTTTTCGGTCTGGTTACTACCATTCATGTCGGAACCGGTGCCGTAATGGTACCAGATATCGGTACCCATCCCTACTCCTTAGTTGCTCTGGTCGTAGTCATGCTGGAAGACCCAGCCACGATCCATCTTCAATGCTCTTACTAAGGAAAGGAGATTGTTGGCCAAGACCTCACGATACATGTCCCCATCCATCCCCCCCTCAATATAATGCAGTCGTCCTGTCCCCTTTGCAGAAAAGCATCATCCCCAAAGAATGATGTTTCCACCTCCATGCTTCACCGTTGGGATGGTGTTTTTGCAGTTGTACTCATCCTTCTTTCTCCAAAGATGCGCATAAAGTTTAGACCAAAAAGTTCCACTTTTTTTCTCAACAGACCACATTCCTTCTCCCATTCCTCCTCCGGATCATCCAAATGGTCATTGACAAACTTAGAACAGGCAGGGGTACTTTGCATTCACTGCAGGATTTTAATCCATGACGGTGGAGTGTGTTACTGCTGTTTTTTTGTTGAGACTTTGGTCCCAGCTCTATTCAGGTCATTGACCAGGTCCTGCCGTCTAGTTCTGGGCTCATCCCTCACTGTCCTCATGATGGAGAGATCTTGCAGGGGGCTCCAGACCAATGGGAGATTTACAATCATCTTGAACTTCTTCCATTTTCTAATTCTTGCACCAACAGTTGTTTCTTTCTCATCAACCTATTGTCCTGTAGCCCATCCAAGTCTAGTGCAGCTCTACAATTTTATCCCTGATGTCCTTGCACAGCTCTCTGGTCTTGGCCATTGTGTAGAGGTTGGAGTTTGTTTGAGTGTGTGACAGGTGTCTTTTATACAGGTAACAACTTCAATCAGGTGCAGTTGATATTTGATCAAATAATTAATTATTTAAAAATCATCCACAGTGATTTTCAGCATTTTTGTTTTAGATTCTGTTCCTCAGAGTTGAAGAGTACCTTTCATACAAATTAGAGACCTCTGCAGGCTTTGTAAGTTGGAATACTTAAAAAATCAGCAGTGTATCAAATGCTTGTTCTCCCCACTGTATTTCAGCCTCCTAAGTTGGATTGTCTTTAGAATATATTAGCTAGGCTCTAAAAAACAGTGTAGGCACATTTTCTGCAAATATATTAGTCACATTGCACAGAAGAAGAGAAAATCGTCAAAAAAAATTTTTTTTTAAACCATAACTTCTTTTAGCCCTCATTCTTCCATAGTCCTAAACCAGCCCATGCTGATTTCTGAATTGACATTTTTATTTTAAACCAGAGACCTCAAAACGTTTTGCTACAAGGGCCAAAATGATCAAGTCGAAAGTGCCCATTGGCCACAAAAACTAGTTTTTTTTTTTTTTTACCAACAATGTTTTTTTTTATTTGTTCTTTTTTTACCTGCTTAATGTTAAGCAGGTTATATTTTAAATGAAACGTATAACATTGGAATTTTTGTAGGAAGGGATATTTAAAGGATTCTAGATTTGAAACAGGGCTTTAAAAGGGTGCCTTTATAAAATAAATAATTTTCAATTAGTTTTAACATATTTCAGAGCGGCTAAAAAAATCTACAGGTTTTCTCAACAGAAAGAACAGAATTTGGGTCACTCTTTAAAAATTGTTTTTAGCTATGTATCTTTGTCTCTGTCTTCTTTTGCTTTGATTACACAATGAAATTAAAAAGCAAAAAAAAAAAAGTATTCAAAGGTGAATAATTAGTTTTGTGCCATGGCACATTTTCTATTCCTTTTAATTAGTCATAAAAATTACAAAAGAAAGTCTACACCTGCATTTATGTTGTGGTGCCAATTGCAGAAAGTACCAATCTTAGGCCATGTCCACACGTAGCTGTTTTTTTTTAATGAAAATTTTCCTCTGCTCCTTAAAAAAAAAATCTCCATCCTCACATAACCAGATAATTGCGTTTTTTAGCACATTCATAGACGTAGCAAACCTGTAGGGGGCAGTAGTTCTCCCAAATCCTATCTGCTTAGAGTAACTTTCTATCCTCCATCTTCAGCCCACTGCAGTGATAGAGATTTTAAAAGTAAACAAACAAAACACTCTTTAACAATGGATGATCCAAACACATCTCTAAGGGCACAAATGCTGTTTGTGAGAGTAAAGACACCAGCCACGATCCATCCACAAGTGATGTCTGACCATTTTTTTGTCGTGGATATTGACGTCCATATTTTTGTCCGTCCACACGCAGATGCTGAAAACGCAGATCTCAACTTTGGCTGGAGTTTTTTTAAAAGCGTTGTTTTTGGTGCTGAAAAATATCTGTTTGTGAGTTACCCGGCTACTTGTGAACAGGGCCTTGAATTTGTGGTTAAGGTTCATGCAAAATCAGTCCAAGGGCCGTACTTTGGACATCCCTGTTTTAAATCAAGTATGTGGACAAAGTAATGCGGCACTACTGCAAAACACACTACTTTTCATGCTTCTCCATGATTGTTTCATATTTTTTCATACTGGACACTTTGGTTCACTTAATGCACAGTTGTTGTAGCTGTTTTTTAAAAATGTACTGTACTCACTGCAGGATCCCTGTTGCTTTAACAAATGGCACAGAGAAGAAGAAGAAGAAGAAAAAAAAGAAAAAGAGGAAGCAAGAGGAGATGCTGGCTAAACCACAACGGTCCAAAGAGTCATCTGTGGTGTGTATGCACGTTTTTTTACTATGTATGCCTTGATGAGCCTGAGCTGAGTTAGTTCTTTGTAAGCCGGTGGTTTTACACTGAATTCATTTAGCCATGTATGAAAGAAAACATCAACTCTCCTTGTAGTTGCTTAATAATTTCACCTCACTTTGTCAGGAAACAAGAAAGCCTGACCCTGCTACACTGGATCAGTTGACCTCTGTTAAGTAAGTGAGCAACTGCATGATACACCCTCCAGTAGCCTGAGCTCATCCTTCTTTAGAGCACAAAGTGGAGTATGCCTAACCTTTATTTTTTCTTCTTCAGAAGTGTTTTTATGGGTTCTCAATATAAATCAAACCCGTTATTAGTGCAGTATCACTAAAAAATACCAATATAGCAAAGAACTACAGTACTTGGGCTGAAAATAATATGAGCAAATTAAACAAGAAGATTTTCTACTAAACTCATTAATATACTACAATTTTTTTGTCTCCAAAACAGTAGTTGTGTGGAATACTCACAATATGCACTTGGTTTGCAAGAATCAAGGACGGAAATACACTCTGAATAAGTAAATGTGTTTCTAATAAACTTGTATTTTTTTCTTGTTATAGTCCTAATTTTTTGTTCAGTGTTTTGAAAAATTGGTAAAGAAAAACTTTTCACATTCTGTCTACTAGGGCTGTCAAATGATTAAAAAATTTAAATCTAATTAATCACAAGGTAGTTGTGAATAAATCACGATTCATTAACATTCCTAAATATAATGGAAAAATTAAAATGTTAATTGTAAATAAAGAAAATAAAAGGATTCCGTTTGCAGTTTTATTTTTATTTCTTAAGGAATTACAGGAGAGAACCTTTATTTTGAACCTACACTCACATTTACACATGGCCCTTTTAACCGCTCTATTATTTCACCTGTTGCTACGGCAAACTAACTAGTTAACTTTTGATGTATGTAATGCTGACAGTTTCTTATTAGTATCGGACAATCCTAAACATCCTCTTCTTTGGACTATTCTACATCAACAGTGTGTTTTTAGTCAAAGGCTTCAACAGTTTTGCTGCAACTAGGCCTGGGCGGTATAATGGTTTATACCCAAAACTTGTGTTTATTTTCATTATGATATGAATCGGCTTTAAAAGGTCAGACGAGAATCCAACAGCATATCTTTTACAAGCGCTATTGCAAGTAACCAGTAGTGGGGAGTGTTGAGCGCTATTTGACAGTCTGTAGGTACACGTGGTCAATGGCAGCAAAACCAATTGGAAAGAAATAAAAATGGCGGAAAATATGGACACACCTCAGTGCCTTTTCTTTATTTTCATGACTATTTTCATTGTAGATTCTCACTGAAGGCATCAAAAGTATGAATGAACACGTGGAATTATGTAGTATTTTTCCAAAAATTGTGAAATAATCTGGCCTCCAAAGTCACCGGACCTGAACCAAATTGCGATTATTTTGGGTGAGCTGAGCCGCAGAATGAAGGCAAAAGGGCCAACAAGTACTAAGCATCTCTGGGAACTCCTTCTAGACTGTTGGAAAACCATTTCGGGTGACTACCTCTCAAGAGAATGCAAAGCAGTAATCAGAGCAAAGGGTGGCTACTTTGAGGAATCTAAATTACAACACGTATTCAGTTATTTCACACAGTAATTCCATACATCATGTGTTCATCCATAGTTTTGATGCCCTTAATTGAGAATCTACAATGTAGTCATGAAAAGAAAGTTAACGCATTGAATGAGAAGTTGTCATCTGAGTCTGTTGTCATCTGAGTCTTAAGAAT
The DNA here is from genome assembly GCA_028564705.1 of Apricaphanius iberus. NCBI lineage: Eukaryota > Metazoa > Chordata > Actinopteri > Cyprinodontiformes > Aphaniidae > Apricaphanius > Apricaphanius iberus. The sequence goes on from JAPXFQ010001556.1 coordinate 607,234, forward strand.
CCTAGCAGGATTCTTAAGTACTACATGCAAAGCCAGTCCAAGATGCAATTTGCTTTTTGCGTCAACGTGAGGTTAAAAAACAAGTAGGCTACGCTTTCAGCCTTAGAACATCAAGAATATCTATTAGAATCATAATCATTATAATTCTTTTCATATCATTCCCCTGTGTCTGGAAAAAGTAACATGAGGCAGTCCATATGAGTAAAATGGGCATTTTGAAGCACATTTTTATATTCCTTCTTATAAGATAATGTGGATATGAACGGTCTTGTATGGGGGGGAAATAATACCGTTAAATACCAGAATACCTATATGTTTTCTAAAAAATACCCTGATTTGAAAATTTCGCCATATCGCCCAGCCCTAGCTGCAACAGACTGCTACAGGAGATCTATTAGGATCTGCAATAATTCGGGCAGAAAATTTAATAGTATGAGCTACAACACTTGTTTTCCCTCTTGTATGAAAGGATTTTTGAAATTGAATTGTGTTCTTTTGAACTATAGAGGGATTATTTGCTTATCAGCATGACCAAAATGATGTGGAACCAAAGTTAAACATAACTCCAGTTACCACTGTTATTATTTGTGATTATCTTGCAGCTGCGGTGTTGGTTAGCTATGTTAGCTTGTTTGTTAGCCACGGCTTACCTGATGTCAAGTCTTTATTGCACATCGTTGCATTCAATCAACGTCTCGTTCCAGTTGCTTCCGATAATTTTAACACCTGATCGTGTCTCTTTCTGCAGACTAAACGCTCAGTAGAACAGGGATAACATAGACAGAGAATCTCGCTATCTGACCTGCAACTCAGAGGAGACCGTGGATGCAGTTTGGCTCTGCCATGATGTTTACATAAAGAGCACTCAAGATAGAGCGGGTTTCGTTGTAGGATAAACTGGGAAAAGTCCTTGAACAATAAACACTTAATTTCCCCCTGGGATTAATAAAGTATTGTTGAATTGAATTGAGTTAGACACTTATGAATGACCAAATGCTCCCTGATGCTGCCTCTGCTTTTTGGCAAATCGGTGTAATTGTTTTTTCAAATGGGCTCCCCCAGATGTTTCGCATTCATTCTTTGTATGGCTGGATAGCTCCATTTTTGCTCATCATTTTCGTTGCACTGTAATTTTAGTTTGGGTGTGAGGGGCTGTAAGATAGCGGGAGATCTAGTATACACCATAGACTGTATATATAATAGACAAACCCTCTTTGACGTCACCCATAGGTTTCCGAAGAGCAAAAATGAAGCCAACTGGGCGGTTCCCACCTCCGCCATCTTGTCCGCGTCATTCGCCTCGTCACTCTCAGAAACTCCAAAAATGGGCAAAAAGGAGGAGCTGAGAGTGGCACTGTGAGGCTGGGGGCGGAGGGTTAACGCTTCGAGCCGAAGTAGCTACAAGCTAGTCAGAAGCTAGTCGGGAGCTAACTGAAGCTAACGTAGGCTGCAGCCGGTTTCAGCCAGAAGACCGCGGTTAAGAGACTTTTATCCCGTTTTTCAACAACAATCACTTTAAATCCAGAAACATCTCGAGTAGAGAAAACATATCGATATAATAAGACCCAAATGGGTCGGGGTAATACTGCTTAATATGGTGTTATTTCCATTACCATCGGTGGAGGTTGAGGACATAGACGGGCTCATCTTAATAACACATCCAGCAAAAAGCAGTCACAACGTCATCATGAAAACTCAAATCCTCTTGAAAAATAAAGGCTTTTGACTCACCTCAAAAGTCCTGCCGACTTTGCTGCTCTGCTACTACCCGACCGATCGCCAGCTCCAACTCGCAAGTAGAAAGAGATAAAAGCTCAGAACAGAACAGCATTCCTCTCGGCCACCTGACAGAATACATTTATTATTGTAACTTGTTTGTTTGTTAATAATTGGATATGGAACATGAGCATGATGGCGACATCTACAGTCGTGTGGATGACACAAAAATTGCTTTTAGATCTTTGTTTCAGTTGTTTCTGTGATGTACTGAAATATAATAACAAGCTTTTCATATGTTACAAAGGCTTTTATCGACAATTACATGACATTTATGGAAAGAGTCAGTATTTGCAGTGCTGGCCCTTCTTTTTCAGGACCTCTGCAATTCGACTGGGCATGCTCTTAATCAACTTCTGGGCCAAATCCTGACTGACAGCAACCCTTTCTTTCATAATCACTTCTTGGAGTTTGTCAGAATTGGTGGGTTTTTGTTTGTCCACCCGCTTCTTGAAGATTGACCACAAGTTCTCAATGGGATTAAGATCTGAGGAGTTTCCAGGCTGTTGGAGGGTGTTTTGCTACCATTCCATATTCATGGCTGTGTTTTTGGGCAAAATTGTAAGTGAGCCCACTTGAATGAGAAGCAACCCCACACATGAATGGTCTCAGGATGCTTTACTGTTGGCATGACACAGGACTGATGGTAGCGCTCACCTTTTCTTCTCCAGACAAGCCTTTTTCCAGATGCACCAAACAATCGTAAAGAGGCTTCATCAGAGAATGTGACTTTGCCCCAGTCCTCAGCAGTCCATTCACCATAATTTCTGCAGCAGATCAATCTGTCCCTGATGGTTTTTTTGGAGAGAAGTGGCTTCTTTGCTGCCCTTCTTGACACCAGGCCATCTTCCAAAAGTCTTCGCCTCACTGTGCGTGCAGATGCGCTCAAACCTGCAAGTGGAATTTTCATGGCAAAGAATAACTATGCAATTCATCTGATCACTGTTCATAATATTCTGGAGTATATGCAAATTGCTATAATAAAAACTTAAGCAGCAACTTTTCCAATTTCCAATATTTATGTAATTCTCAAAACTTTTGGCCACACCTGTAGTTTATCTAGGTAGCCGATTGTGTTGCCTGGTTCGATGCTGATTATTCCCGTGACCAACCTGAACTATGTCCAGTAAGGAATGTATTTTACAGGTTAACGGACTGCTAACTTTAGCAAAGTTAGCAAACGAGCTAGCTTACCGATCCAGGCGGAAAGTTGCAGTTTCCGTGTGTTGTTGCTGTTTATGTGGGTTCATCTAGGGTAGGCTTCATCTAAAACTACTCTAGTTTCTGTTATTTTCCTTTACTGAGAGTGATAACAATATCTCGGGCGCTCTGAAGCTGCTACTTGACTTGCTGAGTCCACAATTTTTTTTTCAGTCCAAACTGAGCCACGCTAACCATATAGTTTTATCATAGAGACCATATCTGTTAACCCACAATCACTGCTGGCTGATAGATGTAAACATAACGTTATTGTCGTGCCCATTTTAAATGTACATTTTATTATATTTTAATTCAAATATAATTTTTTAAGGAAAGCTTTTGCTTTCATTTTGCTTCCCTCTAAAAGCCCCGTGGATATATTTTTAATTTACTTTTTTTGAAAATATTCCATATTCAACCTTTTAAATCATATAAAAATATAAACCACAAACCACTATTTTGCAGACCTGCTTTGTGTTTGTTGCATTTTCACCTTTTTTTTGCCTCTTATTTTGCTAACCCCACAGCACCAGGAGTAGCATGTCTCTGCTGTCATCACAGACTTCTGATGTGGAATCCATTGGTGCCCTCAGCGGCTCAGAAACTACCTCAACAATCATTTTAAGACAGTCCAGGTTGGAAAGCAGAACTCTCACATCTAACACACTTTTTTTCCCAATTGTATAGACTTTCTTAGAAAAGTATTTACTGCCCTTGAACATTTTCATGTTACGTTCCATCACAATCTTGAATGCATTTAAAAAAAAAAATCTGATTCTCTGAGAGAGACCAACAAAAATGTGCAAATATGTGAAGTGATGCACCTAAGCTTCTTCATTCTGTCAAAATAAAATCCAGCTCACCCTGCCACCTATAAAAGTCAGCTAATTAGTAAATGTTGACCACCTGCGTGTAATTTAATTCAACTCTTCTGTGAAGACCTCAGAGGTCGGCTAGAGCAGGGTTTTCCTACCCTGCCAGTCCAGGCACACTGCCCTGCATGTTTTAGATGTTTCCCCATTTCAGCACATCTGAAGTTTAGAACTGTTAACGATCTAAAGCAGGGAACGATCTAAAACTTACAACAGTGTGCCTTGAGGACCAGGATTGGGATTGGGCTTTAGAGAGTCATGAAGACCAAAGAACCCAACATGTCGGGGACCTGTCAAGGATGTTATAAAACATCGTAATATCAACCTGAGACTGACAAGTTGGGCAAGGTAAGCATTAGTAAGACATGCTACCACGAGCGATGGTGAAAGTTCTGCAGAGGAAAAATATTTGTCCGATATTAACCTTCTGCATTAATCTCCCAAAACTAAGTGCAAAAAAGTATTTGGCAACCACAAGTTACAATGGCGAAGAAAAAAAATATTTGGTCCAAAACCCAAGATTCACCTCAATACTTTGTAATCTTGGTTAGCAATGACGGAGATCAAACGTTTCCTGTAGGTCTTTGCCAGGTTTGCACACACTGTAGTTGGTATTTTGGCCCATTCTTCCATGCAGGTCTTCTCTAGAGCAGTGATGCTTGTTTTGGAGCTGTTGCTGGGCAACATGGACTTTCAACTCCTTTCACAGATCATCTATTGACTTGAGGTCTGGAGACTGGCTGGGCCACTCAAGAACCTTAAAATTCGTTTTCTGGAACTACTCTTCCTTTGCCTGAGCGCGGTGTTTGGTATCATTGTCATGCTGGAAGATCCAGCGTGGAATTTGTCACCACCAGTGAAGAAAGTTAATTAGTTGATCGAAGGCAGTTTAAGAGTCATATTGCTGTTAGCCAATCAGAGACAAGATGTTTGCCTATAGTAAATAATACTGAGTAACTCGTAATCCTGTCGTTCCACTCCACTCTGCTCAAACAAAGTACAACCTCCTGAAAGAGGAGTGAGAGAGCATTTTTTCCACATAAAACGACTCTCATGGAGTATAACTGTGATAGAGGCCACATGAAGTTCATTGAAAAAATGGAATGAGACTTTTAAATCTCACCTCTGAATTTTGTAACAAATCATGAGGTTCTTTGGGTGTCAATCCTTTTGCAAGACATAAAGTGCAGGTTTTAGGTTAAAGTCCCCAGTTAAACATTAATTTTGAAAAATATATTAGTAACACTTTCTAAATAGAAATTTAACAATATATACACTGTTTTTACTTTTAGAGTTGATAGTATTTTAATCTTCTAGTCTGAAGTGAGCTCCATAAATTACAGGGTTTTCCGTAGCCAAAGGAGGGCCGTTTCAGCTGCATAAAATGCACCCAGACATGGAAGATGCTGCCGTTTTATTGGTTTTACTTTTCTTTGGAAACCTGTGGGCTGCATGTCCTGACAGGCTGGTGTTTGTATAGCAAACACAACAGTTTTACATGTTTAACAAAAATGATCGCAATCCAAAGCTAATGAACATACCGACTCCTGATGGCACAACTGCAGGATCTGATAACTAGAAACATAGGCATATGTGACCCCCCTACCCACCACGTCACAGTTCAAGATTATGAAACATTTTAATAAAAATATTTGCAGTTATGCATAGTGAAATTTAAAATGACCCCAACAAACATTTCAAAAGGTAATTTTTGTACAATATTTTTTATGAGTATTAGAAACTATTTAACCTGCATCCTGCACTTTAAAAGATATGATTTTTGTCAAGAAAGCGTTCACTTTGTTCTTTCTTGCAGCTTTTGCAATAAGCTTCCAGTCTTCCCTTGGTCTCAATAGCAAGAACTTGATTGAAACAGGAGATGAGAATTTGAAGATTAAAAAAATTTTTTTTGAAATATTTTAGCTGTTTCCCTGCAGCATGGTGCTTTTAATGTTTGCATCAGAGCCCTACCGAGGCATTATTGTGGCTATAAATCCTTTTTTGCTTTGTCTGCAGGGTAGTTTACTTTGATTAGACATGAAATTAAAACATTATTTTCTCTTTTCTGTTCCTAACAACCATCCTTCAGCCTCTACACGTCCAGCAAGATGCAACCGACCGACTGCAACCCGTCTTTCCCCTCCCCCCCTATAAAACGAAAACGTGGCCGACCGCGGCGGACCCCAAATCCCCCCAAGCCAGAGCTCCCCCATCTCCCAAGGCTTCCAGACACGAGCGTCTCAGAAACGGAGATGCTGAGCGCTCTCCCAGGGCTTCACCCCACAGACATCATTCATGGCATGGACCCCAACACCCAGCTCTCGCACTTAAAGAGCTCAATCAGCAGCTATTTCGGGGTAGCGGGGCGTCTGGCTTGCGGGGAGAGGTACAAAGTCCTGGCCCGACGGGTCACCCTGGATGGCAAGGTACAGTACTTGGTGGAGTGGGAAGGAGTCACCACTTCATAGGTTGGTAAAGAATTCATGTCCGAGCTGAAGATATGTCTTCAAAGGATTAGGTTATGTCCTTGTTTGGCTTAGACAAAATTTTGTTTATACAAAAGATTCAGTGCAGTCCACCACGGGTTAAGTTTTTTGTCCCACAGTTGGGTGGTACAGGTGAACTAGCACCAGGAGAATTTAATCAGCTGAGATCCTTCTAGAGGATACACTGATCAAAGTGTGAACAGAACCTCTTCCTTCCCTGCAGTAGTTATTCAGGGTGGAGAAAAAGAGAGGCAAACCTCTTTAAATGTTCTTTTTTTTATGCAACCATAAATAATTTTAACACAGCATCTTTCCCTGTAATTGTTACAAGTCTTTTTGTTTTGTTTTCCCCACACTGTGCCCTTCATCTTGTCTTGGTTAGCTCTTGATGTCTTTTGCATCTCACATCAGCTCTGATTTCTATCAAGTGTATTTGTGAGTAGATCAGGATGAACTCAGAAAATCAATGCGCTGCTGCGAATGTTTATTTTATATAAAGCTATACCACAAACATGATTGTCATATTTTTATAGAACTCTTTTTTTTTTTTTTTTTTTTTTTACTGAAGATGATTTCTGTTGATTTTTCACTTGCGCAAATGTTGTTAGGAAATCATCTCATTTGAACCAGCAGGATCTGCTCAGAGAAGGCAGTATTTTTTTAGGTCAGTATTTGTATATATTTCCTTCTGCTACTGTGTTTTCTTTTTAAAGTGTTCAGATTGAAAATATGACTTCAGTTTAAAAGAACAACTTTTTTTTTTGAATCATGGTAAGAATGGGATTTATCCAGTCGTGTGACTATATCTACTGCTGCTTATACAATTATACAAGGTTGCATAAATGGATAATGTGGACAAACATTCTTCCATAAACAAAAATATATATTTTTTACACTTGGGCAACCCACTCAGGATATGCCACCAAACTTCTCAGCATAGCCCAGCCATTTTTTTTCATCACGTATATTATTTCTGTTGGGCAGTGTTAATTTCTCATACATATTCTTTCCTTATTATACATATATTGTATATATGTTTTTTTATGTTCACTACTTGTTTAAATTGAGTTAGAAAAAAGAATCCACCTCACTAAAACAGTTGCTGTAACTGCAAAAGAAAACATTTTATTAGAATGCTCGTCTCTGTTTAGAGACGTTTCTGCTCTGTTTAAACGGCACTTACACGTCTCCTTGGTACGGATGGCGTGAATGCCTTTAATGGCTCAGTGGCTCCGCCTACATGTTTCTATCACTCGCTTCCTGCAGGTTTCTTAAGCCAAAGAACGTCCTTGTAACGTTGTCTTTGTCTTTACTGGCTGGCTTGTTACTCGTGAAACTTTTTGTTTTTGTTTAAGGCTAAATAAAAGTTGGTATTTCAAACTTTTTTTACTTCATGTGTTTTTTTTAAATCATTACTGAAATGAACTGTTGATTGTTCTTATAAAATAAAGACCTGTGACCGTAAACTTGTCTTGACGGGGGAAAACATAGCTCAAGATTAGAGTTCTGCTTGTAATTGGAGGGTTGCCGGTTCAAGCCCCAGCGTCAACTGTCTCGCTCATCGTGTCTTTGGGCAAGACACTACCCGCTGTTTACTGGTGGTGGTCAGTGGTCCTGGTAGGGCCTGGTGGCGCCCGTGTCCGGCAGCCTCGGCTACAAAATAGCTTGCCATCACCAGTGTGTGAATGACTGAATGTAGTGTGAAGCACTTTGTGGTCCGTAGGGACTAAATCCAGAGCTATACAAATACAGGCCCTTTTAATTTTCTTTAAACCATTTGTAAGCCAGCAGGCTAAAACTGCAAATGTAAATAAAACAGGGTTTAATCAATGGCTGTTCACCATTTGTCACATAAAGAGTGGGTGGGGTTTGCTCACCATTTTAGGCACACCTAGCTGGGGTAATAATCCAAATGCCCCATTCAGATCAGCTCATTGACAACAGCAGACGCACACTTTGCCTGTTGGACATATTTCTTTTTGTTGTAAAATGCTTGATTGAATGCAACAAATCATTTACTATTGCTTATTTGTTACCAATAACATATTGTAAGGAAATCCTACCTAAATCCTTTCTGCTGAACCAACGATTTTATTTTATTAAGTGGTGCTTATTTAAGATTCTATGCTTTCATTATATGTTCAGTAAGCATCTTTCCCTATACAATGATTTTTTTTTTTCTTTTCTTTGATGCTTACACTGCATTCCAGTAATATAAGATTTGGGTACAAATAGCTGAAAATCAAGCATGTAAAAATACACTAAAAATAGAAATATAAACTAAAGAATATAGACTACGCATATTATTTGTGTAGCTGATGTGCTGCTATGGCTGGTATGGGCAACAGCAGTGAAACAGATTATGCAGATAATCGGTATCGGACAGGGATAGTTACATTGGCAGCTGTATATGAACAGGTTAATTCAAGAACAGTGCAATTATTCATGTGCAAAGTAGAAATAAAGTATTTAAGGGGGGTTAGCAGCATTAGCAGTTTGTCATTTCAGTTTATTTATATAGTGCCAATTTATAACATATGTCCTTGTAATTGAAGTTCTTAAAAGGGATAAGAGAGGATTCCTTCAGATTTAGGTTTTAATACAGAATTGATCAATCAAGGAGGTACAGTGTCATACAGAAAATATACATACTGACTTGCCTTCCAAAACAAGACACAGACTTATATAGATAAAGTAATTTAAGAAGCATATCAATATTACATCAGATACATTTTCTTCAAAATAAAATAGCCGACTTTCAGGCGTTGTGACTTGATAGTGAAGGCATAATCTAGCCGATGTCAGGGTGTCCTCAGACGTAAGAGGAGGTTACTATGCCAACCCATGATGTATGCGCATTTGACCTGACATAAAGTGTCAGGTAATCAGATTGGTTACCATATCAAAAAGACAAGGCACACAGTAACTATCGGTATTTAAAAATACACAGAGCAGATCATTCTTAATATTAAATTTCCCATGAAATCCTCTCAAGGCACTTGTGGAGGTTCCTCCAGGCATCCATCAGTGTTAATATTTCTTTAAATGTTTTTGTTTGTCACATTGACATTAGGCAAGGCAAGGCAATTGTATTTGTATAGCATACTTTCAACACAAGGCAATTCATTGTGCATTATCATTTAATACTTTTGCAATATTTTTTAAAAGTTTTGCTAATATGGGTGCATACATTTAGTAAGAACTCACTTTGATCATTAGCTGTTTTTTTGCTGAGATAGAAATTACTGGCTGAGGGTGAGGACGCTTAATGCTGCAACTCCAGGAAGTGGAGCAATCCATCTGGCTGCTGGAAACAAAGGGACTTGATTCTGAAGAAGCTCAAAGATCAATAAAAGCTCAAATACTGATGTACCAGTTTTTTGTGGGGATGTAATAGTTTAGACATTTGTGTTGTTATAATTTGTTGACTTAATTAGTTCCTTATGCATGTTCATTGTTTCTTAGTCTCTTTCCCCTCTCCTTGATAGATTTGAGTTCTGATGAATTTTTGTTAATTCTTTTTTTTCTGGAAAGATAAGTGGAGAATGACTTTGTATACGTTTGTCATGGTGTTTTGTCGTCGTAATGGCAGTGAAGTGAAAAAAAACAAGACTTTTAACAGAGGGAAACCTCCAGCAGAACCAGAACCTGGATCAGTACCAGTGGCCACCTGCCATGTCCCACTGGGAGTCACTGGCTGTGGGAATGAGTTTTTTAGTCCAGTGGTCCAGCATGTCACACTTCAGTACCTTCAGCCTAAAAGTAAAAGTCTGAATAGTCCATGTTGGCAGTGAGTGGGATCTTTGATAATGAAGCCAGCTCTCCCCTGGACCCCCTGGTGGTATGTGCCCTGCAGAGAGCGCATTTGAGGCTTGGGTATCTTTGTAACAGTCTGTGCCTCTATCTGAAGGTGTTTAGTCCTTTACAACAGTACTGCAGTGCCACATGGTGGATGCAGCTGTAGAAGTTGCTGAGGATTTTGCCTAACATCTGAATTGTCCTCAGCTTTCTCAAGAAGTAACATATTCTACTTGTGTAAATCCAATGTTTCCTTATATTGCCTGTCACTTTGCTGCTGTTACATCAGATTTCCCCTTTGTGGGACAACAAAGGATTATTCTATTCTATTCTATTGTAACAGCCACTGCTGATTCTTTAAACTAAGGTTTTTCCTCTAATCACCAAAAGTACATTGGATTGATTTGTTGCTGAAAGTGCAATACAAATAAATTTACCTCGCCTTCTTTTCTCCACATGTGTTGCGGCGTATTTGAGATTTAAAGGAACAAGACACATAAGCAATTAACCTACTTAATCTTTTAACAAGCAGGAGTCTCAGTGCATAGAACTATGCACACCTGACACCTCCTCTTACTGGTTACCCCACACCATCAAACTGCCTCCAACATAAACTGTTAGACATCAGCGGAAAGAATCCAACTTTTTTGTAAGGGTGTCACCCTCATGGACATGGTCAACTCAGATGTGTTTTATAAGAAATGTTTGGAAATTTAAAGTGACTTCCACAGGCTCTCCAATGGTGTCGATTCTACGTCAAGAAACATCTTTACAACAGAGAAATAAAATGAATAAACCCAAATTTCATCTGATTTTATTTACTTTTTGCTGACTTACTGCAGTGTTTACCAACCCTGGTCCTTAAGGGACAGTGCCCTGCATGTTTTAGATGTTTTCCTGAATCAGCACACCTGTGGTCCCTATCGATAATAATCTGAATCAGGTGTTTTAAAGCAGAGAAACCTCTAAAACATGCAGGTCAGTGTGCCTTGCGAGTCAAGGGTTGGGAAAGTTACTATTTATATGATATAGAAGTCTCGGATCCCCAAGACAGGTGATTCCATCCTGACAAACCCCCATTCACAACTTCTCTCAAAAAACACTCATGGAAAAAGGTTATGCATTTTTTGTTGTTGCCATTATTTAATAGGTTTTGGTGAAAGAAAGAACACATCACTAGGACTTTTGGCCAAATTTATTTTCTTTAGAAGGGGTGGAACTTGAAATGAGAGAAAAGGTGCCAACCATGTGTTTTATAAATCGGAATGGGATATACCCTATTCAAATTTTTTTTACACATTTTTAACACTCCAAACTGTTGATTATCTGGATAGAAATGATAATAAACCTGTAAAGACGAGCCTCTCTTTGAGCTGCCTCGGCTCGTTGTACTGCTAAGGAATACTCATAGACTGTATACTCTAACAGAAAAACATTTTTAACTCCTCCCCATATACAGGGTATAACTCCGTGACGGCGAATGGAAAAGGACTTGACCCTTTAAAAAAAAAAAAAAAAACTACTCGCGGAATTCGCTATACATCGACCAATCACTTTACAGAATGGCTTATCCAATTATAAAGTAGGTTGTTAGCTTGTGGGCGGAGACAGTAATTACAAACCGTTCTGCTTCAATTTCCAGTAACCCGAGAGATTTGTTAAAATATCGATTAGAAAAAGATACTTTTAGTTCTTATATTATGCTCAAAAAAGTTAATAGTAAAGTGTGTTTTCTGGTGTAATAGCTTTTATTACAAGAGTTTTATCACAAGACTTATGTTTATCTAGCTAACCACCTGTTGGGATAAAAACTTTCTCTGTTTACATTCACAAAGGTTCTTGTTAGCCTAATTAGCTCAGTGTTCGTTTTGAATAGCAGAGACAGATTTTAATTTTTCAGCTTTACTAGTGTGTTCAACTTTAGCTTTATTACAGTTTAGCTGAGGAACGAAATGTCGTTCTGGTGTTTGACATCGAGGAGAAATTCAGCAAAGATGTGTTCAGCCCAACGAATCTTCCCGGGTAACAGCTCTGCTACCGGAGGCTGGAGCAGAAACTGAAGTAAGTAAACTACTGATACACTGATATTTTGTGTTACACACCGACGAAATCTAGTTGGTAGTTGTGGATTTCAATCTAATACCCCTAAATAAAGCTCTTTGAAATAGTTTGCCTTCAGTAGCGTCGGACAGAGCTCTGTTCACGCCATCATCCAAAAAAATTCAAAAAACATGACACCTGCAGCAGTTTATAGTAATATACTATGTTGTAAACATATTACTGTGGGCTAAAAAAAAAGGATTTGGCAGCCTCCGATTTTGCAAATCGTCCCACTTAAAAAGATTAGAGGTCTGTAATTTTGTATCGTAGGTTCACTTCAACTGTAAGAGACAAAATGTTCAAATAAAAAAAAAATCCAAATCCTTCTTTGCCTTCCAACTGTAAATAAAGAGGCTGGGCAAGGTCAAAGCGTAGGTGGGAGAAATCTGTTAAGACTAATATTGGTTGTGTGTTTATGGAAGAGTGGCAAGAAGAGAGTCCAAGAAACCCCCATTTACAGTCTACTACAAGTCACGTAGCCAACCTGTGGAGCAAGGTGCTCTGCAAAAGGAAACCAGATTGTCATTTTTAGGCACATGACGTCAGAGTGACAATTGGTGATGGCAGCATCACACTGTGGGATGTTTTTCTCAAACATCCCACAGTGTGATGCTGTTTGAAGGTTGATAGGAAGATGGAGGGAGCTAAAAACTGTTGACGGAATCTGGCTAGAAGCTGCAGCATATTTGAGACTAGGGTGGAAGTTTGCAGTAAAGCAGAGCCCAAACGTAAACCCACACCTGCAATGGGAACGTTTACAACAAAGCATATTCATATGCTAAAATGGCCCAGTCGAAGTTAAGACGTACATCGAATTGAGAACCTGTGTCTAAGCTTAAATAAGTAATTTTCACAGATTGTCTGCAGCTAATAGATCTGAGCTTTAGTTGTTTTGTTGAAAAAAATGGGCGAAACCGGTCAGTCTGTAGATGTGCAGAGCTGTTAGAGAGACATTGCTTTAATTGCAGTGAAAGGTTTTTTCCAAAAAATATGAACATATGGGGCCTGAATATAACTGCAACACTCTTTTAGGCTTTAGTTGGATTTAAAACAATAAAACACGGTTAAGATTTTTGGCTGTTGCACAAGACAATGTGGAATATTTCGCTCTTCTCAACCCTGGAATGAGAAATGTTTACGTAACTCTAAAAACACTAATGTGACCTTGCCAATGATGAGTATGTAAACTTCTAAACTACCCTATGGAACACTGAACTCTAATTCTCCTATCTTGCTGTTAAACACAATAATTGTTCCAGTCTCCTTTGTGGATGTTTTCACCAGAGGATAGAGCTGTGGATTTTACGGGACACTCAGGGAACAAACTGCTGCCAGAAGCTCAGTCCTCCACCCTGCAGTTTGGAGGTTGGTCTGAGACGTAAAGATAAAAGAAATATCTATCAATCAACTAGATATCTAAATATATTAGGGCAGGGCAGTAAGGTTACACGTAATTTTTTCTCTCCAAATTCGATTTACTCATTTTTTTTCTTCCTGTTTTTTATTAAAAAATAAATGTGACAAAAAATATTTTCACAAACTTGCTTTTATTTCTACCATCTCGTTCTCTAGCTGAATTGAAAAGAAAGTTTTGCCACAGATTCAGATGATGCATTTAGGGTCACACCCTATTGTTAGGCTTTCTCCAAAATAGTGTCCTGCAAATACAAAGGAAGAAAACTTTAATTTCAGGTGTCTTCTTATAGCTGTGATTCTTAGGCGACGCCATGCTGATTTGGGAATGATGCATGTTCCTGTTGCACCTTACCAATGGACGGCCATACAGGAAAAAAAATCACAATTGCACAATTTTCTACTACTAAAAGGCAAAAGGTTCAACCTCCAGCAAAATCATGTATTCGGCAAAATGAAAATAACATCAGACTCTCTTTCATTTTAGGCAGTGAGTGAAGAGGTAAATGTGTGAAACAACTACATTAGATTTCTTAGGGAAAATGCGATGTGTGGTTCCTTGTGATGAGACGGTTGTCTAACTATTGCTACGGAGTCCCGAGTGGGACAGAAAGTATGTTAACATGGCAGGAGGTGATTGCAATCCTTTTTTGGATTGCAAGGTCGTAAAATAATTTCGATCGATTTCGATACAAAATCGAGATTGTGACCCCCTAGTGATAAGACATTATCTGACCCAAAACTCCTTCATTTAACCATGTTTTGTTATGAATAGTTAGAAATATCTCAGATGTTCTGGGGTTTTTACAGGCTTTTAATATAATATAACCGATTCCATCACCAATTTTCCAATGGCAAAAGTTGTCAGCATTTTGCAACAAAAAAAACCCATTAGGAAGCGAGTGACCTCAGCGTGTTTCCTTAGATTTTGCTGCTGCTTCAGTTGTTTCCATCCAGAGAATGCGATGCCCATGTTTCCTCTAGTTTTCTGGCGATGTTGATCGCCTCCGTTGGCTTCCTCGGAGCTGCGGCCGGGTTCATGTCGCACGATGGCAATGACACATCTCGATGGGGGGAACACATACCGACGTAACAGTCCAATATGTCGGCCCCCATACCACCAGTACCCTTGCGCATGTATTTTAGACCCACTTTTTATGGTTATATCTTATGAAACCACCAACACTTCTCAATGATTGGGCATCTTATTTATTTTCAACGATATTTTTAAGGACAATTCCAGAGATTAATGGTAAAAACGAAACACTGTCACTTTAAGATAATGAAGCGTTTACAGCTTCTACTGTTGGTTTCAGAAAGCACTCTGTTACAGTGGACACATTATTCGGGGGTTTCGGAGTTTATTAGTCTTAGTTTGCTATGAAGCTCTTTTTTTCTGAAAGAATAATCCTTTCCTTTATTAATACTCTGGTGCATTTCTGTAGAGATTACAAAATGCCGCTGCACTTCTTTAAACTGGCACACATCTGTTCATCATAGTTTTCCTTTACACCTTTCTGTAAATATAATCACCACCATTATTACCACAGATTGTTCATAAAATCATAGACAGTTATTGGTTATTCTGCCTCTTTTTATCTAGTCAGTAGGGATGGAGTCTGCTCGTGTGAGACAGAAAACAGGCTCCGTTCGACAGGAGAACGCCTGCCTGATCACAGAGGATGAGGGACTCCTCAGCGACCTGGATGCTTTCCAGTTTGAACCAGGAGTCTCCAAGCTGCAGGTATGACAACCTGAAAACGAGACAAGTCCCCTGAGTCTGAATTCTAGACAGAAACACACTAAAGAAAAAGAGGTGTGCTTCAGTTCTATCAGTTCTCTGGTTACTGTGCTGCATTTGTGAGTTTTATTTATTTTATTTTTTTTTACTTTGGCAGGTTCATCCCAGTTTCTCCAGCGTGATGGTTAGCAGCAGTGTGGCGGCTATGAGTGAACACATCCGTCAGCTGGAAGCTGAACTGGAGACTCAGAATGAGGAACTAAAGTAAACCTCTTGTTTTACTGAACAAACCTAATATGTTTTCTAATTTGCATGGTCACTTGTGTCTTTTCTACAAGCATACAATAAAAAGACACGTCCACCTTTCTGTCTGGAGTAATGAGAAAAAGAATATGTCAGTTATTTATTTCAAGAACAGAAGTTTACTTACACAATGATTACTATCGTTTTAAACATTTGGGGACAAGATGGTATCAGGTATTGGGGCCGATACCGTTCTTATTTACTGTATCGTATTGGCTAAATTGAACAGATTCCGTGAACAGATACCTCAGATAAGTAAACTGTGCAAACATTTGGCAGAAAATGTTTATCTTTCATTTGAAATTTTTATTTTATGGTCATTTTTGTAATTTTTTTTAATGTAATTCACCATCATTTGTCGAAACCAGCAGACAGGAAAATAAAACCTGTCTTCCAGTTCATTTAATTTTTTTTGTGGTAGAAGTATCGGTATTTGGCATCGGCAAGTACTTAGATCCAAGTATCTGTATGGTATCAGTTTGAAAAAAGTGGTATCGTAGCATCCCTAGATAGTACCATGCATAAAATCTTAGCTATGTTACAAAAAAATTAGATATAATCTGTTTTCAGACTCTACACAACGCTTCATGTTGGGGTTACTCACTTGTTGAACTCTATAATTATTTGGCATGCTGCGTGTTTATAGGGTAGCGGAACTGAGGGTGGAGTCTTGCCAGGAAGCTGCAGCTCACAGTGACGCTGCGGTCGCCACGCTGACTGAGGAGCTGAGGATGTTAAGAGAAGAGCTGGACAGTAGAACAACAATAGGAAGGAGGTGGTGATTTTATAACTGAATGACATCTGTCACGTTGCCGTCGGAATGTTAACTTTGGTTTTATTTTATTCTTTTCCGTGCAGAGCTGAGCAACAAAGGAACCAAGCCCTTCAAAATGCTGAGAAACTCAAAGAAGCTTTCAAAGATTTTAAAGACACAATGTCTGTTAAACTCCTAAAGGTAAACTTATTGGAATTGTCTTTTTTGTTTTAATTCAAACAAAAGCCCTATTTGTTGTTGATGCTGGAGATGGTTTATTGTTTTGCAACTTCAAAGCTCACAGAAAATGAGAAGAACCTGAAAGAGAGTCTGATTGAGTCTGACAGAGAAAAGGAGGAATTGGAGATGAAGGTTTCTGTGTTGGAAAGAGAGAAGGCTGAGCAGAACCAAACGGTTAGGTACTGATTCTCTTTTGTCATAAATACTATGAAGAGAAATATGTTGATGCTTATTTTCTCAGCCTTGATTTAATCAGCGTTTTTTATTTCATCTAGCCAGCTGCAGGAGGAGCTGAGGCAGAGCAAAGCTGCTGTTTCTCACCTCCAAGCCCAGGTGGATCAGGTGAGACAAAAAGCCTCCCAGCTGGAGCAGCAGCTCTCAGAGCGAGGTGCAGAGTGCCGGGAGACGGCCTCTCTGCGGAGGGAGGTGGAGGAGCTGCGGACCCTGACCCGTAACCAAGAGCAGAAGGTGTCCCAAAGCCAAGGAGAGGCTCAACGTAGCCAGTCGGAGCTGACCAGCCTGGAGGCAATCCTGGCTCTGCTGCACCTACAAGAGGTGGGCCATTAAATGATGTTTCAGTGTCAGTGACCATTGGTCTCCTTACCTAAAACTTGCTCCTGGAGCCATGAAATGATTAATAAACCTGTCTGTATTGGGGATGCTCTGATCAGGTTTTAGGCTGCCGATCATCGATACCGATCAGCCAATATGCCAATCATTGCCGATCACCAATACCTGTCACATAGTTTGGCTGTACGTTTTTCATTTAGTTATGGTAAGTGCTACCGCATGTGTTAGGTGATTCGGAAAAAGGAACAATAAAAATCCCCTTAATTTAGAAAAAGCATGGTTCCAAGTGCGCTGGTAGTCGGTGGAATCTGGTGTCTTCCCCCACTGAAAAAGGCTGATCGTCTAGTCCGATAAACTCAATGATTTTCCGGTTAATTTGCTTAGCTTTCTGACTTCCACGCTCATATGGGCGAGTGTTTCCAAGTGTAGCGTAAGCTTCCGTCTGACTGTTGCTTCATTATCTGCCGTCTTCTCATTCTCTGCGGTGAGGCTCACTATGCTCTGTCAACTGTTGTCACGTCGGATAAAATTCGTTGTGTTGAAACTTTTAGACTTGCTTCTTCCGCCGGGTATTTTTTCGTTGCAAGTATTGTGGGTGTGCCGCCATGCGCATGCACACTAAGTAGAGTGAAGGGGAAGGGTAAACTACAGCGCCTCTCTCAGCTGGGAAGACTAAGCGCTTCATAGTCTGTACATAGACTATAAAAATAAAGTCAGAACGAGTACTTGTGATCTGGACTGAAAGGCAGTGATCTGCGAACACCGATCACACACAATTATCTTTGGCCGATCAATCAGAGCACCCCTAGCCTAGTCTGTATCTATTGTCACTGATCCTGTGGAAAGCAGGGTACCTAAATATGCTTTTTTTTTTTCTTTTATGAAGGCTCCTGCAGGACCAATCTGCCCGAATCCATGTATGCTGCCCCCTATGGACTATTCAGGAGCTGCACATCTGGTGAAACTTAAACCAGGTGGGACATAGTTTTTTTCGAATTTAATATAAACTCTTATATAAATGTATGAAAATGAACTGCTGAATATGTGGTATGTATCTGGTGTGAATTCGCCCTAAACGTTGACTTGCTGGATAAATGGATAGCTAGAAGTCTCAGGATCAATAGTGCATGTTGAAGATAATTGGTCAAATATTATATTTGAGCATGCATGTTAGCTGTTAACAATAAATTATGAAAAACAAAAAGTAGAATAGGATTGGTGTTCATAGAGGCACCAGAGATAAAGTTACATCCAGAAAGGAAAAACGGCATCTAAAGAGTAGGTGGTGCTCTCGACAACTTCTACCCTTTGTGCCCCATAATATGTTCCTCAAAGAGAACGATCCATCTGTCTTTTCTTCTAGGTGAAGGCTATCAGCAGCTGCTTCGGGTTCTGCAGGTGAAGGAGGCGGAGCGGCTGAAACAGAAGGGCGTGAGCGAGAGGCTTCAGGAGCGCCTGAGCAGAGCCCAGGAGGAGATCGCCTCCCTGCAGAGCTCCATGGCGCAGAGAGCCTCACACTACCAGAGCCTCCACACGGAGCTGCTGGGCCGGGTCAGCCAAGCCACAGACGCACAGAAAGAGGTGACAATCTGTTCGCACCATCTCTGCTCCTTTGGCCTGTTACGACTCAGTGAAAATAGAAAGGATTAGAAATGGGAGTCTAGGACAGCAGTATAGATTATCTTTCATATTTTAGGCATTTTTTTACATGCTGATGAGCTTTTTCTGTAACATTAGATTCCAGGATATATTGTGTTTAGAAAAAAAAAGGATGGGGAATAATATCTGATTTAGACATATACACCGAGTGTTTTTTCCCCCTCTTTTTTTACCTCAGTTAAAAAGGAAAAGTGCGCGGGTCGCTGCGCTGGAGAAGCAGCTGCAGGAGAAAAGCTCAGCATACAGTCTGGCTGCTCTGAAGAACACCGAGCTGGAAAATGAGCTGCAGGTACATCCTAACATCCTTCCACTTTTAGCTTGACCTTATCACAGCTCTGCCGGAGACTCTGATTCTGATCCGCTTCTTGTCTCTAATGGCAGGAAAAGAGCAGCAGCATTCACCATTACCAGACTCTGATGACCAAAAAGCAGAAAGAGTTCCAGCAGGCTCTGGATCAGTGTAAACAGTCTCACTCTAACCAGCTTGCCGAGCAACAGCATAGGATAGAAATGGTAATGTAATCTCTCAGCACAACTTTTCAGCAGTGTTATCAGCTTGACTAACAGCCTTGTTATGACTCTATAGATGCAGCTGTCTGTGGAGGAGGCTCGCTCTCAGATGCTGGACGTGGAGCAGCAGTTGGGTTCTCTTAAAAGGGAGCGGGATGAGGCTCAGGAAGCTGCTCTCCTGTTGCAGACCTCTCTAGATCAGCTCACAGAGGCAGGGGAGCATTTATGTTTCATACGCATACAAGACACACGAGTTTATTCAGTGATTAAATATTCTTTTCTCTCATTTCAGGAGAAGCAGAATGAAGTTAGACACAACCAAAAGTTGCTCCAGAGTTTCAAAGATCAAGCTTCTCAGTCTGCCATCAAGGTTTGTAAATGATCCACTCACAATCTGGAAAAGACGAAGAAGTTGGGGGGGGGGGAAATGTCTAGATAAGTATGGAAACATATTCATATTTATACAGTGTTGGGAGTAATGCATTACAAAAGTAATTAGTTACAGGAATATATTACTTTTTTCAGTAACTGAGTAATGTAATGCATTACTTACAAAATATACAGCAATATATAACTAGTTACAATGTCAGTAACTCAAGTTACAAATGCGTTTAAAAAAGAATTTCTGGCCAACTAATGAAACAGACCAAATCAAGTTGGATGCGTTGGAACAAGATCCACTTCCTGTTGCTCAAAACTAAAACATCAGAGAATCAGGACGGCTGAGGAAAAGATCCGACTGTACATTTAAACATTATTCACACTGTTTTCCTAACCATCTGCTGTAAGACTTCAGACATCTAATCTTTGTCAACCATCTTTGTGATGAGCACCTTCAGCACCTTCTTTTAATTAGATTTAACAAACATTAACATGAAAAAGAAGACATGCAAAGGAACTTGAGACTTAATTTGAATAAAATCGTGTTTAAAATACAGTATTTGTGGTGTGACACTTGTGTAAAATGTACATTGAAGTTACAGTGTTTAGAAGTCGTGTTAGATATTTAAGATGTTTTGCCAAAAGTAAATTAAAGTAGTGTAGCTCAGTTACATTTTTAAGACAGTTATATGTAATTCAAACATATTACATTTTTGACATTATAACTAGTAATGTGAAATATATTACAATTTCTTTGTAACTTGCCCAACACTATTTATACACCTTATTTCCTGTATGTCTGAAAGATCTGTAATTGCACAGTGGACTTTTTTCCCCCACTAATAGGGTTTTGAAGACACGGAGGCTGTTAGAGCGTTGAGCAAGGGCTGTGGCTATCGATTCTTTTTTTTTCTCCAACTCCAACATTTGGCTCCAAAACTAAGCCCATTTACAGTATTTATCTATTTATTTGACAAAATAACAGTCAACAGCAATAAAGTAAATAAAAACTAAAAACTGAATACATTTTTTTGTGAAAAGTTGCCATGTTTTTTTTTGTTGTTTTTTTCCCACCAATTACTTAAGTTGTTTAAAAAGCAAGCACACTTTGAGACGACATTGTCACATAAACCTTAGCAAAACAAAGTGACTTTAAATGTCCTTTTAACAGTTGAAAACTGTAAAATGTGACCAGCTCAGATTGGGTCCCCATTAGAAGAACATCTCTGCTTTTATGTTGGTGCTACAATCCCAGACCAACCCTGTACCACACGCAGATAAACTTCGTTTACGTGTGGATGACAGGCCAAACCGTAGAAAAATAGCTCCGTTTTGTGAGATACCCGGCTACATGTGGACAAGACTCTCTTGCAATTGAACGTGAATAAGTTTACTACTTAAAAACGTAAAAGCTAAACATCATATCTAGTCAAACAGCATCATAACATCGTTACAAATAGAGTATTAACATTAGCGAACATCAGTGTATACAGGCTTTAGGTTACATTACCTTGTTTCAGTGACGCTTGGTGAAAAGGCATGTGGATGTTTTCTGATGCTGGATCATTGAGCTCGTACTGCTGTGATACGCCAGCTCTACTTTGCAGTATATACTCTGTACTTTGTTCTCTTCTTTTTTTAGAATATAACGATGCCAAACTTTACACATTTTCTGCCGTTTATGGGCATCTTTACTCTCTGCCACCGCGCCAACTAAATTCAAACTGTATCACGGGCTAGTGGTGTGCTTCGCACAGGTGTATCCAAAATAACGGTCCATGTGGAACAATCATATATCCCTGCGCATATAGTGCGTGTCATAGGAATTTAATGAGGCTTCGAGGCAGAGTTTTTTTCCTCCATCAGTTTTTGGAATTGAGTAAATCGAGTTACCTGAATTGCTGCAGCTCTACATTGAGCCTGGAAAAATGGGAATTTTGTGAAAAATTTGGTGCATCCTGTAGAAAACAAAAATGGAATTCTTATTTTGTTGGCTAAACCTTGTCACACACTGGGCAAAAACGAGAAGAAAACTATCTCTAAAAGTCAAGAAAAGAATCAAGGTGTGACACTGATCTGGTTCAAAACTCCTCCTGAATAAAAAAAAAAAGTGTAATGACTAAGTCTTCTCCCCTTCTTGTCGGCCCATGGGTCCCCTGGCTGAGAAAAATAATGAATGAAAGTCAATGGAGTTCTAACTTATTTTCTGGTCCACTTTGTCTTGCCCCATCTCACACATATGATGTATCACAGTTCAAATGATAACTATTAATGTGCGCTTCGACAGTGTTCGTCAAGTGATTTGTGAAATGTTTTATTTTTTTTGGTTGTATTTAAAATGTACAAATCAGAAGTCACATATGTGAAGCCACTGAGCTAACACTAGCTAGCACTTAAAACACTCAACAAGACCTTGTAGAGCTTCTCCATCATGCTGGCTCTAACTCCACCGACACTTCCTCCCCCAGCATAGTCGCCACTTTCCACATGGCCAGATTTATAGTACTTTTCTCCGCGTTTAATGCTCCTTTCTTCATCAAAATTCAATTCAAATTTAATTCCACAAAAATGTATTGATCCCAGAGGGAAATTAAGTGTTGTTGCAGCTCATTACTAATTCTTTTTGAAGGAGTTGTTGTAGACCATTGATGGCTGTGGGGAGAAAGGATTTTCTGTAGCGGTCTGTGTTGCAGCGAAACTGAAGAAGCCTCCGACTGAATATATTCTGTTGCCGTAGCATAGTCTCATGAAGAGGATGCTCAGGGTTGTCCATAATCTTTTTAATTTTATGAATAATCCTTCTTTGCATCATTATCTCCAGTTGTTCCACAGGTGACCCCAGAACACCCGCGGAACAACTGGAAATAATGATGCAAAGAAGGATTCCTCCTCTTCCTGGAGGAAGGAGGCGAATTTGGCTAAACTCACAACCATTTTTATTCTTCTTCAGTTGTAGTCCACTCCAGGGTTTCACACAAAACTGAGAATAACTTTTGCCGGCGGTCGAAAATCAGCGCTTTCTCTGCATCAAGATGTCTTTTCTCAGACATCAAATAATCATATCAAAGCTCTGGAATTCTTCTTTAATGCTCTGAGAGACTGATCAGGTCACTCAATACTGCTAAAGGTTGCTCTGCATACTTTTGGGACATAGGTTCGAGTAAAAATATGTTGTTTCCATAACCTGCTGAGTGTTTCTCCATCAGATATCTGAGCTGCAGTCCTGTTTGTCAGCATGTAGGGAAGAGCTGAACATGTTCCTGCGGCAAATGGAGGAGGTAAAGAGGAACCATGAGACTGAGCTGCAGAGGAAGAATGAACAGGTTTGCCATAAGACTAAAGAAATCCTTCAACTTATTTATCAGGGTGCAATAAGATGAACGCACACCTGTCCTCAAAATAAGTCCATCTTACTCACAGTTGTGTCTCTCTTCCAGTTGTCTTCTTTGCAGGAGAAGCTTCACGGCACCAGCCTGGTCTGTCAGAGCTCCAGTGAGCAGAACCTGCAGCTGCAGGTGTCTCTGCAGCAGCAGCAGACCATGCTGACTGAGAGCGCGGCTCGGGTCTCTGAGCTGGAGGAGAGCCAGAGCCAGCTGCAAAGACAGGTGAGTAAAAACACGTGACATGACGTGAAGCTACGTTACAACTATTTAAATCATTTTGATTGTCAATTCAGTTTATTTATATAGCCCCAATTCAGAACAGATGTCATCTCCAGGCACTTTAAAAAAAGGTAGTTTCAATACAATTATACAGACATCCCAACCAGATACAAGAATTGTCTGTAAGGAATTCCAGCAGATTGAGTCGTTGATGTGAAGTTTTCAGCTCCAAATGATGCTGAATTATCATGCTGATAAACCCAGATGACTTGTCTTTACTCTCTTTGATTGTAGTTTTTATCTTACTTGTTATCCTCTTTAAATATTGAAGATAATATATAAAATGCATGAATGAAATAATAAAATTATTAATTAAAGATTGAATTCATTTTCAAATCTCCTGTACTTTATTATGTAATTCAATGATAGATCCTAACATCTGATTGGTGCAGTTGTCATCTTGTTTATAGGTGTGTTAGCGCCACCCACTGACTGTTTGGTAAATCTGACAGATAAAATACATGCATGGTACGCTGCAGTTTAATGAAATAATTAAAATAAATCTGAAGTAGTTGCATTAATTATATATTTAAAGCTTATATAAATTGTAATTAAATATTGTCACATTCAGTAATTTAATCTATTTAATAAATAATGAAAATGATTTTGGACTACATACCTTTCACTTATAGTCCACAGGTGTCATACCCCAGTCCTTAAGGGCCTCTTGTCTGTCCTGCTACATATCTCTGTTTTTAACATACCTGAATCAATTAATTAGGTAATCAACAAGACCTCATTGCCTGGTGAAGAGTCGATTTAAGCATTAGATTCTTGTCCCTCAAGGACTGGAGTTTAACACCTCTAATATAGTGTATGAACTTTCAGTTTTTTAATTAATCAACTAATCATCATGTTCCACATTCATATTTTGATATTCAGGGCTTTTTATTCCATTACAAGAAAAATATTATTTGCTTGGTTGGTTTATTAACAGAATAGTTAAGTTCTGTTGTGTGCTCCGGTTAAGAGGTTATTAGAGGTTATTCAAGACTTGGCTGAGTTGTACTTCTTTCCTCGTTTTGGTTGGATCCGGGGAAGCTTGCGGGAACTGCTGGCTTTAATGCTGTTAAGGGCGGTTAGGGAAATAAATGGGGTCTTAAATCTTAGTTTGCTTTAACCAAATCCATTAAGAGAACTGCTTGGATTGTGAGAAAAATAACTGTGACTTTATTGCCTAAATGGCGAAGCAAGAAATATTTCACATATTTGTAAGTGCCTGTTTTCTCTGCATGTTATTGTTATGTAGAGACAAACAACTGTATTTAACCATAAATCCTGATGAATACAATGTGTTCGGGAGATTAGACACATTCTGGATGACATAAAAACCTGGATGACTCTAAACTTTCAGCTTTTAAATTCAGACAAGACAGAGGTTTTCGCCTTTGGACCTGAAGCTTTAAAAAGGAAACTGCTAAGGCAATCACTTCATCTAGTTGACATTAAATTGGCCTCCTTTGGTAAAGCAAAGAAACTCTGTTATTATTGGCCAGGATATGACATTCAAATCCCAAATTAAACGGGTTTCTAGGATTCCCTTCTTTCATCTCTGGAATATGCTTAAATTAGAAACACCCTGTTCAGGATTGATGCTGAGAAAATGGTCCATTTGTTTTTTTGTTTTTTACTTCAAGACTGGACTAATGTAATTCTATACAATCCGAAGTCGTTCACAAAATGCGATTAAAAGCCTTCATTTGATCTATAATGCTGCAGCCAGAATTCTGATCCATAATTAAAAAGAAAGATCAGTTTTCTCCTGTTTTAGCTTCCCTTCATTGGCTCCCTGTTTAAATCTGAAATAAAAGTTAAGATACCGACACTTTCATACAAAGCCCTTTATAAGCAGCCCTATCATACATCAGCGATCTGATTGTTCCATATGTTCTTAACAGAGCACCTCACTCTTTGGCTGCAGATTTACTGGTGGTTCTTAGGATTTCGAAAAGTAGGAGGCCGATCTTTTAGTTATCAGGCTCCTCTCCTCTGGAACCAGCTCCCTGTTTTAGTTCATGAGGCAGACACGCTGTCTATTATTAAAATTAGGCTTAAAACCTTCTACTGAGCTATAACCCCAATACCAACTATGAGCCCAATTAACACCCATGCAGAGAAAATGACTAATTTCCAAATAATAAATCAATCAAGCTTCGATGAAATTATTGAGAAACTAAGCTTTGCTACCTAGTGCTTGGATATCTTACCAACAAGTTTTCTAAAAAAGGTCCTCCAAACCATCAGGGCGGATCTGATCAAAAATAATTAACTCATCCCTCCTATCAGGTGTCTTCCCCAAAGCCTTAAAAAACAGCAGTTATCAAACCAATACTAAAGAAGAAGAACCTAGACAGCACGTTAATGCAAAACTACAGACCAATATCTAATCTCCCATTTATCTGGTAAATTATTGAAAAAGTGTTCCAACAGTTAAACAGCTTCCTAACAATGAACAACCACTTTGATATTCATCAATTTCGGGGGCTATAGTTGTGATGATGATTTTATTTGGGGTTTGGGAAGGGTGGGGTTTGTGGGGTAATTTTAACCTGTAAAGCACTTTGAGAAGCTCTGTAGTTGGAAAAGCGCTTTATAATTAAAGTTTGATTCATTGATTGACCACAGCACCAAGACTGCCCTTTTCAAATTATTCAATGACATCCGTACAGATACTGACCGTGGTAAAACCACAGTATTTGTACTTTTAGCCCTCTGTGCGGCGTTTGACACCGTTGTGCATGATATAATCCTGGAACATCTAGAGAGCTGGGTCAGACTGGTTCAACTCCTACCTCAAGAACAGGAATTTCTTTGTGTCAATTTGCCAATTCTCATCAAAAAACACAGAAATCACCTACGTGGTCCCCCAGGGCTCCATCCTAGGGCCCCTCCTATTTAGCTTCTACATGTTCCCACTAATCCAAATTATAAACAACAATGCTATTAACTACCACAACTTTGCCGATGACACTCAGTTTTATATTGTCACCTAGTGACCTTGAACCAGAACCAAAGATGGAGAGGCAGCTTTTAGTTTCTACAGGTGCTGGCCAGTAAATTAGAATATCATCAAAAAGTTGAATTATTTCAGTAATTCCATTCAAAACGTGAAACTTGTATACTGTATACTTTCCTTCCACACATAGTGATATATTTCAAGTGTTTAATAATTTTCATTTTTATTATTACAACTGACAGCTAATGAAAACACCAAATTCAGTATCTCAGAAAATTAGAATATTCTGAAAAGGCTCAATATAGAAGACACCTGGTGCCACTCTAATCAGCTGATTAACTCAAAACACCTGCAAAGGCCTTTAAAAGGTCCCTCAGTCTTGTTCTGAAGGCTCCACAATCATGGGGAAGACTTCTGACTTAACAGCTGTCCAAAAGACGACCATTGACACCTTGTACAAGGAGGGCAAGACACAAAAGGTGATTGCTAAAGAAGCTGGCTGTTCGCAGAGCTCTGTGTCCAAG
Source organism: Apricaphanius iberus (assembly GCA_028564705.1). Classification (NCBI taxonomy): domain Eukaryota; kingdom Metazoa; phylum Chordata; class Actinopteri; order Cyprinodontiformes; family Aphaniidae; genus Apricaphanius; species Apricaphanius iberus. The sequence continues at coordinate 634,179 of JAPXFQ010001556.1, forward strand.
CACATTAACAGACAGGCGAAGGGACGGAAAAAATGTGGTAGAAAAAAGTGTACAAGCTCTAGGGATAACCGCACCCTGCAGAGAATTGTGACGACAAACCCATTCAAAAATGTGGGGGAGATCCACAAAGAGTGGACTGCAGCTGGAGTCAGCGCTTCAAGAACCACCACGAAGAGACTCATGAAAGACATGGGATTCAGCTGTCGCATTCCGTGTGTCAAGCCACTCTTGAACAAGAAACAGCGTAAGAAGCGTCTCGCCTGGGCCAAGGACAAAAAGGACTGGACTGCTGCTGAGTGGTCCAAAGTTATGTTTTCTGATGAAAGCAATTTTTGCATTTCCTTTGGAAATCAAGGACCCAGAGTCTGGAGGAAGAGCGGAGAAGCACAGAATCCACGTTGCATGAGGTCCAGTGTAAAGTTTCCACCGTCAGTGATGGTGTGGGGTGCCATGTCATCTGCCGGTGTTGGCCCACTCTGTTTCCTGAGGTCCAAGGTCAATGCAGCCGTCTACCAGGAAGTTTTAGAGCACTTCATGCTTCCTGCTGCTGACCAACTTTATGGGGATGCAGACTTCACTTTTCAACAGGACTTGGCACCTGCACACAGTGCCAAAACCACCAGTACCTGGTTCAAGGACCATGGTATCCCTGTCCTTGATTGGCCAGCAAACTCGCCTGACCTTAACCCCATAGAAAATCTATGGGGTATTGTGAAGCGGAAGATGCAATACGCTAGACCCAACAATGCAGAGGAGCTGAAGACGACTATCAGAGCAACCTGGGCTCTCATAACACCTGAGCAGTGCCACAGACTGATCGAGTCCATGCCACGCCGCATTACTGCAGTGATGGAGGCAAAAGGAGCCCCGACTAAGTATTGAGTGCTATACATGCACATTCTTTTCATCTTCATTCTTTTCAGTTGGCCAACATTTAAAACAAAACATTTTTTTTCATTGGCCTTTAAAATATTCAAATTTTTTGAGATACCAAATTTGGAGTTTTCATTAGTTGTCACTTATAAATATCAAAATTAAAAGAAATAAACATTGGAAATACATTGGTCTGTGTGCATTGCATGAATATAATGTACAAGTTTCACGTTTTGAATGGAATTATTGAAATAATTCAACTTTTTGATGATATTCTAATTTACTGGCCAGCACCTGTATGCTCCTCACATCTGGAACAAATTACCGGGAGAATGCAAAGCTGCAGAGACACTGAACTCTTTTAAGTCTAAAATTAAAACAATTTAGACTCACTTATGTGTAACTTATCCTATTATTGTTTTTTTTATTATTGCTTTTTACTTGCTTGTTTTTCATTTTCATACAAATTATTGTCTTGATTACTGTTTTATTGTAAATGCTTTCTTGTATTTTAATCTTCAAATGCTATCTTTCCTGTATTGTAATTTTAATCATCTAAAGCACCTTGAATTGCCTTGTGTTGAAAGTGTGCTGTACAAATAATATTGCCTTGGCTATTTACGTAGGCTTAGACTGTTGGGGGGTGATGCTACCCGTAACTGAATTTTCTTTAATATAGAAAGTACTCCTACAGTAGTTCTTTGTTTTTTTGTGTCTCTGCTGTGCTCCGAAACCCTATGTCAGAGGACCGCTCAAACTGAGCCAGGTTCTTGCTCTGCTTTAGGTCTCTTCCTGCTAAAGGGGAGTTTTTCCTATCTACTGTTGCCACATGCTGGCTCAGTATGAGGGATTGCTGTCTGCTGTTATCAAATGTTCGTCCAGGAAAAGCAAAAACTAAAAGTCAAAGACTTGACGCAGTCTGCCTGATTTCCTTAGATTGAACACTTTTAAACTTATCAGAATTAGGCGTGTCATGATATCTATTTTTTTTTTTAAATCGAAATAGATAAAAAATTACGTCACGACCTTGCGCATCGAAATCCTAAAGAGCATCGCGATCAACTCCTCCAATGTTTACATTACATTTACTGTTAAATATTCTAGATCTTGAATGTGCACTTAAACTTACAGCTATGAGAGCACAAAAAAGTTTAATCCTGCTTGCTTAGAGGATGACGGCGTGATGAAGGTGAATGGAAGAGATAGGTGGAACATGAAAGTGTCCTGTTTTAACTTCGGACAAAAGGGACATAAAGCTGTGGGATGTACTTCTGCTACGGACGAGCATAGAGAACCGACACAGTGGTGTTATCTTTGCAAGAGTTCCATGCACAAGGATGTGAACTGCAGGTAGAGAAAGGGGGACAAAGTGAAGCGGGTGGTGAATGAGGAGGACCATACCTTTGCTTTTAATGTTGGTCAAGTGGAGGACATCCTGGTCAGAGGAGTGAAGGAAAAAGGCCTCATGGTTGATACAGGAGGCACGTCCCATATCATCCGGCACATCACACAGGTCGAGGATTTTGACAAAATTTTTGAGCCACACAAGCATATCCTGGAGCTGGCTGATGGAGAGAGGACCAGCGGCATCGCCTTTTAGGAAAGGTAGAGCCAAAGTTCGCCTTAGGGACAACAAAGGTAGAGTGGTGGAAACGATGCTGATGGGGTCGCTGTACATCCCATCTTTTCCACAGGACATCTTCTCAGTCAAGGCAGCGACGTCCCAGGGAGCGAAAGTCATTTTTAAAGAAGGTCGGAATAGACTTGTTCACAAGAACGGGGTAACATTTGACATCATGTACATGATAACTATATGTTATTCAGCCTAAGAGCAAGTGGGGGTGTTGAATATTGTAGATTGTGAATGTGCTCTTACACTGACTGTTGTCTAAGGGAGTGTGGTTAATTAATTTCAGGTGTTTCAAAGCAATAAATGACCGCATGCCCCTGTGTGTGAATGAGGCCAGTCAAATGAAACCCAATGGCTGAGTGTTTATTCCGCCGTCATGTTTTAGTCTGCTTTCTACGCTTTATATACGATGGCAGCTTCAACATTTACATTAGGGTGACTGGCGTCCCACTCGGTCTTCGTAGCAACAGTTAGCAGTAGGGATGTTTGATATTGGCTTTTTTACCGATATCCGATATACTGATATAGCCTAACTCATAATTTTCGATACCGATATAAACCGATACCGATATGTGGGGACCCTCCCTCAGAAAAAACAAAAACTACTAAACCCTTTTAGGTAACCACAATGAAATATCTTGTATCATGCATAATTGAGCTTTAGAAATTTCGAAAATGTAATAAGTAATAGAATTTTAGTTCGGCAATTGAAAAAGGTGCCATTTTTATTTTGTCTTCAAAAGTAGCTGGAACATTTTCTCACACAGAGAATACTGACAAAGTCCTACCACTCAGGACAAATTTCTAATTTTAGAAAATGTAAACAACATTATACCTTTATAGCAGTGAGGTAAAGTGGAAACAACTGAAACAAGAATACAAAATAAAAAACCAGCTAACATTTAAGCAGGGCCAATAATTAAGCTACCTTTTGATATGTTGAAAGTTATCTCAAACAAATAATTTTTCAAAAACTAAACCTCAAATCTGTCATATTTTTACATTCTGAGAGAGAAAAGAAGTAGCTGAAGAGTTTGATATATAATATGTGTGTGGTGTGAAAAACTCATCTTATTAAAAAAAATAAAAACCGATACCGATAATTTCCTATATTACATTTTAATGCCAATATCGGCCGATAATGACTTTAGGCCGATAATATCAGACATCCCTAGTTAGCAGGCAGTTGTCTATTTACTCAGATTGCTTCATCACAAGGAACCACATATTGCATTTTCTCTAACGGGTAACTCACCAGTTCTCATACAACTCAAAACACCTGGTAACATTAACTGCTGTATCACAATACGAGCATCCCTCTGTAATCAGAGCACATGGCTGACTCCAGTTAGTAGCTATTAGCTAAGCTACAGTTGAACCATGACTAGGACAGATGAAGAAAAAAGCAGTGGGACTGGAGCTAAAGCCGCTCCTTCTACTCTCAAATCACCGTTGAGGAAATTTTGAGTCCTGGGTGAGTTTAGTTGACATTCTCGTTGTTAACAAGGTGACCACTGTTTGCTGCACATTAGCTTGTTTCTCTGACCTATCCGGAGCCATCGTCTCCTTTATCTATTTATGTTGTTCGCTCCGCAGTAACAAAACAGAGTCACAAGATGGCAACCACCCTCTGTTTATAATAATTTCTGTTATTTATTTAGACAAGATTATTACACTCCTAAGTGTAACAATTTATTGTAAATACAATAGTATTGTAAATAAATTATTTCAATGTGACCATTGATGTCTAATGTGATAATTACACAAGAATGGAAATTGCATCACTTCTATGTCTTTTGAAATAAGATTTTCTCTACAAAATGTAATGAATAAAACCAATGATTCTAGACTAGTCTAAAAATGGCATAGAACTCTGTACTGTAAGAAAAGAAAAAAATCAGATATCGAATAAAAAAATCAAATCGAATCAAGGATTTGGAAAATCACGAACACCACTGCTGACATTTCCTGGAGGCGAGCGGCCCTTTGCCGTATCATTTCAAGCTTATTTTTCATGAGTTGCCAGCTCTACGCAGCTGTGGCCAAGACCAAGCTTCTTTTATACTCCACAGTGGCATAATGCTGTCGTTGGAAATCCAAGCTGACGTCAGAAACCCAGGCTAAACCTAACATTGATTTAAAGTGCATAAAGAAAAACATAAAAAAAAATGAAAAAACCCCAAAGTGCAGTATGAAGTTTTAACCAGGAGAGGGCACTAGACTAACAGTTTTTGGTACAAATTGAATATTTTTACAAAAGTATTTTTTATATATATTATATTTAATATTTTATTAGAATGTATTAAAATAACAACAACATTTATTTATATTGTTTATCAGCAAAACAAAAGTTGGTTTTAGGGGTGATTTGCACTCCACAGGAAATCCTTAATGCTCATATCTGTGTCCATCAAATCCAGCCTGTGGTAGCCCACGTCAGCATTTGCAGAACCTCAAACACCAATGCTCCTTTGTTTAAGAGAGGAAGTAATAGTTGTACTAGGAAGTAGTAAGTGTACTTTAGCTGATTATCATCAGTGTGAGAACCCTTATCAAATCAGGGAAGAGAAAGCTGTAAAGGCAGAACTCAGGAAACCAACATTTGCATAGGAAAATCATCAAAACATTCAGAGAATACAAAGGTCTCCTTTAGTTAGCAGAACTAGAGCCAGAGTCTATACTGTCAGAAAATTGTTGAACCCTAACAAAATTTTTGTATATTTTTAATTTTATTCTCATAATATAGAATTTGGGGAAAAATTGTTTCTTGTTCCTTGTCAATAATAATCTGGCATTGTTCTGTCTGTTATAGGTGTCCAGTTTGGAAGTGCAGCTGGAACGAGCTCAGGCTTCCCTGCAGAATGAAATCAGGGGCAGAGAGCTGGAGGCACAGGCTGCTGATAACAACCTGCAGGACATGACTCAAAAGAACAGACAACTCTCCAAATCCATCAGGTCCAAACTCCTGAACTAGTCTTTAAAGCAGAGGAGCTAAGATTACAGAAAGCTTCTGTATATATATATATATATATATATATATATATATATATATATATATTATAGTTTTTATTTAAATTAAATAAACACAAATATCTAACATCTCACATCATAATGTGTAATGTCTGTAATGTAGCAAAAACTATGTTTACATATGACATTGATTTTGACACATGCATGTCAAAATCAATCTGCTGAGGGAGATTTGTGCATGATTTAAATGTTTTTCAAAGCAAAAACTGACATTTAAAAAAGAGTGAAGATTCATGACAACTGATAACAAAAAAATTTAAACATCTACTCACTTCTGATTGACTTAAACAACAGAAGGGCGCCCCATGTGGTAGTCATAAAGAAGGGGCAGCATATGTAGATGGAACAGTCCCCTACACAGCTGACTTTTGATTCATGACCTCCATTTAATGCACGTCTTCCCCTTCTCCTGTTGTTCTTCCTGTTAAGGTGCTGATTAATGCCACAAACTCTTAAAAATAACAAATAATAAAAAACCAAAAATCACCAGGAGGTTTTCAGCTTCTAAGAGACCAAAAATAAATTGATTTTATAGAATGAAGTAGAAGCAAAAGCCTGATTTCAGATATACAAGGGAGGGGGACCTATTTAAATCATCTTTATGAACCTTCTACTTCACCAACAGACAGTGTCCCTATCACGGTAGTCAAATTAGAGGGTCTCTGTAAAATATTGATAGATGAAAGGCAGTTCTCTTGACTCACAAAACCCTAATAGAAAAAGGTCACACCATAAAAAATTCTTGCCGGGTTAGGCTAAGCATGCTGTTTGGGACAAAATATATTTCTACACCAACTACACACAAACTTTAGACCAATTAAAGGCAACATTTGATGCTGACAAATGAAACATTTCACTAGTTCCCCCGCACAGTTATGTAGGGTATGTACCTTACATTGTTGAGCTATCAATTAAAGTCTCCCCTTAGGTATCACAGTTTCCACAAATGTATTAAAATTATAATAAAACAGAGGAGCCCCATCTGTTTATGATTCAGTATTCACACATTCACCTATCCCTGGACTTGTCTGTAGAATGTAATTCTAAATTATTCACAGATAGTTTGGCTATTCACAGATTATTATAGAGCATCTAAAAAAAAAAATTCAAAACAAAATGCGACTTGAGATGCTGTTGGCCGATGTTTGCGAAGTAGCCAATTTCAAGAGGGCCATTAATTGTCCTTGCCACTGATTGGCTGGACCCCTAAAACTGGACATGTTAAAGGGAAATAGTAAGGAAGATTTTAGATTGTTCTTCTGTGGTATTGCCAAGATGGTTTCCACTGACTGTATTTATACACATGAAGGTACATTTGGAGTTTAAACTGTTAAAACAGGCAATTATAAGCATTTTTTGATTGAGGCTCAATTAGAATGACTTATCATAGTGTTGTCAGCAGCCTTTGAGACAGTCGATCATGACATTCTCCTAACATGCTTGGAGAAAAGTCTCGCCATAACTGGTCCAGCCCTTGACTGGTTTAATCTACTGGACAGGATACAGCATGTTGTAGTAAATGGGATTTCATCCCATATTGCTTCACTTTCTAGGGGATCCCTCAGGGTTCAAATCTTGGGTCCTTCCATTACCTCCTTTTGAGTGCAATTGTTCAACTCTATGCTGATGACTGTCAGGTTTATATATGCCACTAAAAGTCCAACAGTCCGTTCATCCACTCCTTGACTGTCTGCACAACATCAAAGGTTGGCTGGCTGCTAATTTTCTTACCTTGAAGACAGCAAAACGGAGCTCATCATGTTCCAACCTGCTGGTCATACTCCTATTCAGCCTACAGATCTTTCATTTCTCTCTTTAAACTTAAAGTCTGTAACAAATCTTGGCATGAAAATTGACTCCGGCTTAAAAATGGATGCTTGGGTAAATGCTAAAGTGAAGTCCTGTTTTCTTTTCCATTTTCGCCGCCTTGCCAAGTTAAAATCCATCCTTTGTAGAAGGCACCTTGAGTCCGTGATCCAAGCCTTCATTACATCTAGACTGGATACATTTTTACGGATTTTATTAAAACTACCCTGGCCCGTAGTAGGTGCAAAATACAGCAGCTAGATTTCTGACTACCTGTCTCATGTTAAGAAACAACAGCACATCACACCAAACATATCATGTTGAAACTCCTACCACTTGTAATGCTTCAGAATTTATCCCAATCTTATTTAGTTTATTCCAGCTTCTTTTTTTAAACCCTTTTTTTCCTTCACTACACTATCTGTTTTGTGTTTGTTTTAGGATTACAATTTTTTAGTTAAAGATTGAAACTTAACCCCATGTTCTGCTTTTTTTTTTTTTTTCTTCTTTTTTTCTGGGCAGCCATCTCACATCGGAGATGCAAAAATGTCGAGCCGAGCTAGAGTCAGAGCTGGAACACCTAAGGAGCCAAGCTGCCGTAAAGGCAGAGCAGATCAGTGGCTTGGAGCAAAAGCAGCAGCAGATGAAGAGCCAAATCATCAGCAAAACTTCCATAGGTAAGATATTTAGGATCAGTTCTAAACCAATTGGACAATATTATATCTTATAGCAGCTTCAATGTTGGCCGGTTGGCTAGATTTTCTATATCGTTTTCATCTTGGTTCTTTATTGGCCCTCTTTTTCCTCCAGTTGAAGAACTTGAAGAGAAGCTCCATCGATGCGAAGCAGAGCAGCTCAGCAGCACACAGCGGGTCCAGGTCCTGGAGGGACAGCTGCGCTCTGTTCAGGGAGAGTTGTCCAATAATATTGAGCGACTGCAGGAACTGAAGGATGCACTACAGCGAACACAAACAATCTCTGACGAACGGCAAGCCCAGGTGGACAAACTGAGTGTTCGGCTTAGGTGAGGACAAGTCCATGCATGAAGTATCCCTCTGTGCACAGACCCAAGCTCAGGATCATATAAATAGTACGGTTATTAATATTACTGTGAAGTAGGGATGCAACTTTACATATATTCAGAAGTTTTGGTTCGCCCATGTACCAAATGAATTCTTAATGATTCTGAATTCAGAATGTTTATGTGGGGAACTTGGAATGCAGTGCTATAAAGTGACACAAAAAAACAAACACAGAGGACTTCCAGCTATCACTAAACTGGACACTTAAAAAAAAAATATAACGAACCAGAACTTTGTCAGTGAATGCATCTTTCATAAGCAATAAGGTCCATAACAGGCTCTGCTCTGAACTGAACTGAATGAGCCACCTGAAACAATCTCAAGCTGAATGGAAACATCAGTGATACTGGAGAAATAAAAAACAGCTGACATTCCCATGGGTACCAGTAGCATCTTATCAAGGCTATTCAATTCAGTTTATTTATATAGCGCCGTTTCACAACAGATGTCATCTCAAGGCACTTTACAAGAAGAGTTATTACAATACAATGTTTGATTTAGGAATTAAAGAACCACAGAAGATTGCGCCTTGACTTCTCAGCAATCCCTCACACTGAGCAAGCATGAAGCGACAGTGGCGAGGAAAAACTCCCTTTTAACAGGAAGAAACCTCCAGCAGAAGCAGGCTCACCATAAGAGGTCATCTGTCGAGACCGTCTGGGGTGGGGAGAAGGCAGCAGAGACACAGAAAGAGCAACAGAACTGATGCAGAAGTTGGTACCAGGATGTGGAGAACGTTCTGCCACTGGAATGCCATCTTAGTCAGGGTCGTCAAGCAGGGCGGGTCAGGAGCACCTACTGTAGGAAGAGACTAAGAGAAAACAGGTTAGCGCTTGAATTGACAGCACATCATGCAGTTGGGGAGAAGTAGGAGAGAAAGTAGGAACAGACTCTAATAATGTCCTCCAACAGCCTAGCCTAAAGCAGCATAGCTACTAACATTAACCTGTCTCCCAGCTACTAGGAGACCTAGCTACTAACACTCTCTACCTGGCTTACATTAATTTATCTCTACCTAGCTACTCTCCTGACTGCTAACATTAACCTGTCTCTTCCTAGCTTTTGACACTCTACCTGGCTACTAAAATTTAACCTGTCTCTTCCTAGCTATCTGTCTAACCTGTCTCTAACTACCTATGAACCTGTCTCGACTGTAAGCTTTGTCAAAGAGGAAAGTTTTAAGCCTAGTTTTAAAGACAGACAAGTTGACTGCTTCACAAACCATAGGAGGGGAGCTTCATAACTGAAATATCTGCCACCCATTCTACTTTTAGAAATCCTAGGAACTACAAGTAAACCTGCAGTCTGAGAACAAAGGGCTCTGTTAGGAACATATGGAACAATCAGGTCTCTTATGTATGATGGAGCTAGATTATTAAGAGCTTTATATGTCAGAAGGAGGATCTTGAATTCTATTCTAGATTTTACTGGGAGCCAGTGAAGAGAAGCTAAAACAGGGGAAATGTGATCTCTTCTTTTAATATTCATCAGAATCCTAGCAGCAGCATTTTGGACTAACTGAAGATTTTTAATTGTATTCTGTGGACTACCTGATAATAAAGAGTTACAGTAATCCAGCCTTGAAGTAACAAAGGCATGGACTAGTTTTTCAGCATCACTCCTGGACAGGATGGTTCTAATTTTTGCAATATTCCTAAGGTGAAAAAAGGAAATCCTAGAGACTTCTTTAATGTGAGATCTAAATGACATATCTTGGTCAAAAATTACACCAAAGTTCTTTGCTTTATTACTGGAGGCTAATTTAATGCCGTCCAGGTGAAGGGGCTGACTAAGTAGTTTCTTTTTCAGAGCTTCTGGTCCAAAGACGACAACTTCTGTTTTATCAGAATTCAGAAGCAAGAAGTTTAGAGTCATCCAAGTTTTTTATGTCTTCCAGACATGCCTGTAGTCTACCTAACTGATTGGATTCATCAGGATTTATGGATAGATATAGCTGTGTATCATCTGCGTAACTATGGAAATGTATCCCATGCTGCCTAATTATTTTACCAATAGGAAGCATATATATAGTAAAAAGGATCGGCCCAAGCACTGAACCCTGTGGTACTCCGCAAGTAACCATTGAGGCCAAGGAAGATCTATCGTTTACCTAAACAAACTGAAATCTGTTGGACTAATAAGAATTAAACCAGCCCAGTGCTGTTCCTATTATAGCGACACTTTGAAGCCTTTCTATGAGAATATTGTGATCAACAGTGTCAAACGCAGCACTGAGATCTAACAGGACCAGAATGGTCACCAGTCCATTGTCTGAGGCTATGAGAATATCATTTGTAACCTTCACCAGAGCTGTTTCAGTGCTATGATGAGCTCTAAAGCCTGACTGAAACTTCTCAAACAGCCCATTATTGTTTAGATGCTCACACATCTGATGTGCAACTATTTTCTCCTAATTTTGGATAAACACAAATCAACTCCCCATGCTGCATTCAAGCACAGCTGGGAAACTAGACTGTTGAAATATCAAAACAACTCAGCAGTGATTCAAGCATGTTTTATTTTGAAATATGGGCAAAGTAATATTTATTCATTTCTAAACATTAGCACTGACCGTTTTTAAGGTGTTGTATTGTTTTCTTCTCTAGCTGTGTCTGCTTGTACCATTCTGCTTATTAAAAAAAAATCATTTCAAATCTCAGTCAGTTGGATGCTTTCAACTTTTTTAAGTTATATAACATAATGAAATCAAGTTCATTTCAGGAATCGAACGGATGAAATTTAGGAAAACTTATTTGTTTATTTGCTGATCAAAGTAAAAAAGATGCCATACTGTTACACAGCCACTGTAAAGCATTTTGAAATTATTACCAAAGCTGAATAGAATATCAACTGTGGAGATGAATTCACACAATAGATGTTTTTTCTTTTGTTTTCTGCAAAATCTTATTAATTCCTCTTTTATTTATTATTTACAACTTACACAATTTTCATGGTTACTGTACACCAACCTCTGCATTGTATAAACACTTGTGACGAACAAGAGAACAATCAGAATGCAAAAAAGTTGTTAATATTTATTTAGCTTCTAAGTCTACATGTGCAACTGCAGGCACCTTGTATATACAAGAGAACTGTTAGGATTGGTTGCTATCAACCCAAAGACATGCACACACCTGCAAAAAGCTCCTACTATAAGTCCTACTATATCTTCCATAAGTTAATCTTCTGCATATAAAATTTACTGTTTACTGTTTTGCTTATTTAAATTTCTTACTGCGCCTTTAAATCCTGTTGATCAAATAGTAAGCTTTATAACAGTTAAAGTGTGTGTGTGTGTGTGTGTGTGTGTGTGTGTGTGTTTTTCCAGTGAGACCCAGAGGGAGTTGGAGGAGAGAACTCATGAGGTCTTGGACATGGACAATGCACTGAAAGAAAGACAGGGGGAGCTCCAGCAGAGAGCACAGCTGGTACAAGACACCTTCAGTTAGCCTTTTGTTTGACTGCATGGATCTGCTTTTCTGCTGCCTCTCATTGCTGCTGTGTCCTTCTCAGCTCGGCCAGTTGGACGTGGCTATCAGGGAGCACAAGCTGGAGATGGAGAGGAAGGTGGAGTTCATGCAGCAGAGCCTGGATGCTCGGGAGAAGGAGCTCACAGACAGAAAAAAAAAGGTCAAAGACCCTCTCTGCTCTTTTTGTTTTAACCTCAAGTTTCGATTTAGAGGTTTTTGAAAAGAGACACAACTGATAGTTAATATGAACATTTTGATAAATCATTCATTAAAAAGTATATTTATGCTATACTTAAAATTATTTCCGGTAGGATAAAACTAACCTGACCCGTATCGGTCTGGACCCGTTGAGGTTCCCTGTTAATGAATGAACAATCAACACTTGGGGAATTCTGCATCACAATGTTAGGAGGAGGGATCAAAAAGCGACATTTCTGACACCTCCTGCTTAAAACCCAAAAAGTCAGAAGGATCATGAGGCCCCACTTTCATGGTCTGTATTCTTACTGAAAATCAAGATCAAGCAAGCTTTTGCCCTTCTGCTCCACGGGAGGTTTCTGTCGTCCCTGAGCTCGCCTTAGGACACCTGCGTTACTGTTTGACAGGAACACCGCCCCGCATGTGCACTGTGCTTAACGCTGCTGTCTGGAGTATTTGAAGGAGATATATATTTTTTCTAACCCAACTTAGTAAGGCCCCTCCCCAAACAGCCCCCCCTCCTGCTCCCTCCAGCCCCACATCTACAATCGGGCACACCCATCACCTGTGATTTCACATCATGTGTACTTTATTAATAAAATGTATTGATTTGCTTTATTGAACACATGTCTGTCTTACCTGTTCAACAGAAATGTCGCCAAAGCTGCTTTGGTTTTGAAGCCTTTTAAGATCTGAAGGTATCTCCATTGTTGAAACGTAACTCTGATGTAAATCCCACTCCAGTCTCTCTCGTTTTCTGCGAGTTTAATCCGAAGTTGATGTAGCCCTCTGTGGCTGGGGAATGGCTAACGTTTTAACAGAAGGTTGCTCCGACTTCTCCATTAGTGCTCTCTGCCATTACGGGAACTGTAGGCTGGAAGACATGGAGAGACCAGTGTGTGTGGCCATGTCGTCACAGGTTTGCAACAATGTGCATGCACATTGATTGACAGCCGACCAATGCGGAAACTCAAATTCTGTTGGCTAAAAAAAAATTGTCAGTCAGTGTGAATTGGGGTCAGGGGTCTATAGGAGGAAGCAGCGATTTAAGAAAAATAACAAGTGTTGTGGAGCACCATTATATATCATAGTATAAAACTGAACTATCAATTGAAAGATTTAGGAAACTTGGATACATAAATACATTCTCCGGACTGTTGCTTGAAAATCAGGGTTCAGCTTCCCGCCTCACTGAGTAAGCTGCTGCACAGTGAAGTAGTTAGTAGCACTGTTGCTTTGCAGCAATCTGCCATGTTCCTCCAGCGCATGCATGCGTTCTCTCCAATTCCTACACCTTCCTCATCCAGGCAGCAAATGAGATGATTTGGTTAATTGGTTAATCGAGATGTTCCGTAAATATGAGTGTATACGTGCATTCCATTCTGGGATTTAACCCACCTCTCATCCAGTGTGTGCTGGAGATAGAAAAGTTGTTAGAGGCTGGAAATGACCCCAGACTGGGGCAGAGGTCCTTAGCACACAGCCACAGCTACGGTGGGTTGGTTCAGATCAAAGGATGGTCATGTATCGGAATGCAATGTAATCAGAATGCCCCAGTCAAACTAGAGTAAACTAAATTTGGAAGTTTGGCAAAGGTTTTTGCCATCTATCTGAATTTGAGCTATTTTACCAAGAAAAACGGGTAAACGTTTCAGTATGTGGCAGTGATAAACTGATAGAAACACACAGCAGTAATCGAAGTATTGACTTAGGGTGTTGAACATCAAACGCACACCACACTTTTAAGATCTCTATTTCCTTAGAAAGAAATACAATTTTCATTCCACTTCACATGGACAGCACTTTGTGTTGGTCTGTCTCACAAAATCCTGATAACATCCATAGAAGTTGGTGTTTGTGATGTGATATAATGTCTGGGTGTGAATACTTTTGTAAGTATTCTATTCTATTTCCTGTTACCCGATTACTGCCATTTTGGATAATTAAAATTTCTTCTCAGGAAGGGAGCTTTTTTAGACGGAACTGGGGAGGGGAGTTCCTGGGAAGATTCAAAGGGGAAGACTAATTTAGACAATTACTGTGAGCTTATTCCTGTCTGTTCCTGTTTTTGTGCCCATAGGAGTCAGAAGAGTTCAACTGGCAGCTGTCTGACTGTCAGCAAAAGCTTCAGAAGATGCTGGAGGAACTTGAAGCATGTCAGGGTCACCGTGAGGCTCTGACCAGAGAGCTGAACGCCACCAAGCTGCAGCTCAGGGAAACGGTGAGTGTCAAAGCGCCGTGATAATTTAACGTATACAAATGTCAACAGTGGATTTTACAGAAATAGTCTAAGATTGATTCATTTTTACATATCCCGTAGCTGCATATGAATTGTGCGCCTGATCATTGGTTGTGTATATAGATGGATGGAGCCTCTGTGACTTCACCCATAGGTTTCTGAAAGGGGGAGCCTTAGCCCTTGGGTTTCCTAGCCGGAAGAAGAATGAATGGAAGTCAATGAAACGATAAAAGTTATCTTCTGGTGCGCTTTGCCTCACGACCTGAATCACACGTATGTTGTACCTCAATTTAAATGATAACTAATAATCTGCGTTTCAACGGTGTTTGTCAAGGGATTTGGGGTTTATATGATTGTAAAGATTCCCAATTAAATTTAAATTAAAGTCAGAAGTTGCATATTTGACGTCACAGACATAGCACTAAGCTAGCAGTAGCTGGTACTTCAAATGCTCACCGAGAGGTCTTGTAGAGCTTCGACCTGATGGTGGTTCTCACTTAACAAACTGTTTCTCCCCCACATGGCTGCTATTCCACATAGCCAGATTTACTGAGATTTTCTCCGCGTTTCATGCTTCTTCCTTCGTCCTGTTGGCTACTGCCTTTTGTCTCCTTATTCTTCAGTTTTAGTCTGCCAAGTGGCGCATTTCAAACAGGATCAGAAAAGAACTTTCATCGCTCCATTGACTCTTATTTATTTTTTGTGACAGTAGGAGAACTATGGGCCGGAAGTAGAAGGGCGTGACTTGGGCTCCTCAGAGCTGAATTGAAGCCAACTGGATGGTTCCTACCACCACCATCTTGGCTGTGTCACGCGTCTCGACAGTCCCAGAAATACAAAAAAAAAATGGAATTCTTTTTTTGTATTTGTATGTTTTTTTGTATGTTTTTTTTTTTGTGTGGAAATTCGCTCAGAGTGGGGTTGTGAGGGTGGGAGTGAATGATTGACACTCTGAGCTGATGAAGCTATGAGCTAACTGAGCTAACCTCTAGCTAACAGACTTTGTTTTTAACCAGAAAACTGAGGCTAAGTGACTCTGCTATCCCTCTGCATTCTAGGCAGATTCAATCATTCTGTAAAATAAAATCATGAAGCCTTGTTGGTCCATAACTTTCAATAAAACCAACTGATTAAAACAATTTTTTAGTAATCATTACGTATAGTAAAGAAATGTGATCATTTAAAGCCATTTTTGGTTGGACAGTGTTATCATTAAATGCACAGCTAAACTATATTTTCGCCTACCGAATAAAAGTGGTGTAGAAGCTTATTGTTCGATCTGTTGGTGCAATGAATACCACAGCGGGTTATCTTTGTGCAATAAGTGCATGATTAATATCCGAACACGAATAAACATTGAGAATGCAACTGATTGTCAAGATTGGAGCGCATGCATGTGATTGGTCAGTTTCAGCAACAGCCAGAGATCATATCACCACAACAAAGCTCTATCGTCGTAATCAGTAGTTAATGCAGTGTTTGGGCACTACATGCTTTATGTTGAAAGGATAATTTATCTAATTTGGCCTTTTGGTGATTTTGAGCACATGGACGTGTACAGAAACAGCAAAGAAGGCTGCTGTTTGTTTACATGGATTTTTATGAGCTATATTATTTATGAGTATATTATGAGCTGAACTTTTAGTAAAAAGCTTTCCAGCTTAATTAAAACGTACTTTCTGTCGTCTATTGCTCCTTAAGGGGTAATGCGTTCACAACCTCCAGAAAAAAAGTAATTAACCAGAAACTACACTGCAACAGTAGGCCGACCCGCCATGAAAAGTTAGCACCCCCTTCTGTCATGGTCGGTAATTGCTTTGCAACACAAAAAAATCAACAAAGAACAGTGGCAGAGAAACCGAGTACTATAAATGAAAAATGTCTCCGTCAATACGTCTGCGTATGGCTGCAAAGTTGCTGTCGGAGAAGCATAAACCAGGCTTTAACGTGAAGCCATAGCTTATGGCCTTCCCTGCCGCAAGCAGAAGGGGTCAAGCCACTAGCCACAAGCGCATGTTTATTTCCGCTGTGAAGTTGACATTTTTAACATGGGAGTCAAAGGGAAGTTGCTCACTTCTGCTGCCAGCCCCTAGTGCAAATCCAGGCCAAGGAGGGTGCCCTACCAGTTGTAGATGTGTCTCTGCTCCAACACAGCTGATTCAAATGGTCCAACTTCCTCCTCAGCATGGCAAAGTTCTCCAGAGACCTGCTAACAAGCCATCATTTGATTTTGGTGTGTTGAACCAGAGAAAGAATAAAATATGCAGCATA
Organism: Apricaphanius iberus; assembly: GCA_028564705.1. Lineage (NCBI taxonomy): Eukaryota > Metazoa > Chordata > Actinopteri > Cyprinodontiformes > Aphaniidae > Apricaphanius > Apricaphanius iberus. Next base: position 650,778 of record JAPXFQ010001556.1, read on the forward strand.
CTGGCCCTTGAGGCCTGGACTTGGAGATCCCTGCCCCAGTGGGTGAGGGCGGAACTTCAATTTTTGTCCCTTTCCCCAGTAGCTTAACTTTTGGCCAGCAAAGCTTGCCCCATGCTCTTCACTTAACTGTGGTGTGTGTGTGTGTGTGTGTGTGTGTGTGTGTGTGTGTGTGTGTGTGTGTGTGTGTGTGTATTTGCATGTGTTTGTGCAGGAGGCCCAGCTGTGTAGCGTAGAGGAGGAGCTCACGCTGAAGGAGGCGCAGTGGCTGCAGGAGGAGGCCAGGCTGCAGAGCACAGTCACTGCTTTGGAGCAGGAGCTGGAGTTGGAAAAGGAGCAGCACAGCAAAGAGGTACAGCTCCTCGTGATGCTGCAGTTCTGGTGTCCACTTCCTCCGCTTCACCTGATCAACTTCCTACAGCAGCAGAAAGCAGAACCTCTCTGTTTGCCGCTCAAACAGTTGTGCTGCAGTGTAGGTCACACCCTCTGATTGAGGACAGGATTTCATGCTTGACATTAGAAGTTGTCAGGTTGTCTGGAAAACATGACGTTTCATGAGAATTTCTGTCAGCATCTTATCAGTCCGTGCGCTTGCTGTTGGTCTGTGTCGGAACAGCTGCTGTGCGTTTGCAGTGGTCACAGTCTCGTCTCCTCAGTCTGATTTCTGTTCCTCTTTTCCACATTTGGTCAATTTTTAACAGCAAACTATGAAGCATCTTGTTGGGGTTTTCTGTGTTGACCAATTCTCAGTATTGTCTGAGAGTTAACAGGAAATGATTCATGTTTTTAATAAAAAAAAGTTTTTTGTGTTAATTTATATTCGCCTTCCCCAAATCAAAAATGATAGAATATACTTTCATAATCTAAGAAGTTATAACTATCCCCTTATCGCATGAAATTGTAGAGATGAACACAACTTACATTTTTAAAACAACTGTACACCATGCCATTGAATAACACCTTGTTGAACCACCTTCAGGTCTTATGCAGGCATGTCTCTTCCAGCTTTGCAGAGATTAGTCTTAGTCAGATAGAGTAGAGAACTTAATGACGCCATCTCTCGAATGAATTTAGTTCTGAGATTTAAGTAGACTATTCTATTACATTAATATGCTTTAATCCAATGCATTCCGCTGTAGCTCTGGATAGAGCCCCAAAAAACATTTCTCTAAGGATTGTCTCGTATTCAGCTTCATCCATTTTCCCGTCAGCTCTGATCAGAAAAGAATTCCCACAGCATAATCCTACCACTACCATGCTTCATAGAAGACGTGCTTGGTTGGATGGCCACATCTTACTGATTTGCAGTTGTGCCGTCCTCTTTCCATTTACAGAAGATTAACAGATCTCTGTGAGATGTTCAAAGCGTGAGATGTTGTTCTCCACATCTTCCTTCCTGATCTTCCTGCTTTGTTCGGATGAGTCTGTGTTCTATAAGGTTCTCGAATAAACCTCTAAAACCTGCACAAAACACCAGAATTTAGACTGACATTATATTGCTTGACTATTTACTATTAAGATGACTTTTGAAGATAAAATTAAATGTAATCTTTATTTCAAACATGTAAAAAAACAAATTTAAATATAAAAAATAAAAATTTCATATTCAATTTGAAAATGCAAAGAAGGAATAATGTCAAGCCAATAATTTTGAATTTGGATACATCCCATATTATAAATAGTGACACATTGGTCCTCGTCTCACTTTCTACACCATGTACACTTTCTACGAATATTCTCCTGTAAAATTTCCATACAACTACATTGATCTTCAATTCACTTCAGTTCATTTATATAGCAACAATTCACAACAGATGTCATCTCAAGGCACTTTACAAAAACAGTCATTTCAATACTTATTTTAAAAGTTTTCTATGTGAGGTATCCCAGCAGATTGCATCGAGTAATTGACGTGAGGTTAGGCCGTGTTGATGCAGACTTTCCAACCACAGCAGTCCTCTCAGCAATCCTTCATACTGAGGAAGCATGTAGCGACAGTGGAGAGGAAAAACTCCCTGGTAGAAACCCCCAGCAGAAGCCGGCTCAGTGCGACCGTCCATCTACCACGACTGTCTGGGGGTTTGAGAAGATGAGCAGAGACACAGAAAGAACAATGAAACTGGTGTAAAAGTACTTTATTTATTAAAGAAGTAAAAAGTTGATAACAGGACACGGAGGACGTTCGGTCACTGGGAGCATCATCTGAATCATACTCCCCATCTAACAAGGCGTTATGGCTAAGCAGGATACCAGACCAAGTGGAGCTTCTATGGAGAGAAAAACACTGAGAAAACAAAGTTAACAGCTGAAATAACAAAAAATACATCTGATGATTAAAAAATGTATGTAGTAGTGGTATGGAGAGAAGCTAAAACAGGAGAAATGTGGACTCTCTTTTTAATATTGATCAGAACATCCGAGATAAGTTAGTTGGTTGCTAGGAACAAATCCACTCCACACTTTTCAGATTTTATTGGTAAAAAAAATTATAATTATCCTTCAAATGCACGGCTATTCTTTTGGATTTACCTGACACATAAAATCCCAATAAAATACATGAAATCAAAATGAATTTGTAAAAAGAATTTCATTGTGAAATTAACACAAACTATTTTACATGACAATAAAAATATAAGCAAATAAAAAAAACAGCATATAGTTTGTTTTTGGAGCCTGTATGAATTAAGCCCTGTATCCTGAACACATGTTTGTTCTCCATCCTCTTGCAGCTGGACTCTCTGCAGCACACTCGAGGCCAGCTCCTCAAAGTCTCGGAGCAGATCTCCTCCACCATGCGCTCCTCCCAGGAGCAGCTTAGCGTGAAGCTCCAGCAGAGCCAGACCCAGTTGGAGGAGGCAAAGGCATCCTGCAGCCGCGTCAAAGCCCAGCTGGACCAGGCTGAGATTGAGCTGGATTACAGCCGCAGCCAAGCCGGCCACCTCCAGACGCATCTGGACCAGAGCCAGGCGCAGCTTCTGCAGAGCAAAGCTGAGCTTGAGGAGAGCAGGATTCTGTATGAACAGACAAGAGCTCAGAACAGCCATCTGAACTCAAAGCTTGAGCTGCTCTCTGCACAGTTAAGGCAAAGCAGAAATCAGGTTTCTCAGCTCCAAGCTCAGCTCCAAGCCTCGCTGAAGTCTGTGGAGACGTCTGCTGATTCGCTGCTCATCAAGGTACATCACGCACTGAGTGCTCCTTCTGTTTCAGAGTGATTCATGCTGATTTATCTCCTTAACTTCTGCAGGAGTCTGAGGTGACCCGTCTCCAGGCCAGGATCTCCAGTATGGGGCGAGCTGCAGAGAGACAGAATTTGCACGTTCACACCGTCTCCCTTCCTGCCCTGCACACATTCACAGACCTTCCGGAGCTCTCTTTCTCTGGTTCCCCATCTCCTCCTTCCTCCAAACGGTTACAGAACACTGTCCCCTCTCCTTCAGCTGCTCCTCCAGCCCCCCTCCGCTCCCCGACAATCAAACAGCCTTGCTTGTCTCCTCCTGCTACCTCAGCATTCCACCTGCCTGATAGCCTCCCAACCAGTGGCTGGCTTCAGAGCAGCAGCATCAACTCCTCCACGGACCTCCCTCCAAGCCCGAAGGCCACACTGAGGGCAGCGCTGACCAAGCATCCGTGGGAGTATTCCTCAGCGTCCATTTCCACGTTCCCAGAGACCTCCGACCACAGCTGGCGGGGGCTCAACGCCTCAGAGGCCTCAGCAGAGTCTGATGGCTCGTTCAACCCGCTCACATACATGGTGGACAAAGCCGACAACACAAACATCAGCATGGAGGCACAAGATGAGCAGCACAGTGAGTCCAGGAGGGAGTCTGTGAGTACTTTGGTGGGACAGGAGGAGGAGGTGGAGGACATGAGCTCACTGACAGGGATGCTGAAGTTTGTGAATCAGACCTTAGCCTTGCAGGAGGACCCGTCTGCATGGAGCTCCACAAAGCAGATCCAGAGCTGACGCTCTGCTGCACTGCAGGTTGGAACATGTGTTAACGTGCTGAACAAATTGGAAAGTCAATTATTTTTAAAATAACAGGGTAACACTGACATCTAGTGGTCGAGTTTTACCCATTATTTGCCTTCCATTCACATTCCCACCCCTTATTCACATATTATCACAAACATTGTTGCGTTATTTTTCTGATAATGATAATGATCAGTTCCACATAATAACTTTGGCATTCTTTTGTTCCCCTTCTTTTACTCTGATACCCTAAACACACCATCCCTTTACTAAAACATGGTGGAGGCAGTATCATGCTCTGGGCATGCTCTTTTTCAGTTCAGACATTGAAAGCTCATCACAGTTGACGGGAAGAAAGCTAAAGCTGACTACAAAAAAATCCCGGAAGAAAGCTTGTTAATAAACCGATAGAACAATGTAGATTTGCGCTGGCTTTGTAGTGAAGTCGCCATCTCTCGAGTCCAAGTCGCACTTAAAGCTGCTATACTGAATCTGCTAAACAAGCTAGCTGTAAACATAGTTTTCATGGACCTTAACAAGGTTTTAACTGCATAGATATTTTGTGGAGATTAAACACATAACATGGCTCGGTCCAAATCTAACGATTGGACCAACTGGTTGGCTGACTTACCAGACAAACACACTTTTTTTGGGCTCCTCCATGCATTAGACACTGAGATGAGTTATTTTTGCATAACAGTCTCTGCATCTGCAAACACAGTGGAGACATACCACGAAGCAAATGAATAGCAAAACTTTCTTGTATGTAATACTCCCTCACGAGAGTTGAATGATCGTGCACGCCACACTTTTCAGATTTTTATTTTTAGAGGAAGTGATCATAATTCTCATTCTCCTTCAATTTCACAATAATGTGCTACATTGATGTTTTGATATTTATGCTTGTCATGTGACACAAGTTCCCTAGTGATGAATACTATTTACGTCTGTCTCTTCTATAATCATCCTAATTTCCCAGTGAAGGAAACCACTCCAGTATTTGCTCTTTTGGCTACTTAAAGTTAGTTTCACACGCTGTTGCATATTCTTGACTGTTAAGTTATAAAGATGTGAGAAAAGTTTGATGTGGTTAATCAGTTTGTTAGCTTGTGATCCTCAAAGTCCTGATCTGTGTGGCCTCTCTGATCCCTCTGTGCTTATGTCATCTTTTTAACAAAGTCTGAAAGATCAGGCTCACTTTATGAAATAGTGTATAGTTTTTGTTTTTTTTCCTTCCTAACTTGTTCTTTCTTTTTCTCTTTTAGGAAGCAGTTTACATGGGAAGCATGCCAACATATACATGTATTTTTATTCCTGTATTTATGAAAATTTTCTGTGACATGTCCTTAGCAATTAAGATGAATGATTCGAGCAAGTTTCAGTGACCTCTTCTATTGCACTTCTTAACAGATACACTCTTTAGTTCAGCAGATTGTAGCATTTGCATTTTCTTAACAAATATGTCTGAATGTGAATAGTTTCTTATTAAAATGTGTAAATTAAAGAGTTCTTGTAAAATCCTTCGACTAATGGTCTTGGTTTCTTTTAAAATCACGGGCAGTTCCCAAGCTGTGTGGGACAACGTGCAGCTCTCTGACCATGAATGCAACGCTAGGCACACCGCTCAGAAAAATGAACAGAACAGAAACATGAGAAAGGTTTAGTTGTTAGAACTATTTTGGATGGAAAACACTTTAAATAAACCATTTCTGTAACCAGGTTGTGCTTTACTTCACAGCTCTGCACAGTCATGGCCAACAGTTAGAAATAAAAGATCATAATTGCGTATGGAGTGTTTTGATGCCACCTGCACATTTTTAGTTTTTTTCACACACACAAGATATTTCATCAAAGAAATGCATTTCCAGTCTTCTGCTGTCCACCCTTGGACTTCCTCCAGACTCTTGGTCTGTCCTAGATGTTTTTCTTGGACAGAAGCAACCTATTTATTGTCCTTTTTTGCCAAAAAGTCTGAGGAGGAGACGGTACTGGCACTCTAGTTCTCAATCCAGGAAGCAGGTTTTCATTCCAGGTGCAATATTCTTTGCAGCCGTTCTTTTCTGTACATATTCAGACAGTTTAAGGCAAGTTGATTATAGAAGCACAATTTTCTTTTCAGGCTAACACTTGGCAATGAACCAGAGCACGTGTCTGATTCTCAGGAAAAAGATGACTGGTATCAGTCGATTGGTTTCATTCGGACTCTTTCGTGTTATCAAATGTGCTGAATTGTAGGAATTTTATAAATCTATATACCCATTGACCAGAAGCCACACATAGATCTAATTTTGATATAAGTCTGGTTGTTTATGTTCTATACTTCATGTTTTTTATGCTTAATTGCAGTTTTTTTATTTTCCATGCTTTTATCATATATCTGGTTTTGTTAACACAAAATCATGTAAAGATCCTTGATTTAACTTGTTGAAAGTGCTGTACAAATAAAATTGCCTCATCTTGGCTTCATACTTAATCTAGCTTTAGGCCCAACACAGCTGTCGGGTCTAAAACTGAGTAGAGCAAGAACAGAAGTATATAAATCATGCAGAAATATCTGGAGAGCTTAATTAGATTTGTTGTTATAAATTCATAAAAGTTGAAGTAATAAAAGCTTTTTCAGTTGTGATATGGGATTAAAATAATGGGCAGAAAGCTCTGATGAATTAATATGCATCTGATGACTCTTCACAGTGATCTACAACCTTTTGCAGAACTTTTAAGTTGAAGCTACATGTCTTTTATGGCAGGCCTATAGATAGTTTCTGATTCAGAGCAAGTGTGCATTATTATAGCTGCTCTTTGAACTTAATGGTGTTCACAAGTTGGTTTCTTAGATTTAAATGATAACTGTTCCGGGAAGTTACTGTACAGTCTTATCTAGTTAAACACATGCACAATAGATGTTTTTAAAGTAGTAAATTGCATATAAGTATTAAAACTAGTGTAATGTTGATCTCACTACCAGGACAGAGCTAGGCTAGATGTCTCTATTTATGACCAATCAGCAGATACGTGGTTTTGTGTTCTGTTCTAATTGGTTGAGCACCAAAGGCTTCTTTTTAAATTAGAAGAAATTCGTATCTTATTGCATGCGCCATTGATACATGTAGCAGAATTGTTTTTGTTTTTTTCAGAAACTCAAGGATTTCTTAAGCACTACATGTCAGTTTTGTGAAGCCAGAATTTTTATCTTGAAATAAATCTTCAGCCTAATACGGTGGTAGAACCGTTAGCTTTCATTTTTGGTATGAACACAAAAAGCACAGTATTGTGAAATATTTCAACATATAAATACAGCGTGGTAAAATTTAGCGTATTAGTGTCTGTAAAGCACTGAGGTGTGACGATACTTTAGTTTAGAAAGCAGGACCATATATGGCCTAATCAAAGGCTCTAACACATCCAGTGGTTTCCTCTCTAACTGTTCTGTCGAACATATCCTGACTTGAGTTACCAGAATGTGATTTTTTTTTACGCTAAAGATACATTGTTTTATACCATCATCATATTTTCATTTATTAATAAATAGTTTAAGAAGCGCGTCGGACTTTCTGTTCTTGTTTTTTTTTTTCTTACTGAGCTCAAACACAGAGGATGTGGTTGAGGTGGTGGTGAATGGTGTGCAGTGGGGGTGTGCCCTAGTTTTACACTGAAACTTCCTCAGCGTCAGAAAGAGCTCGGCTGTACTCTTTATTATCACTGCCTTCATTTAGGCACAAATAAAATGCTGCAAGCATAACCACATTCGAGTGTTTCTGCTAGATGTGAGATGTGCTTGCTATTACAAAGAAGCCACTTTATGGTGAAGTATGCAGCAGTGTAACAACCATACCCACTTCTAATTTCTACTCAAGTGCACATTTGTTAGACATCTTTAAAAAAGTGACACCATAAAGACAGCACTAAGCTGCATGTGAGGCTTCTGTAAACATTTGGGAAAAAATGAACCAAAAAAAATAATTTGTTCGCCAAGTCTGTGCCCAGCAACAAGGAATTGGACTTTGGTTTCACTTTGTTGTATAGCTATTTTAAATATAACTATATAAAATGAATCCACTTCCTGGCTGTATGCAGATTTATCATCTCTTAGATGTGTAATGATCTCCAGGAGGGTGGTACTTTGAGAAAATGTCCTCTGAGCTATGCCTATTAGTGAAATGTCCTCACTATCCCACTATAATTAGTGTTGGGTATGACAAACCAAAGTAGAAGCAATCAGGAACGGCAGCAACTCGGCTACAAAGTGATAGACTATAAAAAGATGTGGTGGGTGTCAGCAGATGCTGATGCACGTTGTGTGCAAAAGTCAACTAGTTTCTGCAGAGCCGATATGTACAGAGCTCCAAACGTCATGTAGCTTCTATATTGGTTAAAGCATAATGGCTAAAGAGCTTCATGGGATATGTTATTATAGCCAGGCAGTTGCATTCTAGATTTACTTCACTTAGTGTGATGCAAAGCATCAGATGCTATAGAGATGTGTTCTCTGGAGTAACAAACCATTCTTTCTCATCTGGAAATAAGAATAGACTGGTCTGAGCTCAGTGGTTACCTGATAAACCATGTGTTTTCACTGTGGCAAATGTAAAGTGGGATGGACTCACAAACACGCACACATTCATACACATACAGAGCTCAATAGGCAACTTGGAGTTATACCTTGCCCAGGGACACAATGTCATGTCACAGGAGGAAGCTGGAATTGTACGTTCCACCAATTGCGAGACAACTTCTCTACCCACTGACACACAGCAGTCTGTCACAACGTGCACAAAAAAGGATTTTGGAAAATGTAATGAGTCTGACTGTTTAGAGATAGGCCCTTCCACTTCCTGTTACCTTGAGAAGTTTGGTGCTGATGAAGTTAACTGACCTGCACCAATGCAGGACCAATTCAATTCACTTATATTTATATAGCGCCAATTCACAATTCAATTCAATTTCAATTCAGTTTATTTATATAGCGCCATTTCACAACAGATGTCATCTCAAGGCAATTTACAAAAAGAGTTATTACAATACAATGTTTAGTGTAGAAATTACAGAACCACAGAAGATTGCGTCGTGGAATTCTCAGCAATCCCTCATACTGAGCAAGCATGCAGCGACAGTGGGAAGGAAAAACTCCCTTTTAACAGGAAGAAACCTCCGGCAGAACCAGGCTCAGCACAAGCGGTTATCTGCCGCGACCGTCTGTGGCTTGGAGAATACATAACAGAGACACAGAAAGAGCAATAGAACTGATGCAGAAGTTTGTTGCAGGACGTGGAGAATTTTCCGTCACTGCAATGCCATCTTAGTCAGGGTCGTCAAGCAGGGCTAATCCGGAGCACCTACTATAATAGAAAACAGGTTAGTGCTTGAATTGACAGCACATCATGCAGTTGGGGAGAAGTAGGAGAGAAAGTAGGAACAGACCCTAATAATGTCCTCCAACAGCCTAGCCTAAAGCAGCATAGCTACTAACATTAACCTGTCTCCCAGCTACTAGGAGACCTAGCTACTAACACTCTCTACCTGGCTTACATTAATTTATCTCTACCTATCTACCTGTCTAACCTGTCTCTAACTACCTATTAACATATCTCTAACTGTAAGCTTTGTCAAAGAGGAAAATCTTAAGCCTAGTTAGACAGACAAGTTGTCTGCTTCACGAACCAACCCTGGGAGCCGGTTCCATAGGAGGGGAGCCTGATAGCTGAAAGATCTGCCACCCATTCTACTTTTAGAAATCCTAGGAACTACCAGTAAACCTGCAGTCTGAGAGCGAAGGGCCCTGTTAGGAACATATGGAACAATCAGGTCTCTTATGTATGATGGAGCTAGATTATTAAGAGCTTTATATGTCAGAATGAGGATCTTAAATTCTATTCTAGATTTTACTGGGAGCCAGTGAAGAGAAGCTAAAACAGGAGAAATGTGATCTATTCTTTTTTTTATTCATTAGAACCCTAGCAGCAGCATTTTGGACTAACTAAAGACTTTTAATTGTATTCTGTGGACTACCTGATAATAAAGGAATAAAACGAATGCGATAGGAGCGACTAAAAAGCGCGACACACGCATAGCTGTTCGCGTGCAGATTCGCACCTTGAAGCGTGTCCAAAGCGAACTGGACGCGCTTCAAATATGGTATTTTCACGCGCGAACTGGCCTTCAGCAGAGCTGGGGCCAGAGTGGTGCGGGAGCTGCTACCAGGAAACCAGGCAAGGCTGTTTCAAGGCCGACTTCTATGTCGAGAGGTGCTTTTACAGCAACAACGGCTCTTTTAAGAGCCACACACAAACCTCTTAAGAGCATTCCTGTCTAAATAGTTTAACCTATTTATAATAAAAAACATTTCCTGTCTCTGTATTGAAAACAGCTTGTGTCATGTAGCTCGGGGTGATTAGCCACGATGTTTAGCAGTATTTCCTCCATGTCCTGCTGAGGCTGTGACTCCATGACAGTCACAGAATCACTGAAACTCTGTCCCCTGATTGGTTGTCGTGGCGCGATTTGACACTGGAGTTCAGATTTTTCCAACTCGAGCAGTAGAAGCCATTAACACGAATGCACAAAATGCACCAGATAAAATGCAGCGCGAATTTTCCATTGCATCTGTAGCGTGACTTGTTCACGCAAATCAGGCAGAAAAGCTTTTTCGCGACGCAAATGTGCTTCTGAAGTGTCGCGGGACCCCAAGTCGCGCTTCATCGCGCTCCTCCATTGATTACCATTGATTATGTATGTTTGAGTAACATTTTAAAACTCTTGCAGCCGCCATTTTGAGCTCTCAATGCCAGAGTCTCGTAGCTATGCCTTCACCTCCCAGCAACGCCCCTATATTTTAATTACCGCCATGTCTTTCGACTGCCCCCACTCCCCAAGAACAAAAGCAGAACGTCGTCAAAAGCAATCAGCTATCACCTGTGGAAATTAGTATATACCAAGTTATTTTTCACAATTGCGCAATGCCTTCTGGGGACAAAAAAAAATTAATTTGCAACAGTACTGTAAACGTGGCTAATCACCCATACATTGATACCAGCTGTTTTCTATACAGAGACAGGAATAAAAAAAAATCAACATTATAAAGAGGTTGAACTATTTACATGCACAGGAAAGCTCTTAAGAGGTTAATGTGTGACTCTTAAAAGAGCCGTTGTGGCAGCCAAGGCACCGTTCCCTCCGTCGAGAAGTGAGCAATGAGCAGCTTTCTCACCCGGACAGCCTCTCTGGAAGAGTGAACTCGACCCAGGCCTGGTAATAGCTCCACCACAGCACGTTCCGCACCGCTCCCATTTTAAATTACACATTTTTACTCACTGCAGACAGATGGACAGCCACTCAGTATTGTAGTCAGTGTCTTGGTGGGTAATGCTTGGGAGAACAGCTCCTCAAATGGGGTGGTGAGGGGAGGTGTTTATGGATCCCTCCGCTGCAGCTCAACTGAGTCTCCGGTCTCCTGCTGTAGCGGTCAGCTCCGCCTGAGGCCAGTCTGGAACATGCAATGCAGTCAGCTCGGAGACCAGTGCCACTGGGAGCTCCTGGAGGGTCAGGAGAGGGGGGAGGAGGAGGAGTCGGCCAGCCGACTGCTAAAAAGCAGTCCAAGTCAGAGTCCTCCCACAAGTTGCGTATTTCCAGCTTCATACTCGTGAAAATGGTAGATCTGTTTGCAAACAGTTCGCTTTGGCCAAGCTTCAACGTGTGAATGTTCAAGCATCCACCTAGGGGCATGCAGCGCTTTTTGGTCGCTTCAAATGTGTTCGGTCTGAACACACAGTTATGTTTTGTGCTCATGCGACTGGAGAATGTTGTGATCAAAATTTCAAGGTATTTAGTTTGGAAATGTTGTTAGTGCTGTATTTCAAATAGGTAGTATATAATATCATTCATTGAACTTACAGATCGATTTTGTAGGTTTAGAGTCTGGTGAAGGATCAAACAATTATACCAAAGAGATGCTAATGATCATCAATGTCACACGTAGGATGAAACACAGTCATTAACTGAAACAAAAACAGCTGAGTAGTCCAGCAGTGATATCAGCTCAGAACTGGCAGAAAGCAGTAGGACTCAGGTACACCCATCTACTGTCTGTAGAAGTCTTGCCAGAAGTTGTCTTCACAGAAGAGTTACAGCCAAAAAAAAAAAGCATTCCTCTGATCTGGAAACAAGGCCAAGGTGACCCCCACAGAGCCCTGAACTCAATATCATGGAGTGTATTTGGAATTACATGAAGAGGCATAAGGATATGAGGAAGACTACATCCACAGAAGATCAGTGGTTGGTTGTCAAAGATGTCTGGAACAAGCTACCAGCTGAATTCCTTCAAAAAACCATGTGCAATTAGACCTTAAAGAATTAATGCTATTTTGAAGGCAAATGGTGGTCACAGCGAATATTGAAATGATTTGGATTTCTCTTTTCTTCATTCTCTGCATTTTGTTGATTGATGAAAATAAACGGTTAACACTTCCATTTATTCACACCTGCCTAAAACGTTTGCAAAATACTGTATAAGTTGAATACTAGCATAATGGTCAAATTTTATCCAGCTTCTTTGATCATTGTAATGTGTATGGCTACACTAAAAAGGAGATCACCAGTTTACCAGCTGCAGTAGGTCCACTAAAAACCTCTCAACACTGTCTGATGGTTTGTTTCTCTGCGAAGCACACTGACAAACTCCTGTATTGATACACCTGTGCTGGGCTCACAAAAACATGTTTATTCCAGATTTCTATAACTGATTACCAACTCAGGTACTGGGTAACTGATCAGATCAGTACTATTTGAACTGATTATTTAAAACGATTTAATCAAACAGACGAAAATATTAAGCAAATTCTAAATAGTACAATGAAATAATAAAAAAACATAAAAATATATATTTTTTAAATTAGAGTAGAATAGCATCTCTAAATTTTTCAACATAAAATGCAGTAAATTATTACTTATGATGAAGTAATCTTATCTGTGTTAGAACAGGGTGTTTTTATTTATATAGGGTCATAATGGATCATAAGCCTGTGTATAAAGGAGATGTCTGAATTTAGCAAAAACTGTAGGTTTGTGTGCTTGTCAGGTGCATTTTTTATTTTTTTTATTTTGATTCAGTGAATTTACTCAAAGTAGGTAGAGGATCCAGAAATTTTCCTCAGTGGTCGCGATGTTTCATAATAATGTTTCTCAAGTAAAAGTAAAAGTGTGTTGCAGTAAAAGTACTCATAAATGTACCCCCCCTCCAAAAAAAAAAAAAAAGACTACTTACGTAAAGTAACTGGATGCCCACTTCTGACTGTGATGACATAAAAAAGTGGGGCAAAAAAGTATTTAGTCAGCCACCAATTGTGCATGCTCTCTCACTTAAAAAGATGAGAGATACCTGTCATTTTCATCATTGGTGCCCCTCAACTTCGTAAGAAGCATTTCACGGTCCTTAAGTGGCCTAGCAAGTCTACAGATCTCAACCTCATAGAAAATCTTTGGAGGGAGTCGAAAGACTGTGTTGCCCAGTGACAGCCCCAAAACATCACTGCTCTAGAGGAGATCTGGAGGAATGGGGCAAAATACCAGCAACAGTGTGTGAAAACCTTGTGGAGACTTACAGAAATGGGAGAACTTGCACAATTAGAGGCTGTCTAAATACTTTTTTTGCGATCAGTGTATTATTAACCTATTATTACCTTAAACACATTAATATTATTGGTAGTATAAAAATAATAGTATATTGTTAATAAACCAATAGAAGTATGTTTTTTTTAAATTATGTTTGCATTTGCATCGTTTGAGCAATCAGATGAAAGACCTCTCCAGTTCACGCTCTCGGGCCGGGCTGAATTTCAAAACCAGCCCCCTCCGTTTGGAGTCAACATGCTGTGACCTTGAGCTCCTCCCTCTTGACTGATTAACAATAATAAAAGTTAATGGAGGAGCATACTGTATTAACTTATGATTGTTATTACTTCCCTAGTTTGGCACCTCAGACTACCTCTACTTGGCACTAGCTCATTAGATAAACATTTACACAGTTTGGAAGACAGGGAGTTGTTTTTTTCTTTTCTTGCTGTGCTAGGCTAACATGATGCCACTAGGGAATCCATTTCTTCTTGAAATGGGAATTTCCAAGTTCCATTGTGTAAAATTCAACGGTAGTGTAAAACCTCCTCAGGTTAGATCTCTGTTGTAGTAAGTTGGAGATCCCATTGACAATCTTGTTCAGCCAACACATCTAAACATGTATAGATTTGCAAATAAAAATATATGCAAAACTTGCACCAACAGCCATGAGGCCTTTGCAACAAAACTGGAGTTAGGATTGAATGCCTCACCTCTTGCACTCAGACTGGCTCATTTTACTTGCAGACCTCAACGGCTATTAATTCAGCAGATGATCTTAAAAGTGGTTTGATGGCAAGGATTTAAAAAAATGAATAATTCCTCAGTCAAGTTAGTGCTCAGCTAGGTTTCAGTGTCCTACTTGCTACCAGGATGCCAATATTGTGTTTTATTTTAACTTGTAGGTCAGAATTTCCAAGTTCCAAAGCCAAAAACCAAAGTGCGAGGTTCCCTAAAGTCAGAAGTATCATTTGGGGGTACCTCACCACCCCAGATATTAAGTTCCAATATGGCTGCCAGCCTAACTCTTCATTTTGTAAAATAAATACATGGATATCTCAAGGCACAGTTTCTGTTTCACCTTTTTTCAGTTTTTATTACTTTACATCTGCAAACCTTAAACATATATCACAAAGTGCTTTAATCTACATTGAGTTATTCACTGATTTACTCCCACATTTACACACTGATGGTGGTGAGCTACAATATAGTAACAACTGCATAAGAAAATAAAATTCTGTGCATCTACTAAAAATAGCGTACTCAGGATTAAATTAATGTGCAAAATGTGAAGATGTGAACACATATTTGTGAATAAAAAATAACAGACTATTCATAAGAAATGGAAAACTAATGTAAATACCAGGTAGGTTGTAAACACTTTTTGAGTTTGTTTGGAGCAGTGAATTTATTTGTAAGCAAAATCAAAGACTTATTAGTGTCTGTCACCATAATGCAGTATCTTACAAAGGTATTCTTTGTAAACTGTTAAGAGTCTTATAGCTGCTGAGAGCCCCAAAAGGAACATGACATTACAGAATTCACTCTTTACTGTTCACAGAAAAATATAACAGAAAGAGTAAGTTCTTGTCAGAAGGCAAAGAAGCACAGTTCATTGCAAAGCTTCTTCAAAATATTTTTAGCAAATTGAATGTGTTGACATCAACTTTTCTTTAAATCAAGCCACTGAACCTTTGCATCATAGGAAGCCCAAAGGCGTCAGTGCATTTGAAAAGAAAGAAGCTGCATACACTCGCACCGAGAGTGATATGAAAGCTCCTGCAAAGGAGTTGTAGCGAGGACTGTGTGCCATGGTTAACCACAGCGCTAACTGCATTCTGCAGCAGCGATGAAAAGTGTGCCTGGCACAAGTTAACCAGAGAAGGAAATGCATAAGGTCACCGTTTTTTTTTTTTCATAGGGAGTCTAACAGATTGCACAGGACATCAGATAATAAAGCAATAATGCTCATTGTTTGCTCACGGTAGAATCAGGATGTTAGCTCTGTGGGCTGAGCAGTTCTTATAACTTTTGTGATGTACCTGAAGACAAACTTTGTTTTAATGGAACAAACTTGCGGCTGCAGATTTGTGATATACAGATTTTCTACATGTTTCCATGTATTACACCCTGACAGCTTCCTTTGTAGCTCTTCACTGTGATACATCATTTCTCAGGAAGCCCTGCATGCTTTCTGATCACTTATACAACCACACTATACAGGTAACAGAGTCCATGCCACAGATGTTATATTATTTATTTGCTTGATTTTGATGAATTTTGGAATCAGCCTGGTTAAAACAGGCTGACGCTCGTCCAAATTAAACCACCAAAAGACCAGCTTTTACCTGGCAAATCAGTGACATTTGCCTCAACATTGTTAAACACCATTATCAATGGCCTATGCGGTTGAAAGGTCAGTGTTATCTCGGTCCACAGCACTTCACATTCACCAGGCTACAGCTCACAGCCCTGCACTACACATAAAGCGGAGGTGTGGCTTTCCTCGTTTTGTTGTTTTACGACGGCTCCGTGCTAAAGCTGCAGCTTGAGGCTGTGGCTGCTGCAAACAAAATAGCCGCCTGAGCTGGCTGAGTCTAGCTGTGGTTTTATGTGCCCACAAGGTTCAGGCATTAATATGTGAATAAGTAATACAGCTGGACAATTTGTCCCAATTTATTTGTAAGCAAAATCAAAGACTTATTAGTGCAGTATCTTACAAAGGTATTCCTTGTAAACTGTTAACAGGTCACTTAAAGCAAATGATCTGCTTCGTCAGTAAACCCCCCACCACATCCCACACACAGCAACATATGTGCATCACCTTTTGCTGTGACAACAGCTTTAATTTTTTAGAGGCATATTCTACCAGAATACAGAGATGATACTCTGTATTATTACCAAATTCTTTTTTTACTTTATACGAGAAGCTCAGTCAGATCCCATCAACTCTGATCAGCTTTCCTGCTCCTGCTGAAGGTAAGCTTCCCAAAAGGATGATGCTACCACCGCCATGCTTCATAATAAGGACGGTCTGTTTAGGGGGTTGCAGTGCTAGATTTCATCTGGACACAGAATTTCACTTTTTGGCTGATTTGCTGTATTTCATACATGCATTGTTACAAGCTGCAGAACTTCTTGTTTTGATCTGGTTTTCTTCCTACTGCTCCTTAGAGACTTATGGCAAGCGGCAAAAAATGGGTTTCATTTCATAATCTCCCAGTTGAGTTGTGGTGCTCTCCAGTCTGCTACATAAAATTCAATTTCCCTTCCTCTTCAAAATTATGATTTATACTATATTGCTTTATCAAATGGAGTCCTAATAAAAATAAATAAAAACAACATCCACTGAAAGTGTGAACCCTTTTCTGTGTCGTTTCTTGAATTTTAGAGGCTCCTAAGCCTCCCATGATAAGGATCTAATCCATGCTGGGTGGGAGGCTTTGTTCCTGGGGATGTACATCAGGGGATCAGCATAATGGGGCTTACATGTAACATCCTGTTTGATTCCAACACTGCCAAAAACGTAGGCAACGGTGAGCTCGCACGGCCAAAAATAAAAACAAATGATGCCACCGAGGTGATAAGGATGCATTTGCCACTACTTGTAAATTAATTTTCAATCAAAACATTGCAGGCAGTGTAAGTTGATCCAAGGTGATGTGACACTGGCCCTGAACTCTTCCGTTTCTTAGTGATAAGTACAGCGTCATCCTAATTCTACCAAATCTGTATCAGTGACACATTCTGTCCAGCTCCAACATGATGAACTGTGATGTCACAACACTGCATTACCCAAACTAACTTATGTCTGCACAGCTTCTATCACAGTAGGCCGGGCTGCACTCTGTCTGCTGCATCCTTCACATTAAAACTTAAGTGGGCTGCTGCAGATGCTATCGCTGGCTGCAATCAAACAGAAGATCTGCACTTGACTTGTGAGGAATTCACCAGAAGTTCTTCTGAATCCATTTAACCGCTGCCTAAAATTGACAGCAATCTATGAGTTAGCTGGAAACTTTATCTCGGAGCAGATTGATCATAAACACATCTATTCCCTGCTGAGTGGCAGAACAGAGGCTTCGTGATGGGCCTCTTGTCAAAATTAATATGTGGCCAAAATCCACTCTCTTCTCAGCGTGAGGTATGCATCCACATTTAACATATGTAAACAGCTATAAAAAGATACGCCACAGCAGACAGTAAGTAGGTGTGACCTGTTTGAGCATGCATGAATAAAGTAAGAGTGCACACATAGAGCTGCTGAGCAGGTTCTCACTTGCTTGCTAACAATTCAGTCTGTTTATAAAGGGGTTAAAGCGGCCCTCACTCCTCTATCTTGCTGGACTGTGTGGACTCTAGAATCTGTGGGCAGTTTTTATTTTCAACTCTCAGAAGTTCTTAGAGAAATAACACTTGTGTTACTGACTAGTTTGCAATAGCCGACGTAATTATAAACAGTAAATAAGACTGAAAATCCTCCTATTAATTATTCTTTTATATACAGGCGTACCTAATTTAGGTGTATCCTCTAAAAGTCTGAATGGAGCTTTTTCCCCCTACACTTTATAACATTGCAGCCACAAATGAGCATATATTTTGGAGGGATTTAAGTTCTGAAAGGAAGGGAAAAATGTTACGGGCTGCATATTGGCGCATGTAGTGGTGCTGCTGTCTTACAGGAAGAAGGTCCTGAGTTCGAATCCTTACCTGGAGTCTTATTGTACGGAGGCTGCAATCTCACTCTGTCCTGGCTACTCTGGCTTCCTCGCAAACAGTCAAACTCCTTCAGTGTGTGTCCTTATATGTGCATGGTTCTTTGTCCTGCGATAAACTTACGACTTACGTCCAGGGACTACCCCGCTCCTTTCCAAATGATCGTGTGGCCCTGCTAGGATGATCTCGTATGGACAATGGATGGATGGAGGAACATGTTACATGGTTTCCAAGTAGCTGACAAATAAAAATCTGAAATGGTTGATGTGCATTTGAATTCTGTCAGATTAGTCTGGTGCCCTTAAATAAAACCCAGATTGATCAAGTGCCTTCAGCCTAATTAGTGAATCCGCCTGTGTGTAATTTAAGCTTAGTATTAATGCAGCTGATCTGTGCAACGTCAGGTTTGATAGAGCAGTGGTCCCCAACCTGGGTCCTCATCATCCACTGTCTTGCACATACTGTAATAGATGTTTCCTTGTGCCACCATGGACGGTTGAAATGAATGGGTTACAGTGTATCTTCTTAGCATGCTTCAGATTGCTGCAGAAACCTGTTAATGACTCATTGATTTAAGTCTGGTGTGCAGCAGCTTGAAAGGCCCCTGAGGACCAGGATTGGGAACATCTATGATAGAGAATGAAGCAAAGAAGCAACATTATGAAGACTGTGTAACATAGTGGGTAGGTCAGGAAGAAATTTGTGGGTGTATTTTAAAGCCGGTTTGGTTTAAAACAATATCCCAGTGTTATAATATTACACAGAGCTCCATTCAATAGGTAAGCCAAAAGTTAAAAAGCAAAATAAAACTGCAAAAGAACCAAGACATGGTCATCTAACACCCAAGAGGCACATGATAACAGGAGGAACTGCAAAGATTCACAGTTTACAGTGGGTGGCTTTATTGAGAGAAGTGGCAAGAAGAACCCTGTTGTTAAAAGAAAGCCATAAAAAGCCTTGTTTAATGTTTCACACAAGCCAACAGGGCACAGAGCAAACAAATGAAAGAACTAGCTCTGGTCCATGCAAAATGCAATGTGTGGTGGACAAATAATTGAGCACACCATCACCACAATCAAATAGGGTGGTGGCACCATCATGTAATGGGGACGCATAATGAGAGGCAAGATGGATGGAGCCAAATACAGGAAATCCTGGAAGAAGACACTCACAATCCAATCTGACTCAGTTTGAGAATTTTTGCAAAAAAAAAGAAGAGTTAAAAACATCAATATCCATATATGCAAAGCCCCCCCCCACCACCACCACCACACCCACACCCACACACACACACACAAAACTTGCAGCTGAAGCGAAAGATGTTTTCACAAAATATATACTCAGGCGGATAAATTTAAAAGCATACCAGACTTTTTAAAATTTGGTTTTGGAATAAAAGCATCTAAACTATAAATTGTTGAACATATTAAAACTCATGTGATATATTCTCGGTAGGTGTCCAACCTCCTTTGCACAGGGCCACAGTGAAAAACAGCCATTGGCCCGCGCACTTTGACCTTAGGACAGTATGGAACAACCAGTTAACCTAACATGTATGGAACAGGACTGCAGCTGTAGTACCAGGAGAGAACTCACATATGCACATGGAGAACATTGCATTTCTCTCTCTTCCTGTTGCATCGAGAAACAAACTGAAAAGCATGAGATGTATGGCTACTTTGTCAATAATAATAATAATAATAATAATAATAATAATAATAATTGCACTTCTGTAACGCTTTTTGAGACCCTCAAAGCGCTTTACAATTCCATCATTCATTTACTCTCAGATTCAGTGATTCCCACAAAGAAAAATCCCAAGATGTTGAGCACATCAGATTGCTGCTGATAGTGTATTCTTAATGTTTCATGAAGATCTTTTATCTTCTTACAGAGGAAGGCAGGATATAGGCTATCGCAATGAACCCGAGATAAATGTGTTTTCATTTTTATGTTTTACTTTCAGTGGTCATAATGTCTTTGGCATTTTAAAGCTGAGGAACTTCCGTGCCGTCCAACACTCCGTAAAGGCTCCCCAATCGGATAAAATGAATGAAATCTGTGGATGTGGTGTGTGAGCTGCGGCGCTATTTAACTGCTCTGTATGACCATATTTCCTCCTGCTGCTCATGTAGACCAATCAGTGCGTATTTCGCCTCCTCTGACACGCTGTCCAAAGCCTTCCTCCTCCTCCTCCTCCTCTTTTTTTACTCCACAGTAAAGCACTAAAGACGCTTCACTGACGCCCCACTCCCAAATCTCCGACCTTCAGCTGCAGCTCTGCTCATCTGTCTGTCTCTGCTGTGTGATTCATCCTAAAAAAACTGTGAGTCGACAGTTTTGTGTTAATATTTACTGCACACAAATTGACATTTCGGCTCAGTTTAAATGTAGTTTCTATCTGATGACGACCTTTAGAACTGTAACTTGTCCGGGTTCGCTTGTGTGGGACTTGCAGGGTTATTGGGGGAGTTCAACCAGATTTCCAACCAGCTGTGTGTGTGACCATGTGTGGGTGAGAATTTGGGATTGTGGGAGGAGGGAAACTGTTGTGGGCTGTGATGTTAAAAAGGGATTGGCAGAGCTGTTTTATTTCTGCCTGTCTTGACAATGTTCTGATGCGTTGCTTGGTTCTGTTGTAGCCGTAAGGAAACAGAGTGCGGACAGACTAAGGTTAGTGTGCGCGAAGTTGTGCATTGAATGCAATGCAAAAAAATAAAAAAAATAAAAAAATAAATGGCTACTGAAACAATGAAATGTGTTGTTTTTATTCTAAAATAGTTAATTAAAATCGAATATATCTTAAAGCTTGTAATAAAATAACGAATTCACTCTTATTTGCTGTGAAGGGTACATCTGGTCATCTCTTATTACTGCTTCCCATTAGTGTTACTCACCGTGCATCTGTTAAAGTGCATTAATCGGCTGCAGTCTGGAGACTTGTGTTCGTGATGGCTGCACTTATCGCTCTTCCAGGAAGTCCGTTTTCCTCTCTGAAACCTGAGTTGGCTGATCTGACCTCTCAGTTGAGCAAACTCCTCTGTAATAACTGTCTTTAAGGTGTTGACGTGTGTGTTTTTGCTGGTGGAGCAGACAGGTTTCCCTGTGAATGCAACCCAGTGGATGCAAGAGGGGAAGTGGATAGTGTAACTAACTGTGATCCCACAGCCATGCAGATGTGTAATCTGGCTCTTGTGCAATCATCGAAATGACAGTAGGCATAATCTCCCATTTTTAATGATGCAGAAACTCACTTTTTGGTTTTCAGTCGGTAAGGGCCTTATTTGAGTTTATCTATGCCAGATTTATTTATGCTTAACAAAGCCGGCCAGGCGAATAAGCAACTAACTCGCTGCAGGAGGCATCCAAGAGCTCTTGAATACCTGAACAGGATATATTTTAGAACTTCCACGCACTCTGTTCTTTAAATAGTGGATATACATTTTTTTTACGATTTATTAATTTAAATGAATGACTAAAACTTTTAATTTCATTAAAAAAACAGCATGTACCCTGTGCTACATGTAAATGCTCAATATAAGATTTTATAGTTTGATGGTTTAGCTTTAATAAGGCTTCCATTAATTTTACTTCTATAGTTTAAGTTTGGCTCTTTTTTATGTTAGAGGTGGGATGACAGTTCATAGCCACCTTTTTTGCAAAGAATTCTCTATGATTATTTCACTTTAATGTTTTCAGCTTCTAAAACACTCTAATTACATAATAATATCTGACATAAAGAACTAGTCAAGTAAGCAAATTCATTCTTGGCTCTCAGTTGTCTTAAATGCACAGCATTTGGTAAGATCAGATGTAATGTTGTGGTTGCAAGTGGACACATAAATCAAATTCTACCGGCGCCTCATTCACCCTCGATAGTAAACCTAACAGCTTTTCAAAAACTAATGTGACTTTGAATGATAGGACACTCGCGTCACCCTGTCTCCATGGTGATTATCCTTTTTATTTCAGCAGAGATACTGATTAGATATCTGCTATAACTATCTGCTGTAACTGCAGCAAAGTAACTGGTAATAGAAGCATTGGCTTCACACAAGAAAAATGGAAA
Organism: Apricaphanius iberus; assembly: GCA_028564705.1. Taxonomy (NCBI): domain Eukaryota; kingdom Metazoa; phylum Chordata; class Actinopteri; order Cyprinodontiformes; family Aphaniidae; genus Apricaphanius; species Apricaphanius iberus. Next base: position 673,133 of record JAPXFQ010001556.1, read on the forward strand.
ATTATTTTGTTTTAAACAGAATCAAGAATAGAATATGTAGATTACGGACCAAAAGAATCCAAAACCTATACTTTGATGCTATTAGAAATAAAGTGGCCTAGTCATGTTTGATTGTGCAACTGCCTAGGATAATTTAAAACAGAACATACAGAATATGCATGTTTAGGTGTATGTTGAAAACATAAATATATTATTTACAAGAAGGTAAAAGAATATAAACTGTGAAAAACATGTGCAAATAACAGCAGAAATGATCAATTAAATGATTAAAAGTGCAAATTACAGCAGCGATGTGAACATTATTAGGTGTGAAAATGCTCCTTCGTGCATCTAAGACAGGGTTGGGAAAGTTACAAAGAAACTGTAATATATTTCACATTACTGGTTACAATGTCAAAAATGTAATATGTTTGCATTACATATTACTGTCTTAAAAATGTAACTGAGTTGCACTACTTTAATTTACTTTGGGTAAAATATCTTAAATATATACCACCATTTCTAATCACCGTAACTTATGAATTTAAATTTTACACAAGTGTCACAACACAAATACTGTAGTTTTAACAGTATTTTATTAAAATTAAGTCTCAAGTTCCTTTGTATGCCTTCTGTTTCATGGTTATGTTTGTTAAATCTAATCAAAAGAAGGTGCTGAAAGTGCTCATCACAAAGATGGTTGACAAAGATGGTTAGGAAAACAGTGTGAATAATGTTTAAATGTACAGTCGATCATTTCCTCAGCCGTCCTGATTCTTTGATGTTTTAGTTTTGAGCAACAGGAAGTGGATCTTGTTCCAACGCATCCAGCTTGATTTGGTCTGTTGCATTAGTTGGCCAGAAAAACCATTTAAAATGCTTTTGTCACTTGAGTCACTGAATTGTAACTAGTAATATATTGGTGCATGTTTTGTAAGTAATGCATTACATTACTCAGTTACTGAAAAAAAGTAATCTATTCCTGTAACTCATTACTTTTGTAATGCATTACTCCCAACACTGATCTAAGATGCAGCAGTCTGTCACTGAAGAAACTCAGAAGTGCAGCAGCATCTTCATGCATGGAGTGGGACACACGGTTCATCAGTGATTTTATTTTGGCCAAAGTCCTTCTTTCTCCCACCGCCTGACCTGAATCCAGGAGGCATCCCAGAACAGAGTTGGCCTTCCTGATTAGCTTATCCGACCTCTTCCTCTCAGTTGTAGATAAACTGCTGCTCCAACATACTACACCATAACAAGGATGTCAAACTCAACTCAAATCCGGCCTTCCATTACCATTTATGTGGCCCCTTCGACTCTAGGGGGCCACATGACTAGACCTTTAAGAAAACAGTTGTATGGTTAAATAATATTTTATGAGACAAATCAAATCAGATTTTATTTGTATAGTGCCAAATGATATCAGCACAACATTTTATTTCTAAAACTGGCCATTTGTGGACATTCATAACCTAGATGTGGCCCAAAATGACCATGAGTGTGAGACCCCTGTATAAAGATGGTTGATGCCACCACAGAGTCAAAGAATGTTTTTAGGAATGCTCCCTGGACTCCAGTAGATCTCAGTCTCCTCCTGACCAATAAATATATTAAAAATTATTCCATCCAATAAATATATGCTGGTTGAATCAGTTTCAATTAAATTACAGTGTCCAGATGTATGTGTATTTGGTTGAACCAGCATACACTTATTGGATAGAAAACTGCCATAATTTAATTTGTGTTAATCTAATGACTCATTTTTTTTAGTGTAAGACAAGCGTTGTTTGATCATCTTTCATCATCAGCAAGTTCTCCAATGATGTTAATACGGTGGGTGTGATCCAGACCAGTTCACCTCAGTCATAAGTCAGCATGCAGGACAAACCCTAACCATCACATATGACTCATACAAACACTTTCACACAAATGTCATTGTCATGTTTTTCCTTAAAAGGCTACAATATCCTCAAACGTGAGCAAGGTTTTGGGCCAATGGATGTATTGCTTGGAGCTGTAGAGTAAGCTAGATACCATTTCTCTACATCAGGTTGTGTTCAGAAACTGCTGCCAGCACACTTCTGCTCACTAAAGTGGATTTCCTTTGCTTACATACAGACATGCCAACACCAGACTGGTTATGATGAAGCACCTTAAATTACCTTGTTGCTCTACAAATAACATCGCCTTGCCTATTACCATGAAGCAGAACTCACCGATCTGTTTTCTGGCTTGGATTGACATGATAACATCAGTTTATTGGAATATGGAGAGATGAAACAGCAACATACATGATATCAGATAGAAATTTAGCATTTTGTGAAATAAAAAAATCTGTTAAATACACAAAATGGGCCATCATCAAGATGAATTCAATGTGTTTTGGGTGTGGCCTGTCCTGGCATCATAGTGTGGTGGGGCTGGTTGCCAGACAGTGTGTCAGGGCAGATTTATTTAACCAAAGGGGAAATGAGAGATTCCTCGTCTTGCACAATTTACTTTATGGAACCAATGGAACAAAAGGTATATCTGATCCATGCAGCATCTTGAATAGATCACATCTATATTGAAGAGATAAAGATGACGAGAGACACAGACGATATAAGAGAAATGTGTGTGTTTACATTAACATTTAAAATAACATATTTTAAAATTATAAAATATCTTATGTTTTCCTAACATTGCCAAAATTGCATTCCATGCTCATTGATTTATGGACTAATGCTCTTGAACATCTAAAGCCTTTGAAGCAGCAGTGGGGGGTGAATGAGGTTTGAAAATAAGGCCTGTCTAGGTTGTGAAGACCTGAAATATTTAAATATAACAAGAGATTTTAGGTTGAGAATTCATAAGCACAGTTCTTCTCTCTCTGTTCTTAGTGTGTTCAGGAAATACACCATGATGCTAATCATGAAATAAAAATTGCTTGTCACTTTGTGGTTATGTTGCCTCTGACTGTTTTATATATATCCATCTATTTTTTCATTAACGTTCGCAAACATCTATGTGTTGCAGATTCTTGCAAGGCCAAATGAGTCTAAACCTTTGTCTCCCTCTGTCCCCCTGCATCTCTTTATTTCCCCTCAGAGCCACAATGGTTTCCCACAAGGAGTTTCAAGACGCAGGGAAAGGGCCAGGGCTGCAGGTATGGCGTATCGAGAATTTGGACCTCAAGCCTGTCCCCAAAGCCCTGCATGGCAGCTTTTACACAGGGGATGCCTACCTGTTGCTCTTCACCACCTTAGCACCATCCTACAACATACACATGTGGCTGGGTAAGACAGTAACACAAACTTAAAAACCTAAGACAGTTTTAAAATATCTTGCAAATAAGACATTCTAAATGTCACCTGTCTTTATTTATAAAGATGTTTTATTTTTGTCACTTCATCATTTCACTACGTCATTCCTTAATGCACCTCTTTTATTTCTTGACATTGACTTACAAAATTGGTTATAAAGTTAGTCAACTTTTTCATAGTTCGTCTCATCACCACCACAAACTTCAAAGTATTTTATTGCAAGTAATTAAAAGTGTAAGAAAAGACATAGGGCAGAGGTTCCCCTTCCAACAGGACAATGACCTAAAACATACAGCCAGAGCTGCATGGAAAGGTTTAGATAAAAAACATACTGTATTTATATGTCAGAATGTTCCAAAGTCCAGATCTAAATCCACTGGCCGATCTGTGGCAAGACTTAAAGAGGAAGTACCGTTTTTTTCAGCCTGAACCTTATTTTTTTAGCATGCATTACGATCACTAACTTTCCCAGACAAGTTTGCAACCATCCGGAGTCCTTCATAAGAAGTTTATATCCATTCGTGACTAATGTATATCCATAGAATAGGAGTTATTGGGGCAGCTAAAGTGCAGCCTCTAAATAAGGAATTATCTGTCATAAAACTCCTTCATTTCACTAATGTTTTGTTAGGAATCGCTTGTGCTATTCCCCTGTGAGTTAGGAGCATCTCGGAGGTGGAGCATTGTTGTCTGCAGGGATTTTTACAGGTTTTTAATCCAACTACACCAACACACAATTTCAATAACATCACTACCAATAGGTTGGGCAGGACTTTCACCCTGGGCTTGACGGTCGGTCTCTTTGGTAGAACTTGTTGATGCAAACATCAACGTGGTTCGCATTTGTGTGTTTCCAAATTGCACACACAAAATGACCAAGTGGACTCAGTTCAGCTTCAACAGGCTCCCTTTTTGGTTTGGTATGGTTTGGTATTGTATGTTAAGGTGTGGTATGGTATGGTATGGTAAGGTATAATTTTGCCCACACTTCCTGTTTGAAGAACGCTGCAAAAGGAGATGTTGCCTGGCGGACCAAGTGGTGGCGCTGGGGAGGGTTTGGGGGCGTCAACAGTTTCTTGCTATTCCAACACGAACTCGCTGCGGAGGTGTGGCCTAAACTGGTCTTGTTTTATACTACCCAGCAGCAGGATGGCTGATGTTAGCTTAATTTATATCGGACAATTTCAATAGCAATTGCAGATTCAAATGAAGTGCAGAGTAAAGATTTAGCCTGAAGAGGCCACTCCACTAATTATTTTTGGAAGAAAATAATATATTTACTACAAAGTACAAAAGTCCCAAAAATAATGACCAGAATTGCAAACACCTATTTATATTTTACCATCAGAAAAAGCCGATTCGAGGGTGAGATGAACTCTAAAAAAGACTCTGATATATCTGAGAGCTCTTGAGACTGAATACAAATACACACTTAGTTATAAAGGTTTAACAAACAACATTATTTCCTTGTTCTTTACAGGTATGTGCAACTCTGTGTTATTCTATAAAATGTATTTCTAATAGAATATATTTTTTTGTATTGCAATTTTTTTTGGCAGTCACCGACTTTCTGCAGTAACTTTAAATGTCACTTCCCTCAAAGCTGATGCAATTATTGTGCAGACATGCAACATAACACATATATACAAAACTAAAACAAGGTGAAACTACAAGTTCCCTTTTTGAAATAAAATGCTCGTCATCTGCATGCTGACGGATCCTCTTTTGTACAGCGAACTTAAAAGAAATCTACCCTGAAAGTCAGACCAGCTGCATATTCTCTTACGTACGTGTCGTCTTTTATCATTTTCCAGCTCGGTTAGTCAGCCTTAATTTCTTTGCTTTAAATTTTAACCCACAGTCCTTTTCTATATTCAGTAAAAGTTTCAGCTGCAAAACAAGAAGATGGAGCCAGACAGAAACCGCTGTGTGTGAAACAGCAGGAAAATCCTTTCACACCGCAGAAACACAAGTTTGGAAGGTGGAACCATGTGCTCTCTGTTCTTTGCCTGTCAGAGCCACAGCTGTGTGTAGGCTGCTGTGGAAAATACAGACCCCTCTGTGTAGCATAAGTGTTAGTCATGTTTAAATTACAGGATCATATACAAAAATACGTAGTTACAAAAGATGTGTGAATGGTTAATAGGACTTAACCTACCTTAGTGCAGCATTTTGCCCTGCAAGAAGGTCAGTCTTTCTGCAAACATGAAGAAGAACAGAGAGCTGCTGTATTAGAGCTAAAGAGTCTGTTCTGTGCAGGCGACGAGTGCTCCCAGGATGAGCGTGGAGCAGTGGCCATCTTTGCCACACAGCTGGACGACTACCTGGGAGGTGGGCCGGTTCAGTTCAGGGAAGTGCAGAACTACGAATCCAGCACATTCCTGGGATACTTCAAGTCAGGCATTAAGTACCAGGTGAGCTTCACAGGGCAGCACACACTGATGTGGAGAGGGAAGTACTGCTTTGTTCAGTAGGGCACAAGAAGATTATTGTGTCAAAAATATATAGGATTCTCTCCAAATAAGATGACTTCACAAATGACAAAAAAGGACTATACATTTTGTTTTCACCATCAATGTCTCTATTAAAGAATTACAGATTTTACAGATTACCAATTTTGACCTTAAAACAATAGCTTTTTACGATATAAGAGAGTTTGAATATTTCTTTAATATTTCATTTAACAGGTGGGTTAAATGTGAATATGAGATGTAACCTTTTAAAACTTCATTTCTCACTCCTGCATTCTTGCTTCATCTAACAGCTTTTATCCTGTTTTTATGTATATCTATATTTGAAATTAAGGTTTGAAAACCTGGTTAATCAGAGCCCTCACAACCATTACACGTCATATTTCTCCCAAATATCCTACAAAGCCAAATCCCTGCCTTAGATTCATTAAGAAAAGAGATCTAATATTACATTTTTGTCAAATAATTTCTGAAATCTCTGGAAACTGTTGCAGAAATGGGAAGAACCTCAACGAAGCTTTGTGTTTTAGAGGTAAATGCCTTAAATACACAAAATAAGAGAGAATAAATTAATGATTTGCAAACATGAACCAGGTTATACAAAAGTTAAAGATCAAGTTTCGTAATAAAACAAACAAAAAATATTCATACAAGCTTCATCTGTAACTAAAGCAACACCTAGTGTCTTTAAAGATTTATTTAGATTTTACACTTCTGTGTTTTCTGCTTTTTATGAATAAAATAAACTGATTCTTAACGCTGTTAAACATACAAAAAATACATTTAAATTCAAATTAATTAATTTAAATATTAAATAAATGGTTCCCAGGCTATAAATTCACAACACCTTAGTTAGACTACACAGCCACTATGCAAAAGTGTTCATACCTCATGGACATTTACTCCTTCTGTTATGTTATAACCACAAACGTCACTACTTCTGTCTGTTACATGCCATATTATTAAATAGCAATAACAATGTGAAGTAAACAGAATAGGATCCATCGCTTTAAAAATGAAAAAAATAAATCTAAAAGGTGTTTTCAGCCCAATTCAATGTGGTATTGTTAAAGAGGATGACTTTTGAAGTCACCAGGAGTGTTTATTCTCAGTATACAAGCAGCTGATCTGTGAAGGTCCCAGAGGTCTTTTAGAAAACTTTAAAGAACAAACAGCATCATAGAGACCAAGGAAGACAGGAGACATGTCAGGGAGGTAGTTGATGTTTAAAGCAGTTAGGTTTTACTTTGTGCTGAGAAAAGTTGCTGCTATATGTCACCCTCAATGCACCTTCCCCAAGGAGGAACATGGCGACTGTGGCATCATGCTGCAGTGATGTTTTTCTTCAGCAGGGATAGGGTAGTTGCTCAGAGTTGATGGAGGAAAAATGGAGATAAATACAGGAAATCTCGGACAGAAACCAGTTGGAGGCGACAACAGAATTAAGACTGAGGTGAAGGTTTACCTTCCAGGATAACAGCACTAAATATACAGCTTGAGCTGCAATAGAATGATCTGGATAAAATATTATTAATGTGCTAGAATGACCCAGTCAAAGTTTAGTCGCTTTAGACCCGATCAGTATGGCACGGTACGTCCTGGAACAGGTAGATTGTGTTTCCATCACCATCTCAGAAGAACAGTAGTGGGCGCAGACATGGGCGGGCTTAGCTTAACAAAAACTCCACCAAAAATCAGTCATAAAGTCATCATAACAACACAGATCCTCTCAAAAGTTAGACTTTTGACCCACCTCACATCTCTCAGACATCAACCTGTTCATGCCTCCAGCCCCTGATCTGTGTTCCTCACGCCAGTACTGATCTAACCAGTGATCATCCAGTCTTTTGAGACTACGAATCTACCGCCTTACAGCCGATCCAGCTCGCTGATCATCCTGCCTCTCTGCTGCTATACCAGCTTCTCCCTCCCAGACACTTCGGGCTTACTGGTGGCTTCTCCAACCTATCACACACCGACTTCGCCTGCTACCACTACCCGATGGAAGCCTGTGTGTAGAAGGAAATAACAGCCCCAATCTCAGCTCCATTCCTCTTGCCGACCCGATACAAATCTGCAATCAATGACAGTTTTCCGATGTCCTAGATGCTGAAGCTGCAGCCGACAACAAGCCATTTTCTCCCCTGTTGCAGGCGAAGCTGTAGCCCGTATCAATGTAGATTGTCCCCGTCAGGTTTTGGCTTCAGCGTTATCAAAACCACTACCCTCCCTAAACGTTATAAAACAGTTTATAAAGCACTCCGTTTTTTTTTTATATGGAGTTACTTAAAGCAAGGAAAAATAAAACCTTCTCTGACACTTTGAATATTTCCAATTTTATAGAGAACAATTCTTATCTTGGTGCTGTTACGGTTATTACATTCTGAGACAACACTTCAAACAAACAACTCTAGGCCAATCAGCGGCTACCACTACTAGGTAGGAGCGAAAGGGATATTATATTACTGGATTGTGAGCTAAGTGCACGTTTAACATCAGCCATGGCCTTGATTGTATGTTTTTATGCTGATGATAGCATTCAGTCTAAAGCATGGCTGCAGCTGTAATCCCAGCATCACACAGCTGCAGAGTAGTCTCTGTGACTGATTGCAGGTAGATAGCTTTATACGGTCCAAACACACGAGTTGACAAATGGGTGATGAAGTAACTCTCCTGAGAATGCATATCTTTGTTTTGATATTTTTATTGCTTCTAGTTAAAGTTTTACCAGTTTATATAAAAAAAGGGAACCAAAGTCACACAAACTGAGTCAAAAGGGCTGATGGCGTGAAGAACTATAATCAGTTGACCTACACATAGTTACAGTGTTTAATTATTATTATGTCTTCTGAACTTTGACACACATTGGAGCTTATGATTTAGTATGATTAAGTAGAGAGAGCACACTACACTTTCTGCTAAGAGCCATTTCAGCTTCGGGGTGGGGCTGAAAACCCATTCAACCAGTTAGTTGACAGGAAGACATCTGAAACACAAAATGCACCATGTGTTTCTCATTTACACACAGACACACACAAACCCACACATACCCAGCTTGGCTTTAGCTGAATGCAATTAGCCCAAATTCTTGTTTACTACTTTAGTTGGAGGTTGGAAACTCTGCGCAGCACATTTTGATCCACACGCATGTTCTTAGTGAAGAAACAGAACCAAACCTCATCAACTTTTCCAGATTTGCCAACCCCATTGTAAGGAAACAACGGGGGCCACATTGTTACCACGGAAACTTTTAACGACCGTGCAGCACGAAGAACAGAAAAAATCTGGTGTTCATTTTGAAGCAGAAATATCGAATTCCTTTTAATTTAGTGATCTGCCTCTGGCTGAAGGATTGACTCATGCTACAGAATACTTCACTGAATAAACCACTGAACTAGATGTTTTCATTGTCAAATAAAATGAAACCTTTAGTTTCCATCAACTAAAGAAAGAAGTAACAAAGCTGCTGTCCATCATATATCATCAGGAGCTCTTTTGCATATCTTATAAAAACTGGGTTTATTTAATCCCTTCACCAAGGACAACTCAGTGTCTCACAGTCCTGACCTATAACGATCATAGAGACCAGATATTATCCTCCTTTTGATCTAAAGTAAACATTGTGTAATTTCTCTTGAATTTAAGAAGAGCTGCAGCCATATTGAACAGTTTAAGTTATCTGAAGATACTAAGAGCCTGTGAGCTGTTTTAGATTTTCATCTCTGACGATTTTGCCACCATGTGCAGCAGCTCACTAGAGGCTGTATGCATTTCACCTTCTATTGCAGAAGCACAGTCTCACATTGAAAATGTTAATGATGGTATTAATTTCAGAGGGATCGACATATGCATAGGGATCGTATGTAGGCACTCCCTTTTGCAGATGAGAGACGGTTTACAATTAAACAGTCACCTACTGTATGTCCTGCTCCCTAACAGGGAACATGACAGGGGTATTCAGAAAAAAAAAGATCCACTTCGCTAACAGGGAACATGACAGGGGTATTCAGAAAAAAAAAGATCCACTTCGTTACATTGAAGCACATATTTCAGAGAATCAAAAGATGAGAGAACACTGGGCAGGGATTGGGGGAGTGATCTACACATCACAGACCACAGCTGCGGTGGTCTGTCACCGGAGAGGATCAGGGAGTAAGGCCGCGTGTTGAGATCAGGGAACGTTTGCACATCTGAAAGTGACGTGAACACGCATAGGTGTGTGTGTCAGTGTCAGTAGAAGTCCTGGGGGAAAAAAACTTTCTTGCAGTCCAAAAGTTTTCTGTTCCATTCAGAATTCCTCCTGTCACATGTTGATGTCCTTCTGGGCAAAGGACTTCATCCAAAGTTATCTACTGATCTACATATTGATGTATAAATGTCTGCAGCTTTGTGAGTGCAGCTGTTTAAGTGTGGCTCTAGTCTAAAGTGCTTTGAGTGGTCAGTTTGACTACAAAAGCACTATATAAATTGACTCCATTTATTTTTTGTAATATTAGATTTCTTTTTCACTGATCAACTGTACTTTAAGGCTGGATTTTTTTTAAACGGTGCGTGACACTATGGATATAATATGAAAGGACACTACTTTTCACCTTGTACATGTTTCCAAGATTATATTTCAGACTGCTTTACAAACATTCGGCTGTCACTTTCTTTTGCAGAAAGGAGGCGTGGCATCAGGTTTCAAGCATGTGGTGACCAACGACATGAATGTTAAGCGCTTGCTTCATGTAAAGGGTCGCAGGGCAATCAGAGCGACAGAGGTCGAAATGTCCTGGTCCAGCTTCAACCAGGGAGACTGCTTCATCATTGATCTTGGAAAGGTGAGATACCTTGATATCATTCTGGAAGTCCAGCCTGATATAACGTTTTAATAGTACAATTGTATAAGGAAATAATTTATGTGAATTGAAAAACTGAATGAGTTTTGTATAATTTTTAATTCTACTGTTGGCTTTTGTTATTCTAAAGTGCAACAAATTGCAACAATGACCCTTGCATGAAGTTTCCTTATATCCAAAGACAAGAACACATTAGTAAGGTTTTCACCTATTTTGGCTTTCTAACCCAACTATACATTGTTGTTTATGTGAATAAGTAATGCAACATATTACAGAATACATGTCAACCCAAAGCTGTATATTTTTGAATTGCTGTAGCCATATGAGGCAGACCAAACTCTGATTTCCTTCTCATCTCTTCCTGACAAGCAGCACAGGAGCTAACTGGTCCGGACAGATAGCTCAGCCAAGTTACGTCTAAAATTTTATTAAACAAGATAGAATTATCTAATGATCTGTCGACTTTAGAAGCTTTATGTCAAAGGTTCAGGTGCCAGTTGTCATGTTTCAGTTGCAAAGGACCCAAACACAGCGACACACTGAATCCAATAATTAGATCATCAGCAGGATTCTGTTGGAACGCGATTGGAGGCTGAGGCTGTAATTTAGTTAGACAGTTTGGCGTTCAGTAAATTGGAGTTTACTGGAGTCAAACTTTTTCCACCAAAATATTTAAAAAAATTAATTATAAATCTCATGTGACCCAAGCAATTTTATCCACATATTTGCTGGGTGAGCTGTGTGGCTTGAGGCAAACTGCACACAGGTCTTAGGAATTGTTTTTTTCTTGTCATTCTTCTATGAAGCTCATATTGTTAATGGGCTGCATGAGAAATGGTCTATCTGTCAACAGATTCTCCCTCCTGAGTTGTTGATCTCCGCAGCTCCTCCAGAGTTACTGTGGGACTCTGGTTTGCTCTTCCGATTAAAGCTCTTCTGTCAGTTTAGCTGGACGGCTGTGTCTTGGTGTATTTCCACTCTGCTATGCTCTCTTTGTTTTCAGATGATGGGTTAAACAATGCACTTTGAGTTGTTGAAAGCTTTTATCTGATCAAGCTGTTGAATTCTTGGTCATCATGATGCTGGATTTTCACTATTAAGCAACCTTCATAGATCCGCTTAATATATGCTGAGATTAAAATGCATAGGTAAAGTCTATTTAGAAACTTGGTGTCCATAACAAGTTTTCACCCCTTTGGATTTTTCTTTCTGTAATTGGTTTTGCAAATCAGTTTTGTTCAAATGTTTTGTCTTTCCCTCTCGCAGGACGTGTATCAGTGGTGTGGCAGTGAGTGTAACCGCTTTGAGCGGCTCAAGGCCTCCCAGGTAGCCATTGACATCAGAGACAATGAGAGAAATGGCCGAGCCAAGCTGCACATGGTGGAGGAGGGCAGCGAGCCTTCTGCAGTCATAGAGGTGACACATGCACACATTCCTCTTTTTCCTAATGAACTACATCAAAACTTAAGCCTCATGCACGATCTTTCTCTGGAATTAATGTTAGTTGGCGTGGGAACGGGTGGGGAGAAAGATGCCCTTTGTCTCTGTGCCAGTTCTGTGCCATGGTGGCATTGTAAACAGTTCATTTCAATGGAAGGGGCCTAATGGAGCTGAGGACGGGGGGGAATTATTAGATTGTTGGTTTCCTTTTTTTAATTAGTTTTGATCTGACTGAGGTTTGTGGCACAGAAACCTCAACAAAGCAAATTACTGATTCCACAGATTTCCTGTCTGAGCTGATTGGGACAAAAACAGTGATTTACTCTTTAGCTTGTTTGTGCAGGCTCTTGGAAGGATGCCCACCATTGCACCCAGCACTCCAGACGACGACAAGGTGGACACCTCTAACAGGAAGAAGGGCGCCCTCTACATGGTACAGTCAGCTGGATCAAACTAACTCTGGCACCGATCCAGTGTATCTGTAGAACTGAGCAGAAGTTTTCTCCAATGGTGTGTTTTTGCTCTTCAGATCTCAGATGCCTCTGGTTCCATGAAGGTGTCAGCTGTTGCCCAGTCCAGTCCTTTCAAACAGGCGATGTTGTCCCCTGAGGAGTGCTACATTCTGGACAATGGGGTGGACAGGAACATCTTTGTTTGGAAGGGTAGTAAAAGTGTTTATATCTTTATCAAATTTGCAGAAAATTATTAAAATGGGTCTTAGGGGTTTAAATCAACCAATAGGGTCCATAATTCTGACCCTATGAGTCCTCTTCGTTATTCTCTTTATATGCAGTGAAACAGACCCTCAGCATTATACTGCCACCATCATGCTTGACAGCTGGTGTGGTGTTTCTTAGGTTGAAAACTCATCAATGAATCCTCCAAACATTCTTGTTAATGTGGCCAAACACCTCAACTATTGTCTCTGCTGACAGTAGAACCTTTCTTCAAATGTCATCTGGTTTGACCATGTGGGCAGCTGCAAATTTCAGTCACTGAAATGTTTTCAAATTTTAAGCAGGGGCTCCTTTCTTGGCCTAAGCCTTCTCAGTCTACTTGCTACAGCATACGTGGCTGACAGATAATTTTGTTTAAATGAAATATGCTTCCATGTTGGACCAAGAACCGATGCAGCTGAACTAGCTATCAATTTATTAGTTATCTATAATTTAGACAGTAAAGATGTATGTCTAATCTTTGCCCTTGTAAACAAGAACACTCAAATTCAGCTCAATATAATAAAAAAATGATATTATATTATTTATCCCAAAAATTAAATTTTAACCAGTTACAATTCATTTCATCCAAGCATTTTTAAAAATGTGTTATGTACAACGATGCTATGGTGAGGAAGGAGCAGTGACTTATGCAATAATCCAGAGAAGCCTCTGACACTAGTGATGCAGTGATTCCAATAACCTTCTAATGTACTTGTATCGTTATCGGTAATTTAACCGATACCATTAACCTATACTTAAATTTTGGAAAATCTTCAATAATTCCACAGAAAATGTAATTTTTCACTTGAAATTTTACTTTTGTGGTCATTTTTATTGATATATCCTTCTTGTATCCAATTCAATCATTTGTAGTAATCTTCCAATTCATTGCAATTTTTTTGGGTGTTAAAAATATTGGCATTGGTACTCGGTATCTGCAAGTACTCAGCTCCAAGTGTTGGTATTGTATCGGTTTGAAAAAGTAGTATCGTTGCATCCCTATCTGACACTGTTGTTTTGTGACTGTGATATCATGCTAACAGTTTACTATCTGATCAGTAGTGATGATGTTTCACAGCAACATGTCCTGATGACACCATCAGACATTTGCAAGCACTGCCAATCCGCCTCATTTGCTTTTCAAATCAATACATTTTCATACAAAATTATACCTCAAATGGCTTTACAGATTAAAACGACCCCACATAAACCACCTTCCCATCCCTCCCCCACAGAATTAAAAACATGATCACAATTATACCCCCTCTTCCCAGTCCAACTCTCATCATCTCACACACTTAAAAGCAACAGCCACTCCTCTTTGAATTTCTGTCTGTCAGAGAGAGATGTTGGTTGGAAGAGATGACTTAAACTATTTCTCGCTCTCCCTGCTCTTTGGTCCTGCTCTGCATCCATGAAGCGTCCTCTACACTTCTCTGAGATTTGGATTAATCAGCTGTTTTCAGCAGTAAAAACAATACATTTGTGCCACGGTTACACATTGTAACAACTGTCCGAAAGTTAAATGTAAGAGGAAAAAACCTTTCAGCTGCACAGCATCCAAAACACCGGGGAACAATTGTCCAAACATGAAACATCTTCACCAAACTAATTATTAACAAAATGTCCTCAAAATAAAAGATAAAACTAATGTAAGACAGCTGCTCCAACATGCTGCCACTGGAGCGGAGCCATTCTAGAGTACAGTTAAATGTGATTAAAAGCCCCAAATTAATATGAAACAAAGTAAAATTCTAAATATTAGTACTTCATCCTCTTATTTGATTTTTTATGAGCAGTTTTATTAATTCATCATTGCACCAGACATTATAAACTGATGAGCTTTTCTTTTTGGCTCTAAAAGGTCCGAAGGCCAATGCTTCCGAGCGTAAAGTGGCTATGTCTGCAGGACAGCAATTCATCAAAGAGAAGGGATACAGTGATAAAACACAGGTAACGTCCACGCATGCTTAATCACTAAAAAAGTCCCACATACAGTTTCTCAGCCAAAACTAAGACTCAATTTACACTTGCAGATCCAGGTCCTTCCTGCAGGAGCAGAAACAACCTTGTTTAAGCAGTTCTTCAGCGACTGGAGAGACAAGGATGAGACAACAGGACCCAGTAAGGCCTATTCTATCGGTCGCATTGCCAAAGTGGAACAAGTGCCGTTCGATGCCTCCTCTCTGCACACAAACACAGCCATGGCTGCCCAGCATGGCATGGTGGATGATGGGAAAGGCAAGATCCAGGTAGGATCTGTGTGTTTATGTAGGCAACCTGGCACAGGGAGTCAGGTTGGCAAGCCGGTATGAGAAAGACCATTCTCTGCTGTTCAGATCTGGCGTGTCGAGGGTGGGGACACGGTACCTGTGGATCCAGCAAACCACGGTCACTTCTATGGCGGAGACTGTTACCTTATCCTCTACAGCTACAGACAGGGAAGCAGGGAGCAACACATCATCTACACCTGGTGAGCAACTAAAGGGCAGAACCAGTAAAGGATGATTGAGGCAGAGAATTCCTCCTACTGTTTGTGTTCCTCTGTCAGGCAGGGACTGAAGTGCACACAGGATGAACTGGCTGCTTCAGCGTTCCTCACAGTGAAGCTGGATGACTCAATGGGAGGAGCCCCAGTTCAGGTTAGAAGATGACACACAGACATCTGATGGTAATGGAGGCAAACAAAACAAACTGATATCTAGTTTATAAAATATAAAACCATATATTTAAAATCACAGACTTTTTAATTATAAGTTGGAATAATAATGAATAATTTCTGAACTCTGTAGTTTAATCAGACACGACTAAGATATTAAAACCACCAGAGGAGTAGAAATATGAAATTTTCTTTATTTTTAATAAATTTAACTTTGGAAACGCATAAGGCTTGGTATCAATTCAAATTGTAAGCATCAATTCGATTCCGATTCTCAAGAGCTAGAATCGATTATCACGATCCAGTCCGATCAGATTCAATCTGATCCAGTTTGATATAGATATGAGTCAGTGCTATCAAAAACTTTTTGAGCTGCTATCTTTAATTATGTGCCTGTAATTCTATGACTTAACATTGGGTGAGTAACAGTTTATCAAGAAAAAACTGTATTAATACTTTTATAATTAAGCCCTAAAAAGGTTATCTGGGTTTTTTATTCCTATTTTACCTGTAGAAAAGGGAAAACTATGTCACGACTTTTGAACTTGTGAATCAATTTGATTCTTCGAATTTTATAAGAATGGATTTTTTTACTTTTGTCATACACAGCCCTAGACACAACTAATAGCTGTAACTTGAGGATCACCTTGACAAGAACTTTAGTGCTGTGCTTAATAAAAAGAGAATAACGTTTTTATTGTTTCGTTTAGTAGCTTATTTTTTAAGCATATATGTTTTCATACATGTTTTCGTTTACACTGAATTTCAATCATTACATTTTATTTACTTTGATAACCCAAACAAAATGACTACTCATGATTTCCAGCAGAGGGCAGTGTTCTTTTAATTTTGGCCCGACCACAGTTTTATAGCAGTCCTTCTAGAAGAGCATCAATGTTTCAGGCCTCATCATCTGCTGCTGATACAAGCTTTAGGCAAAATTATGCTAAAAATAAACTTTTACATAGTTCTGTTAATCAGGGGCTGCTGGGTGGTGCAGTTGTTTACCTTGCAGCAAGAAAAGCCTGGGAATAAATCCCAGCCTGGGGTCCTTTTGCATGTTCTCTCTGTGCATGAGTTGATTCTCTCCTGGTCGTTTATCCTTCTCCTACAATCAAAAAACATTTGGGTTCTCCCTACCAAATTTCAGTTGGTCATTGATATTGTTCACGAACACAAAACTGTTGCCCAAAACTAGTTACATTGCTGTTCATTTGAGCCAACATCCTGGTAGCCTAGAGCAAGCGCTGCACTGATGGCAACACAATTCTGTAGCAATATCCTCAGTCCTGGCTAACTTGCTAACTACGAACAAATTGCAGGGGGAAAAATACAGAAAACCCAGTGACATAGAGTTGAAAATGAGTTGCTTAAATGTTGAGGACAGTGTGAGAGATAGAGTAACTCATGAGAAACTTAATCAAGATAATCAGATGTAGGTGGGAGTGAATGAACAGGCGGAGGTAATTAGCAGCTGGGAAGGAGGAGAATAACAGAGAGGAAATAAACAGAACAGAGAAGGAAAGCCAAAGGTTGAAACCTAACAGAATCAGGCCTAAATAAATAATAATCATTGGTAGAAAACTAACACAGAACTAATGCAGAGGAATGAACTGAAAGTGATGACATCTGAATGAAGAAAAGATAGAAAACCAACACAATAACACTAAAAGTGCATCTGCCAAGATCATGACACATGAAGCATTTACACTTCTAATGAATGTCTCATCTTGAATATATGACATTCCAAAGAAACTTTCGGTTGTAATATTCTCAGCAGCACTTTCCCTTCATGTGAGCATATTATGACGCAAAGCCACAGTAGCTGCTGCTTGACAATGAACCCTTGTCTTTAAGTGTTTGTGCAATGTCTTTCTGTGAACCACATTTGTTTTTTCGATCATTTCTGAAAATTACTTAGCTGCCGTCCTCTCCTTTGGATGAGATTCCTAGTTTTAGCCTGTGAGGCAGACATCTTTTTAGACCAGGCTTAAAAAAATAAATGTTGATGAAGGCTTAGACTATACTGTAGGCTAAGACTGTTGGAGGATAGACTGACCACTTTTCTTCCCTCTCCTACTTTTCTCTTCTACTACTCTTTTTTTGGTTTTATTTAGGCAGTTAACCTTATTTTTTTGTCAGTGTTTTTCTCTCTATAGGAGCTACACGTGGTCTTCCATGTTTTGTTTTTAACTTTTTACTTTCTTTGACATTGAAAGTACTCACACATCAGTTCCTTTTGTTCTTTCTGTGTCTCTGCTCTGTCTCCTTAAAGCCCTAGATGGTTGTGGCAGATGAACACTCATATTGAGCCAGATTCTGCTGGAGGTTTCGTCCTCTTAAAGGGGAGTTTTTCCTCTCCACTGTCGCTATATGCTTGTTTAGTATAAGGGATTACTGAGGGATTGCTCCGGTTGGAGTCTACGCCAATGGGACACAACCTCATATCAGTTACTTGACACAATCTGCTGGGATTCCTTACATAGAAAACTTTTTAACTGATTGGAACGTTTGTACAATTCTATTGATATGACTTTTTTTGTAAAGTGCCTTTATCTTACATGACAATACACATAAATAACCTGAAGTGAATTGAAAAGAATGAATGATTAAGTTCCACTGAATTAATGACTGAGTTCCACTTGTTTACAGGTGAGAGTGACTCAGGGTCAGGAGCCCCCCCACCTGATGAGCATCTTCCAGGGCAAACCCATGATCATCCACAGTGGAGGAACTTCTCGTAAAGATGGGCAGTCTCAGCCCAGCAGCACCCGCCTCTTTCACATCCGCCAGAGCTCTTCTGGCGCCACCCGTGCCGTGGAGGTGAGATGGAGTGCGGGGATATGGATTTATATCAGTACCCCACAGATGGTTTCTCATGTTCTATGTTTTCTTAACCTCCCCCCATCAGGTCGAGGCCTCGGCTTCCAATCTGAACACCAATGATGTGTTTGTGCTGAAATCCCCAAAAGACCTGTTTGTGTGGCGAGGCGTGGGAGCCAGTGAGGAGGAGATGAAAGCAGCCAAGCATGTTGTTGGCTTTTTGGGTGGCAGTCCTACCAATGTGTCAGAGGGCAAGGAGCCAGGTGGGTCTCAAGCTCAAAGGTATTTGGGAAATGGAGTGAACTTATGTAGAGATTTTCTCTCCATGCTGACCACTTAATGCTTGGAGAGAAAGAAAGTCCAACCTACCTATCATGGTCCCCTGGATGAACGCCTGCTTTGGTAATACAATGGAACCAACAAGCCCAAGAGTTCGGTTTAGCTCCAGGAATGGTCACTGTGATGCTTTTCTCTACGATCCTCCATTGTCCAGGCGCCTATGGGCCCTTTAATGCATAAGTCTATAGTGATACTGAACGAAGCATTTTAACCATTAGATTAGCACAACAGAAAAACATATAATATGAACAACTTAACCTTTGCTAGTAAAATTGACACATGTTTCAAGTCTGGTATTAAATAGGCTAGACACAGATGATTCATCTAGTCTCCAGAGCTAGGAGGCTGTGATTCATTTCCTGTATAAAAATTAGGAACGGCTGGTGTTCGAACCTAACAACAGTCAGGAGTACCACCAGAATTATTGCGATTTTAACTTCAGTTCTGCTATGCTGGAAGGTGGGGATGGGCCCATGAGTGATTGAAAGGAAGAAAAGAAAACTGAACTAAATAAATATGTAAATAAAATATTTTCGAAGCATGTCCCCTTTTCAAAAAATCTATTAAATTGCTATAACACTGTCTGACTAGGATATTGCACAAAATATTTTTCTGGACCAGAAACATTTCAAGTCCTTAAAAGTTGATTTTTTTTTCTGTTTCTGTTCTTAATTTATGCAACTGTGAAGCACTTTGAATTGCCTTGTGTATAAATTGTGCTCTACAAATAAACTTGCCTTGCCTTAAAAATCGACTTTATTAGCAGATCAGAAATGCATTATGAAAGAGGGTATAGGAACCATTCTGTGATTGGACTTCTAAGCGAAGCTTAGGTCCTTCAAGGTTTGCAGCAAGATACTGCATGTCCCCTATAAGTCCGTAGTGGACAGTGTAATCTCTTCTGCCATCATTTGTTGGGGTAGCATCTGGGCTTTTTACAGGCTTTTAATGTATCTTATTCCAATTTACTCTAACCTGGGATTTCAATGACGTCGCACCCGCCACCATTACATCTATAGTCTGCATAGGTAGCAGAGTTAGGGACTTAAGAAAACCTGAACAACCTGATGAAGAAGCCTGGTTCTTTTCTGGGAATTTTAAATAAATTAAAGAACACTACGGAGAACCCTGATCATCTTCCTCATGAGACGGCCATACAGCAACTGCTTGTGTGCAGTCAAAGGCTTCTTTAGAGCTGCTTACTGCAGACCCCTTCAGGAGATTCTTCCTGCCCATTGCTATCAGCATCTAACTCTTTGAAGTAACTTGTATAATTTAATTAACTTTTAATAACCCTGGGTTTGGGATTGATAAAGTAGTTTAAGAGGAATTACAGTTGATAACCTTGTGGCATGGGGACTAGAAAGACTCTTGTGTACTGTGGTTACAAACATTGGTGAATCTGTACAACATTGAGACATTTACTAATTCCACGTGAGCAGCTGGGTTTTTATCTCCTTTCCTGTCTGAAAACAAATGAAAAAAGAAAGGAAAATTGTTTTGCTGCTGAGTGGAATCCATGTGAAACAAATGTAAATATCTTGACCACCAGAGTTAAGGTATGATCATTAGGGTCATCTTGGAAAACGATTAATTTATACTAGAAACCTCTGACTTGTCAGTTGAGCTGTGTGCTCAGAGCCTGCAGTCCGTCACAGATACAGCATGTTGCTCATAGCTTAATTACTGCACTTTTAAGACAGCATTACTTCTTTGAGTGGCACTTTTTCAGTTTCCATACCATGAATGTCTGTACGTTTGGCAAAATATGTTGAAACAGTGCTGTTTGGCTTTCTTATAAGTGAAGGAAGAGCATAGGAGACTTCTTTTAGACAGCTGACTGACAGTACCCAGCAGCAGGTGAGGGTGGGGCAGCACTGTTTTACTTGATGCTCCATACAACCAGAGAAAACTCTGGTCAGTCCAATCTCACATCTCACTACTTTAGGACAGAAAGAGAAACCGGTCAATGCTGAAAAGCACAGCGGCTGTTACTCTGACGGAGCAAACTACTTTTTATCTTATGACTGTTATGTTCTTTTCCTTCTCAGCTGATTTCTGGTCTGTTCTTGGTGGCAAAAAGGAGTACCAGACCTCAAAGAGCCTGCAGAGCACATCCAGACCCCCTCGTCTATTTGGTTGCTCCAACAAAACCGGAAGACTTATTGTAAGTTGGAAATGATGCGATGACAGATCTTAGTAAAAAGATACAAACCCATAATGCTGTCAGTCTGAGTTTTCATTCGCTCTGGCGCTCAGGTGGAAGAAGTACCAGGAGACTTCACTCAGTCTGACCTGGCCACTGATGACGTCATGATCCTGGATGCTTGGGATCAGGCAAGATGAGCTTTTTTATTAATATCCAAGCTGTCTTTTAGCACTTAAAGCTCTATAGACTGTACAGTCATAGTTTTGATTTGAGCATCACACTTGGCTGTAGGCTGCCATATTGATGTTATGCTAAATGTGTGCCTTTTCTCCCTGCAGCTCTTCCTTTGGGTTGGCAACGAAGCTAATGAGGAGGAAAAGAACGGAGCTCCAAAAATAGGTTGGTTACTTTAGAGCAGTAAAGAAATACAGAGCCGATTCCTTTCTGTAAGGTGTTCTGGATTAGGAGCTGGGTCAGCAGTTTGATCACTTTGCCAATTAAAGAATTCTCATAAAGTTACATTGCACATCTAAAATATGTGACAAAATTATGTGCAAAGATTTTTGTTTAACCTAAGCTAAAAAGTTAGAGCAAAGGTGGCTTTAAAGGAAAGGTTCAGTTTTTTTTTTTTTTACCTGGATATTATTTTTAGCAAATATTACATTTATTTACTCACCCAGACCAGTTTGGAGCTACTTGGACCGTTCAGGAGGACTTTATATTGCGACGTGATCAGCGTATATCCATATGATGGGAGTCAATGGGGGCATCAGTTCGCCTTAGGCATTATCTGGCCTAAAACGTCTTAATTTAACCAATGCTTTGTTATTAAACCTTAGCACCACTCCCCTCCGAGTTCAGACGTGTTTATTTGTTCGATTCCAAGATGATATAGAGGCAAAAATACAACTACACTATCAGTGATTGAAATTACGTCACCACCGTGCTCCATCCTGGTCTAGTCAGAGCAGGACTTTCGCTCTGTGCTGTACAGCGGTCAGCTAGACAGAACTTGCTACTGCAGACATCAATATGGTTTATGTTTACGTGTTTCCAAATTGCACTAACCGAATGACCAGTTGGACCAAGTTCACCTTCAACAGGCTCGCTTTCCGCTACCTATGCAGACTATAGATGTAATGGTGGCGGTTGCGACGTCATTGAAATCCCAGGTTAGAGTAAATTGGAATAAGATACATTAAAAGCCTGTAAAAAGCCCAGATGCTAATACCTTAGCACTTGTGAGACGTTCTGAACTCACAGCAGAATATCACTAACTATTCATAACAAAACATTGGTTAAATGAAGGGGTTTTGGGACAGATAATGCCTTATTGCACACGGCCTACTCCTTCCCCAATTAACTCCCATTATATGGATAAACGTTGACCGCGAGTGGATATCAACTCTTGCTGAACGGCTCCAAGTAGCTCCAAACTTGTCTGGTTTAGTAAATGAACATACTATTTGCTAAAAATAAGGTCCAGGTCGAAAAAAATAAATAAATAAAAAAATTCTTTAAGAAGTGCTGATGACACTTATTTTACATCCATCTTAGATGGGGCTGCCGGGATAACAGGTGCAGGAAGGAAGACTTCTCTCTTCCTGCCAACACTCTTTAGAACTCCCTTGATAACTCCCAAGACATTACCAGGACAGAATGGATATTCATGATGTCCTCAATTTGTCTTGGAAGGTGAAGTTCAGAGCTAGAAATGATGTCACACTAGAGCTGGGCAAATGCTGCAAATTAGAAAACAACAGAAATTGTTCTTGTTTGAGCACCAGCTACTTTTAGCAAGACATGCGTGTAACAAAATGTCTCTCAATATAGAATTGGGATACCTACCTACAACCGGCGGTAAATAGGAAAATAAATGTGGTCAAAATATCCACCTAACAGAAAAGTAAGATAGTGATAACACCAATGAGATAGTTTGTACTTAAACTGTTTTTGCGTTTTTGAAATTAGAGTTGTTTTAAGACGGTTGAAGCCTGCAGGACCAGCAAATACTACTATTAATACTGTAATCTGGAACAATTGTGTTTTGTTTATGTTGCAACCTCCTGGTCCAGGAGGAGTTAATGCTGCAAGTCTTTGACTTGATGCAATTTGATGGATTTCCTTAGATAAAACATTTTTAATCCCTTTTGAGTAATAAAAATAACAAACAGAACTTCACTATATTCTTTAAAAAGTAGGATAAATTGGAATTATGTATGATTGAACCATAGAAGTGGACGGAAATTCCTTTTTTTTATAAAGTGCCTTGAGCTAACGAATGTTGTGAATTGGTGCTATATAAATAAACTATATTGAATAAACTATATTGAAACCTGAATATTAAGTCTTTTGTCTGTAGAGTAGATGCTATAGACTCTCTGTTTCCCTTCTCTTCACACAGCCAAAGAGTACGTGGACTCAGATCCGTCTGGTCGCAAAGGACTGCCCATCACCACCATCAAACAGGGGGTGGAGCCTCCCACTTTCACCGGCTGGTTCCAGGCTTGGGATCCCAAGTTGTGGGATAAAGATCCACTGGATAGAATCCGTGCCCGTTTCTGAACACAAAACTTCGGCCTTGTCCTTTCATACCCTCGCTCTTTACCTCCCGTCTCTTCATATTGCAGCGTAATTCCTGCTTTATTCAAATACCTAAGTGCCAATGCCAATGATAATACAGATATCAGGTTGAGTTGCTACTGTGGTTAATCTTACAATCAAAGCTTGTTGTCTTTGTATAGTGAGAAATTATAATAACTACCCCGAACCTCAGGTAAATAGAAAAAAAAATAAAAATAAAAATGTTCCCCAGTTTCTGTTTCCTGTCCCTGCATTCTTCAGTAAATAAATCCCTCATATCTGTTTATCATGTCTAGTACAAAAAAAAGTAAGTAGAACATCTTCCAGTTACATTCTACTCTTGCTTGTGGATTTTAAAACATAATGTGTACCATTGGTACTCACAGACCTACTTGTGTTCATTCCTTTCCTGAAATGTTCTTGTGAATGGCTTTTAAATAAAAATTTGTATGTAAAACCATTGTGTTTGTGAACATTTTAAAAGACACGTGAAATTTAAATGCCAGCGGAATGTCTGATCCTTCAGCATCTGCCAAAAAAGGAAGAGAGTAGCATAATCTACATCTGCACTATTATTTCACATGTACAAGCAACCAGCTTCCATCTGAGACGTGGAGATGCAATTCAAGCTGATGAAAATTGAATGTTCTTGCAGCATTAATATAAACTGAACAGTAAACAAATATTAACATCCATTTTGATTTTAAAAATGCAAAGCACCTACTTTATGGGATAGAAAAATATTTTAGATAAATATACAAAGAATTACCTAGAGTCATCTGAAAATAAATTACTTAAATAGTGAAAAAACTAAGGTTACATTTATTAAAATCTTTTCCAGGACAGCTTTAGCTTACAGTGGCTTCCAAAAGTATTATTATATTTTCTTGTTCCTTTTTTTCATGTTATAGACACAAACGTTAGGGTATTTAACTCAGACTTTAAGTGTTAAACCAAATAGTGGTGCATAATTGTGAAGCAAAATTACATAGATACATGGCAATAATTTCTTTTGCAAAATAAAAATGTATTAAGCTTGGCTTGACTTTGTTAACAGCCAACCTTTATAGAAGCTTCTTTACAAAACAGTGCAAGATCAGTCCAATTTATCAGAGATGTGTTCGGATCTGGCTTCTGTAGGGGCGTTTTCCCCTTTCTCTTTTTATCCCCACCTTTCCCCCTCCTTGCTTGATTTTTTTTTCTGTTTCTTTCCTCCTTCCAGCAGTTGAGATCTACTCCAGGTCCCTCATTTATCAACTGTACTTACGCGCAGATTTACGCATTGTGTGGTGTTAATCAATCTTACTTGTGCTTAGAAATTTTCCTAAATATAAGAACATCTCTGACAATGTGTACGCACAACATCTAGTGTTATAACAGGGGAACTGTAACACTGAAACAGTTTTATTTTGTCTGAATATTTATCTCATCGGTATATCAACTCTGCCAGGAAGTTCATGTTGGCATCTGTCTGTCTATTAGCAAAATAACTCAAAAAGTTATGGAAGAATTTGAATAAATGCTCAGGAAATTTACCATGGATTAAATTATGCATTTGGGGTGAACAGGCATAGAGATCCTATGAAACGCAATCTCGGGGATGTTGGGTGAGGTGCTTCATGGAGGTCTTTGCTCTCCGTGTGTGTTTTTTTTACTAGTCACATCAAGCACTTCAGTTTAAATGGATGTTGTTACATTTACAAATGTCCGGTGGCAAACTGTACTGTGGAAACTGGATGGTCCTGCTTGTCTGTGCAGCAGGTTGTCGTGTCTCCATGCGTATCGATGCCAGCCAGAGCAGTGCCTCCAATTACACTGCCACCTGTCAAATGGGATGACCTGTGCACCCCCAGAAGAAAATCTGGCCCAGTTGTGTTCCAAGGGATGTTTTATTGTATTCAGTTTGATATAATGAATTTATTGCGTCTGACACTTAATCCCAGGCAGTGTTCTTTGTTTTACAGCAAATTTAACAGATTTTACTTGTTCAAAGATGTTAAGTATTTCAACAGAAGTAAATAAAAGCTAATTAAACGATTCTTTGCCACATTTTTTGTGCTGGCTGTGCAGGAGGAATATAACTGCTATGGAGTGCCCAGGGCCCTCATTTATCAAACGTTTTGGAGAAATCATCCTATATTCTATCATACCAATGAAATTTAGAAGGTTCATATGAACAGTCAAAAGTTGGCTTTTGCTGGGGAGCTGGTCACCTCACAGCTAGAATGTCCTGGGCTCGATTCCCGCCGGGGACACTGTGGGTACTGAGGGTGTGTTCGATCATCAGCACCCACACCCTGGGTGGGGTTGGTGAAAGGGCCTTTCTGTGTGGAGTTTGCATGTTCTCCTCGTGTTCCCTTGGGTAGCTAATGTGAGCTACTCCCACAAAAACATGCACCAGTTCTGGGCTGTACACTGCCTCCTCCCGGCTGGCCGGCGCAACCGAGAGGGCAGGGAGGATCTGCCTGGAATAACATGATCCTTCCACGCACTACATCCAGCCAGGGAAACCAAAAGAAGGGCCTGAGCAATCCTCAAGCAAGAAGGAGGCTTGAGTTTCAGTGTGGGGCCCTCCCAAGGTTGGGAGAGGGAAGACAATGCCGAGGACTGTACATAGGTAGGAACACTGGGTGATAAAGATGGGGAAAAAACATGGGATAAATTTTTTTTAAAGTTGGCTTTTTCAAATATGCTGTGACCACTGGACTGCATGTTCCTCCAACATGTGCATACCTAGCTTCTCCTGCCTGTTCAGTCATTTGGATACAGAAACTTCACCCTCAATTAACCATATTTGTTAACACATTGTATGCATTCAACGCGTAAAAAAGAAAAAAAAGTTAATTCTAGGAATTAATCCATCACGTTGGTACGTTAATTTCGACAACCCTTACTTTTAGCAGTTTTTTTGCACAAAGACAGACAGGTTTACTTTCTCTGGAGATGACTGATGGCATTTCCCGAATCCATATTGTTTGACATCTCCGGGGCGAAAAAGGACCAAAACAAAGCACAGAAATGTCCGCTGCTTTTCGGTCTGGTTTTTACCGTTAATGTCAGAACTGATGCCATGATGGCAGTGGTACTAGGGATGGGAATCTTACAACATCTCACGATTCAATTCGATTCCGATTCTTGGGGTGAAGATTTGATTCAGAAACGATTCTCAATTCAAGAGCAATTCTCGAATCAAATCAATTATTTTTCTTAATCAATACTCTTTCATTCATCATTTGTGTTTGTAATACACACAACTTGATCTGCCAAGTGTCTGTGATGAAGTGAGCCATGAATGTAATAGGGCATCAACACAAAATGGATTTTACAATCTATGTTGAGAGAAGGGAACTGGTTCAAAAGTAACAAGACATGAAATTGCAACTGGACATCCAAGACCTTTTAAACAAAATTTCTAGTCTTGAAAAAAAATGCTGATATATTTTAAGAAGAAAAAAATAATAATATGTATTTTGTTTGTTCTTTGGTACGTAGTAGAAAATACATTGAAAATATTTAGTATGCACCAAATGTTGCTTATCAACCATCATTAAACAGAAATTTATGGCTTATGTTATTATTTTCATTGTTTTTGTTAGAAATTTTAAAAGTCCTAACGTTATTGAACTCAGCATATATTTCGGACTTCCTTGAAAGCGCCACAGGTGTGCAGCGCTGCTGGATGTTTATGTGTAGCTTATAAAGAAAGATCGCTCTTATATACTTGCAGATTTATAGACAAAAAAATAAAAACTTTAGCCAAGGGTGTCATTAGCATGGAGAAGACCTTTTAGACGGCCCAAACATTTACCTTCAGCAAAGACGGGGCGGGCTGGATTTCTCTTTCGTCTTTCATGCTGAAGCTTTAGCCTAGCGGCTACAGCTAGCTAGCGCTAGCTAGCCAACGGCGCATCAGACCTGTCAATGCGACGGTGGCCGTTGCATGACAAACACTACGCGAAGCGAAAATGTAAAAAGGTTCAGAAAACATATTTTTTGAGAATCGATTCTCAAACATTTCGGATCGATTCTGAATCTTGTTAAATAGGAATCGAGATTCAGACGTGAATCGATTTTTCCTCACACCCCTAATCGGTACCCATCCCTAGTCCTGTAAGCCCAGCCCGGTGTGGTGGAGACACTCGTACCGGGACGTTTTGGTAAAATGACCCTAAAATTTCGATAGGGAAACGGGCCTACAGCTGGTTTTCAGTTGTTTCTTTGAAATGGTTCTGAAAGGCCTGGTGAATTGGAGTAACACATGTTTTGAAGGTCTGGCATAAAAGGTCATTGTTGTATAGCCTTTGTTGGCAATGACAGAAGTCAAACATTTTTTCTAAGTCTGCACACTTTTACTGGTATTTTGGCCCATTCCTCCATGCAGATCTCACCTACAGAAGTAATGTTTTGGGAATGTCACTGGGCAACACTGAATTTCAACTCCCTCCAAAGATTTTCTATGGAGTTGAGATCTGGAGCCTGACTAGGCCACTCCAGGTTCTTAAAATGCATCTTGAAAAGAAACTCCTTTGTTTATTTGGGATCATTGACATGCTGAAAGACCCAGCCACGTTTCAACTTCATTGCTCCTGCTGATGGAAGGAGGTTTTCTCTCGAAATGTCACGATACATCGCCCCCGTTCATTCTTTTCTTTATGTGGATCAGTCTTCGTGGTCCCTTTGCAGAAAAACAGCCCCAGAGCATGATGTTTCCACTCCAATGTTTCCCAGTAGGTATGGTGTTCTTTGGATGACAGCATTCTTTCTTCCCTAAACACAACTAATAGAGTTTTTAACAAAATGTTCTATTTTGGTTTCATCAGGATCATCCAAATGCTTTCTAGCAAGAAAGCAATAGCGGATAACCCTAGCCCCTCCAGCATTCCTGGGTCCTCTTTTGGGTCTTGTCCTGGACATGCCTGGAACACCTCACCAGGGACGTATCCAGGAGGTATCCTTACCAAATTCCTGAGCCACCTCAATTGGCTACTCACAATGTGAAGGAACAACGTCTTTATTCCTCACCTGGAGGACTGAGC